>CM038795.1:23641199-24338621 GCA_021764765.1 Vicia sativa | reverse complement strand
GATCCTTTTATGCTCTTTATTTATGCACTTTACTTTTAGCATTTACATTTCATGTCATTTCCTTTGCTCATTTAGGCATTTTATTTTCTTGTTATTTTGAATTTTCTCACTTGAGCTTTATTTTCTTTTTCAAAACACTTAATTTGGCTTACACATAAAAAACTCTTAATTGGACTTGGTTACTATCCTTGAACTTGGAGCTTGATCTTTGGACTTAGGATTGGGACCCTTACCTGACTTGGGAGATTTCTATGCTCTTGGTGTTATTACATCTTTGTCTAGTTATTATCTTTGTATCAAGTTATTCCTTTATGCTTGATTAGGTGGATTTCCTTGAAATACGGTCGTTACTCTTCTGTTTTCTTGAGACAAGAGTTCACCTAAAAGCATTGATTAAATGCGAAGCTTGGATTTTAATACGGTTATTTGTTGTTTATGTGGTTGTCGAAGGATGGGATATGTTATTGGCTCTTGATGTCAAGTACTAATCTTCTGATTAGATCTTTCTTTACCCTTACCTTTTACTTTATGCGATTAGGTTAGCCCTTCATCTCCTCCCCGTTCTTTAATTTTCAAAATCTTCCTTTTTCAAAGGGTTCTTGTTTTCAAAACTTGAGCTGCTTTCATAAAAACTTAGACTTAGGTCCATGAATTTTTCAAACTTGTTTTCTTAATAAACTTCAATCCATTTAATAATACTGAATTTTCTTTTATTAAGACTAAAAACACCTAAACTCATTCAAACCATTTTTGAGCTCTTTGTAGCTTTTCAAACTAATTTTTTCTTAAAATCAACCAACACACAATTTTGGTCTTTTTAGCTAAATTACTTGGTTTTGGTTTCAACATTGCACATTGTTGGTATGTAGACTGGAACTCATTGGAGTTCTATTAAACCAAAATTAGAATATTTCTTTTCTCCCCCACCATCCATTTTGTACAAACTCTTTTTTTTTATATATATAAATTTTCAAAAGGTTCTGGAGTACCATAGATGCTTTGAGGGCTAACACCTTCCTTTGCATAACCAACCCGATCCCAAATCTACGATCTTTTTAGGATTTTATTAGCTCTCATTTCCTAGTCCTTTGGATAAAATAAAAGTGCGGTGGCGACTTTTTCTTAATTTTTGAGTTGAGTCAATTCAATGGCTTATACTTGCGGTTTTGCCGCTTCTGAGTCCCTTTCTTAGAGTTACCCTATTATGAATATAATACGTGTTCATGGCTTATTGAAAGTGGTAGGATAATTTCTTAGCATGAATCATTGCTCTAGTAGATTATTGTAGTGTTTGATTATTGTACTACAATCCCATTTGTTGAGGAGTAATGGGGATGAGAATTCATGATTCCTTGGAAGAACAAAACTCGACAAATTCTTTGTTTTCAAACTCTTTTCATGGTCACTTCGATTACGATCACATAGATGTCCTTTTCTCTTTGAATCCTCTAGGAGGTCTTTGAAGACATCAAAGACTTCTATTTTATCTGATGAAATTCACCTAGGTATATCTCAAGTAATCATCCACCACCACATGCATATTTCTTTCCACCAAGACTCTCTACTTGCATTGACCTCATTAAGTCCATGTGAAGTAATTCTAGGACTTTTGTTGTAGTGAGATGTTGAACCTTTTGATGTGACATCTTGGTCTGCTTTCTAATTTGGCATTCTCCACAAACTCTTCCTTCTTGATATTAGGTTAGGATTCCTCTCCTCGTCCATAAAGATGATTCTCTTCATTTCCTTCAAGTGTAAATGTTCCAACTTCCGATGCCATATTTTAACTTCATCTTCCTTGGCTAGAGAGCACATTGAAGAGAGGATTAAGTCTTTAGGTATCCATAAGTAGCAGTTTTCTTTGGATATGGAACCTTTCATCACAACTTCACCTTTCTCACTTGTAACTACACATTGATTTTGTGAAGTTCACTTTAAAACCTTGATCACGAGTTGACTAATGCTTATCAGTTGGCTCTTGGGCCTTTGACAAGTAACACATTCTCAATATTTGGAATTCACAGGCAATCCGGTTTCCAATTCCTTTGATTTCTTCTTTAGCTCCATCTCGAAGGTTACGAAACTTGTAGAGTGGGATCGATATCCTAACAGTTCTTAACTCGATCATGTGTCTTGAGCATCCATTGTCAAAATACAGGTCTTTTTAGCTAAGACTCTAAGAGATGTATGAGCTATGAGACTATTAGTGTGACCTTGGGAACCCACTATTTTTGCTTCTTGTAGTGTGTATAGTTTAAGGGATCTTGGGTTGAGATCCGGGCTTTGGATATCCATGCGACTATAGCGGGATGACTTATATGACCAATCGCCCATAGTAACATCTTGATGTTGGTATCTTCTTTTGATGTCTAATATTTCTAATTTCATGATGTTGAGACATGTTTTCAACATTTGTGGTTTAGATTGAATATTATTCAAATTGAGTGACATCCTCTTTGGTGATTTTATTATAGTGGACCAACTCTTAGTTTTGCATCTCTTCCATTATGAAGTATGTCCAATGCATCGATCCATTATTCAACATCCTGATTTGGTTAAATTTGTGAGATCAAATTTGAGCGAATTACTTCATGTTCGACTTCACGATGGTATTTAAGTCCTTCTTCTTTTACGCTTTCGATTGAGCTATAATTTTCTTGATTCTCGGTTCTTGATAAACATCATCTGATACAATTCTTTTTAAGAAGGCGGTCACATTATTAATAGCTTCATCTCTTACATCATTTCTCCATCGATTTGCAAATCCAGATTAAAGCTATTACTTGTTTGAATGTATCTTCTTGACTTCACTTCTAGAGTCTTCATCACCGGTCATTGCTAGTCCCTTATTTTCTCTTGTGATATGTAGGAATTCAATTTGTAGACATGACCAAGCCTTCCTATGATGACATTTGTTTCTCTATCTTGGTTGATTTTCCATACAGTGCGGTTTTTACATGACTCTCCGACTTCACGATGTCTTATAAGATGTTCCTGACATTTGGTCTCGAGCCATCTTCCATTTTATTCAACACTCTGTTGAGTTGTCTTCCAAGAAAGACAATAGTATTAGATATTCCTTCTTTAGTGTCCAGATCATATTCCTCGTCATTTTATTCAGTGTTGGACTTGAAGGCTATGCTCTTAGGCTTTTTGTCTGATCTCTCATTAATACCCAACTCAAATGTTTGGAGAGAACCAATTAGTTCAACCACTTTCTTGTTGTTCATTTCATGAGCCTCTTGATTCTTTGTCACTTTCATGTCAAATATCTTAGGTAAAGATCGAGAATTTTTCTTACATTATCTTACGGTATCTTCTCTCTGACCAACTGCATGCATTAGTAATCTCAAGAATATTCATATAAAATTATTGAATGATTTCTTCTTCTTTCATTCTTAGATTTTCAAACTTAGTGGTGACGGTTGTAGCCTTGACATCTTAACTTTGGAGGTGCCTTCATGGTAGTTCTAAATTTCTCAAGCATCCTTGGCCTTCTTCATGTATTAATCAATCGAAAGATGTTTACATCCACTCCATTGAATATAAATTTAAGGCCTTTGAATTAGCAAGAGCTAGTTCATCATCACCATTGACCAATCTTCTCGAGCTTGACTTCACGGTAGGTTGATTATCGGCTCAATAATGACGGGATGTGTCCATCCTTCGAATAGCTTTCAAAGCCTTGCTGTCCAAGGATTTTATGTATGCTTCCATAGGTCATAGTTAGAACCATCCATAATGGGTGGTGCATTCATAATAATTACATCCTTTCTATGATGCGAAACTATCTTCCTATATCACACCAAAGATGGGCGGGATGCTCGTGCCAATTGAGTTCGGTGCCAAATGAGGATGTGGGGTAAGTCACGACAGCGTCTATTTTAAACACAACTAATAGTACTGAGTTGTAAGTCGAAAAAATAAAAATATAGCGAATTGTTAATCGGTTCGGTTAACCAACCTACATGTGGGGATTCAAGCCGGGGATGAAGTTCACTATCAACATATTAATTGAGAGTTAAACCTCCTGTTTACTGCTTTCCTAATCCTACTCGATTACCTTCTACCTAAGACACTATATAATAGATATGGGAACTGTTCTCACTCCTAAGTCACACACGGTGTCACTCAACAATAACAAAATGAAGACACTCTTCAAAGACACACAATCACACCTTTCGAAAGCTTGGTGATTGACAAATTCAACTCAACAAAGCGTCATACTCATGTATCAATGAATACAAGAGACTCAAAATAAAATAATGAACAACTAAAACAATGAACAACCAACAATTAAAATACTAAGTTTCTAAATCTAGAGCGGCTGCCAAAACAAGGTTTGACCTTTAAATAGGTAACAAAAACTAAGGTTGCTTTACTCTGAGTCTTGATGACTTCATACCTTTTCTCCATGGGCGAGGACATAAGATCTCCAGTATATTGTTGAAGGCGTTCTCAAGCTTCCTTAATCGAATCATACAAAAACAAACAAACAAACTTCCAAAATTGTTGAACATAAACCGATTCATCAACTTTACATGTCGGGACACTTCTTGTGACATCTGCTACTTGATATTTTTCATAAAATTTTACGCGAATGTTTTACCAAAATTACTACCAATCAATAAAACTAACAATATGGACCTTGAGTTAACCCACTCTGTTGATTGATTGGTCGTTAAGACCGGAGGCCCATTTTATACCGTCAAATCACTTTTCTATTTTTTGGTTTTACTAGGTCCGATTAGCTATATCCTCTTTGTAGTGCAACTTCACCATTAGATGTTTTGCATGATGTTAAAAGTAGAAAAACTTAACATTTATGTATATTGAACGATATCTCTATGTCGTGTGACACTCTCATGCTTTATAGGTCTTAGGAATCATTTAAAACCGTTCTGAAATTGACCATAACCTTGACAAACAATTTTTGCATGAATTTTTCTTGTATGTCCCGACACATCCGTGTTTCAGGCTGGCACATGTAATTCAATAATGAAGCATGTAGCTTATATTTGACATAGACCGACACAAGCACTTATATAAGGGAACAAATATTGTAACTTTAAGTTTTTCAATTTTATGACATACAATTTTTAGGCCGTCACATCTAGTGTCATGTTAAATCTTGTACCCACTTATTGCATAGGCCAACACATCTACCTTTTTAGGCCGGCATGTAACTCCTAATATTTAATTAATTATTTAATTAAATATTTCCGAATATTATTCCGATTAAATTTTTGAAGTTGTGAAATGTTGATTTAAGTTGTGTCGTTTTTAGTTGAATTAATTAGTTGATTAAGTTGTAGGATTAATATTGAATAATACTATTATTATTTATATGGGTCTATTTTAATGTTAGAAGTAGTAGAAAGGGATGTGTATGAATTTAAGCCCAATAAGACAAATAAGAATAATAGAATGATAATATTATTATATTAGTTATTTTATAAATAATAAGAAGTAGAAGTAGAAGTATTAGTAAGAGGAGAAAATGTTTTTAGCAGGAAAAAAAAAGGGTTTTAGAAGAGATATCTAGAAGTGCAAAGAAGAGGTTAATCTAGGTGCAATCAGAGAGTTAGAGCAACCTTTAATCCAAGATAAGGGTGAGGTTATGCCTCTATAATAGGGTATATGATGAATGGTATGTGGGATTGAGTTTGTAAAATTATTTCTGTTTGTGTTTGCAATTGATATATTCTTGAAATTGAGAAATGATTGAGAACCCAATTTAATATGTATTCCGATACTATAGCGTCAATTGTATACTGCTAAATTATATATTAATATATATTACTTCAGTATGATATACCTATGTACTATAGCAGCCACATGTTTGGTTAAAGATAACAATTTTGAATCCAAGTAAGCGAATGTTATATACTGTAACTATAGGTAATGTTTCGATACTGAAGCAATATTATTGTTCAATTTTGTTATATATTGTATGTATTCATGTTTCTAAGTCTTGCTAATATGTAATAACTTTATTAATGTAAATAATAATAAATAATAATATTAATAACTATAATAATTTAATATTATTAAAATATAATTTTTAGAAGTTTTTAGTTAGAGATAAATATTTTAGTTAATTGGATGGTTTTAAGTTATTTTTAATTTCAATAGAATTGTCAATAGAGTTGTTAGAGTTGTCAATAGAATTGTCAGTAAAACTGTCAATAGTTGTCAGAATTGTTTTGAGTTATTAAAAATTATTTTTATTAATTTTGTATAATTTTGCCATGTTTAGAGTTGACAATAACTATTGCATCATCATTTTCAAGTGTTCAACTTTTCAGTAACAGTATTGTGAGTAAATTGAGAAACCAATTTTGATAACAATAACATTGATATCCTGTAGCAGTAGAAGTACTGTGAGTAAAGTGAGAAATCAATTTTAAGTGTTTCAAACTTTCAAGCTACTAATATATAATAATAACATTAATCTTAATGATGATGTATTATTATAATATAATAATTTGTAGAAGTTTTGTAATTATAAATAAGCATTTAGATAATTAATTAATTGGAAATAGACAGAATAGTTCGAATGGTTACGCAGTTTGTTTATAGTAAATTTTGGTTGATTCGTTGTATTGTGCTCTTTGTTGCACAATGTGAATTTGCAGGTGATGTAGTATCTTATTGAATTGCCTTTGTTTATGGGCAAAATATTAAATTGTAGGCTTATGGTCAAGGTTGGTTTGTTGTTGCGTCTGTTGTACCCCCAAATTTATCATATCATAAACATACATGTGTATACATGCATAGCATTTATCATATGGTTACCTGGTCCAAAGTATCTTAATTTGTGAAAGAAATTGTACGTTTCGGCTATCTTAGATCATTTCGAGTCTGATATCGATATATCTTTGATTCGTACACTTGAAACAACATATTCTAGTCAGAAAGCTATTTTGGTTTGATTCTCTAAACATTGGGATCATATCAATTTATTCTCCAGTCTATCTATTCAGATCGGAGGCCGTTTCATCAAGAAAAAGAGTTAATTTGTTTATTTCTCAATAAAGTGAATTTTAGATTTTTAGTGTCTTTTGGGCGCTCTGTAAGGTGTATCTCAATTCGTCGGGTATTTTCTGATGATATTTGACAAAAAAGTCCCTCTCATTATTATCTACAACTTTCGTTTGAAGGCCGAAAGCAAATTATGTGAAGAAGGTCCCCGAAGAAATGGATTTCTCAAGTGGCTTAAACTGAATTTTAGTGTTGAACCGTGCGCTAACTGCACTAAAACCTTTGTAATTCCTAGCTTCAAAATTGAAACTGAGCGAGACTGGTGTCTAAAATTTGATATTGGAATCCTCTCCGACTTTCATTTACAACTTCAGATTTAATTCCTCACCAATAAATACCAGAATTTTATTCTTCGGACTTGATTTTTAGCTGAACCAAGAAATTTTCATATGATACGCGAACTTCTAAAAATCATATCTTGCTCGATTTTTATCGAAATAAGGTGGGACCTGTGCCAAAAGTTCAAAAATTTTGTTGGTTTCATTTGTCTCAAAGAAACTCAAGTTAAAATTTTGATCAGAAGACCCTCGTTCGAGGCAATTTCTCCGAAGTGCGCAAATGAAACTTTGCATGTGTCAGACACCTGAAACTTCAAAAATCCGTATCTCCTGGACCAGTCGTCCGATTGAGTCGAAATTTTAATTGAAACAAGAAAAACCGTGTTCCGGACATTTTTCATTTAAATTCCGACTTCAAATTCTCGACGGATCAGACTGTTTTGAATTAATTACGAAAATTATTCGGATAATCGCAATTTGGACTTAATTGTGGATCCAAGACACTTTAAGGCCTAAATTTTCACACTATAAATAAATTTTTGCCTTCATAATTTAAGGACACAATCATTTGCTAAATTTCATTACAAACACACTCTTCTAATCTCTCTCAACTCACAAAGATCAAAGCAAGTTTTTTCATAAAGTTTCCTCAAGAACATTGAAGGTGTCGAAGTGAATAATTTTCTCCTCTTCTCCTCTCAAACTCGCGCCTCTCTCTATTACCTCCCCTCCAATTTTCTTCAACTCAACATCGGCGATCTCTTCTCCTCGTTCTCCTATTCGTTTCGACGGTAAGAATTCTTGATTCAAGCACTTTTGCATAATTGATTCTTGAAATAAGCACTTTTCTAGAATTGAAAATTGATCAAGATATTGATTGAGGAATTGAATTGAGATTGTGGATTAGGTTGAGAAATTTTGATTTGATGTGATCATCATGATGAAATTCGAAATTGGATCATTAAAAACACTTATTAATTAATTGGTTTTCATGAGGAAAAATGCCTATTCAATAGGTTGATTGTTGATACTATTTACTTGTTGATGTGAAACCTTGAATGACATGTGATTAGCTTTAGGTTCTAACCTTGATCCGTGCTCAAAATCTATGTGTAAATATGTTCATTCTAGGTGTTTGTGAAAATGGTTAGATCGTCAAGCTTCGATCTCAATGCACAATTTCCTTCAATTTTCTTGTGTATAAATTCTCCTTGTTAGGATGGTTGTGAAATCTACGTGAATTTTTCCTTTTATTTGACAAAATTTTGCTCGCAAGGCATGTCGAGGTTTATAAAACGTGTGGCAAATTCACACGTCGATACACACCTTCAACGAGAATTTGTCACTTGATTGCTTGCCAATTGGATTTCCGTATCATTCTATGGATGTTCTACTAATTTCAAGCTTTCCAACAATATAAACCATGCGCGAAATGGACACCCGAAGCCAAAGATACGGCTTTCCGAAGTTTCCGAAAAAAAGAAAAAAAAGCTCATTATGCTGCAGTGGGAACGGGTGCCCACTTATTGGGGAACGAGTTCCCATTTGCCTTGATAAGCTGATGTTTTGTCTATGGAACCCGAATCCCACTTATTGGGCACCGGTGCCCATATAACATGTTTTGGTTCTGCCTTCGTGCAGAGCCGTGGAACCCGGATCCCAGTTATTGGGCACCGGTTCTCGCTATTCAGATTTCAAAAAATCTTATTTTTAACTATGCTTTCTCCTATGTTTTCTTCAAGCTTTCTTCTACTAATTCTTGCATCAATATTCCTTGTTATTTTTAATCTATTGCATTATGACTAGATGTGGTATAGGTTGATCATCTCATTGCTTACATATTGACACGTGTTCATGCATTTCATCCACAAAAATGCATTAAATACATGAATAAACATGCATGCTTTTGCATTCATTTCAATTCTAACCTTTTTTTTTTTTTTGCATTTCATTTTCATATTCATAAAGTAGAATTATATGCTTCATGTATGGATTTAATATTCAATTCTTTATCATTCCAAAATGCAAAACAAATGAGAATTGGAAATTAAATTGATACATGATTTTTACTTTCCATAAGCATGTTTATGCATTTTGGTTCATCAAATCTCATTTTTCCTCAAAAGTCTGAAGTAACGGTACATGTTCCCTATGTTTTGACACATTCCGGAACCGATTTTGATGGTTTCAGAACCAAATTTCAAGTGCAAGGTGCTAAAATGGAGTGGCTTCCCTGTCACTTTAAGGTCCGAAAAATGCCACTTTCACTAGGAATTAATTAAAACCGCTCACGTTTTTGAATCCGTTGATGCTTTTGCAAGAAACCATGCAATTCTTAATCCATTCTAAGAAGTTGACTTTTTCGCTCCGATTTTAGAAAACCGCCTTTCCATTCTGATTTTTGTGATTTTATTTCACTTTTTACATGCTTACACTAGATTATAATCATATTTGTAATCGGTTTTGCATTCGGTGCTTTATTTCTAGCACTTGCTTTGTTAATTTTGACATTTTATTTCATGTGCAAGGTACTTTGACTTCTTTCACATGAGATATGGACTTCTAGCTTCCTTATTCTTGCGCTTGCACATACACATGTGCATTCTATTGTCTATTTGCTTGGATTGAAACCTTCTTGCAGGTTATCCGATCTTGAATGTGTGAAACGCGCATTGTTAGTGTATCGCATACGGTAGCATACTATTGCATCTTGTTGAATTGACACCTTCTTGCAGGTTATCCGCTTGTTTGAATGTGTATGAACGCACATTCTACTGCTTGTACACGTGCGTGTATATTCTATTGTCTGTTTGTTTGGTTTTACTTCATTCTTGCAGGTACCTTTGTCTAAATGCGTATGAACGTGCATTCTACCGCTTGTACACGTGCGTGTACATTCTATTGTCTGGTTATTGTGGTTTTTTTGCATGTATCTTTGTTTGAATGCGTATGAACGCGCATTCTCCTGCTTGTACACATATGTGTACATTCTATTGGCTGCTTGTTGGGTTTTACTCCTTTCTTGCAGGTGCTTTTGATTGGAATGCATACGAACGCGCATTATAATCCTGGTTTGCGTAAGAACGCGCATCCTATTTCCTGTTTGTTTGGTTGTACTACTTGTTTTGCGTACAAACGTGCAATGCCTTTTTTGATTTGTTTGGATCACTATCTTTTGTAGGTTTATTGTTTCAGATGCGTACAAACGCGCAATCCGCATATGCTTTGATGCCTTCGTGCATTTCTCACCGGTTTACTCTTATTGCTTGGCTGCAGTACTTGAAGTTTTCTGGAGTATTTTAGCTCGCATTGCTCTTCGGATTTGTTATCCGTTTGGTACTAGCTATCCATTGTTTATCACATTATCACTCTCTTCCTTGTCATGCTTAGGATATAAGTTGGGCTCAAAGTCGCTGTTTAAAGACCTGTAGCAGGAACTCTGCATTTACTTGCTAATTGTTTTTGTGTTTGTTTGTTTTGGTTGATGGCTAATGTGTCACTCGGTTTAGAACCGAGAATGTACGACTTTAGCCCAGTGCATGTTCTCCTTAGGATGTTATTGCTTTATGTTGAATGGCTAATGTGTCACTCGGTTTAGAACCAAGAGCAAACGAATTTAGCCAGTGCATGTTCCCCTTAGGAGTTTATTGCTTTATGTTGATTGGCTAATGTGTCACTCGGTTTAGAACCGAGAGAAAACGACTTTAGCCCAATGCATTTTCCCCTTAGGAGTTTATTGCTTTATGTTGATTGGCTAATGTGTCACTCGGTTTAGAACCGAGAGCAAACGACTTTAGCCATGTGCATGCTCCCTATAGGATTTGTGTGTTGTTTGCGTGCTTCAACCAAAGCACTTGTTTTCTTTTCTCCTATTGCATCCCTTTGGTTTTACAACTAGGACGGATATAGGATAGTTTTCTCTTAGGACTTCTCGGTTAGGATAGCTCTCGGGCCTAGATATTAGGATTTACATCCTCGACATGTCAACATAGGTAGAGATTCCCTTACATCCTCAACCATATGTCAAATCTTTGCATGACAATATTAGGGCGAGTACTAGTTAGTCTCCTTTTTGTTTTGCTTCTCTCTTTTTGCATCCTTGCATGTGATTAAAACTAAAACTTTCTTTCTTTTTTCTTTTGAATAATAAAACACTTAATAATGGTTCAAAACTCCTTTCTTAAAGGCAAAAGCAACCAACCAAGACAAACTCCTTTTTGCATACGGGCGCTTTATTTTGTGTTTAAAACTTTTCATAATTAAAAAACACAAAACCCACCAAAACAAGTGAGCCAAACTACGGCGCTCTGACTTTCCCATTGCACTAGGGAATACATAGGCATCTTGTCACGGGGCTCGACCGAGCACAACTTTGTAAATACTTCTTTCTTTTCACCATGGTTTCTTTATTTTCCTTTTCTTTCTCATGTATTATAGCGGTTATGCAATAGATAGATATAACACACCCCTTAGATAGAAAATAGAAGTGGATATCGTAGAGTACTACGGGCGTGTGGGGTGTTAATCCCTTCCCCTCGCGTAATTCCCTTACCCAGATCATTTGGTCGCAAGACCGTGATTTCTTCACTTTTAGGTTTACTCGATGTTTTCCTTTCTCCTTCGTGAGATAAAAAAACGTTCGATGGCGACTTCATTGATATATCCTATCAGTCGACGTTCAGTCGGGTGATTTCAGTTGGTGACTCCACTGGGGATCGTCTAGACCTATTTCCGGTCTGATCAAGAGTCGATCCTAGGTTTTATTTTCTTGTCTGTTGGGTGTTTATCTATTTACATGCTTTATCACATCATCCTTTGTATGCTTGCATTGCATTCTATGTGACATTTTATCGCTTTCATATATCCTGTATATTGGTTGTTTCTGTATTGATTGATCTCTTGATTTGGTGGGAGTTATACGAGGTAAAATCCCCCTACCCCGGCCAGAGACATATAGGATATATGGATGTTCATGTCGAATCCCGTAATCCGTGGTGCGTGTGAGGAGGCATGAAGTATCGAACTCAAACGAGATTCAATTGACAGTGCTTTCCCCCTACACCCTATTGTGTAGATAGTGAAGTACTCGATAAAGAATCATCGACTCTGTTTATCATTAGGGACCCCGGTTGTGTCTAGATTACCCTGTGAGGTGGGGCAGGATCATCATGATTACTACAGGTACTGATGGTGACTGTTGGTGACTCGATACTGATGGTGATTTGGTATTTTCTGGTATTTTCTTTGGAGTTTCAGTTTGGTGCCAAACCTTTGATCCTGTCACTTTTGACCGAGGATTCTATTATCAGTACAACAGTGGTTTAACATACAGGAGATATCATGGAAGCCGTAAATCCAAGATGAATGCATAATGTACCTGCATCATAGCATGTTTATTTTCCAAAAAAGAAATGTATAAAAAATACATATGTATATATCTAACATGCATATTCATTCATCTCATGCATTCATAACAAGTACTTGAAACTTGGGGATTTCTCTTATTTAGACCTGGTATTTCCTTTTCATATTGTGAATCTTGACTCTTCACCACTTTGTGATCATAATTAAGTGATGGAACAACTTCATGGGAAATTGGATGAAATGAAAGAACAGATGGGATTTCTTATGCTAGGAATGCAAGATTTGGTCTGTAACTAGGAACTCCTGAAGGAAGAGAATCATCAGTTGAAGACTCAGTTGAGTTTGGTTATGGAAGTTTTAAGGACCGTGTTGAGAAAGGGAGACGATCCTGTATCTACTACAACAACAAGAGTCACCATTCCTCCTTATACTTTGGGGAATTATTCGAGTCTTGGAGCAGAGTATGCATCTCCTCTGCCACTATGTGTTCCGAAGTCTTCCCGTCCACAACCAATTTATGTTGCTCAGAAAGATCCAAAGGGTAAAGCTCATCAATCAGGGTCGTCACAACCAGAGAGGCAATTTGATCCCATTTTGATGCTATATGCTCAATTACTTCCTAAATTGCTTAAGTTTTGGTTGGTTGATCTTCAAACTCTCGCCATGCCCGAAGGGTTTCCATTCGAGTACGATGTGATTTCTAGGTGTGATTTCCATTCCGGGGTACCCTGCCATGATACGGAGAACTGTGTGACGTTGAAACATAAAGTTCAGGATTTACTTGATGAAGGGATAATTCTGTTTACTCCCACGGGTTTGAGTATACAAATCAATCTTACTCCAGTTGTTGATATGACCATTATGACTAGTGTTGCACCTCAAAGGAAAACTTATGCTCCCAAGCAGGATAATCAATAGTGGTCAAAGGTATCAAGGAAGTTCGATCCTCTGCCAATGTCTTCTAATGCAGTGTTTTCCCATTTGCGACAGATGAAGTTGATTGAATTGCGTACTTTGAAAACTGATCCTAATAAGCTGCCAAAGAGATTTGATGCCAATGCTTGGCATGCTTTCCATTCTAACGGGCAGGGCATACCCTCGAGAATTGTATGGCTTTCAAGCATGCAGTGCGATATTTGATTGATGCAAAAGTTATCAGCTTCACTCCGGATGGTCGTATTCGGGTCCTCTGCTAGCTCAGTGAATGTTAAGGGTACAAAGTGCACCGTCAAAAGCGACAAGTCCATAAAGAGTCAAGTCTCCTCAACAGGGCAATTTCAAAATTCTTTTGCATTCTCATTTGTAATCTTACTTGTTTGTTTTGCATTTACTTGTATGCAAAACTTTATCATCTTCTAAATTTTAATCATAATGCATAAAATATGTTTGTCTTGAACTAATCCATTCGTATTCACTCTTAATTGTTTTTAAATGCTTTTGATACTCAAGTTTTGATAATAAAGCAAAACCTCTATAGGGAGGATGACGAACAATATACCAAGAATCTCAAATGGTATTGCTTTTGAATAAAAACCCTGTTGACGATGTATAGGCCTTGTTTCAAATCCCTAAACACTGGATAAATAAGGGAGTTAAACCCTCGTCAACCCTTTGAGCCTTGAAGTAGGTGTTTCTTTTCTGTTCGAAGAAAACCTCATTCTTAACCTGGGGCAGGGTAGTGTTAAGTTAGTCTGATCGAGCGTTCGAAACTCATTAAGAGTGCGCATCAAAGGGTACAACAATGGTTATCTTTCAAAAGGTTGAGAAACTGTAGCAGTCAATTTTCGTCTATCAAAGTTGTGCATCAAAGGAAGACGATACCCCAATGGGTATTCTTCATCTGTAAAGGATTCAAACAGTCACATTCACTTCCAATCAATCAAAGTCTTGAGATCACACGATTTGTTCAAAAGTGTGAATAAAAAGAATGAATGACAAAATGCCCGCTAAGTTGACCTTGGTAATAAGTCGCTTAGGCAAAAAAAAGAAAGCGCAAATGTTTGGAAAGCAAAATGGAAAGCCAGAAAGGCGAGGATAATAAAATAATATCCTCAATGAAGAACAAAGTCATGTGATCAAACACCAAAGCAAAAGCGAGTGAACTGTCATGTTCAAGAAGCCTCGAAAGTTAAAGCTGTGTAACCGAGAAACTACAGTGGTTCCTCAACCATCAAAAACCCTTGTGAGAAATGATTGCTCATATTGAGTTAACTGGACTTAGGGTTGGAGAACATGATGAAGGGGGTGGGAACCAAATATTTTGAGCCTAAAAATCCTTTTTCTTAAAACCGTGAATTGGACCACGTTACAACCCTTAAAAGTCATAACTGAAACAAGGTTAATTTGAAAGCGAAACCATAACAAGAACACAGTAACTTTACTCCTAGGAGGTTCGTTATACCTTTTGAATTAGTATCACTCCATCTTTTTCTATCTCTTGTACAAAATGCGATGTTTCGACATATTTTCAAAAAACGTTTTCGTTGCAAGACAAGCATATGATTTGCATTAGAATTATCATTCTTAGGACAAAATATTCTTTGTATATGAACATGTGCTTAAACATCAAGGAAGCTTGCATAATGAGCATCAGATGAACATCTTTATTGTCCTGAGGGGAAAATTTCTCTGGGACTCTGTTGAATGGCCTTTTGAAAGAATCATATTAATCTGGGGCATTCCAGCCAGGATTGTATCCCTCAAAGTTCAGTCGAACTGGGGCAGTTGCGCCAAAGTCTGACCAATTTCTTTGGGAATGTGTTGATCAGAAGAGTCTCTTCAGAATCCGAAGATGCAGAGGCAAGGTGTCTCTTTGTAATCCACTTCGTGCATGGAGATGTTATATGGTGGACAACTTGCATGTGCCTGATTGTCTATCTGCATGAGGTCTCTTGCCTCAAATAATGCCTCTTGATCCAGGCCCCCCCAGTGAGTTCGATTCAAAAGTAGAATATGTCTCCAGAAAAGCCAGATGGGATGATTTGTTCCCAGTAATTCATGCTTTGATGTACTGATGTTTCTTTTCCATAATGAGCCGCACGTTCTCCTTGAATGTGCAAGTCGTCGGTTATTTTACCCGTGTTTGTGTTACCTTTTCAAGTATTTGAGTATCCATACTTGGTGCGTGGTAATTCAGATATTTGCCACTCTTGAAGAATTATACCCGGCTTTTGGCCTAAGGGATATTATAGTTCTTCCACTTTCGTAAACACCTTCTTAAAGCCTATCGTCTTGGAAATCTTTTGTAGAGTCCCTCAAATTGGTCTATTCCCTTTATAAGTTCATCATTGTACGAATGTTTCTTTCCCCATTGAGTTCTTCTTCGTCTGACATCCTCTTCCCCCGTGGGTTCACTATCGTCACGTGTCTTCTCATTGTTCAAATCTGTGAAATTAACAAGCTCTTCATGCCAATGATCTATTTTTGAAGTTCGTTTTCTCCCAACGTCCTTTCTCCTGCGGGTTCACCATCGTCAAGTGTCTCCCCTTTCGATCTGTAAGGTTACTTATCTATAAGTTGCCTTGTGCCAGAGGCATTCCTGTGTTCAAATTTTCCAGGCATATAACATTCTCTTGTTTTAGATCTACGAAGTTGCTTATTAGCAAACGCTTTGTGCCGAAGGTCTATGTTTGGAAGTGTCGTTCTTCCTCTTTGTCGAGTTATTTGGTTCTAGATCCGCGAAATTGCTTATCAACAAGCACTTCATGTCGAGGATTTTTTGTTGCTATCCTCCTTAGTGAGTCACCCTTTTATGGGTGTCCTTTCTCCATCGCCCCCGGTGGGCCATTTCAATACAAGATTTCTCATGAGTGGAATGCCCGAGTTCGTTTGTATAAGTTTACCCTGTTTATACTCCTCCCCAGTAAACACTGATGATATATCCCCAAATGAAGATGCCTTCCGCAAAATATTAGATGCAATGGTTATCATCAACATAGTATCCTTGATGGATTTCTCCAGCAGGAGTTATCATTGTCAAAGAATTATCGCAGAGCAATGCACAAATCTCCAGTGCAGGTTGTTAGTGCCTATTTCAGTTATAATTCCCCATTGAATGCTAATTGGAGTTTCAAAATGCTTAGATAGAAGGTTTCAACTATTATCCCCTGTGAAGGCGGCATTCAAACCATTGGTCGACGATGTTTATTCCCAGTGAGTTTGTACCTCATGATATCCCCAGTGTATGAGTATCGGTGTATTTTCTTTATTCATTAGTAGAAGTCAGAGTGAATCACTCTTGTTATCCCTGGTGAGTTTACATTTCATCTTATTTCCCCCAGTTGAAGCATGTAAATGGAATTCCCCGTCGTCAGTGATGACAATCCCGTACACCTTTTCGACATATTGGTAGTGAGTTGTTTTCATCCCCAATTGAAACCATGTTGCGTAATGGTGAAATTCCTTCTTCAAGTGTCTTTGATCATTCCCCTCCAGATTGTAATTCAGCAGATGGCTCCCCATGAAGTCATTTTCTTAGCGTGGTCATTTGATAATGGTCAGTTTTCTCAAGAAATTTTATCCCCAGGAAGTCTGTAACCAAAGTTCCCTAGCGATCGCCGAATTAGTGGTGGTATTATTGCCAATGGTGTTAGTATAACGAAACAAAAAGATTATAATTGAAAACGAAAAATTTGAATTTTAATCAAAACAAGAAAATGCGCGCAGGAGCCTTCTTCTTCCTTTTGAACACAGACTTTTACCCACGGTTCTGGTTCGTGGCTAAAGCCTATAGTGACGGCTTAAATCTTCACTACGACACACAAAATCATAAATCAAGCAATTCACAATATAAATTCATGAGGAGACCATGGATCGATTGGAATTGATCCTCTGAACACAACTATGCCCTCAGTTTCGTCCAATTTTGGCTAAATCGAAGGATCCCAATTCAAGGTTTTAAACCCTAGCCATGACATGTTACGATCCCTGCATCTAAACTTCAATTAAACAACCCAGTTAGCTTTGAAATAGTCAGAAAAACACAAATATATGATCAAATCTTATTGAAAATGCATGAATATATGAAATCGATTTTGAGTTTTGAAGAGAAAACCGTGATACTGGATTTCGTGATTTTGGACATGTTAATGCTTGGTAATGATCTAGAATGAATCAGAGAGTCACCCGAAAGTTGTTTAAATGCTTGGAATGGCCTGGATCGAAGCAAAACTTTGGCTACAAGTTGCTTGAAACACACGGTTTTTTGAAGCTTTTTTTAGGGTTCTTAGAGGCAAGAATTTCGTCCATGTAGCATCTGGGATCAGTGTGTATATATACTAGAGTGAGTTAGGTCAAGAATCATGAAGGAATTATATGTCAATCAATGAGAAAATATTTGATTTGTAATGAAACCAAATATTTCCTTTTTTGAATCAATTCCAATCAATTATCTTGCCAATCTCAGTAATTTCGAAAATGACAGCATGTATGGCTTGCTTGGACCTCAAGAATGATAAAAAAATAAAACTTGCACTTAATGTTTTGATTTTATAAATAAAAATAAAAGATAAAAGGCGTGGCCTTTGGCATGGAGGTTCTAATTCAGATAAGAAACAAGTTTGAACCAACAAAAGTTAGGCCCATTTAGAAAAATTAATTCAAAAAATGTCAAACTTGCACTTATATTTTGCTCAATTTTCAACATTTTGGGTGTTTTTGACTGGTCCTCATGGTTTCAATTGAAGTTTCCATCACGAACACTTATTGGCAAAAGATGACTTTTGGAACCTGTGTTTTGATCCATAACTTCCAAATGAAGCATTTTTGGCCAAAGCTTGTGAGACATGAAGTTGTAGAGAATCGAATTCCCTTTAGAATAAGCTTTAGTTGAAAAATTTTTGATAAAGTATGTGAAAGTTATGCCTAATAAAAGTTTTGTTGACTTTTGTCTAAAAAACCCTAATTTAGAAACTTTGACTTTTGATCAAATGTTGACTTTTCTTGAGGAATCATGATCAACCATTGATCAAATGATGAATTTTACTTCAAAATATTGGTGTTGACCAAAAATTATGAAGTTTGACTGTATGTTGACCACAATTGACTTTTTGTCAAATATAGTTGATTTTCAACCATCTAAGCAATTGGATGAGCAAATTTGACTTTGTCTGAACGCGTACGAACGCGCATTCTACCGCTTGTACACGTGCGTGTACACTCCATTTTCTGGTTATTGTGGTTTTTTTACAGGCATCTTTGTTTGAATGCGTACGAACGCGCATTCTCCTGCTTGTACACATATGTGTACATTCTATTGGCTGCTTGATGGGTTTTGCTCCTTTCTTGCAGGTGTTGCACCCCAAAATTCGCCCTCTTCATTTTTTTAATAAATAATTGGTTTACATTTAATTAGTAGGTGCATTACATGCATATCATTCATTCATTAGCCATGGGTTCGGAATTTTCTAAAGCGTGTGAATCTGTACAATTCTGAAGAAGAGGTTTGGTTCTAGAAGCTGAATATCTGAAGTTCTGTTATTTCAAGCGTCTTCTCAATATACAAGATTTGAGCATCCGAAAGCTGCTGATTATCTCTCGAGAATTGAGGTTCTGGTGTTTTGATCGTCTATTAGGCGGATATTGATTCAATTTCGAGCTATAGTGTGTGGCGGTCGAATATTTGAGTCTGAATTGATTCTACGGTCTTCTGTGAGTCTTGAAGCATCTATATACGGCTTATCGATCCGCGCAATTCATCAGAAAATCAAGAACGGACGGATAAAACGATATTTGAGCGCATGTATCAAAAAGTCAACGAAAAGTCAAAGTTTGACCGAGCGGAATTTCGGGTCAAAATTATTGTCAAAAGTCGACATTTGAGAAAATACGATCATTTGTTGAGAAAAATCAGAAGAATCGGGTGAAAATGAGGTTTCTTGCATTTTAAGTAATTTTATAGACTTAAAATTTTTTTCTAAGTTTAAGGTACTTTGTGTTCACGGAGCCATGTTGCTGTATCCGTATCTTGCCCGTCTGTGGTCAGAAATTTGTGAATTGATAGTCGTTGGAAAGAGCGCATTTCGTACTCCGACTTTGTCTTTGTGAAGATTTTTTCAGAAATGCCCGGATTTCAAGTTATGATGCTCCGAAGTTTGAAGTTCATAACTTTTGAAGTTTTACACTTAGTAAAATTTTAAGTGTTTTTAAGGTGTTCAAGTGCTCGACTTCGGGGGTATTTTACACGTGTTTCGAGGCGTCGATTTGAGTCGAGTTCAAAATCAAAGTTGTTCATTTCACGGCAATCCAAAACTTTGCTGAAGAAATCGAATCCATTCGAGAAACGGACAAAAAATTACGGAGCTCGGAAGTTACGGTTTATAATTTCTCAAAATTCAACACTTAGAAATATTTTGAAGTGTTTGTTTCTATGCTCATGCTGACAGTTTCAGAGTCAATTTTATCGTAGTTCGTGGCTCCGAATTGAAAAATGCCCAACTGGAAAATTGTTCATCTCACTGCAATCTAAAACTTTGTTGAAGAAATCGAATTCATTTGGGACTCGGATCGGAAGTTATAAAGCTCGGAAAATAAGAGTGCATTATGTTTGTAAGATTCGATTAGTTTTTGTGCATGTGTTCAGGGCTGTTTTCGTCATTGATTCGGTCGCCGCACGGAAAAATTCCGAACACGAAAGTTTGAGTTCGTAATTCCATCTACAAGTTCCGTTTAGAAACGTTTTTGTTTCGGACGTCGGAGCTGGAAGATACGGAGCGCCGCAGTTTGTAGTTTGAAGTTGTTAAAATGCAAGACAGCATGCACATTTCTTGCCAAGCTATGGACGTATTTCATCGAACAGTTTTTGTGCGTATGTTCGGAGCCGTTTTCTCATTGATTCGATCGCCACACGAAAAAACTCCAAACACGGAAGTTGGAGTTCGCCGTACCATATACAAGTTCTGTTTAGAAACTTTTTTATTTCGGACGACGGAGCTGGAAGATACGAGTCGCCGTAAGTGAAGGCTTGAAGTTGGAAATTGCCGCAAGACATGCTCCAAACTTGCCCAGCCAGGCCAGGCATTTAATCGAACACTCGCGTAGCAATTTTCAAACACCTTTTATTCGTTGATAAAGGCTTCGTATGGATTTTTGTCAAACTACAAAGTTGTTGTACTACACGTCATCTTTCCAATGGCACCGAGTTTGTGCTATTCGGTCGAGTATCGTAAAAGTTATGGAGCTGCAAAGTGGTGCACATGGATTAATTTAAGACTGTGACACTTAGAGAATCTTTCAAAACATGCAGTCAGCTTGTGTCGGCATGACTTCGAGGCTGAATACGGCGAGCGTGTGATCATTTTTTCATCGGGGATTCAACATCAATGTTGTTGTATTAAGTGTGCTCTTCGAGTCGACACTCTCGTAATGTCGGTCGGACTACTACGCACCAAGATAGAAGTGTCGAAAGTAGCGGGCATGGTTGTTTTTTCGTTTAGAAAAAAAGCGTTGGCAGTAGAGGTATTGAAAACAATAGTAAACATACTAACAGAATCCTTTTTTCTTTCCAGCAGTAATAACTATAACAAAAAAAACCACTTTTTCTTATTCCATTTTTTTACATACACCATTCTGTACAAAGAAATTCCATTCTTTCTCCCACTGTAACTAACCTTTTCCTTCTTTCTTTCACCATAATCACCATTCATACCATACTCATAATCCACCCAAAACTCCAACTAAATCAGTTATCACAAAAATGACCAATCCTCACCATTTTTTTTACTTTCACACTCATCACTCTCACTACCACACTCTCTTCTCCTCTCTCTCACTCACCATAACAGTCGCCATTCTCTCGCCATAATGTTGGTTTTCTTCTCTCTGCCGAACTCGACAAAAAACGGTTAGGATAGAAAGCTTTTCTCCGTGCATTCTTTATTTGACTTCTTGAGTAATGGATCAAAGACCATGAAGGCACGAGTCCGAGTTCAAGAAGGCGGTGGGAGCTTTGTTCAAAAGCTGAAGGTTCTTGCATATAGTTCGAGGCATTGATGATTCGTAGGTGGAAGAATATCAACGAGAGTTGTAGAGTTTTCTTCAGCAGTTGTGAGGTCAAGGTGCAAAGGAACACGCGTCCGTCAGGATCTGAGATTCATGTGTGATTTTCTCTGTGCTTGATTAATTTTCGGACAAAACCAAAGCCAGATTCGGAAACTTTACGAAGAACCGAACGGAATGATGGCTCAAATTTTTGCTTCAAAGCGATCTTGCTCCGATGACCACCGTGGGCGGTAGACGTTCTTGCCGGAGAAGAAGACAGTTCCGGCGACTCCACTGCAAGCCCTATGCGTGGCTATCTCCAGCTGGCTCATGCGTTTTTGCTACAACCAACCAGGTACCGACACGTGGCTCGTTTAATTTTTAATTATTTAAAAAAAAAAGGACTAAATGAGATACTGTGTATGTTCTATAGAGAAAACGTAACATACTGTGGTATAAAAATCTAAATAAAAAAATAATAATAGGATATTTAATAAAATTAAATCTGAATTATTTAAATTAACATTGACCAATTGATGTTATTATAACCACATAGAAATAACGTGACATTTCATAAGTAAAAAAAATCTGAATAATTAAACTTTGTACCACATAGATAATCCTTTTTTTGTGACAATAAAAACTTAGACAAAAAATAAAAAAAGAAGAAACTGGACTTAGTATCAATATCAGACTGGGCCTTGCGCGTGTTGCTAAAACACCCCCTGATTTAAGCCCAACACACCATTATAGAAGAATTTAGTTCAGTTTGGTGATTCTGGTTCACATCCCCCTCTGTTTCATGTACTATAATTTTGACATATGTTCAATTTCGATTCCGTTTTCGATTATTCCAAATTGTAAAAAATACATAGAAAATATATTCTGACTTTTTTAGATATTAGAATATTTTTGACTTTTTTTAAATATTTTTACAATTAATTCTAATTCATTTTTTTTTTAAATAATACATTAGATGTTTTTTTTTAGGAAATATAATACTTTTTTTTAGAAAACTCTAAGGTATTTTTACCATTCAATTGTAGTATACGTTGCCTTAGTGTTGTAAGTAAAGTTTCAAATTTATTTTTGATATTCCGATTTCATTGTAAATAATCAGTTTTTGCGTTTTATGCTTTATTTAAAAGCCGCGTTGCTAGTTCTGACATTCTGTTTTGTATGCGAGGTACACGGAGTGTTATACCGTTGATTGGGATTTATAAAAATCCATTGATCTGATATTACACACATGTGTGTGTATTCTGTATCTGTCTGTTGGTTTTTACTATCTTTTGCAGGTTATCTGATTCGGATGTATATGATCCATACCTGTTGCTCGCACATATGCGTGTACTTTCTGTTACTTTGTCTGGATATTTTCTGCAGGTTTATTGGATATACGTCGAGTGTGTATAGACACACATTCTTGACCGTGCATATCGATGCACATCCTTTATCTCATATTATGCGATTATGATCTTGCAGGTGTATTTGCTTCAGATGTGTATGATACACATTCTGGTTATGCTTTTTGTGCCTCCGCCCACTTCTCACCGGATTTCTTTATTGCGTGCCAGCAGTACTTGAAGTTTTCCGGAGTATTTTTATAGCTTGCGTGCTCTTCGGATTTAATATCCGTCGGGTATTTATTTTACTTTATCGCATTTCTTTAGCTTTTCTAGAGCATGAGAAGTAGGACTTTCTTGCTTTCCTTGCCATGAGAAGTAGGAATAGAGATGTATGAAGGGCTTCGTGGTTGAAGCATGTTCGGAACCCTCTGGTTTATTTAAAGACCCGTTTAGGGAAATTAAGTTTGCTAATTGTGTTTGGTTTGTTTAAAATCCTTCATACGCATAGGGGTAATTCTCGATAGTGTTTACATTTGTGCTTGCATAGGTCGAGTGGTTAGGGCGCTGACGTGGTACCACTAAGCAAAGTCCTGCTTTTTATATTTCCTGTCATCGAGTCATTGATATATGGGACGGAAGGTAGGGTCGAAGCGAACCCCCTTACAGTTCTAGTCCGTGTCGACTCACGCACGCGAATCGTGTTGCTTTCTTTATCGAGTCAATAAAAGTGGCAAGAGTCCCTATTCGACTCTCCACGCTTTCAGGGGTTCGCATTTATTGCAGAACTCGCATCATTTGCTCTTCAACAAGAATTGGATGTGTCGGCTCCTGGTTGACTCACGGTATGCTCGTTACTGTTGAGGCTATGGGACTTCCTCCTTTTCCTACGCTTGTGTGCCATTTGTTTGTTTGCATTGCATTGTTTGTGTGCTTCTGTCAAAGCACTTGTTTGCTTCATCCCCTTTGTCGTCTTCGACTCTACTTTAGTTAGTGATTCGAGATGGACATAGACTTAGGTTGTAAACATTTTCCCTCCTTTTTGTCATCTTCGACTCCATTTTAGCTGGTGATTCGAGATAGACATAGATCTAGGTGGTAAACCTTTGCATGTTCCTTTAGGATTCTCTCGACTCTACCTTAGTTAGTGATTCGAGTTAGACCTTAGGATGTAATCCATGTATGATGACATTAGGGATAGCATTAGATAGTTTCCCTTGTTTGTTTTCCAGTTTCTTTTGCATACTTGCATGTAATAAAACTAAAAATTGTTTTCTTTTTCCTTTTGCAAATAAAAAGACTTAATAATGGTTCAAACTCCTTTTTTCAAGGTAAAAACAACCAACCAATGCAAACCTTTTTGCCTACGGGTTTCCTTTTTTTTTTTTTTAAATTATTTTCATAATTAAAAAACACATAACCCATCAAAACATATGAGCCGAACTACGACGCTCTGACTTTCCCATTGCACGCGGGAATACGTAGGCATCTTGTCACGAGGCTCGATCGAGCGAACTTTGTAAATACTTCCTTCTTTTCCCCGTGTTTTCTTTATTTTATTTTCTTTCACATGCATGAGCCCTTAGCATACAAATATAGTAATTAAGCAGTAAATAGATATAAACACACCCATCAGACAGAAAATAGAAGTGGATACCGTAGAGTACTACGGACGTGTGGGGTGCTAATACCTTCCCTTCGCGTAATAGATTCCCTTACCCTATCTCTCGGTGCGGAGTGCCTTATCCCTTTCGGGTTTTCGCGATCGTTCACCTTTCTCCTTTACGAGATAAAAAGCGTTTGATGGCGACTTCATTGATATAGTTATCGGATGATGTTCGGCCGGTTGTTTCAGCAGGTGCTTTTGATTGGAATGCGTACGAACACACATTCCAATTCTTGTTTACGTAAGAACGCGCATCCTATTGTCTGTTTGTTTGTACTCCTTTCATGCAGGTTTTTATGTATCATTTGTGTACGAACGCATAATTTGATACTTGTTTTATGTACGAACGTGCAATGCCTTGTTTATTTTGTCTAGATCACTATATTTTGCAAGTTTATTGTTTTGGATGTGTACGAACGCGCAAACCGCATATGCTTTGATGCCTCCGCACATTTTCCACCAGTTTACTCTTATTGCTTGGCTGCAGTACTTGAAGTTTTCGGGAGTATTTTAGCTCGTAGTGCTATTCTGATTTGTTATCCGTTTGGTACTAGCTATCCCTTATTTATCACATTCTTACAGCTTTTCCTTGTCATGCTTAGGATAGAAGCGTTGCGCTCAAAACCGCTGTTTAAAGACCTGTAGCAGGAATTCTGCATTTACTTGCAAATTGTGTTTGTTTGTTTTGGTTGATGGCTAATGTGTCACTCGGTTTAGAACCGAGAGCAAACGACTTTACCCCAGTGCATGTTCCCCTTAGGATGTTATTGCCTTATGTTCATTGTCTAATGTGTCACTCGGTTTAGAACCGAGAGCAAACGAATTTAACCCAGTGCATGTTCCCCTTAGGAGTTTATTGCTTTATATTGATTGGCTAATGTGTCACTCGGTTTAGAACTGAGAGCAAACGACTTTAGCCCAGTGCATGTTCCCCTTAGGAGTTTATTGCTTTATGTTGATTGGCTAATGTGTCACTAGGTTTAGAAATGAGAGCAAACGACTTTAGCCCTGTGCATGCTCCCCATAGGATTTGTGTGTTGTTTGCGTGCTTCTGCCAAATTACTTGTTTGATTTTCTCCTATTGCATCCCCTTGGACGGATATAAGATAGTTTACCCTTAGGATCGCTCAGTTAGGATAGCTCTCGGGCCTAGATATTAGGATTTACATCCTCGACATATCAACATAGGTAGAGATTCTTTTACATCCTCAACCATAGGTCCAATCTTTGCATGACAACATTAGGGGTAGTAATAGTTAGTCTCCCTTTTGTTTTGTTTCTCTCTTTTTGCACCCTTACATGTAATTAAAACTAAAACTTGCTTTATTTTTTCTTTTGAAAAATAAAACACTTAAGAATGGTTCAAAACTCCTTTCTTAAAGGTAAAAGCAACCAACCAAGACAAACTCCTTTTCGCCTACGGGCGCTTTCTTTTGTGTTTAAAACCTTTTTTATAAGTAAAAAACACAAAACCCACCAAAATAAGTGAGTCGAACTACGACGCTCTGACTTTCCCATTGCATGAGGGAATACGTAGGCATCTTGTCACGGGGCTCGACCGAGCACAACTTTGTAAATACTTCTTTCTTTTCCCCGTGGTTTCTTTATTTTCCTTTCCTTTCTCATGCATTTTAGCGGTTAAGTAATAGATACACATAACACACCCCTTAGGCAGAAAATATAAGTGGATACTGTAGAGTACTACGGGCGTGTGGGGTGCTAATCCCTTCCCCTCGCGTAATACACTCCCTTACCCAGATCTTTCGGTCGTAAGACCTTGATTTCTTCCCTTTCAGGTTTGCTCGATATTTTCCTTTCTCCTTCGTGAGATAAAAAACGTTCGATGGCGACTTCATTGATATATCCTATCAGTCGACGTTCAGTCGGGTTATTTCAGCATCGCTATGGAATTTTGTTGTTGCTATTCTGACATTCATATTGTGTCACATACATAACATATAAAGTTAGAGTTAATGCTCGGTAAGCTGGCCTGGATTGGAAAATTAAGTTGAAGGTTTATGCCTTGTTGATGCCTCTATTAATTGGCAGATTTATAAGTTGGGAGTTTTGATCCGTTTTCTTTATTGTTGATTTTCATTATGTTAATGAATTTTTAAGTTGTTTTCATTAAAGACTTGTTATTTTGAAGTTGTCTTAAGTTGGATAGAAATTCTATATTTATTTGAAGTTAAAGAATTGTTGTCTTAAAGTTGTTTTGAGTTGGACAATATGTTATGGTTTTTTCAGTTAAATTTGTGAATCCGTTGTGTAGTTATGAAAGTTGTTTTATTTTTAAAGACTAAACAGGTTGTTATCGGTTAATCTGAATTTTATGTGTTATGTATCTGAACTATAGGTGATTAAATGTTTTTGTTTCCAAGTTGAAAGTGTAGATTTCCATTTGTTTGTTGGAGATTTTGTAACTCTGATTTTATATAATTCGTTGGATACAAATGGGGTGTTATATTAGTGGTATCAGAGTAGGCCAATCTGTCCGACCAAGTTGTCGAGTCGTAGTTTCGTTAACAATCGAGTATTGTTAATGAGTTATAATCGTTGTTTATGTTGAAATGGCTGGAAGGAATGATGTTGCAATTGCTGCTGCTTTGGAGGCAATGACCGAGGCTTTGCAGAATCAGCCGAACGTTGATGGGAATACTAGACCTTGTAGTTTGGCGACTTTTCAGAGGGAGAATCCGTATACCTTCAAGGGTAAGTATGATCTTGATGGAGTGTTGAGTTGGTTGAAAGAGATTGAGAGAATATTTTGTGTGATGGACTGTACTCCAGTGCAAAAGGTTTGTTATGGGACTCATATGCTGGCAGTTGAGGCTGGTGTCTGGTGGCTAGAGACTCGTCAGAGGTTAGAAACTGCAGGTGAAGATATCACTTGGGTTGTGTTCCATAGAGAGTTTCTGAGGAAGTATTATCCTGAAGATGTTTGGGGTAAGAAATAAATTGAGTTTCTTTAACTGAAGCAAGGAAATATGTCGGTTACCAAGTATGCCGCAAAGTTTGTTGAGTTGGATAAGTTTTACCCGCACTATAGCAAGGCGAATGTTGAATTTTTGAAGTACATCAAGTTTGAGTAATGTGGAAAACTGGCATGGTTTGTTTCAAATGTTGAAAACCTGGTCATAAGAGTAATGTGTGCACTACTGAGGTAAATAGGTATTTTCGTTGTGGTAAGATTGGACATGCAATAAATGAGTGCGAGCATAAAGATATGATTTGTTTCAACTGTAGTGAAGAAGGAAGCGTTGGTAGTCAGTGTCAGAAACCAAAGAAGGCGCAAGCTGGTGGAAAAGTGTTCGCTTTGGCTGGGACTCAGATAGCTAATGAGGAAAAAATTATCCGAGGTACATGTTTCTTTAATAGTACTCCTTTGATTACTATTATTGATACTGGTATTACTCATTGCTTTATTGTTGCTGATTGTGTTAAAAGATTGGGTCTTATGTTGTCCTCTATGAATAGAGAGATGGTCATTGAGACCCCGACTAAGGGATCAGTGACTACTTCTCTTGTGTGTTTAAAGTGTCCTTTGTCGATCTTCGACAGAGACTTTGCTGTTGATCTGGTGTATTTTCCGTTAAGCGGGTTCAATGTAATCTGGTGTATGAATTGGTTAGAATATAACTATGTTCATATCAATTGTTATAACAAGACTGTAATATTTTCTACTACTGAAGAGGAGGAAGCTGGTTTGTCATCTGTTAGATAGTTGCGGAGGTTGATGCCAGAAGAAGCTCAGGTATTTTCGTTGAGGGCGTCGTTATCTGCTGATAATCAAGCTATAGTTGAGGAGTTGCAAGTGGTGTGAGAATTTCCCTGATGAAATTCCTGATGTACCTCCCGAAAGAGAAGTTTGATTTTTCTATTGATCTTGTACTTGGTACCATACCTGTTTCTATGGCACCGTACAGGATGTCTGCATCTTAATTTTCAGAATTAAAGAAGCAATTGGAAAATAAATTTGTAAGACCAAGTGTATCGCCATGGGGAGCTCTAGTGTTGCTAGTGAAGAAGAAAGATGGAAGTATGAGGCTTTATGTTGACTATAGACAGTTCAACAAAGTGAAGATTAAGAACAAGTACCCACTTCCAAGAATATACGATTTGATGGAACAATTGGTGGGTGTTTGTGTGTTCAGTAAAAGATGAAGATATCCAGAAGACAGCTTTTAGAACGGGTTATGGACACTACGAGTATTCGGTGATGCCTTTCGGTGTTACCAATGTGTCGGGAGTATTAATGGAGTACATGAACCATATTTTTCATACTTATTTGGATTGGTTTGTGGTGGTGTTCATTGATGACATTTTGATTTACTCGAAATCGGAAGAAGAGCATGCAGAATATTTGCGAATAATATTGCATGTTTTGAAAGAGAGAAAGTTATATGGAAAGTTGTCCAAATGTGAATTTTGGTTAAAGGAGGTTAGTTTTCTCGGCCATGTTACTTCACGCAGTGGAATTGTTGTAGATCAATCTAAAGTAGATGTTGTGTTACAATGGGAGACTCCAAAGTTGACTACCGAGATTAGAAGATTTTTGAGATTAGTTGGTGTTAGCCGACAATTTTGATAAAGAGATGTTTGATTTCAAAGAGATATTTATTTCAAATAGAGTCTAAAAGTTAACACAAATTGGCATCATCAAAGAGTGTTGAATTAAAGAATGATTGGTTAGAAAAAATAGAGTTGTTACTCTAAACCTTTCGATTTCGAGCAAGATGTGGGTTTCGATTTTTGCATCTCCATGTTTTAATTATAAGGGTTTTAGTTCAAGAGCTAAAGCGGTCCAAGGGAGAATTACTTATGATTTGAATCGAAAGAAACAAAGTCTACTTCGCTAGCGTGAGATTCGAAATTCAAATAAAAGGCGCCATTTGTAGAGGACGCGTGGAGGCCAATAAATGAAGGAGGCACACATGCGTCGAACGTGGCGTAATTTTAGAGCAAGACCGGAGGTCGAAATACTATAAATAGGTGTTCTAATGTTAGAATTCGTGTGTTCACTTGTGTACTAGAAAATATCACATACTCAAATTACCGTGATCTAGGGAAAAAAGTTGAAGATAATATGTACGTATTTAACATCATTACAATGCCTTTTCATAATTTAAATTCAAGTTCTTTTATATTTGCTTCGCCTTTATAATTTCTTTGTTTCTGAGTCTTTTTGTTTTCCCTTTACATTTCGTTCAAACACTTTATTTTTCCAGAAAACTTTACTTTATTGTTCTTTTCGTTCAGTCAAACACTTTAGATTTCCAGAAGTCTTTATTTCATTGTCAAAATCCTTTATATTTTATTTGTTTTGCATTACACAGTCTTGCATTTAATTTTCAAATTTCTAGTTTAAATCGAAGCCAATTATTAGCCTACAAATCATTCAGTCAGTGCATCTTCTTAGACAAAGTTGAGAAAACTTTAAGAGTTCTACGTTCTATATTAAAAGATACAAACTGTAAAACAATGGATGTAAACATGAAATTGAATTATGACACATGTCCTAGGATCAATCTAGTCGATCCTGTAAGTAACCAGTAATTGGAAGACTAGCGGTTGTTTGCTAGAAATCACTGCAAACAAATTGGCACGCCCAGTGGGACAGTGTCATAATAAATTTATGTATTCAAATTTATTAGAAATTTTTTTAGGATCTTCTGAGTCTGGAGTGCATTTTGTTATATGAACCCTTCGAGTAGCAAAAAGAGCCATTGAAGAATCAAACCTATGCCTTTTTGATACAATCATCATATAGTTGGTGAAGCACGTTCTAAAGTTTTCTCTGTCATCATTTGGGGTTAATTTCAGCAGCCTAGTACCCTCAATACTTCGATTTACAACATCAAGGCACTCTTCGTTAATTACCCCAAAGGTTGAGAGAGACGATTCAGACGCAGCATTCAACCAGAGTTGAAGTAGCCAAAAGGGGCCAGCAAGAAGTAAATTGGTGCCAGCTTCGTAGATTTTCAATTTTGAGACTGCAGCGCCTATACTTTCATATAGACTTGCTAGCAACAGTTCACTTATGCATACCCTTTGACCATGATGAAGCTGATTCGCAAGAGTGATAAATCTGCTAGCAACCTGTAAGGATTTGCTGCAGTAAATATACTTCGATAGCCACAATGCCAGAAAAGCTATGTGTTCAATGTCAGAAACTTCTTATTCAGTAGAATGATAGAGATTGATATATTTTGAAAAGCTAGCATGCTTAACATCAAAATCTATAAGGTTGTCTGCATCTTCATTTGGATCGAACGCTTCCCCAATGGGGCAAAGTCCAGTTATGGTAATAATAGCGAAGAAGGTGGGTGTTATCATCCCACAGGGAAGATGAAAAGTGTTGTAGGTACTATCCCAAAAATATAAAGACGCTAATAGGAAAGGTTGGCTATAGCTAAATCCTAATTTTGACATTCGAATGAGATTCAAAATACCTAGGTTTTCCCATTCCTGAGATTTCATATTTTCTACCTTTGCTAGCCAATCCTAGTACAGTTGGTCTGGTGAGGGGCATGAACGGAATGGTTTAAAATTTCTGGTGACATAATCCATATTAAAAGCTTCTCTCCTGGGTTTAGAAGTTTCTGCCTCACAAGATTTGTCTTTTAGGGTTTTTGAGGTTTTAACCACCGATTCATTTTCTTTAATTTTTAAAGGAGCAGAGTTATTAATGATGGGTTTAGTTTCAAAATAAACAGGAAAAAAGCCTTTGGTTTTTTCCAGTCGCTCAGTAGAAATCAAAAGACCCATAACACCTAGGGTTTTATCAAGAACAGTTGTAGGGATGATTACCTGAGAAGCGTAAATAGCTTTATGTTCTTGAGTAAGTTTGAGAGTTGTTATAAATTATTAATTTTCAAGGTTGATGATTTTACTCACGGGTTTGTGACCAGAAGAAGGAGCGTTCTTTAGCTTTCCAATTTTCTTAGATGAGGGCGATGGTGCTGGAAAAGACATCGTGGGAAAGATTTTAAATTTTTTTCTGAGAAAGAGAGAAATAGGTTTTCTTGGAGATTGAAAGGATTTGAAGAAAGTAAGTTCAGATTCTAGAAGCTGAAACGCTTTTATAGAGGTCTTTGGCGGTTCATGAAGATTTTTGACCTTTGGAAAAAGTAGAATACGTGTAGCCTCCTTATTGGAAAGAAAGAGAGGTGGTTTTTGAAACTCCTAGGGAAGTGACATTTTTGCTAATTATTAGTTATAACTGCTATGCTTGCACGTTTAAGCATGGTGATTAGACGTTTTGCAGAAAGTTGGCTGATGGCTGTAATATCATGTACAGTATAATCATCATGAGGTTGGTATCATCGAAATTACCATGAGTGATCCAAAAACGAGTATATATATATATATGTACACGTTCTTGAGGGGCAATTTGTTAGCCGACAATTTCGATAAAGAGATGTTTGATGTCAAAGAGATATTTATTTCAAATAGAGTCTAAAAGTTAACACAAATTGGCATCAGCAAATAGTGTTGAATTAAAGAATGATTGGTTAGAAAAATTAGAGTTGTTACTCTAAACCTTTTGATTTCGAGCAAGATGTGGGTTTCGATTTTTGCATCTCCATGTTTTAATTATAAGGGTTTTAGTTCAAGAGCTGAAGCGGTCCAAGGGATAATTACTTATGATTTGAATCGAAAGAAACAAAATCCATTTCGCTAGCGTGAGATTCGAAATTCAAATAAAAGGCGCCATTTATAGAGGACGCGTGGAGGCCAATAAACGAAGGAGGCATGCATGCTTCGAATGTGGCGTAATTTTAGAGCAAGACCGTTAAGGTCGAAATACTATAAATAGGTGTTCTAATGTTAGAATTCGTGTGTTCACTTGTGTACTAGAAAATCTCACATACTCAAATTACCATGATCTAGGGAAAAGAGTTGAAGATAATATGTACGTATTGAACATTATTACAATGCCTTTTCATAATTTAAATTCAAGTTCTTTTATATTTGCTTCGCCTTTACAATTTCTTTGTTTCTAAGTCTTTTTGTTTTCCCTTTACATTTCATTCAAACACTTTATTTTTCCAGAAAACTTTACTTTATTGTTCTTTTCGTTCAGTCAAACACTTTAGATTTCCAGAAGTCTTTATTTCATTGTCAAAATTTCTAGTTTAAATCGAAGCCAATTATTAGCCTACAAATCATTCAGTCAGTGCATCTTCTTAGACAAAGTTAGAGAAAACTTTAAGAGTTCTACGTTCTATATTAAAAGATACAAATCTGTAAAACAATGGATATAAACATGAAATTGAATTATGACACATGTCCTATGATCAATCTAGTCGATCCTGTAAGTAACCAGTAATTGGAAGACTAGCGGTTGTTTGCTAGAAATCACTGCAAACAGTTGGTTATTAAAGAAGGTTTATCGAAGTTTTTTCTAAGTTGGCACTTCCGTTAACTAAGTTGACTTGTAAGGGTACAACTTTTTTTTGGGACATTCAATGTGAAGAAAGTTGTACTAAATTGAAGAAAAGGTTGACGTCGGCTCCGATTTTGACGTTACCTAATGCAGGAGAACCTTTTATAGTATATTGTGATGCTTATAAGATGGGTTTAGAAGGTGTGCTGATGCAGAATGATAAGGTAGTTGCTTATGTGTCAAAGCAGTTGAGAATTCATGAGAAGAATTATCCTACATATGATTTAGAGCTTGCTGTAGTTTTTTTTTGCACTGAAGATTCAGAGACATTATTTTTATGGTTCTAGATTTGAGGTGTTTAATGACCATAAGAGTTTAAGGTATCCATTCGATCAGAAATAATTGAATATGAGACAGCGAAGATGGTTGTAGTTATTAAAAGATTAAGATTTCAGTTTGAATTATCATCCAGGTAAATCTAATGTTGAGGCTTATGCGTTAAGTCGAAAGACCTTACATATGTCAACAATGATGGTTAAGGAGTTGGAATTAATTGAACAGTTCAGAGATACGAGTTTAGTTTGCAAGATGACACCGCAAAGCGTTATACTATGAATGCTGAAAATTAAGAATGATTTTCTGGACAAGATCAAAGAAGCTCAGAAGTTAGATGTGAAACTGGTAGATTCGATGGTTGGGATCAATAAGTCTGAGAGCAGTGATTTCAAGTTAGATGCATAAGGTGTATTGAGATTTCGTAATCGAATTTGCATTCCTGAAGATGTAGAGATGAAGAAAGTAATTCTTTTGAAGAGCCATAGAAGTAAGTTTAGTATTCATCCGGGAGCTACTAAAATGTACCAAGATTTGAAGAATTTGTTTTGGTGGCCTGGGATGAAACATGATGTAGCCCAGTTTGTGTATGCATGTTTAACTTGTCAGAAGTCAAAAGTTGAACATAAGAAGCCTGCATGGTTGATGTAACCGTTAGAAATTCTAGAATGGAAATGGGATATAATTTCAATGGACTTTGTGAAGGGATTATCAAATACTACAAGGGGACATGATTCAATTTGGGTGATTGTTGATAGGCTTACGAAGTCGACTCATTATATTCCTATTAACATTAGTTTTCCAGTACCGAAGCTAGCTGAGATTTACACTGGTGTGATTGTAAAGCTTCATGGTGTTCCTTTGTGTATTGTTTCGGATAGAGATCCGAGGTTTACTTCTGATTTTGAAAAAGTCGGCAAGAGGCGTTGGGTTCTAAGTTGAGGTTGAGTTCAGCGTATGACCCTCAAACGGATGGTCAAACGGAGAGGATTATTCAGTTGTTGGAAGATTTATTGAGAGCATGTGTTCTTGAGCATGGAGGTTCGTGGGATACTTATCTTCTGTTAATAGAGTTCACTTATAATAACAGTTACCATTCTAGTATCGGAATAACACCTTTTGAAGCGTTGTATGTTAGACGATGTAGAACTCCTTTATGTTGGCAGGAATCAGGGGAAAATGTAGTACTTGGATCTGAACTTGTTCGAGAAACTAGTGAGAAGGTGAAGTTAATTTGAGAAAACATGAAAGCTTCCCAAAGTAGATAGAAGAGTTATCATGAAAAACGAAGGAAATATTTAGAATTTCAAGCATGTGATCATGTGTTTCTAAGAGTTACACCTGTGACTGGTGTTGGACGTGCATTGAAGTCTAAGAAGCTCACTCCTCATTTTATTGGTCTATATCAGATTTCGGACAGAGTTGGCAAGGTTGCATATAGAGTGACTTTAACGTCTAATCTTTCGAGTTTGCACGATGTGTTCCATGTGTCACAACTTTGGAAGTATATTTCAGATCTATCTCATGAGATCCGTTTGCATGATGTGAAAGTACGGGATAATCGTACTATAGAGACGATGTTTGTACGAATCGCAAATCGTGAAATAAAGACTCTAAGGGGCAAGGAGATTGCTTTGGTGAAAGTAATCTGGTCAGGAGTGGCCAGAGAAAGCCTGACATGGAAATTGAAGAGCAAGATGTGGGACTCCTATCCTGAGTTGTTCGAATCAGGTAAATTTTCGAGGACGAAAATATTGTAAGTGGAAGAGACTAGTAACGCCCAATATTTAATTAAATATTTTCGAATATTTTTTTGATTAAATTTTCGAAGTTGTGAAATGTTGATTTAAGTTGTGTCGTTTTTAGTTGAATTAATTAGTTGATAAAGTTGTAGGATTAATATTAAATGATACTATTATTATTTATGTGGGCCTATTTTAATGTTAGAAGTAGTAGAAATTAAAGCGTAGGAATTTAAGTCCAATAAGACAAAATAAGAATAATAGAATGCTCATATTATCATATTAGTTATTTTAGAAATAATAAGAAGTAGAAGTATCAGTAAGAGGAGAAAGATAGATTTTTAGCAGAAAAAGAAAATAAGGGTTTTGGAAGAGATACGTAGAAGTGCAAAGAGGAGGCAAAGTTAGGTGAAATCGGAGAGTTAGAGCAACTTTCAATTCAAATTAAGGGTGATGTTTAGACTCTATAATAGGGTATATGATGAATGGTATGCGAGATTGAATTTGTAAAATTGTTTCTGTTTGTGTTTGTAATTGATATATTGTTGAAATTGAGAGATGCTTGAGAATCCAGTTTAATATATATTTCGATACTGTAGCGTCAATTGTATATTAATGGATATATTGCTTCTATATGATATACCTGTGTACTATATAGCAGCCACGTGTTTGGTTAAAGATAATAATTTTGAATCCAAGTAAGCAAATGTTATATACTGTAGTAATAGGTAATGTTTCGGTACTGTAGCAATATGATTCTTCAGTTTTATTATATGTTGTATGTATTCATGTTTCTAAGTCTTACTAATATGTAATAACTTTATTAATGTAAATAAAAACAATAATATTAATAACAATAATAATTTAATATTATTAGTATATAATTTTTAGAAGTTTTTAGTTAGAGATAAATATATGGGTTAATCAGACAATTTAAGTTTTTATTTTTTTATTTTTGATAGAATTGTCAACAGAGTTATTAGAGTTGTCAATAGAATTGTCAATAGAGTTGTCAGAGTTATTTTGAATTATTAAAAATTATATTTTATTAATTTTATGTAATTCTAACATATTTAGAGTTGTCAGTGTAAGATATCGGTGTGTTATATATTTGTTAAAAATTGTAAATTAAATTATAATACGAAATAACTCTTTAGAATAGGGGTGGTATTTGTCTATTGTTTAGCTATCAAAATTGAGTCTGCTTGCAATACCAGTACTACCGCATCATCATTTTCAAGTGTTTCAACTTTTCAGTAGCAGTAATGTGAGTAAATTGAGAAACCAATTTTGATAACAATAACATTGATATCCTGTAGTAGTAGAAGTATTGTGAGTAAAGTGAGAAATCATTTTTAAATGTTTCAACTTTCAAGCTACTAATATATAATAATAACATTAATACTAATGATGATGTATTATTATAATATAATTTGTAGAAGTTTTATAATTATAAATAAGTATTTAGGTAATTAATTAATTGGAAATAGAAAAAAAAAGTTTGAATAGTTACGCGGTTTGTTTATAGTAAATTTTGATTGATTCGTTGTATTGTGTTCTTTGTTAAACAACCCAAATTTGTAGGTGATGTAGTATCTTGTTGAATTGCCTCTGTTTATGGACAAAATATTAAGTTGTAGATTTATGATCAAAGTTGGTTTGTCGTTGCGTCACTATGGAATTTTGTTGTTGCTATTCTGACATTCATATTGTGTCGCATACATAGCATATCAAATTGGATCTGATCCTCGGTAAGTTGGCCTGAATTGTCAAATTAACATAAAGAACTCACATGTAACGAAAAACCATAAATAATTGACTGGTTACAATTAAATAATTTCAAGGATCCTAGGGTAATTTTATCATAAATTTTATTATTAAAATCTTTTGTTAGTGGTATTTAAAATCTGAGAAATCTCAGAGAACCCTTGGATTGTAAGGAATTACTATTACTATATAAGACTAGCAAAATGATGAATAAAGTAAGTAACGTTTTACATTTCATTTATGTTGAAAATAATTCATATTCAGAACTTCTGAGGGTCAGCAGAAGTTCTGTTGCTCAGTTGTAGAACTTCTGAGGTTGTATTTAGAAGTTGTAGAACTTCTGAGGTTGTGTCCAGAAGTGTGTTTAACTTCTGGTTCCTTAACTTAGTTATTAAGTTTAGTTTTTTAAGGGTACTTTAGTATTAGTTAGTTTGTACTATTAGTACCTTTTATCTTGGTCACCAAGTTTAGATATATTAGAGCCTATGTGGCAATTTTCATCTTTGTATAAATAGACTAGTGTAAATGTCATTTATAATAACAATCCTTATTTCTTTCTCCTTTTGGTAGCCGTCATTCTCTTTTATTCTTCCATCATTCCAATCATCTTTGATTTTTGTGCACCAACAAATTGGTATCAGAGCCTGGTCTCCTTAAGCTCTTGTGCCACAACTTACTATCACCTTCAACGCCTTCTGCACTAAGGCACTCTGCTTCAGTTGTACTAACATTCACCTTGAATGTTCTATTGCTTCCCTGTTCAGACTTCATAATCAACTTTTGATGGGAATCATACAACTTCAAGAGGTTGTCCTTCATTACAACTGAGAAACCTTTCTCAATGAGCTGATCTACACTCATCAGATTGCTTTTAATTCCAGGAATATACCAAACATCTTTGATCAGAATGTTTTTCCCATTCTTCACCTTGACTCTGACATTTCCCATACCTTCTGCATTAAGGTACTTATCATCAGCACATTTGATCTTTGTTCTCCTTCTAGAGTCAAAGTCTATCAGCCATTGTTTGTTCCTAGTCAAGTGATTTGAACACCCAGTGTCCATATACCACCAATCTTCTGACCGCTTACAATTAGAATCAGAAGCCATCAATAACACAAGTTCATCATCTGGCTATGTTTGCTTCTTCTGATTTCCTTCCTTTGTTTGACCAGCAATCTCTAGCAAAATGGCCAAACTGCTTACAACAGTAACATTGAACTTTCCTCCTCTCCTTTCCCTTCTGATGTTTCTTCTCATCAGAAGTTGATTATGAAGTCTGAACAGGGAAGCAACAGAACATTCAAGGTGAATGTTAGTACAACTAAAGCAGAGTGCCTTAGTGCAGAAGACACTGAAGGTGATAGTAAGTTGTGGCACAAGAGGTTGGGGCATCTGAACTATAGAAGCTTAGGGCATCTAAGTTCTAAGAAGCTCGTATGTGGCATTCCAAAGATTGTGAAGCCGGAGAAGTCATGTGGGGTGTGCATGAAAGGCAAACAACCAAGATTTCCATTTGTATCAGAAGTTGCTCCAAGAGCAAAACATGCTCTGGGAGTAGTACATTCTGATGTGTGTGGACCATTTCCAGTACCTTCACTTGGAGGAAACAAATATTTTGTGTCCTTTGTGGATGAGTTCACAAGGATGACATGGGTAACACTCATTAAGTTTAAACATGAAGTGTTTACTGAGTTTTAGAAGTTCAAGGTGAAGACTGAGAAGCAGAGTGGTCAGAAGATAAAGATTCTGAGAACGAATGGTGGAGGTGAGTATAACTCTACAGGGTTCCAGAAGTTTTGTGAAGAGAATGGAATAGAACATGAGGTTACTGCTCTATATACTCCTCAACACAATGGTCTTGCTGAGAGAAGAAATAGAACTTTGCTTGATATATCTAGAAGTATTCTGAAAGAGAAGAAGCTACCTCATATGTTGTGGGGAGAAGTTGTTGCCACATCAGCATATATTCTGAACAGGTGTCCAACAAAGAAGCTGAACGAAATTGTTCCTTTAGAGAAGTGGACTAGAGATAAGCAAAGTGTTGGTCATCTGAGAGTGTTTGGTTCTGTATGTTACAAACACGTCCCATAAGCTAGAAGACAGAAGCTGGATGATAGAAGCAAGGTAATGTTACTAGTGGGGTACCACAGTACAGGTGCATATAAGCTCTATTGTCCAGAAACCAAAAAAGTTGAAATCAGTAGAGACGCTATTGTGAAAGAGTTAGAAGTTTGGATTGGAGTAAGTCTCAACCAACTTCTAATATAGAGATAACTTCTGAAGACGAGTCAGAAGTTGAAAGTTCTGAAGAAGAGTCAGAGTCAGAAGATGATTCTGAAGACTCTAAAGATGAAGATGATGAATCTGATTCTGATCCAAATTCTGATGATGATCTAGAATCTGGTGGTGATCATGCTACGGAAGAAACTAAGACGAGATTACGGAGGACAAGCACGAAGGTGATCATGTTTAAGGTGGTAATTAAGATTCTAGAAGTTAATAATATTGTTCGGAGAACAAGTTCAGAGGCAACAAAGAGTTAGAACCATACCTAGAAGGTTTGCAGATTTTAACATGCTGCAAGACACTGAAGTTGACTCAGAGGGAGAAGTCATTCAGTGTGCCATGTTAGTAGACTCTAAACCATTGGGTATTGAAAAAGCAATCAAGAAGAAAGTATTCCTGGATGCCATGAAAGAAGAACTTGAGGCTATAGAGAGAAACAAAACTTGGGAGTTGACAGAACTTCCAAAGAAAAAGAAAGCCATCAACATCAAATGGGTTTTCAAGGTGAAGCTTAATCCAGATGGATCATTTGGAAAGCACAAAGCAAGGCTAGTGGCCATAGGTTTTCTTCAGAAACCTGGACTAGATTACTTTGAGTTGTTTTCTCCTGTAGCTAGGCATGAAACAATCAGATTGGTGATTGCTTTAGCTGCAAACAGAAGTTGGCCACTGATGCATTTGGATGTGAAGTCAGCATTTCTGAACGGTCCATTACAAGAGGAGGTATACGTGTCACAACCTCCCGGCTTTGTTAAAAAGAATCAGGAATGGATGGTGTAAGTTACACAAAGCTTTGTACGGATTGAAGCAAGCACCCAGAGCTTGGAATCAGAAGATTGATTCATTTTTCAAGAAGCAAGGGTTTTAGAAATGTGAGATGGAGTATGGCGTGTATGTGCAACATTCTGGAAGCAATATGATTCTAGTGTGTCTTTATGTTGATGACATATTGCTTACAAGTTCAAGAAAGTGTTGATGAATGAATTTGAGATGACAGATCTAGGAAATATGGTATATTTTCTAGGGATGGAAGTTCTGTACTCAAAGGAGGATATCATTTTGCATCAGCTGAAGTATGAACGTGAACTTCTGAAGAGATTTAAGTTGCAGAATTGTAAATTTGTTATGACACCATCAGAACCAATCATAAATTGGATTCTGACTCTGATGGTGATTCTATGGATGCTACAACCTTCAAGCAGTTGGTTGGTTCTCTTAGGTATTTGTGCAATACCAGACCTGACATTTGCTATGCAGTTGGAATGGTCAGCAGATTTATGAGTAATCCAAAGTGGTCCCATTACCAAGCTGCTGTCAGGATTCTAAGGTATATAAAGGGAGCTCTGAAATATGGAGTGCTATTTCCCTCTGGAAGAAAGTCAAAACCAGAACTAGTGAGCTATTCTGATTCTGACTGATGTGGAGATAGAGTTGACAGAAGAAGTACCTCTGGTTACTTGTTCAAGTTTCTAGGAGGTCCTATTTCTTGGAGTTCTAAGAAACAACCTGTTGTGGCTCTGTCGACATGTGAAGTTAAGTATATTGTAGGCGTTGTAGCTTCATGTCAAGCTGTTTGGCTTCTGAATCTTCTGGAGGATTTGAAGATAGTGATAGAGAAACCTCTGAAGTTGTTGATTGATAACAAGTCTACAATCAATCTTGCCAAGAATCCAGTGGTGCATGGAAGAAGCAAGCATATTGAGACGAAGTATCATTTTCTCAGAAGTCAAGTACAAAAAGGAGTGCTAGAGTTACGCTGCGGCACCGAAGCGGTGGCGGATGTTCGGCGAAGGCTATCAAAACAGACCAATTTCTTCGTTTAAGAAATGAAATTGGTGTTGTTAGTTTCTGATGAATATAAATTAAGGGATGGTGTTGAGAATAATTCATATTCAGAACTTCTAAGGGTCAACAGAAGTTATGTTGCTCAAAAGTTATAGAACTTCTGAGGTTGTATTCAGAAGTTGTAGAACTTCTGAGGTTGTGTCCAGAAGTGTGTTTAACTTCTAGTTCCTTAACTTAGCTATTAAGTTTAATTTTTTAAGGGTACTTTAGTATTTGTTAGTTTGTACTATTAGTACCTTTTATCTTGGTCACCAAGTTTAGATTTATTAGGGTCTATGTGACAATTTTCATCTTTATATAAATAGACTAGTGTAAATGTCATTTATAACAACAATCCTTATTTCTTTCTCCTTTTGGTAGTCGTCATTCTCTTTTATTTTTTCATCATTCCAATCATCTTTGATTCTTGTGCACCAATAATTTATATCTCTTAAAGAGTTCCTTGTCCTATAATTCATGTTCCTTGTCCTATAATTCAAGGAAATCTTGGTCTTAACATAATCCCTCTCTCTAATTCAAGTTTAAAATGTTCTTTGTCAAATAGTTATGCATTCTTAACAACAAAAAGCGATCCTTGTTTACTATTTTTTTAATTTGTATTGTGTGAGTTCCTTTAGCTATTATCTTGCTTAAAAGGTCTAGAGTGGTTTCAACATGCAAGTAATAGCCTTTTTTTATTTATTTATAAAATGTTCTGTTATCACGAAAACGTGTCTTAACAATATGATATCGTTGATACTATTAAATATTAATCACTTTTTTTATTCTGAGAAAAAAAATCCTAAATGAACAATGGTTACGACCATTAAATATTTTTATTATGGCCACGAAACACCATAACAGCACTTTTAAGGACACAAACTTTTCAAAATCAGAATATCAAAGTAAAAATCACAGACCATTTATTCTACATATTGCACTCTCGAGAAATTATATTTCACGAGAAAATTAAGCAATATTTACTGTTTAATATTTTACACAGGTTTTATTTTATTTATGCTAGTAAACCAACTATAACATCAACCACTTCAAGGGCAGAAGGTGACCCTATAATTGGTATCACCTGGGCATGAAACTGTTTTAGTGTCATCACTTGGATACTGATAAGCATCGGGGCAAGACTTTTCTCTGCAAGTTCGTGCTTTGTTGCATCCATTAGAGGTTGGAGCAAATTGCATTGGAATGTTGAAACCATCGATCACAGATATATCATAGTAATCCTGATTGTTTCCACCGTTAAGTGTGAATTCAGCAAGTGTGGTAGGAGGTTTACCAGATAAGCTACAACTTAGGACACCACCGCAGTCACCGGTTTGACAACTACCACGGCCTGAGCCGTCAAAGTTGCAACCAGTTCGGCCCCAGATTCGGCCCGATGAGGTTCCAGCAGGGATGTGTAGACGCCATGTTTGTCCCGAGTCTAACTTCCTACCACCGCCTTTGGGAATGGCAGCTGGCCACACGGTGTAGGAGCACCGGTTGACAATTTCAAACCTTGCTGCATGTGCAGATATCAAGCAAAGAGTGAACATAAACAACAATGATATTTTTATGCGACACATTTTTCATGCAGTGAAATAGACAATTAACTCACAAGTTTAGAACAAGAGGTGTTGTTTTGTGAATAGAAAGTGGGAATTGAGGCTTACTTTATATAGGCTACAAACAGGACCATCATTATTATGAATTTTATTAGTTGTTTTCTTTTTCTCACAATTTAGCTTTTTATTTTGAATTTTCCATTAATATTTAATTATATATAACTTTGTCATTTTCATAGTTATTTAAAAATTGTAATGTGTTACAGAAAAAAAATACATAAATATCTTTATTATGAAAAAAGGAAATTATAAACATTTTTTTAAAATTAATCCAAAAAACTATTAATTACAAGCTAAACCTAGGATCCAAGTTACCAAGAGACTAAACAAAACAAAGCTAACACCTAACAAAACCTCTCTAAACTATTACAAAAATCAAGTAATTTTTTATCACGCCTATCACGCGAGAGAATAGTGTTCGTATGCTTAAATTGTCTTTAGTCTCATTTTGAAAAAGGGTTAAAAATATTTTATTTCCCTATCTATTATATGACTGTGATGCAATTTTAACTTAATGTTTTATGAATCTGGCCTATGTGACGGTCTACGTGGACATTTTTATTTTTAAATTATTTTTTTAAAATTAATTTTATTATTATTTTTTATACTTATTTTTTGTAAATTAATTATTTATTTATTTATAAAAATATATTAAACTGGGATTAAGTCCAATTTCCTTTCAATAGTGACCCATTTAGACAGCTTGGTTTTCAATTTATTAAGAGTAATGTTTGTTGGGTTTATAACTACAACAAACTCAACACAAATCTCATCATCTTTTCCTTCTTCTTTGGCCGTAATACATCGTCACCACCTTATTGTTCATTATCTTTCTGTTTATCTTTGACCTCTAATGCATCATCATCGCCTTGTTGTTCATCTTTGTGTAAAACTATTTTCATGTGTGTGGTTTATTACTCACAAAACTATTACTCACCATCTCTCTCTACCAAAAGCAACCATTTCAATGAATTTCCCTATCATTATATCTTGTTCAACATTCATCCTTGTTTAACTTTGAATAAGTATTTGTTTCATTTATGATTATGATTATGATTATGATGATAAATTGCCTGTATCATCAAATTTTGATATGTACCAGCAGGAAATACACTTCTGATAAATATACGGTAACTGTTAGTTCATTTTGGTGAAGATGAAAACCAACCTAATAGTATATGTACCAGTATATTAGACTTCTTAAGATCTAATAGAATAAACAAAGCTAATGATTCATGTTTACCAGCTTTATTCATCTTTTGATCATTCCCACATAGAATGATTTCATGTTTTCTTCCAATGATAATTTTCTTTCCTGTTATTATGTTTGACAACGGCACTTTTGAAGCCACTACACTTCCAGCTCTGCAAAACATCTGGGATGCTCTTACAAAAGCCGGTTTGCGGCAAACTGCGCTAATATGAAATCAATTTTTTTTCCATCAAAGCCATTGGAAGGTGCATCAATGGTGAATCCTCCTCCAGCCATGCATATATAAACATGCCACTCTATAACTTCATTTTCTTTATCAAAGACAAGCTATGAAAGACAAGCTAACGGTTGAACAATTGGTGGATATGATTAAACTATGCTCATGCAATTGGTTTTTTGGGTAAGATATTTCTAGTCACTAGATGTTAGAAATGTTAGTGGAGAAAGTTTAACCCACGATACCTTGTTCTCATTCCGTCGAAAATGCACCATATAAGTATTTGAGAAAATGAAGCAACTTACAGGAGGTTTTTGTCTCAATGTTGTTGTAAAACAAGTCCCACATCGATGGATAAGGAAACAACATTACTCTTTATATACCAAACACACACATTTATGTTGGAATAGAGGATGAAAAAATAAATTTCGTGATGAAGAAGAAGTTTAAGGGAATTGGAAAGAGAATAAATGTGATTCTAAAAACTGAAAGTATTTTATGAATTTTCAAGGAATTCGACAAACTCCAACATACTCTTAAATTATACACATATTCTAACACACCCCCTTAATTCATATTCTAATGCATAACGAGGGTCATCAAAGCAGAACAATAACGAGGGTCATCAAAGCAATTTAACTAATTAGAATGAATAGAACAATTACATTTTTTTGGTCTCAAAAATAAATATCATATTTAACAATTAAACACAAATTATAAATTTTAATAATTAAAATAGAGAGTAGTAATTTTACTGATCTATTTTTATTGGTTATTAATGTATTTTAATTATTACTAATACAAAGTGCAAGAAATAATAAATTAAAAATATTAATTAGAGAACACAATTAAGAAATCAAAACAATAATTGTATTAAAAATTTAAAAAGCCACATTTATTTCTCGACAAATAAAATTTATAAATGCAACCTTTATTTGGGATGGATGTAATAATTTATTATTAACTACAACAACTTTATTTTATTGTATTTACTTGGCATGTCTATTTATAAAACTTAGCTTTGATGACATTAAGAAAACAAGTTTTATTAATTATCGGATTATCGGATAATTTATTCAACTTTTAGCTAGTTCCAATGGGTGACATTTAGCAACAAGTACGAGTTTTAGTTTTGTGTCAAAATGTAATTCAATTACAACTCCCTCAAACAATCCAAAATTATAAAGTGGTTATATTTTACACGCCATGTTTATATCAACCTCAGCTGTAACAACATAAAGAAAGCTCATTGAATTTTTAAATCCTTTGATATTTTATTCAACCATTTAAGTCCAAAGACCTTCACCCATTCTACGTAAATTAATGAGGAGCGGTAGATCAATTACTACTATCATTAAAAGTTACCTTCACCTTTTCTAGGTGAATTAATAAGGTGTGCTAGATTAATTAATATTATTATCAAAAGACATTTTTTCTCACTCTCTCTTTTTCTCTGTAAAAATTATTGAGGTTCTTGATTCTCTAAAATACAAGCTCCTCTCAGGAACTTCCAAAGATGTGGCCTCTATATAGTCTATGAGCCTATCCAGAGTCTCCATCAATAGCTATTAAGATTTTATGAAAAATTATTTCTACCAATTTGGAGCAAATACACACGGAAAGATGGTCGACACCCACTTCTGAGTGAGTACCTTGCCTGATTTAACGAAGCAACTATCAAGGCCGTCCGCCCTAACAAAAAAATATTTATGGGAGAATTTCAAAATGGTCTAAGAGCGAGACATTTTAATGAATATCTCGCCTAGAGGCATGCGTCTTCTTTGGCTGAGAAGGTGACATCTGCATAATTTAATATAAAGGGTGAGGAAATAAAGCCAAATATGCTAAGAATCATACTTCCAATATTGACAATTCATGGTAGCGCAAATGATTCACTACACCTCGCTTATCTGATACATGACGACATTTAAGCGAAGCAGAAAATCTATAGAGAGATTCCCTCTAAGCATTTGTTGTGAAAAGATATGGCGAGAGGTTATCCACATGCACGACATCCCACAACCATCAACTCAGAAGACATATTTTAAGCAAGAGTGTGATGATGGAGCTATACCTCAAACTCTTAATACCATCACAAAAGTATTCGCATGGGACGGAGAAACCAGATTTGCTTGCAAAAGGTACACTTTCAAAATCCTAACCATCGAAGGTCTACCCACCAATTTTTAGGTGGGTGAAATAGAAAGCCTTGAAGTTGAGACGGACTTTCCAAGAAGGATGTTGTTCGCATCCACGCACATAACAATATAGTGTAGCGGCAAAAAAACACGAGTGTAAGCCATTGAATTGACTCAACTCAAAAACAATAAATAGAGTCGCCACCATGCTTTTATTTTATCCAAAGAACTAGGAAAAAGAGCTAATAAAATCCTAAAAAAAGATCAGAGATCTGGGACCGGGGGTTAGTTGTGCAAAGGGGAAATGTTAGACACCCAAAGCATCTACGGTACTCCGTATGAATCTTTTTTGAAAATCTGTATATGTGTGCTTAAAAATGTATGTGTACAAAATGGATGGGGGGGAGAAAAAAGAAGTTTTTTTTTACAATTTTTGATTTGATGGATCTTCTAATGAGTTTCAGGCCTACATACCAACAATGTGCAATGTTGAAATCAAAATCCAATGTAGTTCGGGTAAAAAAAGGCTAAAATGTGTGTTGATTATTTTTAAGAAACATGTTTTTTTTAAGAAAAGCCACAAAGGGCTCAAAAAGTTTGAATGGGGTTAGGTGTTTTTTAGTCTTAACAAAAAGGGGTCAAAGTATTATTAAATGTATTAAAAGTTTATTAAGAAAAGAAGTTTGAAAAGGCATGGACCTAAGTCCAAGTTTTTTATGAAAACGGTTCGAGTTTGAAAACAAGAATCCTTTGAAAAAGGGGGAAGACTTTGAAAATTAAAGAATATGGGAGGAGATGAAGAGGCTAACCTAATTGCATAAAGTAAAAGGTAAGGGTAAAGAAAGGTCTAACCGGGTGAGAAAACTAGTACTTGATATCAAGATCCAATAACATATCTCATCCTTTGAATTACCACACAAGCAACAAAAAATCAGACAAAAAAAAACCAAGCTTCAGATAAATCAATGCCTCATATGAACTATTGTCTTAAGAAAAAAGGGCAGAGTAACGACTGTATTTGGAGGAAATCCATTCTTAATCGAGTATAAATAGAATAACCTGCACACAAAGATAATAACCAAGCAAGACAAAATAACACCAAGGGGACAAAAATCTCCGAGCTGAGGTAGGGGTCCTAATCCTAAGTCCAAAGGTTAAACTCGAAGCTTAGGGACAGTGACCAAGTCCAATCAAATTTTTTTTATGTTTAAGTTGAATTATTAGATATTTTGGAAAAGGAAAATAAAGCTCAAGTGAGAAAATTCAAAATGACAAGAAAATAAAAGGCTCAAGTGAGCAAAGGAAAAATGACATAGAAAATAAATGCTAAAGTGAGCAAAGAAAAAATGGCATGAAGTGTAAATGCTAAAAGTAAAGTGCATAAAGTAAAGAGCATAAAAGTAAAAGCGGAAAGTAAAGAGCGGAAAATAAAAGGGCAATTAATAAAGGTTAGCAAGATGACCGACCATCTTGAAACTTGTTAAGTATATCATCGAATTATCAATTGTTAGTAAGGTTAGCAAGATGACCATCTTGAAACTTGTCAAGTATATCACCAGTTTTGGAACAATCACCATTTGATCAAAGATGATTGAAAATTTTAGTTGGACAAGGTTAGTGAAAACTTTCCAGAAGTTTGATTAAAAATCATAGCGACCACACGACAAGCGTCACAAGTGTTGAACCAAAATCAAAGCTCAAATTATCTTTTGGGGCTTTCATTTAAACATTAAAGTTCATGCCACCAATTGACCATTTCTCCGATGTGGGACAAAATAAAAAAGATGGAGAAGAGGAAACAAGTTTCAAAGTCAACAATGCATTAGATGAATTTATCCGGTCTAACTTCATCAAAATCAACCAACTATCTTCGTGGATTTGGCCAAAAGGCCTATCAACACCCAAGTCCCGTTGATGTTGAGGAAGCCTATGACTCCAAATAAGCCCAAAAAATCAGCAAAGTAAAAAAATAAATAAATAAGATAACAAATAAAATATAATTTGAAATTAGATTATCTAATTGAATTTTATTGACGAAATACATAAATAGTATTCATACATCAAAATAAAATTCCAAAAAAATTATCTAAGGTCAAACAAAGGTCAACAAATATTGACAAAAATTTTCAAAATTCTTAAAAGTCAGAAACAATTTTTTTTTTAAAAATAAAATAAAAGGTGAAACAAACCAAAAATTGAAAAAAAATAGAAAAGTAAAAAATAAAAATAGAATGAGGTCACCAATATTTGTCAAATGACCATTGAATCATTCCATAATTTTTTTTAGAATTTTTAAATGTCAAAAAGTATTTTAAAACAATTAAAAACATCAAATAAAAGAGAAAAATCATAAAAATATCAAATCTGAAAATAAAATTATAAAAAAAATAAAAATCGGAAAGAGAATATTTGAAAATATTTTTGTGAATATTTTCATAATTTTTTATCCATAAATGAATTTTCTATGATTTTTTGAAGTTTAAAACATTTAAAATATAAAATTAGAAAATCAAATAAAAGCCAAAAAAATATGGACCATTAGATCAAAGTTAAAACGCGTTAGTAAGCTAATCCAAAGGATCAGACGCGCTGTGCTTGATATGGACCTCCTTGGTTTTCACATCGGATCACAAATAAAAATGAAAATAAAACAAAAACATGTGTCGCGTTGGACAGAGTCTGATTTACAAAAGTAATCAGATCCAATGGCTCAGGGGACACGTGCATGGTAGAACGTTATCATCGGATCCATTTAAAAAAAAATAGTGTGGCTCAATGTCATTGGTTGAGACGATACATGTCATTGGTACCATTCGCTTCGTCTCTTCAAGAAGATTCTAATGGTACCCTCTCGAAAAATTTATTTCACTTGTGCCATGAACAATTTAAAAAAACATAAAAAATAACGAGCTCTTATAGAAATTCTCAGTCAATTCTCAATGAAAATGCAAACGGTGAAGATCACAAGGATCAGGGAGATGAGGAAATTGCAATAGTGCTTGATTTGAAACGATTTGGTCACGAATCCTAACAGAACGAAGTTCACTTTTAGATCTCTGAAACTTGACTTGGATAGCACGATTCAGGGAGCTTCAAGGCAAGATTCTTGTTCTTTTAGCTTCAGTGAGGTTCAAGGAACAAGAATGAGTGGTTAATTTCAAATTGTAACAACTTTTAGAGTGAAAACGAAGTTGCAGAAATGTGAGATTTGGAGTGAGTTTGGCAGCAATTTTCTGGCTCTCAAAACTTGAGGAAATGAGTGGAATGACTTGCTTATTTATAGGAGAAGTGAATGGGATCAAAAGTGAGGGTGAATGATGCAATTTGGAGTGAAATCGTGCACACCCGTGGTCATGAAGAAAATGTGACTTCATGTGCATCAAAACTCAATCACACCTTGTGTTTTGATGTGCTAATTAATTCTGGGAATTTTCTAAGCATGATTAGTCACGAAAGCAAGGCTTAATTCGGCTTTAAAATGAGTAGTAACGCAAAATGCACAAACTGATGGTGTCCTTGAAACAATTTTTGGCACAAATTTTGAACTGAGGCCAAATCAAATTCCCTAGTGCATTTTCCAATTCTCCTTGATCCAAATGAAGTCCTCAAAGGGTAGAACACAATTCAAAAAGAATTAATTCCAATTGAGGCTTGAGCTGAGAGATATTGCCTTTAGGATTTGTGAAAAAACACTGATTTTCAAGCCAGGCCTTGGTCAAGCATGCCACACTTTCTAAAAATGACCTATAATGTTTTTTCCTCAAACTTGCTCTTCCACTCAAAATTTTCTCTTGTCTTTAAAAGATGACATGAAGTAGACCTCTCAAAGAACACTTTGCAAAAATAATCAACCAAAAACTCCAAAAATTGAGAAAGTTATGGCCTTGTGAAGTTAATGAAAATTTGTGAAATGACCTATAATCTTTTGATCTCTCAAGCAATTTCCAAACACTTTCAAACTTTGAAACTTTAATGGAGATAAAGTTCATATCTTCAATATTATCATGCAAAAATAATGACCTCAAGATGATGAATGATGATCAAGATATGATCTCATGAAGTTGATTAATCAAAATTGAAAAATTCATCAAGGACTTGTAATATTTTGACTTCTTGGGAAAATTTCCAAGAATTTTCTCTTCCTACCAATTGAACTAAGTTGTATTATACATCCTTAAGTTCATTGTTAAAGAAGAATGTGGTCAAGGAGACAAGGGATGACCAAGTTATAATCCTTTGAAGTCATACAAGATAGATGAAGTGTCAATCTAAAGAGTTTGCAATCATAAATCTCCAAAACAATCTTCTCATCAATTAAAATCTTTGGATAAAAGAATATTCATATTATAAGTCCTTTTAAGACTCAAATGGCTTAGAAATCATCCACAAACTTCACACAAACACTAAGATATGGTCCTTAGAAGCCCAAAACCCTAATTTCAAGATAGATGGCCATGGAATGGAGAATTCTTCAACTTTGATGATCTTATTCAAACATGGGGCATACACCCAAGATGAGAGACTATGGTAGATGACAAGAGAAGTCTTTAATGAGAGACAATGCTTTCAAAATCTTGAAATTGAGGAGAGAAGGCATGGAAATAAACACATGAACCTAATGACTTCTTGAATGAGAAACTTGTGCACCATTCACCTACAACATTTAGAGAGAAAAGTATACACATATCATGATTAGCCAAGTATCAATCATCACACACGTTCAAAAGGTGTTTTGTGATCTGCCAAGAGCAAACCCAAAGAGAGAGAGAGAGAGAGAGAGAGAGAGAGAGAGAGAGAGAGAGAGAGAGAGAGAGAGAGAGAGAGCCAATTTGAGATATTTGTGCAATGCAATGGTATGAAGTATTAGAGAACCTTAGGGGGGAAAATTGGGGTACAACAGATGCCATGGTCATCATTGTGAGACGTGATGATTGGCAGATTATACTAGTAAGTAATCATCAAGAAAGCTTCGTAGGCATCATCTGCTATGATACCATTGAGAGGTTTCACCTAAACTTAGATAAGAAAAATTCCTTTCAAGGGTCATTGGTGGGATTTTTTGGTCAGTAAGTGCAGGTGAAGAGATAAATAACATTAAGGACATCTTCTAGGGGTAGAATAAAATTACATGTTAATTAAGGTGAGGTAGTGTTCCATAGGCATGCCTTTCTCTTATAAAAATGATGATAGGACACCCATTTTCAACAAGCTGCAAGCCACCTTAACTACCTTATATATATGCTGTTAGTCAAAGGCTTTTTATTGAGAGGGGATGAATAGATACCTAAGTTAAATTTTATTTTCTAAATTTTGTTTTATAACAAATTTAAAAACTATGGCAATTGGAAACCACCTTAATCAACTTTTGTCTAATCCGAACCATTATCGGAAAGCTCAAATATACATGAAACTAATACTCTACGTATTGAGAATGATAAGCAATTGAGTCAGTAAGATTCAATCACAACATGTTTTAATATAAACACAAATAAACGTGTTTCCAATGTAATTAACAAAAACTAACACTAAGAGACAAGTTCTAAAACACTTGGTGTGCAATTGATATTGTTAAACTTTTTCTTATTGTTTTGTTGATTTCAAAACCTAATTACAAAAAAATAGATTGTAATCAATTCAACAAAACGATTTTGAATTGACAAAGAGTTTATCTAGACAATTCAATTTCATAATCAAGGAATTCAAAATTTCCCCTTAAAAGTAAATGACGGATATATATATATATATATATATATATATATATATATATATATATATATAGAGAGAGAGAGAGAGAGAGATGATGATGATGCAAAGATTTGTTTTTGAAGTTCACCAATTCGTCCTTGCTATGGCTACGTCTTCCCCCAATTCCTTTTGAAATCAAGATAATCAATCTTAACTTTCAAAAACTATTTTACAAGAGAAAAGTAGCAATCCAACCCAAAAAATCCTTGTTTGATGTTGGTCCTAACTCATTCTCTTATCTAGATCCTAAGCAAGATCAAGTCACCCAAAAATACCAATTTGATCCATCGTCTCACGTTACTCCTTTGCAACAATTCAAAACATCCGTACTGGTCATGATCATAACACATATTTAAATTCATATTCCAAATGTCAATATAATATGTAACTCGCAGAAGAAATATTGTTACTTCATAAAATAATTCATGATTGAGATCCCATAATAACAATCATATAACAAAGTACTTGGCACCGCGGTCAATCATCACATAATCTCATACATATGTCAGAATAAAAGAGAGTAATGCAAATATCTCGTAATACAAGAAAACATGAGCCTAAATAATCTCCGAGTTACATAGACCATAGAAATGACTCACTACCTAAGAAAGCAGTAAATATAACTAGCTCCTTCGCCTGATCCTTGCTAGAAGCACCACTAACTTCAGTACCTGAGCGACATCGTATAAAACGTCATTTCACAAGAAGGGTGAAAATTCATATCATCATGAAAATATATATTATCTTAAGCAATGTATTTAGTGTATAATCAAGTTTTAGTGTATTTTTGTATCATTTGATAGATTTTCATATCTTTTGTAGGTATTCATTCATAATTGGAGCATTGAGTAATAAAGTGTCGAAGACACAACTTCAAACGTGCGATTTGAGCACCTCATCAACATATAAGGCTCAAAATCAAAGAATCAAAAATCATCAATTTGATTGATATTTTTTCATGGTTAGATAATAAATTGAATAAGCTTTCCAATGCTTCAAACCGGACGCAAATCCGAGTTACGGTTCTCAAGTTATGGTGAAAACAAGTATTGATTTTTTCGAAACTGCACTGACCGCGTTGAGCGCCACAGACCGGGCTAAGCATGGCCTGCAATTTCAGAACTCTTTAAAAGGGTAAAAACACATTTTTAGGTTATGGGTTGGTATTTTTGAGTCCCAACACAATCAACATCATTTATTTGATAGATTAGCTTAGAAAACAACATTGGAGCTTGCATTTGGATGATCTCTCGTTGAATCCCTTGTCGATTGGTGTTGACAAACCAAGAAATGTTTGGTTCCTCTTCTTATATTCTATTTGTAATCTCTTTTGTTGGGTTTTGTATGTATATCTACTCATAACTCATGTATATTTGTCACCCTTGGCATTGTATAAAGCCTGCTTTATGAATCTGTGTTAGTGATTGTCTTAGGTTTTTACCTTGTGTTAGGGATTTGAGCTTTGCTAGACATAGATTGCTTGAATTCTTACTTAGGATGATTCTTTTTTAGTTTCTGAATGCTAGAAATGGGTTTAGAACTAACATTCACTTATGGTATCTGATCTTAATGCCTCTGTATCAGGAGTTTCGAGCTAGACATAGTCGTTACGAGTGACACGATTGACTTTTGTGTTGTTAAGGTAGGCCAGACATGGCTATCGAGGTGATGCGGTTGAATTCTCAATTTAGGTTAGAAATGACTTAGGTTGTGAGAGATATGTGATGACACGGACGAGTATCGTAGGCTGAGTATAATTGGACGGTAGATTTAAGTCTGTGACGGGTAGTGTGCATTCGTTCTAGACAAGTTGTCTATCCTTTATAGTTTTTGTTCATTTACTTTTTTGTCTTTTCTTTACAACTCATTTAACCCCAAACTCATTAACGAATGAATTGTCGAACGGCAAATCAATAATCAATTTTTATGGACACGATACAATATAACCTATATATCCCCCGGTAAAAATAATACTTTACTTTTTGCTTGCCGCTAATACCGCCACAAGAAAATGGCGTCGTTGTCGGTGATTGGTTTAATTGATTTTGCTTCACAATAATTCCTTTGTTTTTGAGTTTTGTAATTAATGTATACGTTGTATAGGCTTTGTATATGAACTAGTATATTATTACTTGTACATGTTGTGCTTACTTTTCATACTTGTACATATGTGTGTTTTTCCTTGTTCTCGTATTCTTAACATATTTTGTGTATTTGTTAGGAAACTTTCTTTAGGTTTCAGTGGTGTGACAACACCATGGTGTCGCACCCCAAAATTTACCCACTTAATTTAAGCCTACGTTTCATCAAATATTCGTGTACCGTGGTTGAACCGAGGTTTTCTCAACTTTCGTATTTCCTCTAAGCTGCAAAATTTGGTTTGTGTTGACGATTAGTCTAAGATGGTTCTCGTATTCTCTCGCATCGCTGTTCACTCAATCATCAAGGATTCCTATGACTCGAGACGTATTAATTGTTTCATCAAGAGGAGCCAATTGCAAGAACTTCAAATTCTTGAAGCATTATCAAGATGACGATTATCTCGGTGCATGCTTGCTCATTAGTCAGGTTTTTTTATGATAATTGTCACTAAAAAGAATTTCATCGAGTTTTCACGATAAAGTGAGTTTTTGGGCTATTTGTGGGGCTGTCCATTTTGAAGATTGTGGGGGTATGTTATGCAAGAGTTATTGAGAATACTTTGTTGCTGTTATTGTGGACTCACGAGTAAAGGATACCGTTTGGTCATAATGTTGGAAAGGAAGGGATTTGAGGATGTTGTGCCAAGATTCATTATTATTTCAAGACATTCAAGTGTAAATTCCTTCTAGTTTCACTTAGAACTTCAAAGCATAAATACTTTCATACAAGAGTGAAGATGGGATAATTTCACTTGTTTCATGGAATTTCATTTAAGAAGTAATGTGTTCTTACAAATACCATGGCAAGAAATTTAAAGTGCAAGGGAAATATCATTCAAATTCCAAATTCATTCAAAGTTGTCATTCAAGATTCAACAAGTTTACAAGGAGACAGTTACATACTTTCTCTAAAGTAGATACAAGCATTCTATTTCCGATAATTACAAGTCCTAAAGCTATTATCAACATTGGCACAGATTGAATTTTCAACTTTCATTTATTTATGTTCTATGTCATGAAGATTACAAATTGCTACAAGTTCGCTTTTTGTTTACAATGTTCTACAAAAGAACTAAATCCTAAAAACTACATTCTAGCAGTGTCTTCGAATCGTCACCATCTTCTCTTCAAGCTCTCCTATCTTTTGCTCTATCCATGTTCTTCAAATGTCGCCATCTTCTTTTCAAGCTCACCAATTCATGTTGCATGAAACAAAGAAAAGCACAAGTTAGCAAGCAAAACATAAATGAATTGCGAGAAATTATCAAAAGGATTATTCTTTTTGTCGAGGATCATCATTAGGCGTTGGCGGGAATCAGGTTAATTGATAAGGCCTCAGAATCTTGCGTAAAGATTAATCATCGGCGAAATTGGCTTGCATGCAAATCGCAGGCTAACCCGGTTCACAAACAAGCATAACAGGCAGCAAGCAGGTCACGATTTTAATTCCAAGGCAGCATATATGTCCATCACAGTTTAGTATATAAGCCAGCAAGCATAAACGAGACAAAATTCCCGAGCATACAATATCCCACAGTTTGAGGCAATAAGCATAACAAGACAGCAGGCACAGCAAGGTAGATACAAGCATAGCGGCGAGGCAATATAAACAACAGTTCATAATGATCAACGACATACATTGAGCCCAAATTTAAGCCCCAAAAGTCAACAAAAGCACAAGTAATCATCACGAGATGTATCAAGAGGCAGTTGAGAAAGCAGAAGATAAGCCACAAAAATCAAAACTCAGAGCAGAGCAGAGAACAGAGCAGTTCAATATAAACCCAAAAGTCAAAAGAAACTCAGAAAAATTCATCATGACAGTATGGTGTTACACCAAGACATAGGCAACTGGGACAAGGGACAGGCTAAGAAGGCAATATCTGTTCAAGGGGATATAGATAGAAACGACCAGAAAATATCAAGAGGGAGATTTTACGAGACACAAAGAGAAAAAGAAGAAGGGACTTTGTTTTCCAAAAACCAACTCAGAAAAACCAGAAAGCATGTATCTTGTTCTTCAAACACAAAAATCCCAAAACACATTCAAAGCAAAAGCAGTTCGAAAACCTAAACCAAAAACAAACACAAACAGAGCAACATAACACTCATCATTTTCACACACCAACAACCTTCAGTTTCATTGTTTTTCAGAAATTCATATTCCGAAATCGAGAAAGAAGAAGAAGAAATTGAACGGTCTCACTCGGATTAAGTTCGGAGAGCAGGCCAGATTCGCGTGTGAAGGGTAGGGTTTCCAAACCCCTTTCTGTTTTCCCCAAATTTCATCAACCTGTAACACAAACCACAATCGAAAATCAAACATTCAGAAATTGAAACATGCAAACGAAATCGAGAGAGAATAGAGAGAGATGAGCCATCGCGAGAGAGACGATGAGGGTTCGGTCTCAGCGAGATAGAGAAGAATGAGAGAACGAGGACGATCGCGATGAATAGCACGGCGGGTGAGGGTTGAGAGAAACCCAGAAATTGAATCGAGAGTTCCGGCGAGAGAGATGAGAGAACCCAGAACGCGAAACCCAGAAACATGAAACGAGAGAGAGAGAACACGCGTGAAGGAATACAGAGTTTGTTTCTCTAAACATTCCTTTTCCTTTTTTCTTTTTTTAAAATATATAAAAAAACAATTTTTATTTTTATATAATGATAAATCTGGTGGTGACAAGTGTCACCACCTTGTTTTTAAAGAAAAATCTATTTGTTTATTTTACTTTCATTTTTTTGTTATTCTTAAATAAGTTTCTTCTTTTAACAAAATGGTAGTATTAAATAATGTACATATGGTGTAATATTGCCATTTTTTTTGGAACCGTTGGAACATTTTGACGTGGAAGCATTGTGCTCGGTTCATTAGTGCGTGGAGGTGTTTCAGACCAGCCAAAGATCAGATGGTTTTCTTTCCACTCCGTCCAGAATCACGGCGATACAGGCTATTTCTGAATTTTTATCTATTTCCATTAAATTATTTTGTGCCAATAATATTATTGCGATGTACTAAATAATTATTGGATCTGATAGTCTTTTTTTGATGACTTACCAATTAAACTATTAGTCGATTTTTCATCAAACAGAAAAAATCATCTCTAATAATTATTTAAATTTCCGATTGTATTGCGTGGTATTTTTGTCTGTTTATTTACTCGTTCAGTATTTATTCACCAATGTACACTTTGAACACAATTAAAATTAAAATCAATTCGATTTCATCCTGATTGGCTCATATGCCGATTTCTTAAAGGGTCTCATGGTTGACGATGGGCATAGCCATCCTCACGAGATTGGTTAAAGCCCTTGTTGCTTTAATCGATCATAACCCGAAAACAACATTGGTCTATATACCAATCACCATGCACCAGGGTCTCATGGTTGGGGATAGGAGCACCTATCCTCACGAGGTTAATTAAGTCCATATACTTGATTAATCATAACCCGCTTCCATTTCATCTCAGCACGCGTATCAGAATACTTTCGCAATTAAAGTTTCAAACCTCGATCCAACGTCGAGTACATTTTCAAAACCTTTTACATAATAAATACAAGTTTTTAAGTCGTTGGACGCTAGACCAATTGCTTAAAAACTTGTCCCAATTTAATTCTTAGTCTTTAAGTCGTCGGACGCTAGACCGGTTGCTTAAAGACTTCTAATTAACGTGAAACTCATTTCACTTCACTTTTTTCTTAAGAAAACCTTTTGGCTCATAGGCCGATTTCTTAAAGGGTCTCATAGTTGGGGATGGGCATGGCCATCCTCACGAGGTTAATTAAAGCCCTTGTTGCTTTAGTTAATCATAACCCGAATCATTCTTTCTCTTTCGGTCCGTTACCAAACCCCATCTAAAACACTTTCATAATTAAAATTCCAAACCTCGATCCAATGTCGAGTGTCTTTTCAAAAATTCTTTTTCATAATAAAATCCAAGTTTTTTAGTCTTCGGACGCTAGACCAATTGCTAAAAAAACTTGTCACCAAATAAACTTTCAGTCTGTAAGTCATTGGACGCTAGACCAGTTGCTTAAAGACTTCTAAAAAATGTGGAATTCGTTTCACTTCACTTTTTCTCAAGAAAACTTTTTGGGTGATAGACGACTCGTGCGAGCATTAGTTCCTCGGGTTTCTAGTATTTGAATCGTGAGACGTTAGCCTCATTGTTCAGTACTTTTTCATCCACCTAAAAACAATTTAACTCATTCAAAATTCTTTTCTCGCTCCTATGCGATCACTAAACTCTTTTCCGACAAAGAGTGTGCAATAGTCGTTTCAAATACGAGCGAGGACTTAAGCTTTTCAAACAAACAAAACAAGTCCTAGCTCAAAGCATTTGAAACGTCTAAACGCACGATTTTTCAGATAAAATCAATACAACCAATTAAAGCCTTTTTAAGAGGAACTACAGAGTTTTGACTTTCCCATTGCACGAGGGAATATGTAGGCACACGGTTCTGAAACCGTGCCAAACTCAAAATAATAACAAACAAATTCTGTTTTCTTTTAGCATCCATAACTTAGTAAACACACACACAAATGCGTAGAATTAAATGGATCCCATCGAGTACGATGGATGTAAGGGGTGCTAATACCTTCCCCTTACATAACCGACTCCCGATCCCATTTTTTTGGTCACGTAGACCGCCTTATCCGCTTGTTTGGGGTTTTATCTATATTTTCCCGTTCTTTTCAGAACAAATAAAATTAGGTGGCAATTTCACTGTTTTCGAGAACCAAAAGATTTTTGAAAATCGAGTTGCTTCAGTTGGCGACTTCACTGGGGAAGAATTTTAAAGTTTTTCTAAGCGAGTCAACCCTAATTTAATTCTTCGCTTGTGTGTTTACTATTCATTGCATATTATTTCTTTATATCTTGTGATGTATTTTGATATTGGGGCATTTATTGGTTATGGTTCATAGATAAGCCCAATACCCAGGCTTCTAGGAAACATAAGTTTAGAGTGGTTGAGTAGCTTAGGTCCATTGGACATCCGTGTTCCTTGGATCGACGTGAAGACCACAACTTAGAGTTGGTCTTTTTAAGGGAGTTATTGCACCGTACGATAGTGCGGGATGATAATTCTTGGACAAAGGGCCTATAACTCTAAGTATTAGGACGTCCAAAATAAACCGACCGCTCAAAGGATTTTTGAGTATCCCTTTAAGAGCCGCGCTTCTTGGAGTATACTTTTGGAAGTATTATCCCCACATAGTCTGATCGCGTTGTGATAATATTTCTAAAAAGGGGATCTGAGACTCCAAGAAACATTTAGCATAAAAACACTAGAACCAACCTTGTTTGGGGAATTGTGGGTAGACGTCAAAGCCATGTCCGACCGTCCTTTTAAACCCTTGTCTATTTAACTTTACATGTGATTTTGCGCATAACATCAATATGTTAGCATCACATCGCATTCTTACATGCATTACCATCACATTGCATTCTTACATGCGTCACCATTATTGCAGTCTTGCATGCATCACCATCATATGGCATTCTGATATGTATTACCGTCATGTTGCATTCTTACATGCATTACCATTATATTACATTTGCATTCTTTAATGCATTACCATGCATTTCATTTTCATCAAAAAAGCTCATTTCATCTCTTCTGTCCAGAAAATATCAAACTGTCTACTCGACGCACGTTCAGAACTCCAAGGATGTCTCAGAGGACCATAGACGAGCTTCAGCGTGGTCAGGAACTATTGAGGGCAGAAGTTAAGCACTTGAAAAGTCAGATGAGTCTGGTCATGGATCTCTTGCAAGTTGTGCTGAAAAGAGAATGCAACACCACACCAATCTCCGCAAGTTTGGTTGTTGCTCTATCATTTGATGTCTCCATGGGTCAAGGACATCCACATGTGGCGAACTCTCCAGTTCGAAATTATCCTACTGAGTATCATCCTCGACCTTCACCTTCGAAGATTCCTCGACAACAGCAATTGCTTGCTGTCATACCCCAATTTTTGACCTAATATACCACCTTACATTTGCATCATTGCATCACTAACAGTCAAGAACAGGATTAATCGGGTGTAGCATTCATAGGTCAAAATTAGGGTTTCATCAGATTTTCATCTAATTCAAGAGGCAACTAATTAGGGTTTGAGTTTTTCTCACCTCATTTGATCTATCTTGATCAAATCATCAACCTTTGATCATCAGATATCCAATTTTTCTCACTGATCAATCAAGGATCGACCAATTAGGGTTTTGATCGAGGATAAGTATTCTCTGATTTTTTGGGCATTGAAGGACTTTTTTGATTAGATATTGGTCATTATATATTAGATACAACATCTTGACCTAATTTCTGGATTCAAAACATCACAGAAGTTCACAGACTTCATCAGTCAATTTCAGAAACATCGATGAAAATTCATCTTGAAAAGTCAAACTTTGACTTTTGGTCAAATTTTCAAAAAAAAACCTTTTCCATCATCAAAATACTTCAAATGATCCATCATGATCATAAAAAATCAAAGAATTTGGAAAAGTCAACAAAAAGTCAAAAGTCCTAACACTTAGAAAAATTTCTAAGTGTTAAAATTTTGTATTTTTTCCAAACTTCATGCCATTTTTTCACATAGTTCCATTTTGAATTGGAAAAAACTCAAAACATGAAAGTTGTAGATCTTGAAACAAGCTTTCCAAAATGTCCAAGAACTCTCAAATCCATGGAGTCTAGCTATACTTTTGAAATTGAAACTGTTAGTGTTTTTAAGTTGGCATTATGTTTGGTAAAACTAGGCTTTAGCAATGTCATGATGGATGTCATGACATTCAGAGATTGAAGATAAATCCTACCTGCTAAGGATGTTAAAACACTAGAGCTGGAAGCTAAAGTGTGCTTTGAAATTCTGCAGAAAATAGCGATGTTATAACGGATGTTATGACATTCGATGTGACATTCTGCGAGAATCATTTGTTCTGAGATTTTCGAGGAAGTTTGTTGAGTGCTAAATATTGTTTTGTTATTAGAAAGCATGCTCACGTGGCTGCTAGGTTAAACTTAATTAAACCTAAATTGGTTGTTGAAAAGACCATGTTTTTAGGAGTAAATTAAGTGAACCACAACTATCTTTATGGAAGCCAAGAAGTTTCGAGATTTCTATAAAAGGAAAGAACCACTTACAACGTCTTTGCGCCCTTTGAATGTATTGAAGAGATAGCAGCTTGTGTTTGTGTACTGTTAGGATTTGTAACAGTTGGTATTGTGTAATTCTAGTTTCTCTTGTGAGCCAAGCAACTATCAATTGATAAGTGCATTGGACTAGGATTTGCTGTAAGGGTAGTTTATCACTCAAAGCTTTAAAGCACGAGTGTTTGTCTCTTGATTGAAGCTTTGAAGCAAGATCAAGATATTTTATTGAAGTGTGTCTTCACAATTCAATTAGTCAATAGGTTGATATCACTGCTGTGATTGAGGGGAGTGGTAGGAACTCATATCTAAGTAGGACTTAGGTAAAAGGATCATTGGGTAGTGATTAAGTGAGAAGGCTATCAACTGGTGTGTTGGCTGTAGGGTCTTCGAATTGATACTGCTAATAGTGAACTTTCTCCCTGGCTTGGTAGCCCCCAGATGTAGGTTTGTTGAACCGAACTGGGTGAACAACTTATTGTGTTATTCTTTCTCGTTTTCTTTGTGTGAATTGCTAACATAGTGTCGGAATCTTGTGTCATAACATTCTCTGTGACATCAAGTATTTGCTTCCGAATTTCAATTGGTATCGGAGCGGGCACCACCTTGTTATTTTGGGTGAGATCTAGGGATAATAGTTTACGTAATGGATAAAGAAGGATTTGGAGAAGACCACCTATGCGGATGGGTCTAATTATGATTCTTGGAAGCCTCGTATGGTTGCCTTCTTAAGATCGATGGACATTAAAGCTTGAAGAGCTGCGATAAAGGATGGAAACATCCCACCAAGCTTGAGAAAGATGGCCTTCTTGTCTTGAAACACGAGGAGGAATGGAGCAAAGAGGAAGAAGAGCTAGCTCTTGGGAACTCTAAAGCATTGAATGCTCCTTCAATGGTATTGACGGAATATCTTGATGGTTCATCAATGTGTGGCCAAGGATGTTTGGGACACTCTCAACTACTCATGAGGAACATCCAAGGTGAAGATGTCAAGACTTGAGATGCTCACTACCAAATTTGAGAATTTGAAGATGAAGGAAGATGAGAATATTCATGAATTTCACATGAATATTTTGGAAATTGCCAATGCCTCGGGGCACTTGGTGAAAAGATGTCAAGAAGAAGGCGATGAGAAAGATTCTCGGATCCTTGCCTAAAGATTTGCAATGAAAGTCACTGCAATAGAGGCTCAAGACATCGGCACCTTGAAGGTTGAAGAACTTATTGGATCCTTATGACTTTTGAGATGGGAATCGGTGAAGCTGCGACAAGAAAAACAAGAGCATAGCACTTGTATCCAACGAAGAAGGATGCAAGGTGGAAGATGAAGAAGATATCGGCTATTGCCATGCTTGGAAGACAGTTCAACAAAGCGATCGGGAGGATTGATCCAAAGTCAGGTCAAATGTCAAGGACATTCCATCGACATTGCGGATCTTATGACTCCGAGAAGATCCAGTCGAGAGGAAAAAGGAAATCAAGCGATAAAGTCCATGTCATGAATGTGAAGGATTTGGACATATTAAATGAATGTCCACCTTTCTAAAGAAACAAAAGAAAGGAATGGGCATCACTTGGTGCGATGGTGATTCGGAGTGAATCGAGGAAGAAGGTGCCAAACTTGTCCTTGCTCTCCGGTGTACAACTCGATATGGATTCTAGTGATGAGGAAGTGACATTTGAAGAGCTTCTTTGAAAACTACGAGGCGTGTATAAAAATGGTGAAGCATGTCGTGGAATGAGGAGCGAAAAAGGCGATTGAGAAGTTGGAAGGAATGTGAAGTTGAAGGTGAGAAGAGAAAACACACCACTATAAATTACCTCAATAGTGATATTGTTATCTTTGAATTCCAAACTTGATCGGTTGTCTAAATCTGTCAAAATGTTGACATCCAGTGCTGATAAGTTGGAAGAAATTCTTCACTTGGACGAGAATGAGGAAATAAGCATGGTCTAGGATATGTGGTGAAAAGCAACTGTTGGTGACATTAAGAAGAAGAGGCGTAGGAAAACAATGTCAAAGCAAGTGTCACAACCCAAAGCGAAATGTATGCAGCTCGGGGCTATGTATTTGCAAAGAGATTTGCAAATAACCGGGAATGGAACAAACACAGGAAGTCAATGACAAAGATGTCATACCACAAGCGGTGAATAGGTGCGCCTCGGGTATATGAAGACTAAGAAGTTTGTCTATAACAAAAGGAAGAACGACCCTAATAGACCAATGTCAAAGAGATGTCACAACATTGGGTGCAACATCAAAATCATAGAAACATGAACAACAGTTTCAAAGATGGAGATGTCATTATTGTGGAAGGTTTGGTCACATAAAATCATACCCTCACAGACTTTATGGATATCCTAATCAAGAGTCTTATGTGAGCCTAAAACCAACGGTATCATACTCTCAGCGGTGGAAGAAGAAGGCATTGCCACGGTAGCTAACACTTCTCTTAGTGTGTCTACCAAGAAATATTGGTACTTTGACGAGGGTGTTCCAGCACATGGTGAGAGAAATCTTCTTAAAGATGTTAAACCCATTCATCGGCTTTGTTATTTTTGGAGATGGAGCTAAAGGAGAAATCAAAGGTATTGGAAACTCAAAGGTATGAAGTTCCAAACACGAATGAAGTATTCTTGGTAAAGGTTTGTTGCAAATCTCATTAGCATAAGTCGACTATGTGATATGGGTCTCACAGTGAACTTCACTAAGTCTGAATGTCTTGTAATCAATGATGAACAAGTGATTATGAGAGAGTCGATCAAAGGACAAGCTGTTACATGTGGAATCGAGAACACCACACTGTCTTCGATGTGTCCTATGAACAAGGCGAAGAAGAAGTCAAGTTGTGGCGCAAGAATCGATCATCCACACCTCGGAGGAATGAAAGGATCAGTTCCATAGGGGTCAGAAGGATACCAAGATTGTTCATAGACAAAAAAATGCATGGTAAGTATAAAAGACAAGTCGAATGTCACTCTCATGTCTAGACACACGACCACTTGTAAGTACTAAAGCAAAGTACTAGGATCGGCATGAAAGGATAACCAAGTGTCTTATTGTCAAAAGATACATGAGAGGTCTGAATGAAACCCTTTCAGTCAGAGGGAAAAAGATCATGGTGGCATCCATCTATGTTAATAACATAGTATCTGGAGGAATGTCAGACACATTGATGAAAGACTCAACAATTCCTTCACAAAGCAAATATGCAAGGAATTATGTCGAAAGCTTGGATTGAATCATGGCGACTACACTAGGACTCTCACCTTCCACACTGGAGTTATCCAAGAAAATAAGTGGAGAAAGTGTTGATAAATGCTTGTGTGAAAGCTTTTTTGAAGGATGGTTCATCTTGAGAAACCATCCTGTTTCCTTGGTCGACAAGAAGCAAGCGTATTCATGTACAAAGTTGAGGCCGATCACATAGCAGTGGTAGCAATTGTTCTCGAGATGATCGGATGAAGCGGATCTTGTTGAATACAATGTCATACAGGATGTCATGACATTGTACTATATTTTTACTAAAGTGCTTGAGACTAACCGATTTGAAATGTTAAGGGCAAGTTGGGTAATGTCCAAATGAGGAATTGTAGCAATTAACCTTGCATACAACAAGGAATGGAAAGGATCTTTTCTTCAAGTATTTATAAGTAGGTTATTTAAGTATTTGCCTCTTATTTTTAAAGGTCCAAGAATAGGAAGAGACTCCTTCATATAATAGTTTCTTCTTTTGAAAGTATCATACTTCCTTCATCTAAAAGAAACTTTCAAAACCTCGCCATTCTCACTCTCATTTCCTCAAAATCTTCCGACAAAATATGTCTTCATCATCTTCATCTTCTCAAAATCGGTTCATCATCTCACGCCATGGATGAAGTTAGGGCAAATCTTGATGACATGCAAGTTGAAGCTACGAGAATCACTCCTCTGCTATGATGGCCTGAGACCGAGAAAAGGTCAAGAAATGCGTACAAGGAATGCAAGAAGGATAAGCATCACCTTCAGTAAGACTTCATGACATCCTCTTACATTCCCTCGAAATGGTAAACACGAGGAGTCTAGGGGCATGCATATAGCCATTGCTAGATTGGTAACCGGGATCCTCAATGAAGACCAATCTGTTCACAGGGGTTTCAGGTCCCTCAAATGAAAAGTCGCTAGCCCTAGCTTAGCGGTTGATCCGAATGTCACGAGAGATGTCAAGACATCGGTGATCATGTTGATTATCTGTCAAGAATCTTTGATCATACATTAAAGATTAAAGTGAGTATTAATGATGCTTGTAATGAAACCCTGCTGTGAATGAGATGTGATTTACGATGATGTTCTTGAGGAATCTCCACTAAGTGTATTTACGATGAAACCCTAGCGACTATATCTCGATAGTATCCTAGAAGAGACTCGGAGAAACAGGTTGTGATAATCTTGAAAAGTCTCTGTTTAAGATTACGAAATTTGGATGAAACCCTTGTCATAGACACGGATGAAGTGTTCTCGGACAATGACCTCGTTGCCAATGTTAATCCTAGCATTGCAAAGAGGATGATGACAAGAAAAGGGAAAACAAGGCATCTCCACGAGCCACATCAAAGAAAGGTGTGAAAGATGTGCATAAGGCGAAAAGTATTCCAATTTGGAACCTCTACAAAGAAATGTAGAGTAAAAGCATTCTTGGTGACTCAGACAAAGAGAATACCTATTAAAAAGAGGAAGGAACACGAACCGTGGGTCGATCATGACTACGAGTTTGATGTTGAGGAGAATGTCAGCGACATACATTCAAGAAAAGTCGACTCTTGGAAAACTTTCCAGGTGCACGAGTGGCAATTGATAACATCTCGTTCCATCATCACGAAAGTCTTTGAAGGTGGAAGTATGTTTGCTTAAAGAGGTTGCACTAGAAAGAGAGTTGAACAAGAGTGCTTTAGAATGCAAGGAGATTGTTAACTTGTTTAAGGAGGCGGGGCCAGTGAAAGATGAAGAAGCTCTCAGTACATTATGAAGCTTTGGTGAGAGAGTTTATTGTCAATCTCACAATGGTATGGGGATAGGAATTACGATGACTACCGGTGTGTGTGAGAGGGAGGAAAGTCGAGGTTTCTCCAAATGTGATCAATAGATTCTGGGTGAATCGATAATACTCGGCCAGGCCGACAACAAGATTTGTCAAACCATCACTGCAAATCAAGTAAGGCGGTGGCCTCTAAAGGAAAACTCTCGAGCAAGTTGGTGTCAAATTTTCCATCTTGCATAAGATTGGTGCTGCAATGGGTTCCAACCAATCACAAATCCACCATTTCTAATGGATTGGGAAGATTCATTTATGCGGTGAGTACTCGGGCTACTTTGACTATGTGTGTCGGTGAACCCGACTTTGTAGGATTTTGTATCCAATATGCGGATAGCAAGTCGCCACAAACTTTTATTTTTATCCAATTAAGGGAAGGTAAAAGTAACGAGAAAAAGACCTTCGTTAGATTACGAGTTCGGGAGAATGGTTATGAAAAGGAAGGTATTAGCACCCTTTCCATCCGTAGTTATCTGGGCTCTTAGTTCTCTAGATCACTTTTTAAAATTGCTTTACGTGTGTTTGACAAAGATGTTTTGAAAAAAGGCATTTCGCTGACTTTGTAATGACTCATGTAGGAGTGTATACAAAGTGTTCGGAAATGTTTTTGTTTGAAAAGAATTTGAACTTTGAAAAAGTGTTGGTGTGTAAAGCATTTGGTTTAGAGCAAGCAACTAAAGACTTATTACCCACTCGAAATTGGTCGTTTTGTTGTTCTACGTTCCTTTAGAATAGCGCTAGCCATACCATTAGTTAGTAGGTAGCTCCATTCGTTGGATGTAAGCGGGACATTCGAAGGACATCGGATGGTCATCGAAGGCAACTTGGGAAGTATCCTAGCATTCGAAGGACTATCATCATTTTCGTAGGCGACAATCGAGGGTCAAGATCATGTATCGGGCGACATCGTGGGTCTTATGATCTTTGTATCAAGGGACTATGATGATTTGTTTAGAAGGCAGCTAGAATACCTCTACGTTCGAGGACATGACCATTTTGAATTAGCAAAGCAACGAGAATTACCTACAAAGTGCGTGTGTGAAAGAAGTGTGTTGATTTCGGATATTTTATCTTGAAGATTAGTGTGAGCTATGTCCAATTATTATCTTGCCATACGCCTAGTTACTAACGATTTATAGGGTGCGGAAATTAAAATGCGGAATGTAAGATGCGGAAAGGTAAATCTACGCTATTACATGGCTTTAGGCGATACATAATTCAAAATGCGGAAAATAAAACCTAAATTAAACTATTACATCCATGAGCAGTTACATTATTGGAAAAATAAAGCGATAAAAAGAAAGCGTCAGAATCGGACACAGTGAAAGAATAAGAAAATCGGGAAATATGATGAAATCGAATAAGAGAAAAAATGTTAGAAAAATGCAAATTTTAATATGGGAAAATTAATACATGCTGGAAATAATATAAACATGCTAAAATAATTTTTTGGTATTTTTTGGAAAAGATTTAATAATTAAAATGCAATTAAAAGTGAATTAAATGCAAAATTATGAAGAAAAATAAATATGCATGCAACATTAAGTTTTTTTAATTTTATAAATTAAATAAAGATTTTATGAAAATACTGTAAAAAGAAAAATATTTTTTGATAATTTTTAGATGCAGAAATAAAATATTAAAAAGAAATTAAAATAATGCAATATATTAAAAAAAACATGAAAATATGAAAATAATTGAGTTTGTGAAAAAGAAACCAAAATTGGCCTTGGCATGGTTCGAACTCGCGTCCGGCTTTCAAACCTTGAGATCCCTTGCCTTTGCCATCCGAGCACGCATCAGCATTTGGGCGGGTGAGTGGATTATACGTCGCCTTCCATTGCTTCCTCCTTCGCCCGGACTTCGTCTTCTTGATTTGAATATTTGAAGCTAGCGTCGGCCGTTGTTCGACGCTATATCCACAGCTAATTCAAAAATCCGCAAACATAATATAAATAAATTCCAAGCCATGGTTCGATTGAACATCGTTAAATTCAGTGCTAGTCTCATGGTCTAATTTTCCGTTTAGCAAAGCCTAATTCAAGGTTCAAACCCTAGCTATGGCATATCGAGCTCCGAGGCTGGAAATGCAATCAAACAACCAGGAGCAGCTTGCAAACTTATCACTGATCATAAAAACAACAACAAATCGTGTTAATAATGCATGAATGTTAGAAATCGAATTTGGAAAAAGTGTGAGCAAACGATTTAATTTCTTGTTTCGGATGGTTTTGAATGAAGTGAGTGTCTGGATCGACTGGAGATGCCAAGGAATGCAATGGAATCCTCGAATTGCTTGAGAGCAGTTGGAAATAGGATTGTCAATTGCTTGAGAACACGATTTTTTGAATTAGGTTAGGGTTCTAAAGGCAATTTTTAGTCCTCTTTGTGATTGGTATGTATCAAGTATATATCTTTGGATTTGGGATCATATTTGGCAAGAATCGATCACCATTCAATGATAATCAAATTTGATTTTTCATGAAAATCAAATTTTCAAAATTGCTCAATTCAATCCAATCTTGCCTTTTTGGTCCAATTTGAAATGCTGGCTTTTAATGGATTGCTTGGGTCTTAAGAAGAAATAAAATCAATCTTTCAATTAATTTTGATTTTATAATTTATTTTTAAATTTAATTTGCATTTAAATGAATAAATTACAAATTAAATAGAAAAATAAATCAAAAATTCATGGCATTGGGCTTGGATGTTCCTAATTGCATGAGGAATAAGTTAGGATGAAGAAAAAGTAGGCCCATTTGCAAAAGATTTGATTTTTTGAAGTATCTCTCTTTGTGCATTCTTTCAAAATTGCCCAACTTGTGAATGGTGTAACTTGCTCAATTTTCCATATTTTTGAGTGTTCTTGGACTTTTTGGAAAGCTCTAAGAGTCCTCTAAACAATGTCTTTTGTTTCATCTCAATTGGAGTTACCATGCTCAATATATCTTCAAAACAAAAAGTTGACTTTTTGTTGACTTTGAAAATGACCTGTAATGTTTTGAGCTATACCTCTCAAATGAAGCATTTTTTGGACATTCTTGTGAGACATGAAGTTGTAGAAATTAAATTTCCTTCAAAACAAGAGGTGGTGGAAAAATTTACGAGAAAGTATGAGAAGTTATGATCGATCAAAGTTCGAGTTGACTTTTCACCTAGAAACCACTAATTTAGAAAGTTTGACTTTTGAGCAAATCTTGAGTTTTCTTGATGAATCATGATCAACCCTTGATCAAATGATGAATGTAACTTCAAAATGAGGATGTTGACCAAAAATTATGAAGTTTGACTGTATGTTGACCACGATTGACTTTTTGTCCAATCTGTTGATTTTCGACCATCGAGCGATTGTGGGAAACTTGACTTGTGAAGCTTGAAACTTGACATGGAGAATCTTTAAAGCATATGAGGAGGCATGAGGACCATTGGAGATGTTGGAAGTTCATCTTGACTTGAGATACAAACCTAATTTGGGTTGATTGTCTAGAGAGTTTGTCGATCGACTCTTGAGGAATCCTTTGGTATAGATGTGAAATCTCTTGAGTAAATGGAGGGCAAATTTTGGGGTATGACAGCTGCCCTGTTCAATCTTCTTGTACTGAAGGGTTAGATTGACACGCTTGTCTTCGTGACACGGAGGTGAAGATGATTGAACACTCGATACACGAAAATTTGCACTCACGGTGATGACGGAATGGGCTACAGATGCCATTTGGAGAAGTTGAAGACTTATGAGATGAGTCGTATGCTAGACTCGAGGTTGTTTATAGGAGGATTGGCGGGGATAGGCTTAGATGCCATCTGGAAAGGTCCTTTGTTGGGAGTGAGCCGTCATTGAGCTCATAGATGTTCTGGAAGGAGCATGGAGATGGGCTTAAGATGCCATCTAGAGGTCATACGTTAGACTCCGTGTTCATTTTTGAATGAAGTTATTGGTTTGTATTGATTTTAACCAAATATGCGGCATTCTGAAAGTGAAGCTTTTGATAAGTAGTGGAGATGGGCTTAGATGCCATCTAAAGCGAGTCGTCACAGCTAGACTCTGTGTTCTTTATTGATAATAAGGGATGAGAATAACTCTTACGTCTTTGATTACTCTGAGAAATAGTAGTTGGCAAAATGTGGATAGCTTCCCTGTTGTGCATCGGTGTTGATCCACTTTGTTATCGGAGGATAACCGGAGGTGGTCTTCGGATAGTTTTCCGTCGGTTCGGGCTTAATCACGGACCCGATCGTCGGAGGACAACCAAGGGCGGTCTTCGGATAGTTTTCCCGTCGATTCGGGCTTAATCCTGGACCAGTCGTCGGAGGAGGACAACCAAAGCGGTCTTCGGATAGTTTTCCGTCGATTCGGGGCTTAATCCACAGATTTGTTTGCGTCAGTAGGTGTTACTTTTTGGAAAACAAGAAGAACTTTGATGAGAATATTGGTTAGTTTTATGCAAGGTATGATGCATGATAGTGTATATGAATGACATATGCATGAATTATGACTTTATGAGAAATGTATGAATGATAGACGTTGTGATATTTCAAAACATATCCATCTTGAAGAAGATGCGGATGTTACATTTGAAGATTCGACTTACGCTCGGGGAATTGGGTAGGTGAGAACTCCGCTTTTGAAGAGAACAAGGATATCTGAATTCCTCGATGCACTATCGACCAAGTCTTGGGCCTAGCTATTGTTGAGGAGGGTAGAGGCCGAGAAACTCGTTGTTGGAGACCTCATAGACCTGCGAGGAGAATGCAGGCGATCTGTTGGGGACCTTGTATGTAGATCTCTTTGAGGAAATTTGGAGGCGCTCTTGGGGATTAAGGTGCGGATCTCATTTGGAGAGCATTTGATAGTTCTTGAGAGGCCAGGGCTGGAAGAGTCGAGGATCCGTTGTAATCTCTGGGAGATGAAGATGTAGTTTCCTCGATGCACTATCGACCAAGTCTGAGTCTGGATCTTGCTGGGGGAAAAGGAAGGGCGAGAGATATCCGCGGGGATAAATACTTTGTTGGGGAGTGAGGTGTTCTTGCTTGACCGATGTAACATTACTTAGTCGAGTGGAGTTCCTCTCACTTTCTCTTTGGGAAAGTGTCCTTGGTGACTTTCGGTAAATCCCAATTCACGAACACATAGTAAGTACTTTTGTATGTTTTGTGATTAGATTCTTATTGTCAAATGCGCGTATAGTCATTCAAAGCAAACGTTGGACTTATTGCAAATAACAACAGCAGAAATTGTAAAGAGAAAGAAGCTTGCATTTATTTGAAAGGTGGCGTATGGCCAAGTAGTTTGTACATAAGAAAGGTAAAAAGCTATGCGGGAACAATCTCGTTAAGTTCCAACTATGCTAGTACTCATATATTTCGACTATCTCATCTCCTTGCTGTCAGTAGAAAGTGAGTAGACTGATCTTCGCCATTTGAATCTTGAATGCTGATAGTAGTGCAGGCGGTGATCTGGAAGAGACATAGTCGTATGCTTAAATCCCTAACTTTTCCTAGACCGCCTTTCGGTTTCAATCTCAAGGATACCCTTTTTTGCCCAAGTCGCCTTTTCAGGTTTTCGACTTGCCGGGTGTACATGTTTGTATATATCCTTTATTTTTGCCCGAACCTTTTGGTTCGCCAGGATATACTTATTTTTGCCTAGGCCGATCGACCTAGCGGGTCTCTTTTATCGTGATTTTTTGACTATGTCTGCGTTCACGGTGTGGGAAGTCTTCACCATCCATGGTGCTAAGTATCATAGCTCCGGCCGGAAAATCATCTTGACTACAAATGGTCCCTCGTGGTGGGAGTCCATTTGCCCACAGGATCACCTTGTGGAAGAATGATGCGCTTGACTACTAGATCACCGACTTGGTAGACTCGGTGTTTGACCTTCTTGTTAAATGCTCGATCATTCGCACGGTAAATCATCCATGGCGAGATGGGCGGTGAGTTCTCATCAATCAAATTAATCTGGTCAAGGCGATCGGATCCAATCGTCTTCGCCTAACTACGCCTCTTGGAGGACTACGGTTGAGGTATCGAACCTCGATGGGTAAGGCGGCTTCCATACCGTATACAAGAGAGAAGGGTTGCCCTGTTGATGTTAATGTTGTAGTGCGATAACCATGAAGAAAATGGTAACATTTCATGCCAATCTTTGTAAGTCACATCATCTTACGTATAACCTTCTTAATGTTCTTGTTGGCGGCTTCCACTGCGCCGTTCATCTTAGGCCGATAAGGAGAAGAGTTGTGATGCTTGATCTTGAATTGCGTGCAGAGTTCAGTGATCATCTTATTGTTGAGATTGGAACCATTATCTGTGATAATCCTTTCGGGAGTGCCATACCGACAGATAAGATTATGCTTGATGAATCGAGCCACTACATTCTTGGTGATGCATCGCGAAGTACTACACCCACTTGGTGAAATAATCTATTGCCACAAGGAATGAAGCGATGTCCATTGGAAGCCGTGGGCTTAATCTCCCGATCATGTCAATGCCCCACATCACAAAGGCCAAGGAGAAGTTAAAACATTGAGGTGCTGGAGGTGCGTGTACTTTGTCGGTAATCGGCATTTGTGACAAGATCGAGCATAAGCGGTGACAATCGACTTCAAGGTAGACCAATAGTAACTTGTTCTCAAAATCTTCTTAGCCATGGCGTGTCCTTTGGAGTGGGTACCAAATTAGCCTTCGTGTAGCTCTTCCATCGCATTCTTGTTTTTACGGTCTACACAGTGGAGTAAGCACAAGTCGTGGTTGCGCTTGTATAAGATGTCGTTCTTTGAGAAAATTTGGATCGAATCTTCTCATAAATTTCTTATCATTGACAGATGCCCTGCGGAGATATTCTGAGTCTCAAGATACCTCTTCACGTCATAGTACCAAGGTTTCTCTTCGCGTCAAGCTCACAACAATATGCTGGTTCGTCAAACTTCTCAATGATGATGCGGGGGAGCCTCGTTGTCCCATCGACCTTGAACATGGATGACATAGTAGCCATGGCGTGCATGGTGATTCTCTTCTCGTGGAATATGATCAAAAGTAATCTCTTGAGTAGGGGATCAAACTTAGAACATGCTCTCGATACGGAATGAGATTCGGATGTTTAGTATCCCACTGCCCATAATCTGATCACTAAAGTGAGTCTCCATACACCGTAAGAATTTGATTCTTAAGTCAATAGCGACTTTAAGACCCATGATGCTGCGCTTGTATTCGGCCATATTGTTGTGCAACTAAAACATAATCTGGCGGTGAAAGGCGTGTGTCCTTTGCTGAGGATGTAATGATGGCGCCAATGCCATTGCCAAGTGCGTTGAGAGGCTCCATCAAGACCATAGTCCATCGGGATCCTTGTTCGGGTCCTTCGTCGGGCTGGTTCTTCGCAATCGTAACTAGTAGAACATCTTCATGCGGAAATTCGAACTGCATAGGCGATAGTCATCGACGATGAGCCAAATGATCGGCTACCACACTTCCTTTGATCGCTTTACGAAGTGTCTTTGGATGTCATATTCGGTCAAGATCATTTGCCATCTTGCTATTCTTCAGGAGAAGTGGTTTCTCAAAGATGTATTTTATCGGATCCATCTTAGAAATCAACAAGGTAGTGTGAGTCAACATATCTTCTTAGTCGGTGACACCCGAGCCAAAGCGTTGCAAGTTTTCTCATTTGTGAGTATCTTGTTTCACGATCGGTAAACTTTTGCTAAGGTAGTATATTGCATGCTCTTTTCGACCGGACTCGTCATGTTGCTGACACACACCCATTGAGTTCTCTAACTTGTCAAGTACATGATAAGAGGTCTTCCGGTGAGGCGGCATCGGGATAGGAGGATTACTGTGGGTACTCCTTGATTTTGTCAAAGCGATCGGCAATCGTCGTTCCATTCCACTACTTGATCTTTCTTTAATAACTTGAAAATTGGTTCACAAGTAGCAGTTAGATGTGCAATGAATCTGGCAATGTAGTTCAATCGGCCCAAGAAACCTCTGACTTCTTTCTCGGTGCGGGGGCTGCATCTCTTGAATAGCTTTAACCTTGGCGGGATCAACTTCAATACCTTTACCACTAACAACAAACCCTAGGAGTTTTCCGGATCTGACTCCAAAGGTGCACTTGTTAGGATTAAGTCTCAGTTTGTACTTCTTCAATCTGTCAAATAGTTTACGCAAATGATCAAGATGTTCTTCTTGATGCAGTGATCGAGCTATCATGTAAATCGGCGTAGACCTCTATCTCGTGATGAATCATGTCATGAAACAAGGTCACCATAGCTTGCGATAAGTGGCACCCGCGTTCTTGATCGAGCGGCATAACCTTATAGCGAAAGTGCCCCAGTGTAACAAGTAGTCTTCTCCATGTCTTGGGAGCCATTTGATCGATTATGTAGGAGAAACCATCCATGAAGGAGAAAACCTTATCTTGGCGGTGTTGTCAACAAAACATCAATATGAGGAAGTGGAAATCGTCTTTCGGACTCGCTTTGTTGGATCTACGTAATCCACACACATCGTACTTTACCATCCTTCTTGAGCACGGGTACCACATTAGCACCTTGTGGATAAATATGCTAAGAAACGGCATTGAGCCCTTCATAACTTGGCTTTGATTTTCTCGACATCTCGGGACGCATCGCGCAGACCTTACCTTTCTTTGGGAAAACCTTCTTTTGTTGTAATCGATTGTACTACATCAATGTCCAACCAGCATGTCTTCGTATGACCAAGCAAAAACCTCAATGTAGTCTCGTAGCATCTGAATCAACCTTTCTTTGACCTTTATTCTCAAGACCGCTCCTATCTTGATCTCTTTCTTGTCTTCGCGGTGCAAATTCACAACCTCAACTTGCTCTTAGGTGTGGCTGTATAACTCGCTCTTCTTCTTTGTAGATCGGCAAGTTCTCTGGCACTTCACAATCTTCCTCACTTTCGTCTTGGCTTGGTAGATCGGATTATCAAAGTCATATTTAGCACTAGCATTGTTATTAACGAGATTCGGAGTGATTCTGCGGTGTATCACGTGGGTGTGTGTGAAACACATAGCCTTTTGAAGGGGTGATAAAGTAAAGAAAGAAAACAAACAATTGAATGCAAAAGTCCAGCGAATTTATTGAATGAAAATCGCAAACAGAGATAATAACCCTGTAAGCGAGCCATGGCGCGGGCAAGGCACCGAGGCTTTCAAAGTTTATTGTTCAAAACATAAAGGAATCTGAAAAGTAAAACAAAACAAGAGCAATTACTCGACTAAAGGAGATTGGTATGGCGTCTTGATCTTCCAATTCTTGAGCTCATTATGAGGTTGGGAAGATCCACTTGCGATGTCAAGTCATTGTCGTTGTCTTCTATAGCATGGATTCCACTCGGCGATGCGGAAGGAAGTTGGCGGCGTTCACGGCGTATCATCTTGACCCTTGATGGTGAAGCCTAAACCGTCTTGTCAAATTTGAAAGGAAGATCGGGGCTGACCCCAATAGTACTCTTTCCTTCTTCAACGGCAGGAGCATCTTTCAATGAGGCCATCCTAGCGGAACTTTAGCATCTTCGGGGTGGAGAGTCAGGCATGACTCGGGGTGTTTCAAAAGCTTGACGGGGGTCTCGAAGAATTCACCCTCCATCTCGAGATAGCGGAATGGTGTAGATGATGACCATATATTCTTCTTCACCACATCTTGTAACAACCTTCCCTTTCACCGGGTATTTGACACGATGTAAGGTAGAGTATGACATCCCATGTATCCAAGGCGTCCAAGTAGGCAAGAATAAGCGGACGGATGTCCATGACAAAAGTGGAATCAAAAGTGCGGGAACCGACTTTAGATGATGAGCTCTCCAAGTCTTGTGCGCTTAGAACCATCAAAAGCTCTCACGATAATGTCCTTGGGTCTCGAACCAACCCTTGACATCAAGCCGATCAAAAGCGGTCTTGGTAGGATATTGAGGCGAGCGGTGTCAGCAAAACATGGCAGTGGTACCCTTGCATTCATGAGATGTGCAAGGCTTTGTTATGTTCTTTTCGTGAGTCAAATCGACATCGGAGAAGCCTAGGCCGTTGTTGGCAGGCTAGCAATACAAACTTGAACCGATCGGTGGTAGTGTCTTGCGGCACATGAGCATTCTTGAAACTTCACCAAGGCATTAGCATGAGCCTCGGACCTGAGCAAAGCGAGCATGGAAATCTTGGATGGTCATCTAAGCATTCCACAACATTGTAATCACTCTTCTTGATGATCTTGAATTTCCTCCATTTCTTGTTTGGAGGTGTCTTGATAACTTCCTTTGGTACTTACGGTTGGCGGGATGAGCCACTAATTCTTTCCTCTAGTGGGGATATTGGTGGAGTAGGCGGAATCATTTGGAGTCATGATGTCTTTGGAGGAGAGATCTGGAGAGAATACCCTTCGATTCTGGTCACCTTCTTGGATCGGTGATGTTGTCGATGTAGGGAATAGAAGCTCCAATGGTAAGATCTTCAATTGTCAGAGGATCTTGCTTGACACTATGATAGTAAACATCAGCTCCATAGTTCCAAGGGATAGCTTTGTCAGAGGAATATGGCATTGGTCTTGGAGAAGTGATAATGAGAGGTGCCACTCTAGGCACGGGATCAGAGAGGAAATCCTTATTGTGTTAACATCAACATAGTCTTGAAATCGTCACCCCATCCGGTTAGCCTTAACATCTTCAATAGGAATCTTGTAACTATCGAGGACGGTGTACTTCACCATGTAATCATATTTTCCTTGGCTACCCAGGTGTCCCACGGATAGTGCAGTTTGTTCGCATTGTCAATCTTCAACTTAGACATTTCTTCACACTTACACGGTGGTTTGAAATAGTATCTCCGGTTATCCATCATGCAACCGTCTTCTCAACCAAGCACAACCATCGGTAGCGGATGGGCACCGACAATTCTCGGGCATCACGGATTGACACGGCTTGCAACAAATTCTTCTTAATCATCGGAGGAATGGTCAAGTCATCTATGTTGAAGACATAAGTATCATCCCAGCGACATTGGAACTCTTGTCATGGTTAGGCATAGGCGCATTGATCACGTTCGGTCTCAGCGGAGGATCAAACTCAATGCAGCAGCTTGATCATATCTTGAATCTTGTTCTTGAGCCCAACAATTGTCGATGTCGTGCCACAGGCTATTGGAATGGTAAGCACACTTAGCATTAGGATTGTACTTGAGAGGAAGTGTTGACATTCGAGGAGGATCCCTCAGGTGTCACTCTGCGTTCAACATGTGTTGCAAGGCTTGCGACAATGGCATGTTGATCTTAAATAGCATCTTCGTTGCGCGTTAAGGTTCTGTGTTGTCTCGTTGAGGTTGTCTTGATGTAGGATTGGAGATCCTGCCCCATAGATTGAGCACGGTCGGTCTTGGCTCGGCTTTTCGACCATACTGACATTGGCTTCTTTCTTACCACCAAAGATTTCTTGCGACATTTGAAGATGACTCTATCGAATCTTCCCACTCTTGATACCGGCTTCAATCGCTACTTTGTCAATATCATTTCGGTGAATCCGGATGAAGAATTTCCAATCGGATGATTGAAGAATGGGCTGTCGGTGTTCCATAAACATATCAACCAACTCCTATTGGACAAGGGTGGTTGAACTACTGCTGCTAGATCTCTCCTTACGAGCATATTCCTTGAACTTCTCGTCGCGACCCATAGACATGCTTTGTAGTTGCATGCGGTGGGTGTCAATTGACATTGTACTCGTATTGTGCTGTAGAAAGCATCGGCCAAGTCACTCCAAGTACGGATACGGTCATTCTCTAGTGATAGTACCATTCAAGCGGGTTAGGACAAACTCTCTTGAAAATAGTGCATCCACAACTTTACATCATCGATGTGAGGGATTGATCTTACGAACATAGGACTTCAAATGCGACTTAGGGCAAGACATGCCATCATACTTGGCAAAAGTAGGAACTTTGAATTTGGGAGGAATCACAACACCGAGGACAAGACTTAGATCATCAAAATTCAGCCGGACATCTTGAGTTTTCCACAGCATTGAGACGGTCTTCAAGTTGTTTGTACTTGTCATCTTATCAGTCTTGGCTATAATCGAGCGGTCCTCTCCTTCCTTCTTTGGCTCACGCTGGTCACCATCATCACCTTGGTACTCCCCTCGGTATGGACACTTCCTTGAGAGAGCTCGATCCATTGACCACTTTTGGACCCCTTTGTAGCGTCTACCCATGTTGAGGAGACCAACAACCTTCTTCTTCTTGTTGATGAGCTTCTTCAAATCTTCTTGGCCTTGGACCAAGTTGGTGAACATCTCTGGCCCGAGCATTACGAGCTTGGAGATCTTTGACAGTCTGTTCAAGAGCCATTTACGCTAAAATAAATAGCGAGCAAATGAAAACCAATCTCAATGTACAGTGATGCAATGTTTATGCTATGCTATGCAATGTTTATGCGAATGCAATGCAATGTTTTCAAGGACCTTAGAGATTTAAATTTGTTAAACAAGCAATGAACAAACATTTATTAGTACTCTTTTCATTATTCTTTTTCTTTTTAAGTACAAAAGATAGTTCAAAACAATAAAAGAAAACATAAACATCCTAAAGCTCTAAGTCTCCCATGGGCGCTTCCTCTTGATGCCGATGTAGGCATTGATGCTTCGCTCCTCATGAAGTAGCTTTGTCAACTCTAACACTTTCTTCTCGCTTGTGTAACACTGAGCTTCGAAGGTATCCCTTTCTTCTTTAAGCTGAATCCAGGATCTCTTCAAGTCTTCAAAATCAGTAGGCATGTCAGGATGAAGAAACGGCATAGTCGTCACCTATATACAGGTTCCATAATTCTTGGTAGAGCAGTGAATGGCATCATGAGGTTTGAGCTTGAGCTCGCACCCATTTGAGTAAGGTTCCCAAGGAATGGAGTTGGGTGCCCCAAAGTCTTGGTATCGATCTTTTTTACCATGCCCCGAGCATGTATAAACCTTAAATCGGTATTACGGAGATCGTGATTGTAGTCGAACACAACATCTTGGAGAAGCATATCATGTGGACCATCTCTTGAGCAAAACCAAGCGGCGTAGAGCTAAGGAAGGGTTGTAAGTAATACCTCCCTTATACCAAGTAGTGGTACATTAGAATTCTCCTGCAACTCGATGAAGGTAAAGTCCTTTTGAGAGAAAAGACTCCAACGGATATCCGAATGAAAAGTGACATTAACCTTTGAGACCATCTCAACCTTTGTTCATTCTTCAAAGCGATTGAGGAAGGTGCGAAATAAACCACCTTAAGTAGCGGTATACAACACATGAGAGTTCCTTGTCGCTTAGTAGTGCAGTGTGGAAGAATGTAGGACATCCCAAGTAAAGTAGGCCGAGATTGCGGGTAAAAACAACTTGATGGCATTGATATCGATGAATTGATCGAGTTAGGAAATAGAACCAAACCATAAATTAGCAAGGCCACAATATTTTCAAATGCATGAAACTCATTTTGAGGAATTCTCGGGCTTTCTTAATTAGAAACTTAGCAAGTAAACCCTTAACTCCACTTCTAGTTTCCCAATTGGCTTGATATCGGCGCTTAAGATGTAAAGCGGATGCAATGTCTTCGTACTTAGGAACCTTTTCTAGACGGTGAATGGCATTTGATCAAGAATAGGTATCCCAGTAGCTTAGAGAACTCTTCAAGGTAGGAACCAAGCGATAATCTGGAAATGTAAAGCAATGGTGTTTGGATCAAGAGCTGGAATAGGACATGCATCATATCTTCTTCAAAGGAGATAACCAAATCAAGTAGATAACCATGTCTTTTGATGGGCGAGCATGGTGAATTTACGAAACCAATTCTTTGAATTGAGAAGGGATACCCATGAAGTTGATTGGATAGTCTTTCTAGAAGCCATAATCCCTACAAAAGCGAGCAAAGATAAATCCTAGGTCCTTGAAATAGTTAGAAATGATATGCAATGCGAATGATGTCATGATGTCATGTTTAGCACACAAACAATTCACACAATGAGCCTAGGGTTAAGGCTTGCATGAGGTATAGGTGATTACCCTACCAAAAGTTTGAGTTGGTTCATCTGTCCTATAATAGTAACGGGTTCTAGGAATCTCATATCACAGATCTTTCTCGTGGGCGCTTATTTCAATCTGACGGCCAAGTGGTCGATCGAAAATGTCCCAAAGTCTAATCTCAATGGCGTAGCATCGGTATCAACCAACCTCGGTCTACACCAAAGCGGCCATCTCACTACCTTCTAATGGCTAAGATGGGTCAATTAAGGTTCTAAAAGTTTAGTTAGCGCTTGATGACACCACGAAGCCAAATACTATCTTCAACTTGGGAATAAAGAGTATCGGGACAACCAAAGTGTCACGCTAACGTAGCCATCATGTTGACGCGTAGTTATCGTCTAGCGGTCGCGATGATCTAATGCCACTTACCTAAAAAACCGGATCGGGTGTAGGATCCCCAAAAATATAGTACCCAAGCAACCCTTAAAGATAAAGCATACAAGTCAAACAAAAAGCAATAAAGTTATCTAGAAATCCTAAGGTAATTCTCTCTTTTGGGTGTTTCCCAGTAGTCGCTTGATTACATGTCACGGTGAAGCGACTTTGTAGGATTTTGTATCCAAATGTGCGGATAGCAAGTCGCCACCAATTTTATTTTATCAATTAAGGAAGGTAAAAGTAGAGAAAAAGACCTTCGTTAGATTCTGAGTTCGGGAGAATGGTTATGAATAGGGAAGGTATTAGCACCCCTTTCCATCCGTAGTTATCTACGGGCTCTTAGTTGCTCTAGATCACTTTTTTTAAAATTGCTTTCTGTGTGTTTGTCAAAGATGTTTTGAAAAAAGGCATTTCGCTTTGACTTTGTAATGACTCATGTAGGAGTGTATACAAAGTGTTCGGAAATGTTTTTGTTTTGAAAAGAATTTGAACTTCGAAAAAAGTGTGTGGTGTGAAAAGCATTTGGTTTAGAGCAAGCAACTAAAAGACTTATTTACCCACTCAGAATTGGTCGTTTTGTTGTACTTCTACGTTCCTTTAGAATAGCGCTAGCCATACCATTAGTTAGTAGGTAGCTCCATTCGTTGGATGTAAGCGGGACATTCGAAGGGACATCGGATGGTCATCGAAGGCAACTTGTAGGAAGTATCCTAGCACATTCGAAGGGACTATCATCATTTTCGTGGCGACAATCGAGGGTCAAGATCATGTAGGGCGACATCGTGGGTCTTATGATCTTTGTATCGAAGGGACTATGATGATTTGTTTAGAAGGCAACGGTGCTAGAATACCTCTACGTTCGAGGGACATGACCATTTTGAATTCGCAAAGGCAACGAGAGAGAATTACCCTAAGGGGTGCGTGTGTGAAAGAAGTGTGTTGATTTCAGATATTTTATCTTGAAGATTAGTGTGAGCTATGTCCAATTATTATCTTGCCATACACGCCTAGTTACTAACAGTTTATAGGGTGCGGAAATTAAAATGCGGAATGTAAAGATGCGGAAAGGTAAATCCTACGCTATTACATGGCTTTGGGGCAGATACATAATTCAAAATGCGGAAAATAAAACCCTAAATTAAACTATTACATCCCATGAACAGTTACATTATTGGAAAAATAAAACGATAAAAAGAAAACGTCCGAATCGGAGCAACCTGTGAAAGAATAAGAAAATCGGGAAATATGATGAAATCGAATAAGAGAAAAAATGTTAGAAAAATGCAAATTTTAATATGGGAAAATTAATACATGCTGGAAATAATATAAACATGCTAAAATAATTTTTGGGATTTTTGGAAAAGATTTAATAATTAAAATGCAATTAAAAGTGAATTAAATGCAAAATTATGAAGAAAAATAAATATGCATGCAACATTAAGTTTTTTTAATTTTATAAATTAAATAAAGATTTTATGAAAATACTGTAAAAAGAAAAATATTTTTTGATAATTTTTAGATGCAGAAATAAAATATTAAAAAGAAATTAAAATAATGCAATATATTAAAAAAAACATGAAAATATGAAAATAATTGAGTTTGTGAAAAAGAAACCAAAATTGGCCTTGGCATGGTTCGAACTCGCGTCCTGGCTTTCAAACCTTGAGATCCCTTGCCTTTGCCATCTGAGCTAGCACACATCACTGTTTGGAAACTGGAGTGAGTGGATTATACGCGTCGCCTTCCCATTGCTTCCTCCTTCGCGCCAGACTTCGTCTTCTTCGATTTGAATATTTGAAGCTAAGTCGGCCGTTGTTCGACGCTATATCCTAGCTAATTCAAAAATCTAGCAAACATAATATAAATAAATTCCAAGGCCATGGTTCGATTCGAACATCGTTAAATTCACTGGTGCTAGTCTCATGGTCTAATTTTTCCGTTTAGCAAAGCCCTAATTCAAGGTTACAAACCCTAGCTATGGCATATCGAGCTCCGGGCTATGGAAATGCAATCAAACAACCCGGCAACTTGCAAACTTATCGCGATCATAAAAACAACAACAAATCGTGTTAATAATGCATGAATGTTATAAATCAATTTGGAAAAAGTGTGAGCAAATCGATTTGATTTTCTTGTTTGGATGGTTTTGAATGAAGTAGTATCTGGATCGACTCGGAGATGCCAAGGAATGCAATGGAATCCTCGAATTGCTTGAGCAGTGGAAATAGGATTGTCAATTGCTTCAAGAACACGATTTTTTGAATTAGGTTAGGGTTTCTAAAGGCAATTTTTAAATCCTCTTGTGATTGGTATGTATATATCTTTGGATGGATTTGGGATCATATTTGGCAGAATCAATCACCATTCAATGATAATCAAATTTGATTTTCATGAAAATCAAATTTTCAAAATTATCAATTCAATCAATCTTGCCTTTTTGGTCCAATTTCGAAATTGCTGGCTTTTAATGGATTGCTTGGGTCTTAAGAGAGAATAAAATCAATCTTTCAATTAATTTTGATTTTATAATTTATTTTAAATTTAATTTGCATTTAAATGAATAAATTACAAATTAAATAGAAAAATAAATCAAAAATTCGTGGCATTGGGCTTGGATGTTCCTAATTGCATGAGGAATAAGTTAGGATGAAGAAAAAGTAGGCCCATTTGCAAAAGATTTGATTTTTGAGTATCTCTCTTTGTGCATTCTTTCAAAATTGCCCAACTTGTGATGGTGTAACTTGCTCAATTTTCCACATTTTGAGTGTTCTTGGACTTTTGGAAGCTCTAAGAGTCCTCTAAACAATGTCTTTGGTTTCATCTCAATTGGAGTTACCATGCTCAATATATCTTCAAAACAAAAAGTTGACTTTTGTTGACTTTGAAAATGACTTTGTAATGTTTTGAGCTATACCTCTCAAATGAAGCATTTTTGGACATTCTTGTGAGACATGAAGTTGTAGAGAATTGAATTTCCTTCAAAACAAGAGTTGGTGGAAAAATTTACGAGAAAGTATGAGAAGTTATGATCGGTCAAAGTTGATTGACTTTTCACCTAGAAACCCTAATTTAGAAAGTTTGACTTTTGAGCAAATCTTGAGTTTTCTTGATGAATCATGATCAACCCTTGATCAAACGATGAATGTAACTTCAAAATGAGGATGTTGACCAAAAATTATGAAGTTTGTTGTATGTTGACCACAGTTGACTTTTGTCCATCTGGTGATTTTCAACCATCGAGCAATTATGCGAGAAACTTGACTTGTGAAGCTTGAAACTTGACATGGAGAATCTTTAAAGCATATGAGGAGGCATGAGGACCATTGGAGATGTTGGAAGTTCATCTTGACTTGAGAGATACCAAACCCTAATTTGGGTTGATTGTCTAGGAGAGAGTTTGTCTGATCAACTCTTGAGGAATCCTTGGGTATAGATGTATGAAATCTCTTGAGTAAATGGAGGGCAAATTTTGGGGTATGACACTATGGATCCTACATTTTTGATCACACACTCAAGCATGCTAACAGCTATGCTATCAAAGGACCAATAGCCTTTCCCTCCCTGCTGTGTGGAATTATAATTGATCGACATCAGGACATTCTTGGTGACGGAGATTGATGCAAAGAGCCCCTGCTCTTGGATTCCACTACAAACTGTTCCAAGGAAGCATGTCGGACATTGTCATGACATCTCTGAGACATCAGTGTCAAAAATTCTCGGAAGGCAAATGTCATTGATGTGCTAAGAGCAACTTGCAAGGAGCTTGAAGCACGAAAGCAAAATCGGAAGAGCTAATCTCGACTAGAGCGGGACACAGAGGTTGAGGATGGAGAGAAAGCGATAATGATCTTTGTTGGTGATCTTTGAAGATGATGATATTCAGATGGCTGGTCTGAAGAAGGTTAGAAGATGCTTCCTTCCTGCTTCTTACGGAGAAGAAAGCACTTGAGATGTTGCTCCACCTTTTCTTTCTTTGTTTTGTCAATTTTACATCAAATGTTTTACATTACATTTTGATTCTTGTATTTTCCCAATTTTGTTTGAATGTTTGTAATCCTTATTGACAGATCTGTAATGTCCTGACAGAAATGTACCCCTCAAAACAATGCTGGTATTTAATTATATGCTGGTATAATTGTTTCTGGTACTGTTTGATTAAAACTTTGGGAACTTGTATTGTTTCCTTTGGCCTTTATGGCTAAAGGGGAAAGAACTCTTGTATGTGATAGCATGGGACTTTGGGAAATTGTATGCCTGTTTAAAATTTTGTATATGGGGCAATTGTGGGATTTTTGTATGGGTAGAATTTATCTTCTCTAAGTTCTAGTTACTTGAAGCTTAGGAAAGCTTAGAACTAGTTTATTGTCTTCTGCATAGGTTCTACGATGTGTTAGGTAGTTTTAGCCAAAATGTGCCAAAGGGGAGTTTGTTAGTGTTTTAAGTTGGCATTATGTTTGGTAAAACTAGGCTTTAGCATGTCATGATGGATGTCATGACATTCGAGAGATTGAAGATAAATCCTACACCTAAGGATGTTAAAGACATTTCGAGGCGGAAGCTAAAGTGTCTTTGAAATTATGAGCCCGATGTTATAACGAGATGTTATGACATTGATGTGACATTATTCGAGAATCTGTTTGTTCTGAGATTTTTCGGGAAGTTTGTTGGTACTAAATATTGTTTTTACTGTTATTAAGCATGCTCACGTGGCTGCTAGGTTAAACTTAATTAAACCTAAATTGGTTGTTGAAAAGACCATGTTTTTAGGAGTAAATTAAGTGAACCTAGCTATCTTTATAAAACCCAAAGCTGAAGTTTAGGGCTTCTATAAAAGGAAAAGAACCACACAAGCTGTGCGCCCTTTGAATGTATTGAAGAGATAGCGACTTGTGTTTGTGTCTTGTTAGGATTTGTAACAGTTGGTATTGTGTAATTCTAGTTTCTCTTGTGAGCCAAGCAACTATCAATTGATAAGTGCATTGGACTAGGATTTCTTTAAGGGTAGTTTATCACTCAAAGCTTTAAAGCACAGTGTTTGTCTCTTGATTGAAGCTTTGAAGCAAGATCAAGATATTTTATTGAGTGTGTCTTCACAATTCAATTAGTCAATAGGTTGATATCACTGCTGTGATTGAGGGAGTAGTGGAACTCATATCTAAGTAGGACTTAGGTAAAAGGATCATTGGGTAGTGATTAAGTGAGAAGGTGTCATTTGGTGTGTTGGGTGGGTCTTCAATTGATCTGCTAATAGTGAACTTTCTCCTGGCTTGGTAGCCCAGATGTAGTTTGTTGAACGAGCTGGGTGAACAACTTATTGTGTTATTCTTGCTACGTATTCTTGTGAATTGCTAACATAGTGTCAGATACTGTGTCATAACATTCTCTGTGACATCAAGTATCTGCTGCCAGGAATTTCAGAAACATAAGGCTCCATGAACATGGTTTTTCAAAGTCAAAACTTCACATTTATAGGTCATTTTGTGATTTCTTCATCTAGAACACTTGCCACCTTGCCAAATTGGGATAGGCGTAAAAATCGGTGAGAAGTAATAATTGAGGATTGGATCAAGATTGGAAAAAATAGCACATGGTAAAAAAGGGAAGCTTCCTTTTCCTTTGTAAAAAGTCTTTCTTGCCCTTTAAGGCAACTTTGAATTTCCAAATGCCATGTACTTGTGCCTAACATTTCAGAGATATTGGCCTATAAATAGAGCATCATTTTCAAGTTGAATGCACACCAAAGCAATGCAAATCCATGCTTTCCTTCCACTTACTCAAAAATCCATAAATCATAGTTCCATTTGTCAAAACTTGCAATTTTAAAATCTTGTGAAAACTATGATAAACTTTGGTGTCAAACATGCTCTAATATCAATATCAAACTTGTTTAGAACTTAAAAACAACATAGAACAAGCTAGAAATCAAAATTGCACTTCATGTCACATATGCTTGTACAAACTGCCTTAAGTTTCAAAATCGTGGCTAGGCTTGATTAACTTGTGTTCCAAGCATCCAAACATCATCCACGACATCATAGGGATGATCCAAATCGATAACATCTGTAACAACTCTAACCAAGAAATCGAGCTTCCATTTTCAGACTGTGCAGGTGGACTTGGCTGGAGTAATTCAAAGTGATTCAAAGCAAGCAGACCATTCCTATAGCTTCTACATAGGCCGATGATGCTACAACAATCATAAAACAAGTTCTGGAAACGCGCAATCACCTTCTTCGATCTCAACTTGAACAGGTATAAACTCAAACTTGGATATCATGATTCCTTGCATTTAAATGAAAAAGCTCATGGCCATTTGTTTTCTGCACTTATCACGATCATAAGCCCTCAAACAAATTGAAAAATCATGAACTACACATCATTTAATTTAGAATTCTCAGTTCTAGGGTTCTTCACGATTTCTGGAAATTCAAACGTGTTAGACCAAAAATAAATGCAATTAACATCCACCATCATATTCCTTGTGAAAAATCAAGCAACTTTCATGTTTACTTCATCTAATTTCATTGAGAAACGAAGATTATAGCATGGATTGTAGAATCGAGAATCAAAGATGAAACGAGCTGTAGCGTGTTCTTGAGTTTGAAAATTTAAATTTTCCAATGTTTTATCAACCGTGTTTTGATTCAAAAACATAAGCGCGTTTGTCCCAGCGGTTGCCAACTTGCCCGTAGTTCTCTACGCGTAGCCACCCATGGTCATGGGTTCAACTCTCCACAGGACCATTTTTTTAAAACATTTTCATATTTTCTTCATTTTCTTACAAACTTCAACATTTTTTAACCAATCAAAACTCCTCATTTTGAGGTGATTTTTAAACACTTGTCAATAAATGTATATATTTTATGATAATGCAAAATTTTCAGAAAAACTTTCATCGATTATATTTTAATCGGGCAACAGCGTTCGAGCACTTTTCAAAACCACTTTAAAGGTGAATTTTTGAACTTTCGACTTCGATTCTTTTCAAAACTTCTCATAAGTGAACTTCACATTTCAAAACACTTTCAAATCATTTCTTCAAAGATTCAATCATCTTTTTTGAAACATCTTTCTTAAACATGTAAGTGGTAGCGCTTGTACACTCAAGCAAAACACCTATAACTACGATGAAAGATTTTTCAAACTTTTCAAAATGTATGTGATGAAATAGATTAGATACATTTTTCATTAAGATGACATTTATGCATCTCTTACTAACTTCCGTTGCTTTCCACTAGCATAAGTGGGAACTACGATTGCTCGACTTTCTCAACATCCTTTTGAGAATACGTAGGCACTGAGGTCTCATCCTTGCCGAGCAAATTTATTTCTCCCAGACCAAACAAACCATAGATCCTGTAGATCCGAGCTACAAATGCTCGATTCCCACTAGGGGATATGTAGAAAGATCCAAAGATCTTTGCGAGCATAATAATAACAAACACTAGGATCCCATAATCTATCCTTCTTAAAATCCAAGGAGAAACTTTCCCAATCAAAGAAATAGCAATTAAAAACACACAAACATATCAAACATATTCATATATAAAGATATGGATAACCATATATATTTAGGGTGCTCCATCTATTCCCTTTATATAACAAACCCCTTACCGAATCTTGCCCAATGCGTTGCGTCTAGTTTGCGCTGAGTCGTTCGCATATCAATATCAATTGAGGGTATTAACAACTTTCCTCTTTTTCATAATCATTAAATCATCTTTCTTGTGTTGAAAATAATAAAGCTTGATGCTCGCGGCATCTTTATAAACAAATCAAAAGTAAATCGTTTGAGCGGAGGATCTAAATTCATATTCGAATCCTCTGGCGTCACTGCCTATGTGAGCAGGAAAAATGGCGACTCTGTTTGAATGCGCTAAATTTTGATTTTCAAAAGAAAATGTGACTACGCTCGAGCACCAAGCTTTCGTTTTCAAAAAAAAAAAATAGGGTTAAGATTTCATATTGTGCATATGTTTGTTTTCTTTTATTGTGTGTTTTGCGATTTCATCGATGGAAAGAAATCTAACCGGTTAAGAAACATTTGAAGATCTAGGTGGGGTATTAATACGTGAGAGTCTCAATACTTACGAGTTAATATCCCTCTCTCGATGGAGGTTGTCTTGGGGTATTTGTGTTTAGCAAGTATTTGCGAAGACATTTGCTTTCAAGGGAACTTGAGAAGGTGAGTTGGTGTAGAACACATAAGCCATCTGGACATTTAGGATGTAGTGCGAGAGATTATTCGGTGTAAGCCTAGAGTAATTGTCATGCGAGACTACGATCGAGCAAGTTTCTCTTGAAAATATTATTGGACCATCGGTATTCAACAAATTCGATAATATTTCAAGAGGAGTGTTGAGCACATGTTATCGAGTAGAACCCGTTTCACGGATGAATAAGCCCTTAGAACTTACCCGTTTGATTCTTATCGTTGGCCTCATGCTCGTGACTTGAGCGGCTTGCGGTGTATAACTACTAACCATGTTTGCCGCATTCATGCATTCATTCGTTCAAAAAAAAACTTCATTTTCTCTTCCCATTTCCAAAGAATTTAGAGATTTTTCTTTGTAAAATATTTTAGGTTAGAGTGATGGACGTCAGAGGAAGATTCACCAAGAGATACAGTTTTAGAATTCCTGATATAGGAAAGTTAAAAGAGTTAGCATCTTTGGTAGAAGATCCCTCGGATTTCAGAAAACGCTATGGAACTCTTCTAACTATTCTGAACACTAACGTTGATGAAGGACTTCTCAAAACTTTCGTTCAGTTCTACAATCCAGTCTATCGTTGTTTCACCTTCCCTGATTATCAGTTGATGCCTACTTTGGAAGAGTACGCGCACATCCTAGGTATCTCAGTATCAGACAAAGTGCCTTTCAATGGTTTGGAAGCCATTCCTAAGTCACTAGTCATTGCCACGATGACTCACTTAAAGAAATCTGAGATAGACAAAAACCTAACTACGAGAGGAAAACTCTTAGGACTAACTTCAAAGTTCCTAATGGAGAAGGCTCTCAAATTCTCTGCAGCTGGTAGTATGGTAGCCTTCGAAGCTATTTTAGCTTTACTCCTCTATGGATTGGTGTTGTTTCCCAACGTCCCAAATTTCGTTGATATCAACGCCATAAGGATCTTTCTGATTGGAAATCCTGTTCCCACTCTACTTGGTGACACTTACGTCTCCATTCATCATAGAAATCGTCAAGGAGACGGAACTATCGTGTGTTGTGTACCTCTGTTTTTCAAATGGATTGTCTCACACTTACCTAAATCTCCTAATTTCCGCGAAAACAAAGACGAGTGGAATTGGTCAAGAAGACTCATGTCTCTTACAAACGACGATATCCATTGGTACACCTTGGCAGATAATGAGATGGAAATCATTGAGAGCTGTGGGGAATTTGCCAACGTACCTCTCATTGGTACGAAAGGGGGAATCAACTACAACCCATTCTTGGCGAAACGTCAACTCGGATACGCAAACTCTAATAAACCTCTTGGATTTACAATAGAAAGCTACTTCTATCATGAGGGAGAGGATTCTCAGGGATTGAAGGCCAGGATGATCAAAGTGTGGCATCATATCCGAAGGAAAGAAAGAGGTAAGGCAAAGAATTGTGTAGCCATGGAAACCTACACTTCTTGGGTAAAGAAAAGAGCGAAGGAATTCCGAATGCCTTACGCTTATGAAGATCCCATGTTCTCAATCGCTTCCAAATCAACAAATTTTCCCGTCGAGCTGTGGGAGAATACCAAGAAGCCTTGACCAAGTAAGGCTTGAGAAAGAAGCTTTGGAAAACAAATTCCTTAAGACTAATCTTGAAATGAAAAGCTCAGAAGCAAGTCAAAGATCATGAAAAGGCGCTTTACTTCCGGATGAATGGCTCATGGAGAAAGATGAGAAGATTAAATCGAGAAGATAGCGATCAAAGATATGTCAAAGAAAGGAAAAGAAAGCTTGAGGAAATGACAACCAGCGATCCTGCTCCCGACAAGTGGAAGAAAGTCATTAGCAAGCTAAAAGCGAAAAGGAGGCTGAAAGCTCACTATGGAAAGGAAATCCTGAAGTTGAAGCTGCATCAAGCCTTTGGATCTTCATCCGACGAAGATATTTAGCTAGTTCAATTTAGTTTGTAATTTTATCATTTATTTTATCATTTGTGTGAGCAATGCTCCAAAAAAAAAACACAATATTGTTGTAATCTTCTTTCAATGATTAATAAATGTGTGTTTTCCATCCAAATATTTGCCAGAAATTTCTCTTTTAGCATAAATTCTTTGGAAATTCCTTTTCTTTACAATCATAATCATGCATCATACTTTGCATTTAAGTCTATCGTCTAGAGTATGATCTTTGAACAGTTTGAACAATTTGAACAGATAGGAAAAGATCGTCAAGCTGTCGCGTCTTAGAGAACATACGATACAAGATCAAAAAGAAGAAAAGTGATGGAAGGATTTGAGCAAGAGAACATTGAACTCCGTAGCACGGTAACAACACTGCGAGAAGAAGTGGAGAGACTCACGTCTTTGGTCAACTCATTTGCCGCAGCGCAAAGTCAACAAGCAGCATCGAGCAGTCAAAACCAAGCAGCAACTTCAGAGGATACTACTACTCCAGTTTCAGCTGTTGAAGCTAGTAGTTCACCTTTTAGTATGCCAGAAGGCTATCCATGGGGAATGCCTTTCAACTTTGGCATCGGTTTTCGCCAGCCGACTTCTCAAGTGCAAACAACCACGCTTGAAATACCTATTTTGCAGCAAAACTCTACATTTACTCCGCAACGTGGAATAACTCTTCCACAAGTAACAATGACGGTTTCTCAACCAATCATGACGAACTCAGCTTCCGTAGTACACACTACCATGGACGAAGAAGTTCACCATATTCCGGGTAATAACACAAATTCACATGGTTTAATGGAGAATCTCCAGGAACAACTCCTCAAAATGCAGCTTGAGATAAAAACGATTCGTGGAAAAGAATTATTTGGGAAAAACGCCCAGGATCTTTGCTTAGTTCCTCGCGTGAGATACATAAAATTCAAAGTCCGATTTTGAAAAGTACAAGGAAACTCCTGTCACAAAGTCACCTCACAATGTATGCGGAAAATGTCCACATACAACAGCGATCACCGTTGTTAATCCATTACTTCAAAGGCAGTCTTCTAGGTGCTTGAAGTGGTACATGGGATTAGGCGACACGAATATCCAAACATTCAACGACTTAGGTGAAGCCTTTGTCCACAATACAAGTTCAACTTGGATATGGCTCGATCGGGATCAACTCCTCCATGTCTCGAGAAAGAAGAGACATTCAAAGAATATCTTGACGATGGAGGAAATTCTTAGTCAACCGCCCTTGGAAGAGAAAGAGATGACTAAGGTATTCTTAAACACTCTTGGCTCATTCTACTATGAGCGAATGATCGCTAAGCGCTCACGGAGATTTCACGAGATGGTGAGCATGGAATGCGATTAGAAGAAGGGTTCGAACGGACGCCTAACCAAGGAAGCAGGATCTTCTAGTGGAACTAGGAAGGTGGGGACCAGTTTTCCAAAGAAAAAGGAACATGACATAGGAATGGTATCCCGAGGGAAACCGCGTCAAAATGTCAGTCAACAACGACAGGTAGCTGCCATAGCACCCGCCGTCAACACAAGTCTAAACACAGGAATTGCTCTGCAATTTCAACAAAATCAACAAACTCAACAGCCTCGTCAACAGGCTCAGCAGTTTAACAATCAAAACCGTGCGCCTCGGGTCACGCAATTCGACCCAATTCCAATGACGTACACAGAACTTTACCCTGCACTAATAGAAAAGAATCTGATACAAACAAAATCACCACCTCCGGTCGCTGAAAAATTACCATGGTGGTACAAAGCGGACGTTTCTTGCCCTTTTCACCAAGGGGCACCAGGCCATGACCTTGAGCATTGCATAGCATTAAAAGCAGAAGTACAAAGATTAGTGAGATCTAATCTTCTTTCTTTCAGAAATACAAATCCGAATGTGCAAGCCGATCCACTTCCCAGTCATAGTGGACAGACAGTGAATCTGATATTGAGAAATACGGATCGATATCTCGTCACAAATGTGAATCTAATCAGAGGAAACGTGGTGCATCTCCATGAAGCATACAGTGCAATGGGCGCTTTCACTAAGCACAACTATTCAGCTTGCAACATCTGTTTCAAGGATCTCCAAGGATGTCCTACCATAAGAGCAGACATTCAGTGATTGCTAGACATTGGTGACTTGCAGATCTACAGAAATAGAGATGACCATGACGTAAATACAGTAGGGCATTTTCCGCATGAGCTTTTAGTCTCAAATATCAACTCGGAAAATCCCGAAGTAAACGTTATCATCCCTTGTTTCAATGTACCCAAGCATGTGGAGATTAAATACAACGACTCCAACGTTCCAATGTCTCCTTTGGTAATTTGCTTACCCGGTCCTGTTTCATATGGTTCTAGTAAAGCAATTCCTTACCAATACAATGCAACTTTGATAGAGGATGGGAAGGAGAAACCCTGTCATACCCCAAAATTTGCCTCCATCTACTCAAGAGGTTTCATACATCTATGCTCAAGGATTCCTCAAGAGTTGATCAAACAAACTCTCTCTAGACAATCAACCCAAACTAGGGTTTGGTATCTCTCAAGTCAAGATGGACTTCCAACATCTCCAATGGCCTTCATGCCTCCTCATATGCTTCAAAGATTCTCCATGTCAAGTTTCAAGCCTCACAAGTCAAGTTTCCTCAGGCAATTGCTCAGATGGTTGAAAATCGGTTGTATTGGACAAAAGTCAACTGTGGTCAACATACAGTCAAAACTTCGATTTTGGTCAACATCCTCATTTTGAAGTTACATTCATCATTTGATCAAGGGTTGATCATGATTCATCAAGAAAACTCGAGATTTGCTCAAAGTCAAACTTTCTAAATTAGGGTTTCTAGGTGAAAAGTCAACTAAACTTTGGTGATCATAACTTTCTCATACTTTCTCAAATTTTCCACCAAAGCTCATTTTGAAGGAAATTCAATTCTCTACAACTTCATGTCTCACAAGAATGTCCAAAAATGCTTCATTTGATAGGTATAGCTCAAAACATTCTGAGGTCATTTTCAAAGTCAACAAAAGTCAACTTTTTGTTTGAAGATATATTGAGCATGGTAACTCCAATTGAGATGAGACCAAAGACATTGTTTAGAGGACTCTTAGAGATTTCCAAAAAGTCCAAGAACACTCAAAAATGTGGAAAATTGAGCAAGTTACACCATTCACAAGTTGGGCAATTTTGGAAGAATGCACAAAGAGAGATACTTCAAAAAATCAAATCTTTTGCAAATGGGCCTACTTTTTCTTCATCCTAACTTGTTCCTCATGCAATTAGGAATGTCCAAGCCCAATGCCATGAATTTTTGATTTATTTTTCTATTTAATTTGTAATTTATTTATTTAAATGCAAATTAAATCTTAAAATAAATCATAAAATCAAAATTAATTGGAAGATTGATTTTTATTGCTTTCTTGTGATCCAATCAACCCATAAATGCCAGCAATTTCGAAATTAGATCAAATTTGGCAAGATTGGATTGAAATTGAACAAGTTTTGGAAATTTGATTTTCATGGAAATATCAAAATTGATTTTCATGGAAATATCAAAATTGATTTTCATTGAATATTGATCAAATCTTTCCAAATTCAATCCCAAATCCATCCAGCATATATACATGATGCATCTCAATTGCAAGAAACGAAAAAATTGCTCTACAAACCCTATTCCAAAGTTCAAAAATCCGTGTGTTTGAAGCAACTGGTAACCCTAGTTTTGCTTCGATTCAACCCATTCCAAGCCGTCCATTACATTCCTTGAGGTCTTTAGAGTCGATCCAGACTCTTACATCGTTCAAAACCATCAAGAATCAAGCAATCCCAGTTTCGGTTTGTTCTTATTTTTCCAAATTCGATTATCAATATTCATGCATTATTAACTTGTTTTGATTGTTTGTTTGTGTTTAGAATCGAGTTTGCAAACTTTCTGGGCAAGCCAATTGGATTTCTATGGCCGGAATCGTGTTTCACCATGATTAGGGTTTATGTGGCCGATTTAGGGTTTCATGAAATACGTAAAATTGGACCATGAGACCATGACCAATGAACTCGGAACGATGCCTGGAATCGAACCATGTATTTACAATGCATTTATATTACTTGTGCTTGATTTTCCATGTAGCCAGGGCCTTTAGCGTCGAAGAAAAGCCGACGCAAGCTTTTGAAAATTCAAAACGAAAGAGATGAAGTCTGGCGCGAAGGAGGAGGCAATGGCGAAGCAACGCGTGTATTCCACTTACTCCAATTTCCAAACAGTAGCGCGTGTTGGCTCAGTTGGTCAGCGTGTTGGTTTTCAGAGTTTGAGGCCAATGACTCCAGTTCGATCCCTGGCCATGACATTCTTTTTTACAAGTTTGCAAACTTGTATTTTCTAACATATTTTCCTATTTTCTTTTATTATAATATTTTCATTATATTTTAATTTCTTTTCATTATTTTTATTCTGCCTTTAAAAAATTACCAAAAAATATTTTCTTTTGCATTCATATTCTAAAAATCTTTATTCAATTTAATAAATTAAAAATATAATTTTTGCATGCATATTTATTTTTATTTATATTTTTGCATTTAATTCACTTTTAATTGCATTTTAATTATTAAATCTTTTCTAAAAAATCCCAAAAAAATTATTTTAGTGTATTTATCTTATTTCCAGCCTATATTAATTTTCTCATATTAAAATTTGCATTTTTCTAACATTTTTTCTCTTGTTCGATTCATATTGCATTTTCCGATTTCTTCTTTTTTTACAGGTTGATCCGATTCAGACGATTTTCTCCTTATCATTTTGTCATTTTATTTTTCCAATAATGTAATGTCATGGGATGTAATAGTTTAATTAGGATTTTATTTTCCATTTTAAATTATGTATACGCCCCAAAGCCATGTAATAGCGTAGGTTTACCTTTCGCATCATTACATTCCGCATTTTACTTTCCGCACCCTATCAATTGCTAGTAACTAGGCGTGTATGGCAAGACTAAAATGAACATAGCTCACACTAATCTTCAAGATAATATATTAGAAAACAACACACTTCTTTCACACCGCACCTTAGGGTAATTCTCTCTCGATGCCTTCGATTTCAAAATGGTCATGTCCCTCGAGCGTAGAGGTATTCTAGCACCGTTGCCTTCAAACAAATCATCATAGTCCCTTCGATACAAAGATCATAAGACCCGATGTCGCCTCCGAATACATGATCTTGACCCTCGATTGTCGCCTCGAAAATGATGATAGTCCCTTGAATGTGCTAGGATACTCCTACAAGTTGCTTTCGATGACCATCCGATGTCCCTTCGAATGTCCCTTACATCCAGCGAATGGAGCTACCTACTAACTAATGGTATGGCTAGCACTATTCTAAAGGCGATATAAGTACAACAAAGCGACCAATTACGGTGGGTAAATAAGTCTTTTAGTTGCTTGCTCTATCAAATGCTTTTCACACACACACTTTTCAAAGTTCAAATTCTTTTCAAAACAAAACATTTCGAACACTTTGTATACACTCCTACATGAGTCATTACAAAGTCAAAGCGAAATTCCTTTTCAAAACATTTTTGTCAAACACACGAAAGCAATTTTAAAAGTTATCTAAGAGCAACTAAGAGCCGTAGAATAACTACGGATGGAAAGGGTGCTAATACCTTCCCTTTTCATAACCATTCTCCCGAACTCGAATCTAACGAAGGTCTTTTACTTACTTTTACCTTCCCTTAATTGGATAAAAATAAAAGTCGGTGGCGACTCTTGCTATCCGCACATTTGGATACAAAATCCTACAAAGTCAGTTCACCGTATTACAGGCTGGCGACTCTGTGGGAATACACCTAAAGAGAATTGCCTTAGGGATTTCTAGATCATTTTACTTTTTGTTTGACTTGTATGCTTTATCTTTAAGGGTTGCTTGGGTATTATATTGTTGGGGATCCACACCGGATCCGGGTTTCCTTTTAGGTAAGTGGCATTAGATCATCGCGACCGTTAGGCGTATAACTACTGCGGTCAACATGATGGCTACGTTAGCGTGACACTTTGGTTGTCGATACTCTTCATTCCCAAGTTGAAGATAGTATTTGGCTTCGCGTGGTGTCATCGCTAACTAAACTTTTAGAACCTTAATTGACCCATCTTGGCCATTAGAAGGTAGTGAGATGGCGGCTTTGGTGTAGACCGAGGTTGGTTGATACTCGATGCTACGCTCATTGAGATCAGACTTTTGGGACATTTCGATCGACCACTTGGCGTCGTATTGAAATAAGCGCCTCGAGAAAGATCGTGATATGAGATCCTAGAACCGGTTACTATTATAGGACAGGATGAACCAACTCAAACTTTTGGTAGGGTAATCACCTATACCTCATGCAAGCCTTAACCCTAGGCTCATTGTGTGAATTGTTTGTGTGTGCTAAACATGACATCATGACATCATTCGCATTGCATATCATTTCTAACTATTTCAAGGACCTAGGGATTTATCTTTGCTCTGTTTTGTAGGGATTATGGCTTCTAGAAAGACTATCCGAATCAACTTCATGGGTATCCTTCTCGACTCAAAGATTTGGTTTGAAATTCCCGACCATGCTCGGTTCATCAAAGACATGGTTATCTACTTGATTTGGTTATCTCCGGTTTTGAAGAAGATATGATGCATGTCCTATTCCAGTTCTTTGATCCAAAACACCATTGCTTTACATTTCCAGATTATCAGTTGGTTCCTACCTTGGAAGAGTTCTCTAAGCTACTTGGGGTACCTATTCTTGATCAAATGCCATTCACCGATTTGGAAAAGGTTCCTAAGTTCGAAGACATTGCATCAGCCTTACACCTTAAGCGCTCAGACATTGAAGCCAATTGGGAAACTAGAAGTGGAGTTAAGGGTTTACTTTCCAAGTTCTTAATTAAGAAAGCCCGAGAATTCCTCAAAGTTATGAGTTTCCATGCATTTGAAAACATTGTGGCCTTGCTAATTTATGGTTTGGTTCTATTTCCTAATTCGGATCAATTCATAGATGTCAATGCCATCAAGTTGTTTCTTACCCGCAATCCTGTGCCTACCTTACTTGGAGATATCCTACATTCTCTCCACACTCGTACTACTAAGCGACAAGGAACTCTCATGTGTTGTGTCCCGTTACTTTCCAGGTGGTTTATTTCGCACCTTCCTCCATCAGTTTTGAAGAATGAACAAAGGATGAGATGGTCTCAAAGATTAATGTCACTCTCTCATTCCGATATCCGTTGGAATCTTTTCTCTCAAAAGGACTTCACATTCATTGAGCGTTGTGGAGAATTCCCTAATGTACCACTACTTGGTATAAGGGGAGGTATTACTTATAACCCTTCTTTAGCTCTACGTCAGTTTGGTTTTGCTCGAAGAGATGGTCCACATGATATGCTTCTCCAAGATGTTGTGTTCGACTACAATCACGATCTCGAATTACAGCGAAGGTTTATACATGCTTGGGGCATGGTAAAGAAGGCGATACCAAGACTTTGGGGCACCGAACTCCATTCCTTGGGAACCTTACCTCAAATGGGTGCGAGCTCGAGCTCAAAACCTCATGATGCCATTCACGCTTTGTTTACCGTAATTATGGAACCTATTGCTATAGGTGGCGTACCTATCTTGTTCTCCATCCGACATGCCTACGATTTTGAAGACTTGAAGAGATCACGGATTCACAAGAAGAAAGGGATACCTTTGAAGCTCGGTGTTATGCAAGCGAAGAAAGTGTTAGAGTTGACAAAGCTACTTCATGAGGCGAAGCATCAATGCCTACATCGGCACCAAGAGGAAGCGCCATGGGAGACTTAGAGCTTTAGGATTTTATGTTTTCTTTTATTGTTTGAACTATCTCTTGTACTTAAAAGAAAAAGAATAATAAAAGAAGTACTAATAAATGTTTGCTTCATTGCTTGTTTAACAAATTTAAATCTCTAAGGTCCTTGAAAACATTGCATTGCATTCGCATACACATCGCATAGCATAACATTGCATCACGGTACATTGGAGATTGGTTTTCTCATTTGCTCACTATTTATTTTAGCGAAATGGCTCTTGAGCAGTCAAAGATCTCGAGCTCGAATGCTCGGTTTCGTGATGTTCACCAACTTGGTCCAGGCCAAGAAGATTTGAAGAAGCTCATCAACAAGAAGAAGAAGGTTGGTCTCCTCAACATGGGTGGAGCGTTTCAAAGGGGTCCAAAGTGGTCGATCGGATCGAGCTCTCGAAGGAAGTGTCCATGGGGGAGTACCAAGGGTGATGAAGGTGATCGGCGTGAGCCAAAGAAGGAGGAGAGGACCACTGATTATAGCCAACACTCGATGAAGATGACAAGTACAAACAACTTGAAGACCGTGAATCTTGTGGAAAACTTGAAGATGTCGGGCTGAATTTTGATGATCTGAGTCTTGTTCTGGTGTTGTGATTCCTCCCAATTCAAAGTTCCTACTTTTGCCAAATATGATGGCATGTCTTGCCCTAAGCTGCATTTGAAGTCCTATGTCCGGAAGATCAATCCCTTGATGACGAAAGTTGTGGATGCACTATTTTCAAGAGAGTTTGTCCGGAACCCGGTTGGTGGTACTATCGGCTAGAGAATGACCGTATCCGTACTTGGGTGATTTGGTGATGCTTTCTGAACAGTATGAGTACAATCTTGAATTGACACCCACTCGCATGCAACTACAAAGCATGTCCATGGGTCGTGACAAGAAGTTCAAGGGTATGCTCGAGTGGAGATCTAGCGGTGAGTTCAACCACCCTTGTCCAATAGGAGTTGGTTGATATGTTTATGGGAACAGGCAGGCCCGTTCTTGATCATCGATTGGAAATTCTTCATCCGGATTCACCGTGATATTGACGACGGCGTTGAAGTGGTATCAAGAGTGGGAAGATTCATGTAGAGTCATCTTCAAATCTTTGCGAAGAGATCTTTTGGTGGTAAGAAAAGCTAATCTTGTGTGGTCGGAAAAAGCGAGCCAAGACCGACCGTGCTCAATCTGGGGGCGGTTGTGATCTCGATCCTACATCGGCACAACCTCGGTGAGACAACGTAACGAGCAGCGAGGCAGTTCTGAAGATCAACATGCCTTTGTCATGAGCCTTGCAACACATGTTGAGCAGATTACCTTGAGGATCCTCCTCGAGAATGTCAACACTTCCTCTCAAAATACAATCCTAATGCTAAGTGTGCTTACCATTCCAATAGCCAGGCACGACACGACAATTGTTGGGCTCACGAAGAACAAGATTCAAGATATGATTGAAGCTAAGCAGTTGAATTTGATCCTCTGTTGAGACTCGAATGTGATCAACGCCTATATGCCTAACCATGACAAGAGTTCCAATCTTTGTTGGTGATGATACTTATGTTTTCAACATAGATGACTTGACCATTCCTTTGATGGTATTAAGAAGAATTTGTTGCAAGCCGGTGTCAATCCGGGATGCCGGAGAATTGTCGTTGGTGCCCATCTCACGATGGTTGTGCTTGGTTGAGAAGGCGTGTTCGATGTATGATGGACGACCGTGAGATACTATTTACGAAACCACATGCGAAGTTGTGTGAAGAAATGTCTAAGTTGAAGATCGACATGCGAGCGAGCTGTATCTGTGTGGGATACCTTGGGGCAGCAAGTGGAAAGTATGATTACATGGTGAAGTACAGTCACGATAGTTACAAGATTCCTATTGAAGATGTTAAGGCGACGGATGGGGTGACGATTTCCACGAAGACTATCTTGATGTTAACACATAAGTTTCCTCTGCGATCTGTGCCTAGAGTGGCACCTCTCATCATTACTTCTCCAAGACCAGTTCCATATTCCTCGACAAGGCTATCCCTTGGAACTATGGGTGATGTTTACTATCATGGCGTCAAGCAAGACCCTCGACCATTGAAGATCTTCTTTGAAGTTTCTATTCACGACATTGACAACATCACGGATCGAAGGTGACCAGAAGGAAGGGTATTCTCTCGAGATCTCTCCTCCAAAGACAACTGCGACTCCGGCTCGCATTCCGTCTACTCAACCAATATCCGACTAGAGGAAAGAACGGTGACTCATCACGCTCAACCAAGTACCAAAGGAAGTTCTTGAGGACACCTCCAAACAAGAAATGGAGGAAATTAGAAGATCATCAAGAAGAGTGATTACAATGTTGTGGAGCAGTTAGGACGAGACTCCGTCCAAGATTTCCATGCTCGCTCTGCTCTTGTGCTCGAGGCTCATGCTAATGCCTTGGTGAAGTTTGAAGAATGCTCATGTACCGCAAGAAACTACCATGACCGATTCGAAGTTTGTATTGCTAGCTGGCTGCCAACAACCTAGCTTCTCGATCTTGATTTGACTCCTTAGGAAAGAAACACAACAAGGCCTTGCACATCTACATTGAATGCAAGGCGTTACCTATCTCATGTTTTGGTTGATACGGTTACGCTCTGAATATCCTACGAAGGCGCTTTTGATCGGCTTGATGTCGAAGGGTTGGTTACGAGACCAGTGACATAATCGTGAGAGCTTTTGATGGTTCTAAGCGCCTGATGCTTGGAGACTCACTCTGCTGTTAAGTCGGTTCCGGACTTTTGACTCTACTTTCTTTGTCATGGACATCCGTCCGCTTACTCTTGCTTACTTGGGCGCCCTTGGATACATGGGGCGGTATTACCTCTACTTTGCATCGAGCTGAAGTAGGTGAAAGGAAGGTTGTCACGGTATGTGGTGAAGAAGAGTATATGGTGGGTCATCTCGGTCATTCCGTTATCTTGAGATGGAAGGTGAATTCTTGAGACTCCTTGTCAAGCTTTTGAAACAATTCCAGTCATGCTGACTCTCCGTCCTCTAAAGTTGCTAAAGTTCCGCCTAGGATGGCCTCATTGAAAGATGCTCAAGCTCTTGTTGAACAAGGAGGTAGTGCTATTTGGGGACAACTCCCGATCTTCCTTCAAATCGACAAGGCGGTTTAGGCTTCACCATCAAGGTCGAGGAAGATGATCGCCGTGAGCGCGGCCAACTTCCCTTCCGCATCGGCCAGTGGAATCCATGCTATAGAAGGCGGCGACGGCGACATGACAAAGTGGATCTTCGACTCGGATCATGGGCTCGGCAATTGGAAGACTGAAGACGTCATACCAATCTCCTTTAGTCAGGAGTAATTGCTCTTGTTTTGTTTTGCTTTTCGTATTTCTTTATGTTTTGAACAATAAACTTTGAAAGCCTAGTGCCTTGCCCGGGGCATCATGGCTCGTTTGCGAGGGTTATTATCTATCGTTTGCGTATTTTCATTCAATAAATCGTTGGACTTTTGCATTCAATTGTTTGTTTTCTTTCTTTTACTTTATCACCCCTTCAAAAAGCTATGTGTTCTTACACACACCCACGTGATACACTGCAGAATCACTCCGAATCTCGTTAATAACAGCTATGCTAGTGCTAAATATGACTTCGATAATCCGATCTACCAAGCGAAGGCGAAGTGAGGAAGATTGTGAAGTGCCGGAGAACTTGCGGGTCTGACAAGAAGGCGAGTTATCTGACCACGAAGAGCAAGTTGAGGTTGTGAATTTGGGTGCTTGACGAAGATAGGAAAGAGATCAAGATAGGAGCGGGTCTTGAGCAGTGTTAAAGAAAGGTTGGTTCGGATGCTACGAGACTATATTGAGGTTTTGCTTGGTCACGAAGACATGCGGGTTTAGACATTGATATTGTGGTACACGATTGCCGACAAAAGAAGGTTTTCTCGGTGAAACAGAAGGTTAAATCGCATGCGTCTGAGATGTCGAGAAAAGATCAAAGCCGAGGTTATAAACGGTTCAGCGGTTTCTTAGCATCACCTCTTATCCCGATGGGTTGATAATGTGGTACCCGTACCTAAGAAGGATGGCAAAGTACGAATGTGTGTGGATTAGAGATCGAACAAAGCGAGTCCGAAAGCGATTTCCCACTTCCTCATATTGATGTTACGGTTGACAACACCGCTCGGCATAAGGTTTTCTCCTTCATGGATGGTTTCTCGGTTACAATCGGATCAAAATGGCTCCGAAGACATGGAAAACTACTTTCGTTACATAGTGGGGCACTTTACGCTACAAGGTTATGCCGTTCGGATGAAGAGCAGGCGCCACTTATCGGTGCTATGGTGACATTGTTTCATGACATGATTCATCACGAGATAGAGGTCTCGTCGGCGACATGATAGCTCGATCTGGCGAAGAAGAACATCTTGATCATTGCGAAAGCATTGACGGGTTGAACAGTTGAGGCTGAATCCCAACAAGTGCACCTTTGGGTCGGATCCGGAAAACTCCTAGGGTTTGTAGTCGATGGAAGAGGTATTGAAGTTGATCCGCCAAGGTTAAAGCTATTCAAGAGATGCCACTCCCTTGAGAAAGTCGAGGAGGTTTCTTGGGCCGATTGAACTACATTGCAGATTCATTGCACACTAGCTGCTACTTGTGAGCCAATCTTCAAGTTACTTAAGAAAGATCAAGTAGTAGAATGGAGCAGCGATTGCGGATCGCTTTTGACAAAATCAAGGAGTACCTACGAGAATCATCTATTCTAATACCACCGCCGAAGGAAGACCTCTTATCATGTACTTGACGGTGTTAGAGAACTCAATGGGGTGTGTGTTGGGGCAACATGGCAGTGCAGTCGAAAAGAGCATGCAATATACTACCTTAGCAAAAAGTTTACATTGTGAAACAAGATACTCACACTCGAGAAAACTTGCAGCGCTTTAACTTGGGCTGCTCGCCGACTAAGGCAGTATGTTGACTCACACTACCTTGTTGATCTCCAAGATGGATCCGATAAAATACATCTTTGAGAAACCACTCTCTCGGAAGAATAGCAAGATGGCAAATGATCTTGACCGAATATGACATCGGTACACTTCTCGAGCGATCAAAGGAAGTGTAGTAGCCGATCATTTGGCTCATCAAGCCGTGATGACAATCGGTCTATGCGGTTAATTTCGAGATGAAGATGTTTTACTAGTTACAGATTGTGAAGAACCAGGCCCAGACGAAGGACACGAACAAGGATCCCGATGGACTATGGTCTTTGATGGAGCCTCAAACACTATGGCTAAGAAGATTTTGAGAACAGGTTACTATTGGTCCACCATGGGCGATTGTCACCGTTGCCTCGATCTTGTCACAAGTGCAGATTACGCCGACAAAATACATTACCTCCGTACCTCACGAATGTTTTAACTTCTCCTTGGCCTTTTGCAATGTGGGGCATTGACATGATTGGAAAATTAAGCCTGACTTCCAACGGACATCGTTCATCCTTGTGGCAATTGATTACTTTACCAAGTGGGTAGAAGCGCCTCGTATGCATCTGTTACCAAGAACGTTGTGGCTCGATTCATCAAGCATAATCTTATCTGTCGGTATGGCACTCACGAAAGGATTATCACGGATAACGGTTCCAATCTCAACAATAAGATGATCATAGAGCTCTTGCAGTTCAAGATCAAGCATCACAATTCATCTCCATATCGGCCTAAGATGAATGGCGCGATGGAAGCCGCCAATAAGAACATTAAGAAGATTATCTGAGAAGATGGCGGTGACTTACAAAGATTGGCATGAGATGTTACCATTTGCTCTTCATGGTTATCGCTTTTCTGACACGAACATCAACGAGGGCAACCCCTTCTCCCTTGTGTACGGTATGGAAGCCGTCTTACCCATCGAGTTCGGATACCCTCAACGAGTCCTCAGGAGGCGAGTTAGGCGAAGATGATTGGGTTCGAGACTCGGCTTGACCAGATTAATTTGATTGATGAGAAGCGACTCGCATCCATACGCCATGGATGATTTTCGAAGCGAATGATCGAGCATTTAACAAGAAGGTCAAGCACCGAGTCTATCAAGTTGGTGATCTAGTAATCAAGCGCATCATTCTTCCACAAGGTGATTCAGGAAAATGGACTCCCACCTCTGAGGGACCATTTGTAGTCAAGACCGTGTTTTGGCGGAGCTATGATACTTAGCACCATGGATGGTGAAGACTTCCACACCACATGAGACATAGTCAAAAATACTACGCATAAGAGACCCGCTGGTCGACGAACCTAGGCAAAAATAAGGGCATCTGGCGAACCAAAGGTTCGGGCAAAGTTAAGGATATATACAAAACATGTACACCGGCAAGTCGAAAACACGAAAAGCGGCTTGGGCAAAAAGGTATCCGTGGGCGAAAACCGAAGGGCGGTCTAGGCAAAAGTTAGGGATTTAAGCGTACGACTATGTCTCTTCGGATCACCCTTCCGGACTACTATCGGCATTCAAGGTTCAAATGGCGAAGATCGGTCTACTCACTTTCTGTGACAAGGAGATGAGATAGTCGAAATATATGAGTACTAGCATAGTTGGAACTTAACGAGATTGTTTCCGCATAGCTTTTTACCTTTCTTGTGTACAAACTACTTGGCCATCGCCACCTTTCAAATAAGCATAAGCTTCTTTCTCTTTACAATTTACATTGTTGTTATTTGCAATAAGTCCAACGTTTGTTTTGAATGACTATCGCATTTGACAATAAGAATCTAATCACAAACATACGAAAAGTGAACATACAAAAGTACTTACTAGTTTCGAGGAATGGGATGACGGCGAAAGTCACCAAATAGTTCCCCACGAGCATAGAGGTGTCACTCACAACACACCTTCCCAGTGGAGTATATGTTAATCCTGACGGTGATTCCACTCAAGAGCAATGTTACATCGGTCTCAGCGGTAACACTTCACCCCGGTCAAGATGTTTATCCCAGTGACATCTCATCCTTCCTTTTCCCCGGCGTATCCGGACTCGAAACTTGGTCGAGATAGTGCATCGGAGGAATACACCTTTATGCCCGGCCGGAGATTACAACGGACTCCGGACTCTTCTAGCCGGTCTCTCGGCAACCATCAAATGCTCTCCAGCGAGATCTACACTCAGAATCCCCGGTAGAGCGCCTCTTAAATTTCCTCAGCAGGATCTACATACAAGGTCCCCAACGGATCGCCTCCCAGATTCTCTTCAGCAGGGTCTATATTTGAGATCTCCAACAACGAGCTTCTCAAAATCTCTCAACAATATCTAGGCCCAAGACTTGGTCAGATAGTGCATCGGAGGAATCCAAGATATCTTTCTTCTCCTTCAAAAGCGGGGTTCTCACCTATACGTTTCCCCAAGCAGAAGTCAGAAATCTTCAAGCAGAACATCCGCATCTTCTTCAAGATGGATATGTTTTGAAATATCACAACATCTATCATCCATATATTACTCATGAAGTCATAATTCATGCATATGTCATTCATATACACTGTCATGCATCATACTTTGCATAAAACTAACGAATGTTCTATCAAAGTTTCTCTTGTTTTCTCCAAAAGCAGTATGATCCTTACATAAACAGGTCGAGATTAAGCCCGAATCGGAAAACTATCGAAAGACCGCCCTTGGTTGTCCTCCGACAGTGGTCGAGATTAAGCCGAACCGGCGGGAAAACTATCCGAAAGACCGCCTCGGTTATCCTCCGATAACGAGCAATGGAGCAACACCGATGCACAGGAAGCTATCCACATTTTGCCAACTACAATCTCCTCGGGTAATCGACACGAAGATTTATTCGACCCTTCCTATTATCAGCAAGCAACTCACAGTCTAGCGTGCGACTCGGTTACCTTGGATGGCATCTTAAGCCCATCTCCGACTACTTGTCAATATTTCTTCACTTTCGAATGTTGCATATATGGTTAAAATCAATACAAACCAATAACTTCATTTAAAGTGAACACGAAGTCTAACGTCGACTCCCCGGATGGCATCTTAAGCCCATCTCCTCTCATTCGGGAACATCTGATCTAACATCGACTCACTCGGCATCGACCTTTCGGATGGCATCTTAAGCCCATCTCCGTCAGTTCTCCTATTAACAACCTCGAGTCTAGCGTCGACTCGTTCCCCAGTAAGTCTCAACTTCTCAAATGGCATCTAAGCCCATTCCGCATCATCCACCAATAGCGAGTGCAAATTTTCGGGTGTACTCGGTGTTCAATCATCTTCTACCTCCGGTCACGAAGACAAGCGTGTCAATCTAACCCTTCAATACAAGAAGATTGAGCAGGGGCAGTCATACCCCAAAATTTGCCCTCCATCTACTCAAGAGGTTTCATACATCTATGCTCGAGGATTCCTCAGTTGATCAAACAAACTCTCTCTAGACAATCAACCCAAACTAGGGTTTGGTATCTCTCAAGTCAAGATGGACTTCCAACATCTCCAATGGCCTTCATGCCTCCTCATATGCTTCAAAGATTCTCCATGTCAAGTTTCAAGCCTCACAAGTCAAGTTTCCTCAGGCAATTGCTCGGATGGTTGAAAATCGGTTGTATGGACAAAAAGTCAAGTGGTCAACATACAGTCAAAACTTCTGATTTTTGGTCAACATCCTCATTTTGAAGTTACATTCATCATTTGATCAAGGGTTGATCATGATTCATCAAGAAAACTCAAGATTTGCTCAAAAGTCAAACTTTCTAAATTAGGGTTTCTAGGTGAAAAGTCAATGAACTTTGTTGATCATAACTTTCTCATACTTTCTCAAAATTTTCCCACAAAGCTTATTTTGAAGGAAATTCAATTCTCTACAACTTCATGTCTCACAAGAATGTCCAAAAATGCTTCATTTGAGAGGTATAGCTCAAAACATTACGGTCATTTTCAAAGTCAACAAAAGTCAACTTTTTGATTTGAAGATATATTGAGCATGGTAACTCCAATTGAGATGAGACCAAAGACATTGTTTAGAGGACTCTTAGAGCTTTCAAAAAGTCCAAGAACACTCAAAAATGTGGAAAATTGAGCAAGTTACACCATTCACAGTTGGGCAATTTTGGAAGAATGCACAAAGAGATACTTCAAAAATCAAATCTTTTGCAAATGGGCCTACTTTTTCTTCATCCTAACTTGTTCCTCATGCAATTAGGAATGTCCAAGCCCAATGCCACGAATTTTGATTTATTTTCTATTTAATTTGTAATTTATTTATTTAAATGCAAATTAAATCTTAAAATAAGTCATAAAATCAAAATTAATTGGAAGATTGATTTTTATTGCTTTCTTGTGATCCAATCAACCCATAAATGCCAGCAATTTCGAAATTAGATCAAATTTGACAAGATTGGATTGAAATTGAACAAGTTTTGGAAATTTGATTTTCATGGAAATATCAAAATTGATTTTCATGGAAATATCAAAATTGATTTTCATTGAATATTGATCAAATCTTTCCAAATTCAATCCCAAATCCATCCAGCATATATACTTGATGCATCTCAATTGCAAGAAACGAAAAAATTGCTCTACAAACCCTATTCCAAAGTTCAAAAATCCGTGTGTTTGAAGCAACTGGTAACCCTAGTTTTGCTTGATTCAACCCATTCAAATCGTCCATTACATTCCTTGAGGTCTTTAGAGTCGATCAGGACTCTTACATCGTTCAAAACCATCAAGAATCAAGCAATCCAGTTCGGTTTGTTCTTATTTTCCAAATTCGATTATCAATATTCATGCATTATTAACTTGTTTTGATTGTTTGTTTGTGTTTAGAATCGAGTTTGCAAACTTTCTGGGCAAGCCAATTGGATTTCTATGGCCGGAATCGTGTTTCACCATGATTAGGGTTTATGTGGCCGATTTAGGGTTTCATGAAATACGTAAAATTGGACCATGAGACCATGACCAATGAACTCGGAACGATGCCTGGAATCGAACCATGTATTTACAATGCATTTATATTACTTGTGCTTGATTTTCATGTAGCGGGGCCTTTAGCGTCGAAGAAAAGCCGTAAGCTTTGAAAATTCAAAGCGAAGAGATGAAGTGCGAAGGAGGAGGCAATGGCGAAGCAGCGTGTATTCCACTTACTCCAATTTCAAGCGATGGCGTGTTGGCTCAGTTGGTCAGCGTGTTGGTTTTCAGAGTTTGAGGCCAATGACTCCAGTTCGATCCCTGGCCATGACATTCTTTTTTACAAGTTTGCAAACTTGTATTTTCTAACATATTTTCCTATTTTCTTTTATTTTAATATTTTCATTATATTTTAATTTCTTTTCATTATTTTTATTCTGCCTTTAAAAAATTACCAAAAAATATTTTCTTTTGCATTCATATTCTAAAAATCTTTATTCAATTTAATAAATTAAAAATATAATTTTTGCATGCATATTTATTTTTATTTATATTTTTGCATTTAATTCACTTTTAATTGCATTTTAATTATTAAATCTTTTCTAAAAAATCCCAAAAAAATTATTTTAGTGTATTTATCTTATTTCCAGCCTATATTAATTTTCTCATATTAAAATTTGCATTTTTCTAACATTTTTTCTCTTGTTCGATTCATATTGCATTTTCCGATTTCTTCTTTTTTTACAGGTTGATCCGATTCAGACGATTTTCTCCTTATCATTTTGTCATTTTATTTTTCCAATAATGTAACTGTTCATGGGATGTAATAGTTTTAATTAGGATTTTACTTTCCGCATTTTAAATTATGTATCTGCCCCAAAGCCATGTAATAGCGTAGGTTTACCTTTCCGCATCATTTACCATTCCGCATTTTACTTTCCGCACCCTATCAATTGCTAGTAACTAGGCGTGTATGGCAAGACTAAAATTGAACATAGCTCACACTAATCTTCAAGATAATATATTAAAAACACACTTCTTTCACACACACCTTTAGGGTAATTCTCTCGATGCCTTCGATTTCAAAATGGTCATGTCCCTCGAACGTAGAGGTATTCTAGCACCGTTGCCTTCCAAACAAATCATCATAGTCCCTTCGATACAAAGATCATAAGACCCACGATGTCGCCTCCGAATACATGATCTTGACCCTCGATTGTCGCCTCGAAAATGATGATAGTCCTTGAATGTGCTAGGATACCTCCTACAAGTTGCTTTCGATGACCATCCGATGTCCCTTCGAATGTCCCGCTTACATCCAACGAATGGAGCTACCTACTAACTAATGGTATGGCTAGCGCTATTCTAAAGGAACGTAGAAGTACAACAAAACGACCAATTCTGAGTGGGTAAATAAGTCTTTTAGTTGCTTGCTCTATCCAATGCTTTTCACACCACACACTTTTTTTCAAAGTTCAAATTCTTTTCAAAACAAAAACATTTCCGAACACTTTGTATACACTCCTACATGAGTCATTACAAAGTCAAAGCGAAATTCCTTTTCAAAACATTTTTGTCAAACACACAGAAAGCAATTTTAAAAAGTTATCTAAGAGCAACTAAGAGCCCGTAGAATAAGCTACGGATGGAAAGGGTGCTAATACCTTCCTTTTCATAACCATTCTCCCGAACTCAGAATCTAACGAAGGTCTTTTTCTGTTACTTTTACCTTCCCTTAATTGGATAAAAATAAAAGTCGGTGGCGACTCTTGCTATCCGCACATTTGGATACAAAAATCCTACAAAGTCAGTTCACCGTATTACAAAACCCATGCCTACTCTTCCAGCTAATGTCAACATAACTGAGATAGGACGAGTAACGCGAAGTGGACGAGTGCATACTCCATTGCCACCAAGACCACCTGCAGTTCCTGTTGTCAAACAAAATCCAGTTAACATACTTTCCGAGAATCCTGCAATGATTCCTGTGGTTAATCCAAGTATAAATGTTGGTCCTCCTGATAGAGCCAGCGTCAACGCTGATTTTGATGAGATATTGAAGTTAATTAAAAAGAGCGAATATCGAGTCGTGGATCAGCTGATGCAGACTCCTTCCAAGATTTCAATACTATCTCTACTCCTCAACTCCGAAGCTCACCGAGAGGCTTTAATGAAGGTACTAGACCAAGCCTATGTAGAGCATGATGTGTCTACAGACCAATTCGGAGGAATTGTCGCCAACATAACATCCTGCAATAATCTAAGTTTCAGTGACGAGGAACTTCCAGAATAAGGGAAAGATCACAACTTGGCCCTGCACATTTCGATGGTTTGCCAATCAGATTCCCTATCCAATGTATTGGTAGATACCGGTTCATCTTTAAACGTAATGCCAAAGACGACACTCGCTCGTTTAGCTTACAAAGGGACGCCGATGAAGTTCAATGACATAGTGGTGAGAGCCTTTGACGGCTCACGGAAGTCAATAATTGGAGAAGTCGATCTCCCGATGACAATTGGCCCGCATACCTTTCAAATCACTTTCCAGGTTATGGACGTGCCGGCCGCTTACAGTTGTCTATTAGGAAGACCATGGATACACGAGGCAGGAGCAGTAACTTCCACTCTCCATCAGAAATTAAAATTCACAGTAAATGGAAAGTTGGTGACCATCAGCGGTGAACAAGCTTTGCTTGTAAGTCATTTGTCCAGTTTCTCTTTCATCACAGCTAATGACGTTGAAGGAACACGTCTTCTCGAACATCCGTTAGAAGATGAATCTACCAGCAAAAACAGATCATCTATCTCTTCATATAAAGAAGCGGCACAGATGGTGAAAGATGGCAATGCTGAAGGATGGGGACAAGTAATCAAACCTGTCAAGAACGAAACAAAAACCGGACTTGGGTTTACACCTGTATTCTCCAAAGACAAGCAAAAGGATGAAGCACTTCGCCCGATTAAGGAAGTATTTCACAGTGGGGGTTTCTTAAACCCTGTTCCGCAAGAGGTTAACGTTGTCACCATTGAAGATGATGAAGATGATCCCTCTGAATCTGAAGAATGGAGCACTTATCTAAACAGCCCTGAATATGTGTCTCAAGAAGAGTTGCATGCACCGACTGATCAATTCAAAGACATGTCCCTGCAGCAACATGAAAATCCGCCTGTCCCGCTGAAGTTTGGGATACCTTGGGAGAACCAAGTGGCAAGTATGATTACATGGTAAAGTATACTGCACAAGAAAGCTCGAGAATCAAAATCGAAGATATCCAGCCCATTGGATGGGGTGATTCTTTTGAGTATCCCAGTCAGCCAGAAGAGGTGTATACATCTTCCCGATCTCATCAGCAGATCGAAGTTCCAAATGAAGACTTCTGCTTTAACACGTCTGTGGAATTCACTAAATCAGATCCTGATTACCACTACATCAACATGATCACTGAAGATCAAGAGTACGAATCGGGATACGATTTAGAAAGTGTCGCCGACAACGAGTATCTTCACTCAGAAGATTGGAGGGTACATCCTCAAAATTCAACACAAAGATCAACAGGAAGTACATATGTTGTATCTCAGGCTTCCCGATCTGTTCATCAAGCGGAAGAAGACTGCTTTAGCAGCACGAAAGGCAAGGGCCATCATCCAGAATCTTCAAAACCTGCTCGGCCAACGACCAAAGTTTACTCGAGGATTAAACCAAAAGGAAAATTACCCGAGTACCTCGATTTCCAAGGAGTTCATTACTACTGGAAACCTGTTGAAGTTCGGAATAACGCTCCTAGTTCTAAGTAGTTTATCTTTGCTTTTGTTTTGAACTCTCACTTCGCCCAAAGTGAAGAGATGTTTTATAGGGCTCAGCTTTTAAATAATCTCTCTTTGTCTTGCCCAAGATAAATGAGTTTGTATTTTAGGGCCCTGTTTCATATTGTGAATCATAAATAAAATGCGTTGTTTTAATTTCACACTTTGTGTTTATTTTCATTTTACCCTTTCTTGGAAATGATAATCCTAAAAAACACAATAAAAAAATAAAAATAAAAAAGAATAATCTGCATTCACTTTCACGTTAACTTGTAAAAAAAAAGGGTTGATTAATCAGACATAAATCAAATATGCAGATTAAACAGATGGACAAATCCATTGAAAGCAATAACTCTATGCTCTCTCCCAACTTTGAAATCCACTGTGAAGTCGCGAGGAGGAAGTTGAAGAAGAGATCCCAGATGAGATTTCTCGATTACTAAAGCATGAGGAAAGAATCATTCAGCCTCACAAAGAACCTCTAGAAGCAATCAACTTGGGTTCCGAAAATGATAAAAAAGAAGTCAATATTGGAGCTTCGCTCGACAGCAACGTCAAGAGTAAACTGATAGATCTTCTCAAAGAATATGTGGATGTTTTCGCTTGGTCCTACCAGGACATGCCAGGGTTAGATACCAACATCGTGGAGCATCATTTGCCGTTAAAACCAGAGTGCCCGCCAGTTAAGCAAAAACTGAGAAGAGTTCACCCTGAAATGGCCGAGAAAATCAAAAAGGAAGTTCAAAAGCAGCTCGACGCTGGTTTCCTAGTCACTTCTGAATATCCTCAATGGTTAGCCAACATAGTGCCCGTTTCCAAAAAAGACGGTAAGGTCAGAATGTGTGTTGACTACCGGGATCTGAACAAAGCAAGTCCAAAAGATGATTTCCCACTACCGCATATTGACATGCTAGTGGATAGCACTGCAAAATTCAACGTCTTTTCCTTCATGGACGGTTTCTCTGGCTACAATCAGATCAGAATGGCTCCCGAAGACATGGAGAAGACATCTTTTATCACGCCATGGGGCACTTTCTGCTACAAGGTAATGCCGTTTGGATTAAAGAATGCAGGCGCGACTTACCAAAGGGCAATGACTACTCTCTTTCATGACATGATGCACAAAGAGATTGAAGTCTCGTGGATGATATGATAGCAAAGTCGACGAAGAAGGCATATAGAATATCTCTTAAAGTTGTTTCAACGACTAAGGAAATTTCGACCGCAATCCTAACAAATGCACCTTTGGGGTGAGATCCGGAAAACTCCTAGGTTTCATCGTCAGTCAAAGAGGTATTGAAGTTGACCCTGACAAAGTCAAGGCTATTCAAGAAATGTCGACGCCACATACTGAAAAGCAAGTAAGAGGATTTCTTGGACGGTTGAATTACATCTCCAGAGTTATCTCTCAAATGAGCGCTACACGTGGGCCGATATTCAAGCTTCTCTGCAAAAATCAAGAGGTTGTGTGGACAGAAGATTGCCAAAAGGCATTCGACAGTATCAAGGAATACCTGTCAGAACCACCAATACTGATCCCTCCAGTGGAAGGAAGACCGTTAATCATGTACCTTACCGTGCTAGAAGAGTCCATGGGCGCGTGCTTGGGCAGATGGCGGTAAGAAGGAGCATGCCATCTACTACTTGAGTAAAAGTTCACGTGAAACTCGTTACTCCATGCTCGAGAAAACATGTTGCGCTTTGGTATGGGTTTCAAAGCGTCTCCGATATATGATCAATCACACACTTGGTTAATCTCAAAATGGATCCAATCAAGTATGTCTTTGAAAAGCACTTAGGGAAGAATTGCTCGACGGATGCTATTATCTGAGTATGACATCCAATACCGTGCTCAAAAGCGGTCAAAGGAAGCATTCTCGCTGATCACTTGGCTTATTAGCTCAACGAATACCAATCTCTCAATTTGACTTCACAGCGAGGATGTTATGTACTTAAAGATGAAAGATTGTGAACCACGCCCGGTGAAGGACGGATCCGAATCGGATGGGGTTTAGTCTTCGATGGAGCGATTAATGTTTTTGTAATGGAATTGGGGCAGTCATCATCACTCCCGAGGGTTCTCATATACCATTTTCCGCCAGGTTGCTATTCGATTGCACCAACAACATCGCAGAATATGAAGCATGTATCATGGGCATTGAAGAAGACATCGACTTGAGGATCAAGATCCTTGATATATATGGAGACTCAGCCCTTGTGATTAACCAAATCAAAGACAAGTATGAAACTCATCATCTTGGTTTGATTCCCTACAGAGATTATGCAAGACGTTTGTTGACATTCTTCAACAAAGTAGAACTGCATCATATCCCTCGAGATCAGAATCGAATGGCAGACGCCTTGGCTACTCTATCTTCAATGATCAAAGTCAACCATCAGAACGATATGCCCAGAATCCGTATCAGATGCCTTGAGAGACCTGCATATGTCTTCGCAACTGAAGCAGTCTTCGACGATAAACCATGGTTCCACGACATCAAACGTTTCCTTCAAACACGAGAGTACCCACTCGGGGCATCGTACAAGGATAAGAAAACTCTAAGGAGGCTTTCTAGAAACTTCTTCCTCAATGGAGATGTGTTATACAAAAGAAACTTCGACATGGTTCTGCTCAGATGTGTCGACAGACAAGAAGCAGACACGATTATCCATGAAGTGCATGAAGGATCCTTTGGAACCCATTCAAATGGGCATGCAATGTCCAAAAAAATCTTGAGAGCAGGATACTATTGGATAACAATGGAATCTGATTGCTGTAAACACGTCAAAAGATGTCACAAGTGCCAGATCTAACGCAGATAAGATCCATGTGCCATCGACTCTACTCAACGTTCTCTCTTCTCCGTGGCCTTTCTCCATGTGGGGGATCGACATGATCGGGATGATCGAACCAAAAGCGTCCAACGGACATCGCTTTATTCTAGTGGCTATTGATTACTTCACCAAATGGGTCGAAGCAGCATCTTACGCTAACGTCACAAGACAAGTGGTTGTGAGGTTCATCAAGAACAACCTCATTTGTCGATATGGAGTTCCGAGTAAGATCATTACAGACAATGGATCGAACTTGAACAACAAAATGATGAAGGAACTGTGTGAGGAATTCAAGATTGAGCATCATAACTCATCTCCTTACCGGCCAAAGATGAGCAGGCGTCGTTGAAGCGATACAAGAACATCAAAAGATTGTCGAAGATGGTCATCACTTACAAAGGCGGCACGAAATCTGCCATTTGCTCGCACGGTATCGTACTTGATCGCACTTCAGAGGCAACTCCTTTTCTCTAGTATACGGCATGGGCAGTGCTCCCCGTAGAAGTTGAGATTCCGTCAATGAGAGTTCTCATGGAAACTAAGTTATCTGAGGCCGAGTGGTGTCAAAGCAGATATGACCAGCTGAACTTAATCGAAGAAAAGCGCCTGACCGCTCTATGTCATGGACAACTATATCAAAGAAGAATGAAAAAAGCTTTCGACAAAAAGGTCCGACCTCGTGAATTCCGAGAAGGTGACCTCGTGCTTAAAAATATTCTGTCTTTTCAACCAGATTCTAGGGGAAAATGGACTCCTAACTACGAAGGCCCATACATCGTCAAAAGAAGCTTTTCTGGCGGTGCTATGACTCTCACAACCATGGACGGTGATGAACTCCGCATCCTGAATCTTGGCGAGTCAAGAAATACTTTGTCTAAAAACAAAAAACATTTCGATGAAGTCGAAAACCGAAAAGGCGGCTTAGGCAAAATGAGCGTCGGTGGATTGAAAACACGAAAAGGCGATCCAGGCAAAAATTAGAGACAATAAACAGAAAATATCCTGATAGATTGAAAACCTGAAAGGGCAATCTAGGCAAAAACAAGGATACAAAAAAAAATGATGACAAAGTAACTGCAATCAGTCTGTACTTCGTCAATTTGAAGAATCTTTCATCAACGGATCTTCAATCAAATCTTCTGAAGCAGCAAGCACAGTTGGAATTCAAAGTTGATAGGGATAATAGCGGTTATTTGATTCCAATGTAGCCTTTTCCCAATAAATTATCATTTCCAACTTTTGTAAATAGTTCATGGAATCACGCCTTCGGCTGATTACCATTCTATCAATAAATTTGAGCCTTGTGCCTTTTGTTTGCAATTCCTACTTTATTCTGCTTTGCAAAATAACGTTTTTTATTGTGAAAATCACTTTTTGAAACTAAGATGTTTTAAATGAATTTTTACTTCAAAATTTTGAAACAAAAGCAAAATTTTTCTTTTGAACTATGAACACGGAAAGAAATTCAACAGTTCCTCCACGAGTGTTTCAATCTCCGAAGGATAAAACAACTGTTACAGCAGTCTTCTCCTCAGCAGAAATCATCAAAGGACGGCATTCTTATCCAAAGAGAATTCCCAACGAAGTTGCCAATGAAATGCCTTTCTCAGAAAGTTTAAAGCGTGCAACTCAAAACTCTTCATCAGTGAACGTCTGCACCATTGTTGTAATTTTCACTGAATGTTTGTTCGAACTGTGACATGGTCCTTTTCCCGAATATCTCCTTAGTGTCTTTGTCAAAGTATTTTTAGCATGCATATAACATTCATGACATTCATACATAATAGCATCATTCATGCATTTTTGCATTCCTCGAAATGTTTGCTTCCATATCACTGGTCTGAATCACACTTACTCATGTAGGTACGATTATATCCCCAGTAGATTATCCCCAAGCAGAGAAATACATCTTTTCTCTACCATGTTCCCCAGCTGAGATCATTCCTCATTTGGAACAATGTCTTGATTGACTGTTTCTTTTCAGTTCATTCCTGGATAGAACCTCATCTCTAATCAACAAAGCAATAAGCAATAGCCTCTTCATTTGAGCCGCTTATATCTCTTTTCGTTCCTAAACTTGTCATGAAAGTTTATTCTTCTCAACGAGGTCAAATCATGACAATTCAAAAATCCCCAACAGTTGTCTTTCTGTTTAAAAGAAAACCTGTGTCTCCCGATCAAAATGCCCGCGTCTTCTCAAAAGAGAGATCCTCGGCAAGATTGTATCCAAAAAAGATAGAAACTCATCTTGAGTTCTGTTTCTTTCGCTGTTTGTTATTCACAAAGCTGAATACACAGCAAATTTCTTAAAAGATTTACCTTGTTATAGTTATCACTTTGTTGGTAATTGGTAACATCTTCAAAAGCTCATTCAAGTTCTGTTTCCATTACTGTCTGTTATTCACAAAGCTGAATATTCAGTAAATTTTCTCAAAAGATTTACCTTGTTATAGTTATCACTTCGTTGATGATTGGTAACATCTTCGGAATTCATTACCATAAAATATCACAAGGCTGATAATTGGTAATGTCATTTTCACTTACCTTAAACATTGTCACAAGGCTGACAAAAGATAATCTCTCTGTTTCCAAAGCGAGACAGACATTCACATATTTCGTGAATCATTCTTTCCCCAACAGGGACGTATCCACAAATTTCCCCCCACCATGTCATTTCTTTGATATCATCCGGGTGAAACTTTTTACAATCATTTTGCATCACTCGCATCTTTTGGTATCTTAGGTCCAAAATTTGCGTATTCTGATATTTAAGTCTCTTTACACCTATCAAAACGAAGATATTCATCTTCATCTTTCAGGTTTAAGAAACTTAAATAGGGGCATCTGTCATACCCCAATTTTTGACCTAATATACCACCTTACATTTGCATCATTGCATCACTAACAGTCCAGAACAGGATTAATCGGGTGTAGCATTCATAGGTCAAAATTAGGGTTTCATCAGATTTTCATCTAATTCAAGAGGCAACTAATTAGGGTTTGAGTTTTTCTCACCTCATTTGATCTATCTTGATCAAATCATCAACCTCTGATCATCAGATATCCAATTTTTCTCACTGATCAATCAAGGATCGACCAATTAGGGTTTTGATCGAGGATAAGTATTCTCTGATTTTTTGAGCATTGAATGACTTTTTTGATTAGAGATTGGTCATTATATCTTAGATACAACATATTGACCTAATTTCTGGATTCAAAACATCACAGAAGTTCACAGACTTCATCAGTCAATTTCAGAAACATCTGATGAAAATTCATCTGCATAGAAAAGTCAAACTTTGACTTTTGGTCAAATTTTTCAAAACAAAACTTTTTCCATCATAAAAATACTTCAAATGATCCATCATGATCATAAAAAATCAAAGAATTTGGAAAAGTCAACAAAAAGTGAAAAGTTCTAACACTTAGAAAAATTTCTAAGTGTTAAAATTTTGTATTTTTTCCAAACTTCATGCCATTTTTTTCACATAGTTCCATTTTGAATTGGAAAAAACTCAAAACATGAAAGTTGTAGATCTTGAAACAAGCTTTCCAAAATGTCCAAGAACTCTCAAATCCATGGAGTCTAGCTATATTTTTGAAATTGAAACATAAGGCTCCATGAACATGGTTTTTCAAAGTCAAAACTTCACATTTATAGGTTATTTTGTGATTTCTTCATCTAGAACACTTGCCACCTTGCCAAATTGGGATAAGAACTGATAAAAATCAGTGAGAAGTAATAATTGAGGATTGGATCAAGATCGGAAAAAATAGCACATGGTAAAAAAGGGAAGCTTCCTTTTCCTTTGTAAAAAGTCTTTCTTGCCCTTTAAGGCAACTTTGAATTTCCAAATGCCATGTACTTGTGCCTAACATTTCAGAGATATTGGCCTATAAATAGAGCATCATTTTCAAGTTGAATGCACACCAAAGCAATGCAAATCCATGCTTTCCTTCCACTTACTCAAAAATCCATAAATCATAGTTCCATTTGTCAAAACTTGCAATTTTAAAATCTTGTGAAAACTATGATAAACTTTGGTGTCAAATATGCTCTAATATCAATATCAAACTTGTTTAGAACTTAAAAACAACATAGAACAAGCTAGAAATCAGAATTGCACTTCATGTCACATATGCTTGTACAAACTGCCTTAAGTTTCAAAATCGTGGCTAGGCTTGATTAACTTGTGTTTCAAGCATCCAAACATCATCCCTGAACATCATAGGGATGATCCAAATCATTAGCAAGCATCTGTAACAACTCTAACCAAGAAATCGAGCTTCCATTTTCAGATTGTGCAGGTGGACTTGGCTGGAGTAATTCAAAGTGATTCAAAGCAAGCAGACCATTCCTATAGCTTCTACATAGGCCGATGATGCTACAGCAATCATAAAACAAGTTCTGGAAACGCGCAATCACCTTCTTCGATCTCAACTTGAACAGGTATAAACTCAAACTTGGATATCATGATTCCTTGCATTTAAATGAAAAAGCTCATGGCCATTTGTTTTCTGCACTTATCACGATCATAAGCCCTCAAACAAATTGAAAAATCATCAACTACACATCATTTAATTTAGAATTCTCAGTTCTAGGGTTCTTCACGATTTCTGGAAATTCAAACGTGTTAGACCAAAAATAAATGCAATTAACATCCACCATCATATTCCTTGTGAAAAATCGAGCAACTTTCATGTTTACTTCATCTAATTTCATTGAGAAACGAAGATTATAGCATGGATTGTAGAATCTGAGAATCAAAGATGAAGAACAGGCCTGCGCGCGTGTTCTTGAGTTTGAAAATTTAAATTTTCCAATGTTTTATCAACACGTGTTTTGATTCAAAAACATAAAAGCGCATTTGTCCCAGCGGTTGCCAGCTTGCCCGTAGTTCTCTCTGCCACGTAGCCACCCCAATGGTCATGGGTTCAACTCTCCACAGGACCATTTTTTTTAAAACATTTTCATATTTTCTTCATTTTTCTTACAAACTTCAACATTTTTTTTAACCAATCAAAACTCCTCATTTTGAGGTGATTTTTTAAACACTTGTCAATAAATGTATCTATTTTATGATAATGCAAAAATTTTCAGAAAAAACTTTCATCTGATTATATTTTAATCGAGCCGAAAACGACGTTTTGAGCACTTTTCAAAACCACTTTAAAAGGTGAATTTTTCGAACTTTCGACTTCCGATTCTTTTCAAAACTTCTCATAAGTGAACTTCACATTTCAAAACACTTTCAAATCATTTCTTCAAAACTTTTTCAGCAAAACTTGCATCTTTTTACCATGATCGATCCGATTTAAACGATAAAACCGATTTCGTTTTCTCTCGAATTTCTCAATCGATCATGGGCCTCCCTCACGGTGTAAGTCCCATAACATTCTTTCATGTACATAATATTTCTTTGTACATATCAAACTTTCTTCAGATACATACAAAATTTTTATCTGTACATAACACAGATACTTTTTATACAAGTACAGACAAACCCCGATCGTTTGTTTTCACTTCACTTGTGTATATTCAAACTAACATTCTTTATGTACATGCATGTTTTCCTTGTACATATCAAATTCTTTTCATACAAACTTTTATCTGTACATAACACAGATACTTTTTGTAAATACTTAAACACAGATAAACTTCGATCGTTTGTTTCCGTTTCTGTATATACACGAATACCATTGGTATTGAAAGGAGCATTATTCCCTGTGAAACTGCTTTTAAACCAATGGGCCTCCCTTACGGTGTAAGTCCCAACCCTCCTATGTACATCCATCTTTGTTCGTACATAAATACTCGTTCGTGTACATATTTACTTCCCTGTACACAATTCAAACTTGTAAATAATCAAGTTACGCTCGTTTTAAACGTTCGTTTCACAGACACTTGTTTATATTTCCTTCATAAACTCTTGTAAATAAACATCATGCATTGTTTATATTTCCTTCATAAACTCCTGTGAATACATATCACACACACACACACACACACTTGTTTATACAACTGTCTAATTATAACATAACAATTAGTCTAACCAATAGGTTCCCCACAGTTGTAGCCTCCGCTGGGCTTTGTACAAGATAATTCATCACCGGCGAGTTTAGCCTCCGCTGGGCTTTATACAAGATAACTCTCCCCATCGAGTTTAGCCTCCTCGAGGCTTCATATAAAAACTCATTCATCCGAGTTTAGCCTCCGCTTAGGCTTCATATAAGACACACTCCTGAGTCGCCTCCTCTTGGGCTTCGTTCAAAAGAACTCCTCATTGAGTTTAGCCTTCTCTTGGGCATCATACAATGAAAGAGACCATAAAATCTCTTAACAGCCTCCTATTGGGCTTCCAATACAAAGAATCACCCGCGTTAGGATAGAACCCTGAGAGTATAATTTTTCGGTGGAATTGCTCTTATTCCAAAAGGATGGTTTCCCGGTGAAATCCCTTTTAAAGACAAAGCCAGCCATACCCTATAGCTTCCTCTTGAGCTTCATACAAGGACCCTCGATGACCCTCGGAATGCCTCCTCTTGGGCTAACAATACAAGGACCCATGGGCTTCTTAAAAGCATCCCTTTAATCCAATCAATTTCTCCTTGAGATTTAGACATCTATCATCTCTATGGAAGAAGTATCTCATCTATCACATCACATACAGTCAAAACTTTTTCAAACTGTTTTCAAACAAAAACATCTCTTAATTGTAAGTGGTAACGCTTGTATCAAAGCAAAACACCCAATGCTTACAGCTTAAAGATTCAATCATCTTTTTCAAACATCTTTCTTAAACATGTAAGTGGTAACGCTTGTACACTCAAGCAAAACACCTATAACTTACGATGAAAGATTTTTCAAACTTTTCAAAATGTATGTGATGAAATAGATTAGATACATTTTCATTAAGATGACATTTATCATCTCTTTACTAACTTCGTTGCTTTCCACTAGCATAAGTGGGAACTACGATTGCTCGACTTTCTCAACATCCTTTTGAGAATCGTAGGCACAAGGTCTCATCCTTGCGGAGCAAATTTCTTTCTCCCCCAGACCAAACAAACCATAGATCCCTGTAGATCCGAGCTATAAATGCTCTGATTCCCACTAGGGGATATGTATGCAGAAGATCCAAAGATCTTTGCTAGCATAATAATAACAAACACTAGGATCCCACATAATCTATCCTTCTTAAAAATCCAAAGGAGAAACTTTCCCAATCAAAGAAATAGCAATTAAAAAACACACAAACATACCTTTTAACGCGAACACTTGCTCCCCGATCAAAGAAGAAGGATCCAAATCAGCATATTAACTCGCATTACCGCCGATATGCTCAACAGGATATTCAGCTAATCCCGATATCATATTCTCAACTATTGCCTTACTTGATTCAGAGCGGTGTGGTGATACCAAGGGAATTGAAGCCAGTACCAGGGGTTGCTAAAGCTTGGTTTGATGAGAAAGCTAAATGTGCTTTTCATGCTGACTCTGCAGGACATGAAACTGAGTTTTGTTTCTCCTTCAAATGCATAGTTCAAGAGCTAATTGATGATAAGATTCTGTTTTTCAAACAGAATGGAACGAGCTTAGACATTTTGCTTGCAAGGTCTAATCATAGAAATTTTGAGGAAATTCCAAAACTCATTGGGACAATTTCTTGCCAAAAGGAAGTTGAGACTTTGAAGAGTAGTGATGAAGTAGACCAAATGGTCACTTCAGAAAAGGTGGTAACCTTCAGCAAAGATATCTCAAGTTCTAGCAAGGGGAAGTCAGTTGCAACACCAACTCATTATCCTCCATTACCATCTTTCAAATATTTGCATCAACAACTTTTTTCTGATCTTCCTCAACTTCAGAGACAGAACTCTCAAAATCAAACTGTGCCTCGGAATAATCTGGAAAGAAGGGAGGCTCCTCTTGATCCAATTCCAGTGACCTACAGTCAACTTCTGCCATATCTGGTTCAAAGTTCATTGGTGGTTCCTAAGTTTCTTAACCCACCAAATTTATTCCCGCTTGGTTATGATCATAACGCGCGATGTGGATACCATGATGGAACAGTAGGACACTCGATAGAGGACTGCAACGCCTACAAAGCCAAAGTTCAACAGTTGATTGAACAGAAGTGCTTGACTCTTCAAGGAGGGAATCTGTTTATGAATGGAAACCCCGTACTCAAGTGAACGTCAAGCCTACTAAATTCACCTGAATCAACAAGTCAAGATAGAGCTCAAGTGTCCTCAACCACGACAGTCTTTTATTTCTTTATTGCATTTTCATGTGTACCTTGTTTAATTGTTTAAACTTTGTTTGCATGTAGAAACTTGTTTGTTTTTATCTTAATGCAATGAATATGTTTATCTTGAAGTACTCCATTCGTTGTCACTCAATCCATTCGTTGTCACTCTTTAATTGATTTGCGAGCATTTTGAAACCAACGTTACCAATCCTTTCGCCTAGGCAAAGATTGGAGGGAGGATGACGATAATTGAAAAACGCCAGGTCTCTAGTCATGTGCTTTTGAGTAGAACCCTGCTTATGATGTACAGGCCTTGTTTCAAATCCCCAAACACCGGAGTTATAAGGGAGATAGACCCTCGTTAACCCCCCTCGAGCCTTGAAGTAGGAGTTTCTTTTCTTTTCGAAAAAAACCCATCATTTTTACCCTGTGGGCGGGTAGTGTTCAGTTAATTTGATCAGGCGTTCAGAACTCATCAAGAGAGTACGCGTCAAAGGATACAACAATGGTTATCCTTCAAAAGGTTGAGAAAGGTCAAAACCACAGTAGTCGACCTCCATCTATCAACAATGTGCATCAAAAGAGGATGATACCATGTTGGGTATCTCTCGCACATCAGAAAGGTCAACAGATGACGACACCATAACAGTTATCCCTCACCTACCTAAGGACTCAGACAGTCACCATCACTTCTAACAAATCAAAGGTTGTGCATGGATCCACGACTTGTTCAAAAAAAAAAGATGAATAGAAAAAGACAAAAAGCCCGCTAAGTCGGAACTTATTAATAAGTCGCTTAGGCAAAAGTCAGGCAAAAGTCAGGAAAAGAAAAAGAAAAGAAAATCTTGAAATGCATTTTCAAAGAAAAATTCTCAACAAAGAACAAGTTGTGTGGTCAAATACCAAAAGACAAGGTGGGTGTCTGTTGTGTCCAAGAAACCTCATATTGGTTCCTCAACCATCATAACGCCTCTCGAGAGATGAAGGTTTGTATCAAGATAGTTGAACTTAGGACTGAAGAACATCATGGAGAATGGGCGGACACCAAATATTTTGAGCCTAAAAATCCTTTTTCTAAAAGAACCGTGAACCAAGCCACGTTACAACCCTCAAAAGTCCTAATTGAAGCATGGGTTAATTCAAAAGCATATAACGAAGAGATCGTGTTTACCTGACTCCTACAGTGTGTGCTAAGTATCTGTGTTGGTATCATATGCTCGTCTTATCTTTCAAAAAGAAAATTTTCAGTGTTGCACTCCAAAAGTGTTTCGCTCACAAAAAAATCATAATGTTTTTCATACAAAACTTCAAGACGCATAAATGTTGCAATATATTGTCATAACAAACATTCTTCTACATGTAAAACATTTGTTTGACATTAAAGAAGTTCTCATAATGAACATCAGTGAAGAGTTTAACTTTGTTCAAAGAAGAGAAACTTGATTATTCAGCTGAGTTAGCAGTTATTTGTAGCAAGGGGCAGGACGTCTAAGGACTCCTTTGAGCATATCACAAGTTGTCTTCTCAAGAATTTGGGGGCAATCAAATCGAAATTCAGCTCCTCGAATCACTGCCAATCCGGGGGCAAATCCTTAAAAAGCAATCAGCAGTTGATTTAGTCTTTCCCAAAAGAGCAGTTAGCCTGAGACAACTGTCATTCCATGTTTCAGTCAACTTGAAGCAATCACCTCGAGACGTGGGAGTCTCTCTAAGGCTGTTTACATTGGTACATTTCGAACTAATCGTTCGGTTCCAATCAATCTGAGATAATTACTTCGACGTGTGGAAGCCTTCAAAAGCTCTTGTTCCACCAAGTTAGTCGCTCACTTGTTGTTGATCTAAAAAAGTTACTTCGTAATGGTGAAGCTCTCTTAATTGGAGCAAGTGTTCGTTCAAGAATCAATCGGCCTGAAGCAATTACTTCGAGACGTAGGAGTCTCTCTAAAGCTCGTCCTGGGGCAGGTTGTAATGGCCCAAATTTAATTAATTAGTTAATTAAATTAATTAGTTAATTAAATTAATTAAGGATTTATTTATTGGAAATTGTCAAAGTTGAGAATAATTGGAATTTTTATAAGAGACGTTAATTGGATTAATGGTTGGTTAGCCGATAAATTAATAATAATAATAATAATAATAATAATAGTGACTATTAGTAATAATAATAAAATTGGAATAATTTGTTGGGCTTAGATGGTTGAAATTAGTAGAAAGGGAGGTGAAGAGAAATAGGCTCAATAAGAGAGATATAATTATTAGTTATTATAAATAATAAGAAATTAGGTTTTTGGAGGTTGTTAGAAAACAAGGAGAAGAAAAGAGAAAAGAATAGCATACGTGAGAAGAGGAAGAAAAAGAGGAATAGGCTTGGGAAAAAGCGTCATGAGAAAATTGTAGCCAAAAAGAAATTGCGATCTTTAATTCAAGGTAAGGGTGGGGTTCTAATTTTCTAATGGGTTGTATGATGAATAGTATGTGGGAATTAGGGTAATGAGGAATTTACCATGCATTCGTAATTGTTCTGTTTGTGAAGGTAGTGATTTTCTATGTTGAAATTGTATTCGAATTAGTTGCTTAATTGATGTGGTGAATGAAAAATTATTGTTTGGTAATTAAAAAAAATATTATGAAAAATATAATAGAAAAATTGTAGGGAATGAAAACGCCGTTTGGGACATGCCGATAGACATGTATGACTAAGTGAAGGATGTCGAACGACACAGTGCAAAGAGGAGACAATAAAAAGCTGTGCCGAGGGGTACATCTTGATTTTCTCCATGTTTGTTATTATTGTTGCGTTATTTCCATATGCCAGTTAAGTGATGTACCACTTTTAATTGCCTTTCTGTGTGTATCTATGGAGCGATACTATTCATTTTCATGAAACAATTTAGTCCTTGTCCCATTATTTCTATGCATGTTTAGACACATTTTTCGGTTGCTTTATCATAGTTAAGTAGTATTTTAGCTAACATGCTATTTATAAAGTTTACTATATTTTAATATTACATACATAGTTAAGTGTTATATTAATAATCTAGGATGATGTATATTACATGTATATACAGTGGCATGTAATTTAGTAGCAGGTAAGATAAATAAAGTGCATGTTAATTTTAGTGATTTAGTCCAGATAATTAGAGGATAATATTTAGAGTATTTAACTCATTTAAATTGTTTTCTATTCCGTTAGAGTTGTTAATAGAGTTAATAAAGTTGTTTGAGTTGTCAATTGAATTGTCAATAAAGTTGTCAAAATTATTTTGAGTTATTACAAATCATACTTTAATTGTTTGGGTAATTCAGACATGTTTAGAGTTGTTAGCGTTGTTTTCGAGTTGTTTAAAATTAAATCTAATAAGCCGTAGAATTAAAGGGAAAGATATTTGACCCTATTACTTGAGTCAGATCATTAACCAATTATTTTCATAAATATTATTTTATATATAAGAGTTATCGGTAGACCAATTTTGAGCACCTTAGAGTTATTTTAGATTTTGAGCACCTTAGAGTTATTTTAGAGTTGTAGAAATTGTGGTGGTTTAATAGTGAGCACCTTAGAGTTATTTTAGAATTGTAAGGATTGTGGTGGTTTAATAGTAGTTCAAAGTAGAAAATTTGAGTAATTTAGCAGAAGATTAATTAACCAGAAATGGTCGAAATAGTCCGAACAATTACGTGGTTTGTTTGTAGTTTATTTTGGTTGATTTTGTGTGTTATATGTTTGCCGTAAATTGTGAAATTGCAGGTGATAAATTGTGTTGTGTTGTTTCCGTTGAATTGTCGTTGTTATTTGCTGGTATTGATGTTGTTAATAAATTGCAAAGTTGCAGATTGTGATGAAATTGGTTTTTTGTTTGCTCGTATTAATTTTATTGATAAACTATTATTGTTGTTGATACGTTGATGAAGTCGTAGGTCGTATGGCCACCGTTGATAAGTTGTTTTGTAGTTGATGAAGTTGCAGGCCTATGGCCAATGTTGAATAAGTTGAATTGTTCTGATTTATGGACATGCTTGAGTTGTAGGTCGAATGACCAGTGTTGATATAAGTTGATGTCATTGATGTATATTTTAAGTTGTTGTTGTATGTTGTATGTTGTTGTTGCATTGTTGTGTATTTGTTGTTGAAGTTGAGGTTGCATGGCATACATCGCATTATTAAGTTGGCCTGGATTGGCACCACGTTGAAAGTTGAAGGCTTATGCCTTGGCCTTGATGGCACCACGTTGAAGGCTTATGCCTTGTTAATGCCTCGATAAACTGGCATATGTTTAAGTTGGGAGTTCTACTCCAAATGGTACCACATGCATTTGCATAATTGAGTCGCATATTGAGTTGCGTGTTAAAGCTGTTGTTATTATTCGTTGTTTATTGATTTTAGTTGAGTTGTTGTTGTTATAAGTTGTGTTTGTTACAAGTTGCTGTTGTTATTATGTTGTGTTGAGTTAAGTTGCCACGTTGACGAAAATGTTGTGATAAATGTTGTTGTGTGGAAAAATGATTGTCATTATACTACGTTGATGATTATGTTGCGATTGTTGGTTGTGAGAATAAGTTACGAAGCAGTGATTTATGTTATCTAAATTCTATCATATATTATTTATCATACGATTTATTAGATTTTTAGATATCTCACCCCTTTCTATTTGTTGGCCGTTACCTTTATATTGGTAACGTGCAGGTATCCAAGAATGAAAGAATTAGTTGATGTCGGTTCAAGTCGGTGTCTTTGCTCTGATACGTAACACTCGGGGGGACGTTGGTCTATGTTGTTTTTATTGTTGACTCTAGTTGTTATTAGTATAATTTGTTGAAATCCTAAGTGATGTTGTGAAATAAAAAGTTGTTAAGTATGTTGAAAGTCGAACAGGATGTTTAAAGTTGCTATTAGTATGATATATTCAGTTGTATAACTACGAATTCCGTTGCGTAGTAATAAAAAGTATTTTGTTTGAAATTTATTGAAAGTTGTTATGAGATCCTCCGAATTAAAAAGTGTTATGTATCTTACCTGTTTGTGTTGTTAATGTTGAAATGTGGCATCCCATGTTTTTAGTTTAAAATTTCCGCACCCTGATTTTATAATAAACGTTGGGTAGAAATGGGGTGTTACACAGGTCTTCCCGATGCTCGCATAGCTCCTTATTCAGATGCAGTCAATCTGAGGAAATTACTTGAGATATAGAAGTCCCTTCAAGACTCATTCTAAAGCAAGCTTGCTGAAAAGATTCATCTGAAGCAACTACTTCGAGACGTTGGAGTCTCTCCAATATTCATCCTGGGGCATGTCGTCCATCTACGCAAAGTCTGCCACTCTAAGATTTTGGTAAATATAAGGAGGTTATTTTGAGATGTGGAAACACCTCCAAGACTCCTATCGAGGCATGGTATTCCCATATCAGAATATCCAGTTCCTTTGAAATCCGATGATCGAAAGTATTGCGTCGAATCGGGGATGCGGGCACTCCTTTTTCGGGAAAGATTTTTAGAAGGTCTACCAGACCGGGGCATATTGAGATTCTGAAGTGCAAAATCTAATGCAGCTGCATTCCCACGCATGAAGCACGCCTTTAATCATCATTATCTGATCAACTCAGAAGTTTGCTATTCTTCGTTCTACAAGAATTAGCATTGCTGCCCTTCCAGCAGCAATTCAATATTTGGAGTTTGGTCAATCATCTTGTTGTGCCATGTTCTTTTATCCTCTGGACTAACGGTGTCGAGGATTCAGTTTGATAAGCCAGTGCATTAACCAGTATATTCATGCATTCATTCATTCATGCATTCATATCATATACTACATAGCACATTCATTCATAAACCTCAGCCAGGACTTGGGATGTTTCAAAATCTGCTAGTGATTCTTCTCAGCAGAATCATAATTTGAAGACTATTTTGAATGACATATTTAGTTCCTCTGATCACAAGTTTGAAGGCTTGACCATTATTGGTCTACAACGATGACGATTCTCAAATCGAATCCATTCCAGAGTGATTGGGTTTCCCCAAGCGAACTCCTGTATCAATGAAGCTTCTTATTCGGGATTTCCCCAATGATTCTTCTTCATAGAGTTCCTTTTAAAAGTACACCATTACAAGCAGGAGACTTTTCTCAGATGACAATCTAGCTTTTCTCCCCAGTGCCAGGAGAATGCTTGTGTGAAAGACGATCGACAATAGTGTCAATTCTCCAGTGAAGTCTCTTCCCCAGAGAAGCAATCGATCATCCCCAGTGAACTCTTATGACAACAAGATCGTTCAGTTGGATTCCCCAGTGAACTCTTATGACAACAAGATCGTTCAATTGGATTCCCCAGTGACGTCTCCCTTCTCTCAACAGTATTAGGAAATCATATACTGTTTGCATTAGGAAAAATCATATCATGCATATCATACTCATGCATCAGCCTCGGCTATTTGTTTTGCAGGTTTTTCAACTGAAACTGTAATTGTCCTCGTAAGGATCAGAATTGAAGGATTAGTTCTCAGACGATAAAATTATCCTCTTCTCTACAAGCACAAGTTATATACTTGTATGGATCTCAATAACTGATTGGTTTCTCCAGTCGAGACTTCTTCCCCAGTGAAACAGTTGTTCAATGGACTCTGATGTCAGCAAAATTATCAACCGGGAACGCCCAGTGAATTTTCCACATGGTTTCCTTACGAAGTTTCCCCAGTGAAGCTTATTTCTCTCCCCAAGTGATTCCCCTTCAGAAAAGATTACTACAATATCATTCTTGGTATTTTCAAAGATTTCTTTCAGACAAGAATCTTCTCAGCAAATACTATTGGCAGTGGCTTCCACAATTTGCTCCTCTGAGTTGTTCTCAGAAAATTACATCAAACTTCTGGTGCGTTTATTTCCCCACTAAGTCATCAACTACTCAACAAATAAATATCCACCCGGCGGGATGTATATTCAATCTCAGGATATTTCTCCAATTCAGAAGTTGATCCACATATCCACTTGCTACAACGCATTGTCTATACCAATGCTAGCAAATTGAAGCTCATTACCCTAGAAGTTTTTCAGTCACAGGTGCTGAATCTGATTCTTCTATCAACGGTAAAGCTATCTGCATACAAATTGAAGATCTTGTCAACTCAGAAGTTGTTCAACATGTTTGTACATGTTCAGTAAGATCTCTCATCAGCAGAAACGTCGGAAACAAGATTTACCGACTTTATTAACATCCATATCACGCCGGTGTGCTGGATATTGTTTTGTTTATCCCCAGAGAATTGTACTCTCGGGTGCGCTACTGAATTTGTTCTGTTGGTAACTCAGAGGTTACACGGTCAAAGACATTCAGCATGCCATGGCTCCTTGCACTTTCGTGCACCAACAATTTCGATATTGTTCTAGCCATATAATTTTGTTTAAGGTCTCCAGGTATTCCTTAATTATCAGAGAACTCTTTGTTAAGTTCTCAATCATGTCAATTTTTCAATTTTGTTAAGGTCTCCAGGTATTCCTTAATTATCAGGGAACTCTTTGTTAAGTTCTCAATCCTGTCAATTTTTCAATTTTGTTTAAGGTCTCCAGGTATTCCTTAGTTCAGGGAACTCTTTGTTAAGTTCTCAATCGTGTAAGTTTTTTAATTTTGTTTAAGGTCTCCAGGTATTCCTTAATTATCAGAGAACTCTTTGTTAAGTTCTCAATCATGTCAATTTTTCAATTTTGTTAAGGTCTCCAGGTATTCCTTAATTATCAGGGAACTCTTTGTTAAGTTCTCAATCGTGTCAATTTTTCAATTTTGTTTAAGGTCTCCAGGTATTCCTTAATTATCAGGGAACTCTTTGTTAAGTTCTCAATCGTGTCATTTTTCAATTTTGTTTAAGGTCTCCAGGTATTCCTTAGTTCAGAGAACTCTTTGTTAAGTTCTCAATCGTGTCATTTTTAAATTTTGTTTAAGGTCTCCAGGTATTCCTTAGTTCAGAGAACTCTTTGTTAAGTTCTCAATCGTGTCATTTTTCAATTTTGTTTAAGGTCTCCAGGTATTCCTTAATTATCAGAGAACTCTTTGTTAAGTTCTCAATCGTGTCAATTTTATCTGTGTTTAAGGTCTCCAGGTATTCCTTAATTATCAGGGAACTCTTTGTTAAGTTCTCAATCGTGTCAATTCTTCAATTTTGTTTAAGGTCTCCAGGTATTCCTTAAATATCAGGGAACTCTTTGTTAAGTTCTCAATCGTGTCAAATTCTTAATATATTGTTTTTCTTTTCGCTTGAGAAGTTCGTTTCTCTTCTCATAGTATTTTCATTAAAATTATTGTCAAAGTCATTTCAGTTACACGGTTATCCCCAGCGTTGTTAAAATCTCCTCATTGGGCACTGTTGTGTTAAGGCATTCCGTTGATGCTTAGCAAGTTTTCTCTTCAAGCGTTTTTTTCTTGGCTCCGTAGTCAAGATATGTTATCTGTTTTCTTTTGTGGCATTGGTTTCCCGCGTAGGGCAAATTTTCGGGGTTCTCTGGTATTCAATCCTCTTCCACCTCGAATATTCGAAAGCTGTCAATCTTTCTCACTTATCAGGTTTAAGATGATTGAATAGGGGCAACTGTTGCACCCCAAAATTTACCCACTTAATTTAAGCCTACGTTTCATCAAATATTCGTGTACCGTGGTTGAACCGAGGTTTTCTCAACTTTCGTATTTCCTCTAAGCTGCATAATTTGGTTTGTGTTGACGATTACTCTAAGATGGTTCTCGTATTCTCTCGCATCGCTGTTCACTCAGTCATCAAGGATTCCTATGACTCGAGACGTATTAATTGTTTCATCAAGAGGAGCCAATTGCAAGAACTTCAAATTCTTGAAGCATTATCAAGATGACGATTATCTCGGTGCATGCTTGCTCATTAGTCAGGTTTTTTTATGATAATTGTCACTAAAAATAATTTCATCGAGTTTTCACGATAAAGTGAGTTTTTGGGCTATTTGTGGGGCTGTCCATTTTGAAGATTGTGGGGGTATGTTATGCAAGAGTTATTGAGAATACTTTGTTGCTGTTATTATGGACTCACGAGTAAAGGATACCGTTTGGTCATAATGTTGGAAAGGAAGGGATTTGAGGATGTTGTGCCAAGATTCATTATTATTTCAAGACAATCAAGTGTAAATTCCTTCTAGTTTCGCTTAGAACTTCAAAGCATAACTACTTTCATACAAGAGTGAAGATGGGATAATTTCACTTGTTTCATGGAATTTCATTTAAGAAGTAATGTGTTCTTACAAATACCATGGCAAGAAATTTAAAGTGCAAGGGAAATATCATTCAAATTCCAAATTCATTCAAAGTTGTCATTCAAGATTCAACAAGTTTACAAGGAGACGGTTACATACTTTCTCTAAAGTAGATACAAGCATTCTATTTCCGATAATTACAAGTCCTAAAGCTATTATCAACATTGGCACAGATTGAATTTTCAACTTTCATTTATTTATGTTCTATGTCATGAAGATTACAAATTGCTACAAGTTCGCTTTTTGTTTACAATGTTCTACAAAAGTCCTAAATCCTAAAAACTACATTCTAGCAGTGTCTTCGAATCGTCACCATCTTCTCTTCAAGCTCTCCTATCTTTTGCTCTATCCATGTTCTTCAAATGTCGTCATCTTCTTTTCAAGCTTACCAATTCATGTTGCATGAAACAAAGAAAAGCACAAGTTAGCAAGCAAAACATAAATGAATTGCGAGAAATTATCAAAAGGATTATTCTTTTTGTCGAGGATCATCATTAGGCGTTGGCGGGAATCAGGTTAATTGCTAAGGCCTCAGAATCTTGCGTAAAGATTAATCATCGGCGAAATTGGCTTGCTTGCAAATCGCAGGCTAACCCGGTTCACAAACAAGCATAACAGGCAGCAAGCAGGTCACAATTTTAATTCCAAGGCAGCATATATGTCCATCACAGTTTAGTATATAAGCCAGCAAGCATAAACCGAGACAAAAATTCCCAGGCAGCATACAATATCCCACAGTTTGAGGCAATAAGCATAACAAGACAGCAGGCACAGCAAGGTAGAGACAAGCATAGCAGGCAGTAGGCAATATAAACAACCAGTTCATAATGATCAACAACATACATTGAGCCCAGCAATTTAAGCCCCAAAAGTCAACAAAAGCACAAGTAATCATCACAGGCCAGCATGTATCAAGAGGCAGTTGAGAAAGCAGAAGATAAGCCACAAAAATCAAAACTCAGAGCAGAGCAGAGAACAGAGCAGTTCAATATAAACCCAAAAGTCAAAAGAAACTCAGAAAAATTCATCATGACAATATGGTGTTACACCAAGACATAGGCAACTGGGACAAGGGACAGGCTAAGAAGGCAATATCTGTTCAAGGGGATATAGATAGAAACAACCAGAAAATATCAAGAGGGAGATTTTACGAGACACAAAGAGAAAAAGAAGAAGGGACTTTGTTTTCCAAAAACCAACTCAGAAAAACCAGAAAGCATAGTATCTTGTTCTTCAAACACAAAAATCCCAGAACACATTCAAAGCAAAAGCAGTTCGAAAACCTAAACCAAAAACAAACACAAACAGAGCAACATAACACTCATCATTTTCACACACCAACAACCTTCAGTTTCATTGTTTTTCAGAAATTCATATTCCGAAATCGAGAAAGAAGAAGAAGAAATTGAACGGTCTCACCCGGATTAAGTTCGGAGAGCAGGCCGGATTCGCGTGTGAAGGGTAGGGTTTCCAAACCCCTTTCTGTTTTCCCCAAATTTCATCAACCTGTAACACAAACCACAATCGAAAATCAAACATTCAGAAATTGAAACATGCAAACGAAATCGAGAGAGAACAGAGAGAGATGAGCCATCGCGAGAGAGATGGCGAGGGTTCGGTCTCAGCGAGAGAGAGAAGAATGAGAGAACGGGGACGATCGCGATGAATAGCACGGCGGGTGAGGGTTGAGAGAAACCCAGAAACTGAACCGAGAGTTCCAGCGATAGAGATGAGAGAACCCAGAACGCGAAACCCAGAAACATGAAACGAGAGAGAGAGAACACGCGTGAAGGAATACAAAGTTTGTTTCTCTAAACATTCCTTTTCCTTTTTTCTTTTTTTAAAATATATATAAAAAAAAATTTTAATTCATTTTTATTTTTATATAATGATAAATCTGGTGGTGACAAGTGTCACCACCTTGTTTTTAAAGAAAAATCTATTTGTTTATTTTACTTTCATTTTTTTGTTATTCTTAAATAAGTTTCTTCTTTTAACAAAATGTTAGTATTAAATAATGTACATATGGTGTAATATTGCCATTTTTTTCGGAACCGTCGGAACATTTTGACGTGGAAGCATTGTGCTCGGTTCATTAGTGCGTGGAGGTGTTTCAGACCAGCCAAAGATCAGATGGTTTTCTTTCCACTCCGTCCAGAATCACGGCGATACAGGCTATTTCTGAATTTTTATCTATTTCCATTAAATTATTTTGTGCAAATAATATTATTGCGATGTACTAAATAATTATTGGATCTGATAGTCTTTGTTTGATGACTTATCAATTAAACTATTAGTCGATTTTTCATCAAACAGAAAAAATCATCTCTAATAATTATTTAAATTTCCGATTGTATTGCGTGGTATTTTTGTCTGTTTATTTACTCGTTCAGTATTTATTCACCAATGTACACTTTGCACACAATTAAAATTAAAATCAATTCGATTTCATCCTGATTGGCTCATATGCCGATTTCTTAAAGGGTCTCATGGTTGAGGATGGGCATGGCCATCCTCACGAGATTGGTTAAAGCCCTTGTTGCTTTAATCGATCATAACCCGAAAACAACATTGGTCTATATACCAATCACCATGCACCAGGGTCTCAAGGTTGGGGATAGGAGCACCTATCCTCACGAGGTTAATTAAGTCCATATACTTGATTAATCATAACCTGCTTCCATTTCATCTCAGCACGCGTATCAGAATACTTTCGCAATTAAAGTTTCAAACCTCGATCCAACTTCGAGTACATTTTCAAAACCTTTTACATAATAAATACAAGTTTTTAAGTCGTTGGACGCTAGACCAATTGCTTAAAAACTTATCCCAATTGAATTCTTAGTCTTTAAGTCGTCGGACGCTAGACCGGTTGCTTAAAGACTTCTAATTAACGTGAAACACGTTTCACTTCACTTTTTTCTTAAGAAAACCTTTTGGCTCATAGGCCGATTTCTTAAAGGGTCTCATAGTTGGGGATGGGCATGGCCATCCTCACGAGGTTAATTAAAGCCCTTGTTGCTTTAGTTAATCATAACCCGAATCATTCTTTCTCTTTCGGTCCGTTACCAAACCCCATCTAAAACACTTTCATAATTAAAATTCCAAACCTCGATCCAATGTCGAGTGTCTTTTCAAAAATTCTTTTTCATAATAAAATCCAAGTTTTTTAGTCGTCGGACGCTAGACCAATTGCTAAAAAAACTTGTCACCAAATAATCTTTCAGTCTGTAAGTCATTGGACGCTAGACCAGTTGCTTAAAGACTTCTAAAAAACGTGGAATTCGTTTCCTTTACTTTTTCTCAAGAAAACTTTTTGGATGATAGACGACTCGTGCGAGCATTAGTTCCTCGGGTTTCTAGTATTTGAATCGTGAGACGTTAGCCTCATTGTTCAGTACTTTTTCATCCACCTAAAAACAATTTAACTCATTCAAAATTCTTTTCTCGCTCCTATGCGATCACTAAACTCTTTTCCGACAAAGAGTGTGCAATAGTCGTTTCAAATACGAGCGAGGTCTTAAGCTTTTCAAACAAACAAAACAAGTCCTAGCTCAAAGCAATTGAAACGTCTAAACGCACGATTTTTCAGATAAAATCAATACAACCAATTAAAGCCTTTTTAAGAGGAACTACAGAGTTTTGACTTTCCCATTGCACGAGGGAATATGTAGGCACACGGTTCTGAAACCGTGCCAAACTCAAAATAATAACAAACAAATTCTGTTTTCTTTTAGCATCCATAACTTAGTAAACACACACACAAATGCGTAGAATTAAATGGATCCCATCGAGTACGATGGATGTAAGGGGTGCTAATACCTTCCCCTTACATAACCGACTCCCGATCCCATTTTTTTGGTCACGTAGACCGCCTTATCCGCTTGTTTGGGGTTTTATCTATATTTTCCCGTTCTTTTCAGAACAAATAAAATTAGGTGGCGATTTCACTGTTTTCGAGAACCAAAAGATTTTTGAAAATCGAGTTGCTTCACATGGCATGACGAGGGATGGTTACTACCTCGCATAATAAAGGCGTCGAGCTTACGACGTAAAACAAGCATGTTTGTTTATGTGTGTGGTGACTTGTGTTTTAACAAGTTGAAATAGGACTTGCTCTTAATTTCAAATCTTCACTTTTTAACTTGTTAATTCATTTTCACCAAGTTTTGGTATCATTATTTGATTTTGTTTTGTTATGTAATTTCTTGTTTTTCTGCAAGCTTGTTGTGTTTAGCTTGAGGAGTTTTGTTGGTTGTAAATTTTGTAAATTTTGTTTTTTTAATTCTTTTGTTTGTTGTTTGGACTCCAATTTTGATCCGGTAGCTTGAGGTTGCAATTGGTGATTTTCCAAGTTTGAGCGTTTTAACTCGCGGATGTATGGTAATGATAGTTTCAAAGTTGGTACGCGTCAGGTACTTGTTTATCGCTTTCTATAGCATAACATGTTTAGGAAATTTATCATTTGTATAATTACCATGTCATTCATTCTTTTTGCATTACTTTCTCATGAATTGAATCACTTTAGTTCACTTTTTACCCATAAATGCAAGGAAGCTTTTCATTGTTCACATATGTTAGAGGCCACATTCTTGTTTTAACTAGATTTTATTATGCTTAATCTTTTGTTTTGTGTTGATTTTATGAATGCATGAAAAGAGTCAAGGCATTTTGTTTATTATGAGCACAACTACCTTGGCCAAATATTCAATTCACCTTGTGAGTGTGTGAACCTTTGTTAACCCCTTTAAACTTTTATCAATATCTATGTTTATTTGAATTTGATGTTTGTCTATGAGTGTTGAATTCACCTTTTTTGTATGGATGTTGGTTTCTTTGTTTCTTGAACCCTCAACTATATGTTGTTGTATGAATTTTTACCTTGCCTTAGAAAGTAGGGAGTATTCACATAATAATGTTGGTTGAATTCAAGTTGGAGAGAGGAATGTTTATGTGCTTATGTTGTGATTGATATGAGGTTGAGAAAAGAAAAAGAGAAAAAAGTGAAAAAGAAAGATTAGAAAAAAAAAAGAAAAAAAGAAAAAAAAAGATTTGAAAAAGAAAAACAAAAAGGGTATGAATAATGTTGTGTTAATAAATAATGTGTTTTGATGAAGAAAAAGTTTGATTGGAATTGTATTGTTTGAAACTTTGTGAGTTGATCACTACCTTAAGTTTAGACAAGTTTTTGTTTCGATTAGCTTTAGGACTTATCATTTGTTTGTTAACCAAGCCATGTTACATCCTTGAAAAGCCCTTGTGATTCTTGCCTTTTTATTTTCAACGTGAATTTTTAGATGAATGCATAATTTAGTCTATTGTTTGCAAGATTGTGGATGAGTGTCAAAAGTCCCTCACCTTTAGGTGTTTTTCATCTACCGATGATTTTTGCTAGGTGTCATTCATGATTGAGCTTGTATTGTTTTAGAATGTTTTGCATGATTTTTGTACTTAGGATTTTTTTTCGTTTATATGTTATTGTTGTAGTATGGTGGTAAGTATGTGTTTGTCATGTACGTTTTTGTTTGAACCATACATTTGTTTTCCGTTTTAAAAACTTGTTGATTCGAGATTATTTGATTATCATATTTTATTTCTTTAGGTTTACTGGGCTTTGTTTGAGGACAAACAATGTTTGAAGTTGGGGAGAGTTTGGTAAGTGTCAAAATGTAGTTATTTTGTACATATGTTTTGTGGCACTTATCGGTTCTTTTAGTGATATTGTTCGAATAAATTCTCCACTTTTTGTATAAATGTGTATATTTAGTGTATAATCAAGTTTTAGTGTATTTGTGTATTATTTGATAATTTTTTATATCTTTTTTGGATATTCATTCATAATTGGAGCATTGAGTATTAAAGTGTCGAAGACACAAGTTCATACGCGCGATTTGAGCAACTCATCAATGAATAAGGCTCAAAATTAAAGAATAAAAAATCATCAATTTGATTGATATTTTGTCATGGTTAGATAGGAAATAGAATAAGCTTTCCAACGCTTCAAACCGGGTGCAAATCCGAGTTACAGTTATCAAGTTATGGCGAAAACAAGTGTTGATTTTTTTCGAAATTGCACAGACCGTGTTGAGCGCCACAGACTAGGCTAAGCGCGACCTGCGATTTCAGAACTCTTTAAAAGAGGAAGAAACACATTTTAGATTATGATTTGGGTATTTTTGAGTCCCAACACCATCAACATCATTTTTTTGATAAATTGGATTAGAAAACAACATTGGAGCTTGCATTTTAATGATCTCTCGTCAAATCCCTCGTCGATTGGTGTTGACAAACCAAGAAATCTTTGGTTCATCTTCTTATTTTCTCTTTGTAATCTCTTTTTTTGGGTTTTGTATGTATATCTACTCATAACTCATGTATATTTGTCGCCCTTTGCGTTGTATAAAGCTTGCTTTATGAATCTATGTTGGTGATTGTCTTAGGTTTTTTACCTTGTGTTAGGGATTTGAGCTTTGTTAGACATAGATTGCTTGAATTCTTACCTAGGATAATTATCTATTAGTTTTTGAATGCTAGAAATGGGTTTAGAGCTTACATTCACTTATGGTATCTGATCTTAATGCCTCTGTGTCAGGAGTTTCGAGCTAGACATAGTCGTTACGAGTGACACAGTTAACTTCTGTGTTGTTAAGGTAGGCCAGACATGGCTATCGAGGTGATGCGGTTGAATTCTCAATTTGGGTTAGAAATGACTTAGGTTGTGAGAGATATGTGATGACACAGACGAGTATCGTAGGCTGAGTATAATTGGAAGGTAGATTTAAGTCTGCGACGGGTAGTGTGCATTCGTTCCAGACAAGTTGTTTATCCTTTATAGACTTTGTTCATTTAATTTTTGTCTTTTCTTTACAACTCATTTAACCCCAAACTCATTAACGAACAAATTTTCTAACGACGAATCAATAACTAATCTCTATGGACACGATACGGTATAACCTATATATCACCCTGTAAAAATAATACTTTAATTTTGCTTGCCGCTAATATCGCTGCAACAACACTCACATCATTTTTTACATATTGAATTTCAAAATTACCATTACATCATCAGTTATTCACCCATTATATACCTGTAGCGGTAAAAATCTTCGAGACTAAATCATTGATTGACTTAACTAGTAATTAGTGAAAGCCGCCACCACACTTTCTTGTTTCCAAAGGAATGGGAAAAGAGTAAATAAACCCAAAGAATTCTTTCAAATAAAAACTAATAAAAACAAAGATCTAGGTTTGGGGGTTAGTTATGAAAAAGAGAAGATATTAGCACCCTAAACATCCACGATACTCTGCAGGAACCTCTTTGAAATTTTGTGTATTTTGGCTATGAAAAGATATTTACAAATTAGACGGTGGAGATGAGAAAAGAATTATTTTTTATAATTTTGGCACCCGCCGCGGTTGTGAACCTTTTCTGCCTATGTACTCTCTTTGTGCAATGAGAGATAAGGGAACTCGTTGTTCCCCTTAAAAAGTTTAAAAACACACGTGTGTTGGTTATTTCTAAGAGAAGAGACATCTCGTCATATTTGAGTAGAAAAAATACTTACTACCCACAATTTTGATAAAGAAGCATTTGCATTATCTCAAAGTGGAGAATATAGCTTTAATTTAAGACCAACAAAGCATCACTCAATGCCCAAGTGGAAAATGTTTATTTTCACTACATATCGTAGAAGTATAGTAGGTTGCATCACTACAAGTATCAACAAGAGTCTAATCTTTTGAGAAAAAGATTTAAGTAAAAAGGCCAAAATGGCAAAATAGTTTGAGTGAGGTTAATGACTTTTAGTATTATAAAAAGATGTCAAAGTATGATTAAATTGATTAATGGTTTGATCAAGAAAATGAAGTTTGATAATGCATGGACCTAAGTTTAATTTTGTTATGAAAGTGGTTTAAGTTAGAAAACAAGAAGAGTTTTGAAAAGGGGAGAGAAGATTTTGAAATTAAAGAAGATAGGAGGACATGAAGGGACTATCCTACGTAGACAAAGTAAAAGCTAGGGAAAAGAACGGTCTAACCAACAAGAAGCAAACACTTGACATATAGAAGTCAATGTAGAATTCTCATCCTTTGGATTAAAAAAATTAGGCCAACATAATACTCAGACAAACTACCAAGCCTAAGATGAAACAATGCTTCAGATGAAATTAAGTATTCACAAAAATTGAGCAGAGGAACATCTATATACAGAGGAATCCCCACTCACAGATGAGCATAAAAATCAGAATAACCTGCACACAGAGAAAAATCAACCCAATGCCTTGGAGTAGACCCCAAGGTCTTCAGACAAAATAACAACAGAGTAACAAAGTCTCCAACTTAAGGTATAAGTCCTAATCCTAAGTCCAAGATTTAATCTCCGAGCATAAAGTATAGTAACCAAGTCCAAGTTAATATTTGTTTAGAGTTCAATCCTTTATTAATGTTTTAAGCACAAACAAAAATAAAATGTTCAAATGGAAAAGGGGGAAAATGGCATAAACATAAATACGTGAATGAATGCTAAAAAAATAAAATAAAGTAAGGCAATAAAAGAAGCATAAAAGTAAAGTTAGAAGTTAGAAGTTAATTGTTAGAAGTTAGTAATTAGTTGTTAGTGGTTTGAGCGGTTTTTAGATGAATGGTCCATAATGATTTGAACATTGATCCTAAGTCAAAATTGATGAAGACTCATTAGAGGATTGATAGAATCAAAGCCTCCTAACAATGAGCTTTCAAGGTTATTGGCCATAGCTCAACATTTAATCATTCATGGGCTTCCAAACACAAAGTCTGGGGCACTAAGAATCAATCAAGTAAAAGAGATGAGAGGGGGAAATCCACATGATATGTTTCATGATGATTTGAGCCTTGAGCATAGGTAAAAATTGATGAAGACTCATTAGTGGATTGATAGGAAGCCTCCTAACAATGAGCTTTCAAGGTTATTGGCCATATCTCAACACCTAATCATACTTGGACAATTTCAAGCATAAAGCTTGGGCCACTAAGAACCAATCAAAAGGAATGAAATAATGGGAATAAGATGAAGGGGCTGTGATGACTGGTTTTTTTCCCGTTGTTTTAAAAACAATGAAGTCGCCACCTAATTTTATTTGTTCTAAAAAGAACAGGAAAATATAGATAAAACCATAGAGATGGATAAGGCGGTCTACGTGACCAAAAGACATGGAATCGGGAATCGGTTATGTAAGGGGAAGGTATTAGCACCCCTTACATCTATCATACTCGATGGGACCCGTTTTGTTCTAAGTGTTTGTGTGTGTGTTAAATTGCTAAGTTCATGAGTTAAGATCGAGAAATAAAAGAAACGGGGTTTATTTATTATTATTTTGAGTTTGGCACGGTTTCGAAATCGTGTGCCTACGTATTCCCTTGTGCAATGGGAAAGTCAAAACTCTGTAGTTCCTCTTAAAAAGGTTTTTATTGGTTGGGTTGATTTTATAAGAAAAATTGTGCTTTAGACATTTCAAAGGCTTGAACTTGGACTTGTTTTGTTTGTTTGAAAAGCTTAAGTCTTTGTTCGTGTTTGAAATGGCTATTTCACACTCTTTGTAAGAAAAGAGTTTGATGATCGCATATGAGCGATAAAAGAGTTTGAGTGAGTTGAGTTATTTTTATGTGGGGGACGAGTATTGGACCATAAGCGTTCAATGGCTAATGCCCCAAATACTCGGATGAGTGGACAGAAACATCCTAATCATCTTTTTCTACCAAAAAGTTTGTTGAGAAAAGGTGAGATGAAACAAGGTTCACGTTAATTAGATTCATTTAAGAAACCAAACATACAGTCGAGGGTCGATACATGACTGACTACCATATGTTTGGGAGGAGAAAGAAGTAGAATATTTATTTATGAAAATATTTTGAAAAGAAACTCGACGTTGGATCGAGGTTTAGAAATTTAATTATGAAAGTGTTTTTAGGAGGTTTTGAAAATGGTTTTGAAAAGTGAAGGATATTCACAAGAAGTTTTGAAAAAAAGATTGAAGTTTGAAAGTTGGAAGAAAACATTTTTGAAAGTATTTAGAAATACTTAAAATGTCTCATTTTTAACTTAATAAGAACATAATCAAAAGAAAATATTTTTGGATTTTTTTGACATAATCATAAAATAGGTATATTAAATGACAAATATGCAAAAAATCATCTCAAAATGAGAAGTTTTGATTGGTTTTTGAAAATGTTGAAGTTTGTTAAAAACTTAAGAAAATTAGTGATAAAAAAAAGGTTTTGGTCCTAAGGAGGTTTGAACCCAGGACCCTTGATTTAGAAATGAAAAGTTTTACCACTGAGCCATGTGCGTGGCTTGTCATTTTGTCACCTTGAATTAAATATATTTAAAAACAAGTTTTGAAAAATATTTGAAAACAAATGAAAATGAAGTTTGAAAAAATAAAAAGGTCCCAAGAGGATTCGAACCCTGGGCCTTATGGCAAGGAGTGGACTAAGAGCGTGCTGGCAACCGCTGGGGCGGTGATACATCCATTAACTCAATCTCTTTCATGTTATTATATTATAAAAAAATTATTTGAATTTTTTAGAAAACGAAATAACGCGCGCAACTTCATCTTCTTCCTCCAATCTTCCTCAAGCCATAGATCCTTCATTTCTCAATGAAATTGAAAGATGTAAACATGAAACTTGCTCGATTTTTACCCAGGAATATGATGGTGACTATTAATTTCATTTATTTTTAGTTTAGAACTGTTAATTTTTGCAAGAACACGAAGAACCCTAATTCTAAGAATTGATCATGAAATCGTGTATGGATATGGAATTAAGCAATTGATTGAGGGTTAATGATCAGTATGAGTGCAGAAACAAGATGGCCAAGCAATTTTTCATCTGTAATACACGAATCATAGAGTTCAAAGGTTGAGCAACTTACCTCTTTGAACTGAAATTGAATTCTCAGTTATAGTGTTTCCAGAAGTTGTTTGATGATTGTTATAGCTTCACTGGACCTTATGGAAGGTGTTTGAATGCTAAGCTTGGATTGAAATGGCCTGGATCAGTCTGCCCAAGTCCAACTGCAATTCCTTGAAGTGAGTTTAGAATTTGAAGTTGGTGTTGTTACATATCAATGATGAGAGCTTGGATCACTCATATGACGTGTATGGAATGTGTTTGAAGTGGAAAATTCAGATATGCACGAGTGAAATGGAAATTTGGAAGTTAAGGCTCAAAATTGCAATTTATGGAGTTTGGAGACAATTTTGAGTTTGTCTAGTTCTTAGGCTAGCTTGAGGATTCTAACAACTCTCTAATGATGTTTAGAAAGTATTAGAAGCCTAAGTTTGCTCAGAAATTGCAAAACTTGGAACTTGCACAATTCTCCTTCTTAGAACTTTGAAACTTGGAATTTAAGAAAGAAAAAAGGAAAGCTTGTTTAGGAATTATTTGGTGTATTTTTTGAATGAAGTAGGAACCTCTATTTATAGGCAAAGGATTATGAAAATGGCAAGGTAAAATAAGATTAGAAGCGCAACTTGGAAGCTTAAGGCTTAAGAAAGAATATTCCTTCATTAAATGCAAATGGAATCTTTCTAATCATTACTTAAGAAAACTCAAGTGTTTTTATCCCTTCCAAGCTATTTCCATCATATTTTTCCTCTTAAATCCTATCCCATGTAGTGACAAGGCTTCTAGAAGGGAGAAAGTTGCAAAATAACTTGTAATTTTGATGCATGATTTTGGAAATCCATGGTTTTGGAGCTCTATGTTTCAAAATCAAAACCCTAGCTAAACATAGTGTTTTTGCAAGTTCTTGGACTTTTTAGAAAGCTTGTAACAAGACCTACAACTTTTATGTTTTGAGTTTTTCTTGAATCAAAATGGATCTAGGTGAAAAATGGCCATGAAAGTGAGGAAAAACCATGTTTCTTAACACTTGAAAAATTTTCTGTGTTAGAAAAAAATTCAAATCTTGACTTTTTATTGACTTTTTCACATTTCTTGATTTTTTATGATCATGATGGATTATTTGAAATGATTTTATGATTGAAAAAATTTGGATTTGAAAAAAGTTGACCAAAAGTCAAAGTTTGACTTTTTGAGCAGATGAATTTTCATCAGATGATTCAGAATTTGTCTAATTAAGAAACATGGATTTTGTAATGTTTTGAACCAAGAAATTAGGTCAATATGTTGCATTGAAGATGTTAAGATCAATCTTCAAGCAAATAGGTCATCCATTGAGCAGAAAGTCAATGATTCACTATCTTCGATCAAAATCCTAATTTGGTCGATTCAAGGTAGATCATGAGAAAAAGTTGGGGAATTTGAAAATAAAATGTTGATGATTGATTAATATAGATAAATTTATGTGATTGGGAACTCAAACCCTAATTGATCATATCTTGAATAGATGAAATTTTGAAGAAACCCTAACTTTGACTTCTAGGAGCCACACACGATCTATCTTGTTCTGAAACTGTTAGTGATGCAATGATCTTATGAGAAATATAAGGAAATAAAGTCTTGATCTTGTACACTTTCAAAAGAGTGTATTCCTTGAAGAAGAAATGTCTCATGATCACTCTTCATAAACACAAACTCAAAAGTCATTTCCGGAAGTTGAAACCCCGAGCTTAGGAGGGTAAATTTTGGGATGCGACAGGGGCGATGGAAAGTCATAAATGAACTCATGCCTCAAATGAATCACATCTAGGTCTAACTTCATCAAAATTAATCTATCTTGGTGGGTTTGGTCTTTTGACCTATCTGTTTGCGTTAAAAAGTGACGAACGAGGGAATCGAATCGGAATTCGAATCTCTGGCTCGAAACGATTTACTCTTTTGATTTGTTTTTAAAGATGCCGTGAGCATCAAGCTTTATTGTTTCCAAAACAAGAAAAATGAGATGAAAAAGGGGAAAGCTGCAATACTCTCAATAAATAATGATATGCGGTACGACTAGCGTGAACTAGACGCAATGCATTACGGAGAGATCTAAGCAATGGGGTTTGTTATATAAAGGGAATAGATGTGGCACCCTAAATATATATAGTTATCTATAGCCTTATATATATATATATATATATATATATATATATATATATATATATATATATATATATATATATATATATATATATATATATATATGAATATGTTTGTGTGTTTTAATTTTCTATTCTATTCTTGGGAAAGTTTCTCCTTTGGATTTTAAGAAAGGTAGGTTATGTGGGATCCTAGGTTTTGTTATTATTGTGCTCGCAAAGATCATTGGGATCTTCTACATACATATCCTTTAATGGGAATCAGAGCATTTGTAGATCGGATCTAAGGGAACTATGGTTTTTTTTGTTTGAGGGAGAAAGAAGTATGCTCGCCAAGGATGAGACCTTGTGCCTACGTACTCTCAAAGGGAGGTTGAGAAAGTCAGAGCAATCGTAGTTCCCACTGATGCTAGTGGAATCAAATGATCTTATTAAGAGACAAAGACAAATGTCATCTTAATGAAAAATTTATCTAATCTATTTCATCACATACATTTTGAAAGGTTGATTGATTTAATCTTTCATTGTAGGTATTAGGTGTTTTACTTGAGTGTACAAGCGTTACCACTTACGAGTTAAGAAAGATGTTTGAAAGATGATTGAATCTTTAATTGTAAGTTCTGGTGTTTTTCTCGAGTGTACAAGCGTTACCACTTACAGTTAAAAGATGTTTTTGTTTGAAAAGAGTTTGATTGTATGTGATGTGATAGATGAGATACTTCTTCTATAGAGATGATAAATGTCTAAATCTTTAGGAGAAATTGATTGGATTAAGGGGATGCTTTTAAGAAGTCTATGGATCCTTGTATTGTAAGCCCAAGATGAGGCATTCCGAGGGTCATCGAGGGTCCTTGTATTGTAAGCCCAAGAGAAGGAAATCCGAGGGTCATCGAGGGTCCTTGTATGAAGCTCAAGAGGAAGCTATATGGTATGGCTGGCTTTGGCGTTAAGAGTGGTTTCATCGGGAAACCATCCTCTTAGGATTCAAGAGTGATTTCACCGAGAAATCATACTCTCAGGGTTCTATCCTAGCGCGGGTGATTCTTTGTATTGGAAGTCCAATAGGAGGCTGTTAAGAGATTTCCAAGTCTCTTTCTTGTTTGATGCCCAAGAGAAGGCTAAACTCAACGAGGAGTTCTTTTGAACGAAGCCCAAGAGGAGGCTAACTCAGCAGGGGAGTTGTCTTATATGAAGCCTAAGAGGAGGCTAAACTCAACGGGTGAGTTTTCTTATATGAAGCCTAAGAGGAGGCTTAAGGGGAACCTAGTTGTTAGGCTAGTTGTTATGTTATAACTGAACAGTTATATGAACAAGTGTGTGACGTGTATTCACAGGAGTTTATGAAGGAAATATATAAACAAGTGTATAAAACAAGCAATTAAAGCAAGTGTAACTTGAATATATACAAGGTTTGGGACTTACACCTTAAGGGAGGCCCATTAGTTTAAGAGCAGTTTCACCGGGAATAATGCTTCTCTTAATACCAATGGAATCAGTGTATAAACAAGCGAATGAAAACAAACGAACGAAATTTGTTTATGCTTGAATATTTACAAAGATGATTGAATGTGTACAAGGAAATGAATATGTACACGAAAGGGTGATTATGTACAAGGAAATGAATATGTACATAGGAGGGTTGGGACTTACACCGTGAGGGAGGCCCATGATCAATTAAGAATTTCAAGGAGAAACCTGGTTTGGTTTATCTTTAAATCTAATCGATCATGGAAAAAGGTATGTAAGTTTATTGAAAGGTTTTTGAAAAGGTTTTGAAAATGATTTTGAAAAGTGAAGGATGTTCACAAGAAGTTTTGAAACAGATTTAAGTTTGAAAATTGGAAAGAAAACATTTTTGAAAAGTATTAAAATACTTAAAATGTCTCATTTTTTATCTTAATAAAAATATAATCAAAAAGAAAATATTTTTGGATTTTTTTTGACATAATCATAAAATAGGTATATTAAATGACAAGTGTGCAAAAAATCATCTCAAAATGAGAAGTTTTGATTAGTTTTTGAAAATGTTGAAGTTTGTTAAAAACTTGAGAAAATTAGTGATAAAAAAGAGTTTTTGGTCCTACGGAGGTTTGAACCTTGGACTTTTGGCTTAGAAATGAAGAGTTTTTCCACAGAGCCATTTGCTTGACTTGTCATTTAATCACCTTGTTTTGAAGGAGTTTTGAAAAAAATGAAGTTTGGAAAAGGATCGGAAGTTGTATGCTTCTGATGGGGTCAGAAGCTGGCTTGCTTCTGGAGGAAGAGGGCTTAGAAGCTGGCTGCTTCTGGAAGGCTTTGGAGGCATGCTGCTTCTGGGGCGTGTGGAAGCATGCTGCTTTTGGATGCATTTGGATGCTTCTAGATGTTTAGAAGCTTGATGTTTCTAGGAATGTTGAGAAACTTGATGCTTCTGGAAGTAGAAGCACTAGAAATGCTTCTGAAGAGTGTAGAAGCTGAAAGCTTCTAAAGGCAGAAGCTTCAGAAGTACTTCTGGACGGTGGAACCTCAGAAGCGCTTATGGAGAAGCAAGCATCAGAAGTTGTGATGCCTTTTATTAAAAAAAAGGTCCCAGGGGGATTCGAACCCTGGGCCTTGAGGCAAGGCAAGAGATTTAAGAGCGTGCTGGCAACCGCTGGGGCGATAATACATCCGTTCATTTAATCATGCCCAATTAAACATATTATGAATCAAGTTTTAAATTTATGTTTTCCCACTTCATCTTCTTCGTGGAAACGGAAACAAGCATCCATAGCTTCAAACCTGGACTTCCTTAATTCTTCATCAATTTTAGAAATTCAAAATACAGAATTGTCCAGAATTTCCTCACGATTCTAACCATATAACTTGTTAAAGCTAATAATCAGAGATGAACACGAATTTTGGTAATCCCAAATTAAACCCAAACTGATTAAATGAATGATTCTATGAACTCAGTTAATTTTAATTTAAATTGAGAACCCAGATAGCTTTAATGATATGATATCTACATCTTCCTTTTCAAATTTGAAGCTAAAGATGCATGTATGGAGATATCAAAATTTCGAAAGCTTACCGCTTGGTATGAAATACCAGATCGAGTATGAGAGCTTCCAGATACAAATTTATGATTGAAAAAGCTTCCCTGAACCTCACTGAGTATGCTCCCACTCTTAGATTACTCTGAAAGTTGCTGGAACTCTCTGACCAAGTCAAGTTGCAGGCTGTTGGTTTTGAAATGGAAAATGATGATGGAGCTGTTCCAGAACCTGTTTAAGTGTTTGGACAGTCTCTATATGTTGTATAGAAGGTGTTTGAAGTGAAAGTTTGGAAGATGCACGAGTGGATTGAGAGTTTGTAAGTTATGGCTCAATATGTGCATACATGAAGTTTGAAAATGATTTCTGAGTTTGGCTAGTTTTTGTGCTAGCTTAAGGATTCTAACAACTCTCTAATGATGTTTAGAAAGTATTTGAAGCCTAAGTTTTCTCATAAATTGCAAAACTTGAAACTCGCAAAATTCTCCTTCTTAGAACTTTGAAACTTGGAAATCAAGAAAGAAAGAAGGAAATCTTGAATTATGATTGCTTTGGGGTAGTTTTGAATGAAGAAATGACCTCTATTTATAGGCCAAAAATTCAGAATGACAAGGCAAGGTTATAATTGAAAGAGCTTGCAACTTGGCTTAAGAGGTAAGAAAGAATCTTTTGCATTTAATGCAAATGGTTAACTTTTTAACCATGGTTAAAATTTCTTCTTGATCAAATCCTTATCTCAATCATTTCTAACTGATATTTATCAGTTATCCTATCCCTTAATGGTGACAAGGCTTCTAGAAGGAGAAGTTACAAAAATGACTTGCAATTTTGGTGCTTGATTTTGGAAATCCATGGTTTTGGAGCTCTATGTTTCAAAATCAAAACCCTAGCTACACAAAGTGTTTTTGCAAGTTCTTGGACATTTTGGAAAGCTTGTAACAAGATCTACAACTTTCATGTTTTGAGTTTTTTTTTAATCAAAATGGATCTAGGTGAAAAATGGCCATGAAAGTAAGGAAAAACCATGTTTCTTAACACTTGAAAATTCCAACTGACTTTTTTTTTGTCTTTTTCACATTTCTTGATTTTTTATGATCATGATGGATTATTTGAAATGATTTTATGATTGAAAAAGTTTGGTCTTAAAAAAGTTGACCAAAAGTCAAAGTTTGACTTTTTTGAGCAGATGAATTTTCATCAGATGACTTAGAATTTGTCTGATGAAGAAACATGGATTTTGTAATGTTTTGAACCAAGAAATTAGGTCAAGATGTTGCATTGAAGATGTTAAGATCAATCTTCAAGCAAATAGGTCATCCATTGAGCAGAAAGTCAATGATTCACTATCTTCGATCAAAACCCTAATTAGTCGATTCAAGGTAGATCATGAGAAAAAGTTGGGAATTTGGAGATAAAATGTTGATGATTGATTAGGATAGATCAATTGAGGTGAGTGGACACTCAAACCCTAATTGATCATATCTTGAATAGATGAAATTTTGATAAAACCCTAACTTTGACTTTAGGAGCACACGCACAATCTATCCTGTTCTGAAACTGTTAGTGATGCAATGATGCATATGTGAATGATATAGGGTGGTGTCTTAGGTCAAAAATTGGGGTATGACACTATCAACACCCAAGTTCTATTGATGCTGATGAAATTTATGACTCAAGTTGTATCCATGTTTTACCAAGTCAAAACCAAGTCAATTAAAAAATAAAACTCAATTAAAATAAAATAAAAAAATTATTTTTTTTAAATGATTATTCAATTGGATTTTATTGATGAAATGTATAAATGGTGTCTAAACACCAAATAAAAATCCAAAAAAATTACCAAGGGTCCAATAAAGGTCAATAACTGCTTACATAAAATTTCGAAATTTTTAAAAGTCATAAACTATTTTTAAAATATAAAGATTTAAATAAAATAAACCAAAAATCACAAAAAATTGTAAAATCAAAAATAAAAATAAAATGAGGTTACCAATATTTGTCAAAAGGTCATTGGATCCTTCCATATTTTTTTCTCAGAATTTAAAAAGACCAAAAAATATTTTCAAACAATGAAAACAAATCAAGAAGATGAGAAAAATCATAAAAAAATATCAAATTATAAAATAAAATTATCAAAAACTAAAAATCAGAAAGAGAAAACTCAAAAGTATTTTTAGTAATTTTTTAAAATGATTTTAAAGTTTGAAATGAATTTCTTTTTTGTATTTTTGAAGTTTAAAACAATTAAATATAAAAAACATAAAATAAAAATAAAACAAAAAATATGTAGACCATTTGATCATTGTCAAAATGTATTAGTAAGCAGATCCAAAGGACCCGACGCACTGTGCATGTTATGGTCACCACTGAATCATTAATTTATAATAAAAATAACAAAAAACAAGAAGCGTTGGATCTGATTCCAATTTTAATGTGCTGACAATCTGAATGGCTCAGAGACACCGATGCATGATAAACATGAGTCAATCCGTGAACACCATATCCAAAAGAGTCAAAACACTCAAATTAAAACGTTTGGCTGTGTATCGTTGGTTGAAGAACAACACGAAGGTCGTCTTCAACCTCCAGCCTCCTGCAACTAGGACAAATAGAGGATCCTTTAATCAGTTTGCATGCTCAAATTAGCTTGTAGCAGTTGAAGACCAAAGAAATTCCATCTCCACTAAACAAATATTGTAAAATGGATTGGTTTCATGGTTTGGATAACCTAAATTATGTATTAGAATGGAATCAGGGCCGACCCTAGACCAGAGCTACCAGGCCCACAACCGAGGGCCTTAAAATATACGGGGTCTCAAATTATTAGTATTTGGGCTTTATTAATTAAACATCAAAATATGTATATAATTCGTAATGAAGATAAAATTTGTGTTACCATTGTAGTCGAGCGAACAAGTGTTTCATTCCCTAACATTAGATGTGCTGTGTTCGAATTCTAGGTTGTACAACTTGTTTTCTGGCTAGTTTTTTGTCCTTTTCTATTGTACAGCTTGTTTCTTTTCTATTATTTTTCCCTTTCTACAAAATAAAACTAAAATAGAACGTGAATATATTCGTATATAATTTTATTTTATTTACTTTTTTTTCTTTTTTAAAAAATAATCTTAATAATTTGTTTAAGTAAATAGTATTTGTCTAAAAAATGTACTTTTTTTCAAAAATATAATTTTTTATTATTTTTCAAAAAGTAATCTTATTATTAATTTGTTTAGATAAAAATATTACCCTAGTAAATTTTTTTCACAAAATTTTGTTGAAGTATATTATAAAACCTCACCTTTTTATATTTATGGTTGTTTTATTATTATAATAGTTATTGTCATGTATGATTTTATTTGATACTTTATTGATGCTACTTGTTTATTTGAATTTCAAATAAATGTTAATTTTATTTATAAATTTTTTTATTTTTATTTATTGATTCAATTTCAACACTGTAAAATTTATCGTTTCAATTTTAACTCTACGAGATTGAACAATCTTAATTTCAGATTTTATATTTGTTTTCATTATTCTTACATGCTTCCTAAATTATCCAATAAAATTATAAAAAAAAAATTGTTTTTGAATATGAGAAGCGTAGGAAACATAAAAGATGTGATATTTTTTATAAAAAAAAAGTTATTTATTTATGGGTCATTTATATTATTTGTCTAGGATCTCTAAAATGTCAGGACCGACCCGACTGGAATACTCCAGAAAGAACTCTTGTAGTAGTTACATCTTGTGTTGTTGGAGGTGATGACGAAGCTATTAACAATGGATCTTCCGCGTCTGGAGAACAAAGACGAGGAGGATTACTATTAGTTTTTGTTGTGGAAGTAACAATAATGACTTTAGCAAATCTAGTTGATTTGGTTGTCACCATAGCTGGAGAGATCTGATTATTGAACTTTTTCACAAGATACTAGTAACTCAATGATTGAAGATATCAAATATTTATCTTCAATGCATGATTGGAGATTTCGTTTGGAGGATCATAGAGAATCATGTGAATCAATAATATCGACTGCGGTGAAATTGATATAATGAACAGTGCATTAGAATTCTGATACGGTGGCGTGGTGATGTGTTTTTAAGGTTAACACTCCAATTTCAAGTCAATTAAAATATGTGAAAATAGGGAAAGTGGAGATGAATTTGAATTCCGTGACATATTTCTTCTCTTATATGGTGGGGCAATTAAAACTTCCAGTGCAGGACGCGATGCGTTATGCGTAGGGGTGTTCGCGGTGCGGTTTAGGCGGTTTTGACGCAAAAAATCATCCGAACCGCGAGAGAAAAAGGCACGCGGTTTGGTTTGGTTCGGTTGACTTTTAGAAAAAACCAAACCAATCCAAACCAATGCGGTTTGGTTCGGTGCGGTTGGTTCGGTTTTTACAAATAATTTGTTGAGTCATACATTCACATCTATATGACAACATAACTTTGTATTTGGTCATTCATACATGATACACTACTAAATTATAACCAAAAAACTAATCATATTTGGACAATAACTTCTCATTTAATATGCAAAAGTTAGATTAGACAACAGTGATATAATAAACATAAAATAATAGCATAAAACAATATAAAAAATATTATAATAAAACAAAAAAATATAAGAGATGAGATGAGAAATTAGTGAAGATGAAAAAGAAAGAACATAAGAGAGGAGAGATTAGAGATAAAGATGTGCGATAAAATGAAATTGAAAGAGAGAAAAATTGCATAAAAAATAAGAACGTGCAAAGGAAATAATATAAGAGAGTAGATATTAGATAAGAAGAGGCAAGATATAAGTGGTGAAGATGAAGTGATAATGTTAGGAGATATTTAAGAAGATTGAAAATGAAATCATAACTGTAAAGATGAGAAAATTGTCTGTAATCATAAGGCTAATGTATAATAGATTTAGGTTTGGGATAGATGTGAGTTAAGTAAAATTTAAGTTATAACATAATGCGGTTTAGTTCGGTTTGGTTCGGTTTGTAAAATACAAACCGCAAACCGAACCAAACCATGCGGTTTTGTTAAAAAATACCCAAACTAATCCGAATCAAATGCGGTTTCGGTTTGGTTTGGTTTTGTTTGGTTTTGCGGTTTTCTATTAGATTGGTTTGGTTTTGAACACCCCTAATTATGCGTGAAAAGTCGAATTGATTTATATATGATGCAGAATAGCTCACAATTAGCTATCCTTCTTGACACTGAAGGTTCTAATATTCCATACATGTGTGTTCTCGATGTTCGTCTTTAAATTAAGGGTTTTATTTGTTACTTACAAATTAATTGTTTTTTTAGATTACTAATATACAACTTTTTTTTAATGAATATACTTTTATAATTAATACAAATTTTATTAATTTTTCTTTAAACTCCTTTTTGCAAGGGTGTCATTTTCACAATATATATATATATATATATATATATATATATATATATATATATATATATCTTGAAATACTAAAACAATTTCATGCCCAGGTGGTACCAACTATAGAATATTTCTATGAGAATGTTTAGGGATTCGGAGCTCAAGCAAAGGATACTTGTGCTCCAAGCTATATGTCTTGCTTACTCTAAAGTCAGGAGTCCTATTTATAGAGGTGCAGAGACCTCATTAATCATTGTCTGTAATGCATATGGCCTTCCTAGTCATGTAACTTGGGTTATCTTTAAGACTCATAACGTCCTCCGCTGCCAATGATGGTCATAAGTATAACGCACGCCATCAGGTATAAAATGGAAGTTACATCCTTAATGAGTCGACTTGGGCATAACGCCACCATAATGGCCGGGACCTCTGTAACTCCTAGGACCGGGTTGTATGCCCGACAACGGTCTTTTAATCTTCCCGAGCCTTATAGACGTCGACTCTTCCGGTCTCTCTTCCCTGCCAAGTATGATCACTCTTGTCTAGGATTAGCCGACCACATATCTCTGCTCGTGGATTTTATGTACGATCATAAGCCCTCGAGCATATGACTTCATGACTTGAAGTTTTATGGTCGTCAGTAGAAAACATAAGTTTTGGCCAAGATGTACGTCGACTTTGATGAACCACAAGTGCGTGTACTCAGTGCCCTAGATAGTCCAGTAGTCACCTACCTATTTCTAGGTATAATGATTACCACAATGGATTTTAAATGGGAACACATTTCCTCTTTCCTTTTTATAACGTCTCATTTACTTTTTTGAAAATATTTTCCTTTTCCGTTCCTCCTTACAAACCCTTCTCATGCCACTGCCCTAAATCCATCCCCCGCTTCTTCTTCAAACGAATCTTTCAGGTATTCATCTTCTATTCTCCATTTATCTTTTTCTTTTACTTTTACAAGATGGTTATTATTAGAGAATGCGATGACTTAGGGCATAGAAAACATCTAAATAGCGATGAGCGTAGAGATTTATGGGAGGAAGTCATGCGAGAGATGAGCGATGCTCTAGGGGTAGAGGAACTAGAGAGGGTGATGAACAAGATTAACTCTGAAGTTCTAACCTCTAATAGTGATTGTGACCCTGATTCTTCAGGTTCTGTGGAGCTTCTAATGGAAACAAGCAAATTGTTAAGTGGAGAAGTTCTAGGTTTCAAGCAAAGTTCCATCATAGACATGGAAATTGCTACGCTTCGATCACTCAAGAACATGTCCCCGATTGGGAATGAGGATGATGTAGTTCTTGAAGCTTGCAAGATCGGAGAATGTGTTTGCATGTCCCGCATAAAGGGGGTCGACCCTGAATGGTTCTATTTTTATGCAGGAGTGTTGGAAGACATTAACATACGTTTTCCGTTTACTGATTTTGAATCAGACGTCCTCTGAACAATGAACGTGGCCCCCTCCCAACTCCGCCCAAACAATTGGGTCTTTATAAGGGCCTTTGAAATAATATGTAGGGTCTTGAGTATAACTCCGACCATAGGCTTATTCTTCTACTACTTTTAAGTGAAGAACGCAAACTCTAAAAGCTGGGTAGCCCTAAGTGGCATTCCAAAAAGAAGCTTTCTTTAGGCCTTCACCTTAAATTATAAAGGCTACAAAGAATGTTTTCTCCGAGTTAGGTTTGGTCCTCGGTGTCCACAAGTCATTTACGGCACTGACGGGCACCCCAAATTCCCTTTATGTTGGACGAGCAACCCGCTCCCTATTTCCGGCTTTGATTATGACGCTCTAAGCAATAGCGAAACTCAATCCCTTGAAGTGTTAGATTCGTTTCGATCGATCAGGGTTAAAGACTTGCTGACCCTGCCCTATGATGAAATCCCAGCTTATTTGGGTAAAGTTTTCCTATTTCTCACCTACACATAATATTTTGTTTTCTTGACTAACCTTTATCCTCTTATTTCTTTTATGCAGACAAAATGACTAATTTATTTGTAAGAGAGAAAAAGAAGTTGATGGCTGCAGTCTGTGCTGCCCTGATGGATTCTGATGGCCCTTTTGAGGCCAAATCCAACCTGGCCGACCTAGAGATCCGGATAACAAAGAAGAAGAAAAACATTGGTCTGAAATGAGGTGCGTTGGATATAGTGGTGATCTCAGTGTCACCAGTCAAACGTTCTTTAGATATGGAGGTGGTGGCTGACGAAGTTCCCCCATAAAAAGCATAAAACTATAATGACCAATGAGGTCAATCAGGTCGACTGGGAGGTTTCCACCTTGATGAGAGAAGCTGGTGATGGTTTATCCTATCCCTCTGATGAAAACATGTTTTGGTTTGCTGACTTTGATGGCATTAAATTTCTTTACGACCATCTCAATGCCACGGAGGACATGAATAAGGTAAAAATCCTTGGGCCTCAAAAGATTATCCAACATCTCAGCTCATATTTGATGAGGTGTGTTGTCCTGGCCCGGGGCCTATTTGAATTAGGGGATGTCGCGGACAAAAGACAATCTGAGCTGGAAAAAGAGATCCAAAGGCTATATGATAATGAGAAATCTCTCAACGAAACAAACTCCCACATGAAGGCCAAAGTATATGAAAACGCTGAGAAGGCCCGCAAAAATGTTGAGAAGGTAAAAGCTCTGGAGAAAGAACTCTTTGCAGTGAAAACTTCTGCTGCCGAGCTAGAAGCTAGCCTGCAATCCTCAGAGAAATCATGCTCCGAGTTGAAGGAGGCTTTGGAGAAATCACTGTTAGACATCCTCGACGCCGGGGAAATGGCTTTCGACCGGGAAAAAGACCAGGTTGCTTGTCTGTACCCCGAGCTTGACCTTACTCAAGTCGATTTTTTCAAAGTCATAGTAGACGGGAAACTAGTGGAGGCCGACAACAATGATGAGGAGATGTTGGATGAAGAACCAGTCACCGTGGATACCACTCATCTCAAGACCCCTAGCTTTATCTCGTCTTTACTTTTTGAATTTGTTTCAAGTTAGTCACCCTTTTGGTGGGTGCATTTTGTAATTTCCTAACAATTGCCCTCTGGGCGTTTAAATACTGCTTTTGCTTATCTTGCATTTGTTTAAAATTGTTACTTGTTATGTATGCACTTGACACGTGCAAAAACAAGAAAAAACAAGATTATGCCTATATATCAGCCCCCAGTCGAGTGGCTAATTTAAAAAGTCATAACGACTTTACATAAGAGGCACTTAGTTTTTTTTGAGCATCTTATATAATCCAGCCACATAGCCCCCAAGTCGATTTATAGGGTTGAATAGAGTGGATGATTTTGATGCCTTGGAAAGGTATCTGGATACATTTGATCAGAGTACATGTTCTTGCGGGAAAAAATATATATATGATCTTAAGGGATTCGAAGACTCATACAAGGAATGCATGACCTCCAAGATAGGGGTCTAGCTTACCCCGCATATGGGAGCCCTTATATATGGTGTAAGAGACCTCTCTTGAGCGTGTAGCTAAGAGGGGGAATGAGAGAGTGTACTCAACTCATGGCCACAAGTCCTCTTTATATAATATGGTCATCACTAAGGTTCATGATGACGAATCGTCCATTAAATGGCGATTACTAATAACATAACGTCCGTGTCGACCCATAAGTAATGTAACATATAACCTCTCTCTAATAAGTTCCGTAACAGAAACCAACCCGGTATGGTACTACTCGGACAACACAGGTCGGCCGCGAATATACGTCTAGCGCGTCCGACCTAAGCACCCGGCTCCGACCTTGGGATCTCGTCGAGGTACTACCCGGTTATCAGCTAATAGACCCATCTCGGTCTCTATTTATTTCTCCTATCCCGGGCAATATATTTTATGTATGATCATAAGCCCCCCGAGCATATGATTTCTAGATCTTGAAGCCTTATGGTCAATTTAATAGAAACATAAATTTTTGCCCCGGACCGGACTTTCAATACTGAACTATGCCTTAGTGCGAATTTTGTTTGAACATGGTGGTTACCATTTTTTCGCTTTTAAGGCAAGCATTACTTCGTGGGAGTAGGTCTTTTAGATCAAAAAATTCTTGAAAGCTACTTTTAATATAAACACAATCCTCTGTTTGTTTAACTGACCTTATTATTATCCCGACATGCAACGTCTAGATCTTGTCAGGCCACAGGTCGTAAAGTTTAGACTGTATTGCTAATATTTACTCTTTGTAGGTAGACCAGCCCCGAGTAGTTTTTCGAGGTTTTGTCAAGTCACATTTTATCAAGCTTTCTAAAATGACTCAGGCTTTAAGCCGAGTTGTGGCGAAACGTTGGGTTGTGCCTGACACTGGTTCCAACAAAGTATCTTGAACCAAGGCTTTAAGCCGAGTTGTGGCGAAACGTCGGGTTGTGCCTGACATTGATTCCAGCAAAGTATCTTGAACCAAGGCTTTAAGTCGAGTTGTGGCGAAACGTCGGGCTGTGCCTAACACTGATTTCAGCAAAGTATATTGAACCAAGGCTTTAAGCCGAGTTGTGGCGAAACGCCGGATGGGATCCAATTAAGGTTCTTCGCCTTATATGTTTGGTACAGAGCCCCTGACAGGTTGAACCAGGTAGGAACAAAGCCTTAGCGAGGTTGAAACCTTGTTTTAGTACAGAGCCCCTAGCAGGTTGATCCAAGTCGGAACAGAGCCTTGGCGAGGTTGAAACCTTTGGTACAGAGCCCCTAGCAGGTTGATCCGAGTCGGAACAGAGCCTTGGCGAGGTTGAAACCTTTGTTTTGGTACAGAGCCCCTAGCAGGTTAAACCGAGTCGGAACAGAGCCTTGGCGAGGTTGAAACCTTTGTTTTGATACAGAGCCCCTAACAGGTTGAACCGAGTCGGAACAGAGCCTTAGCGAGGTTGAAACCTTTGTTTTGGTACAGAGTCCCTAGCAGGTTGATCCGAGTCGGAACAGAGCCTTGGCGAGGTTGAAACCTTTAAGGTTGTTCCGAGTAGGAACAGAGCCTTTAAGGTTGTTCCGAGTAGGAACAGAGCCTTTGATTTGGTTCAGAGCCTCTAGTAGGTTGATCCGAGTAGGAACAGGGCCTTAGTGAGGTTGAACCGTCTAGGAAATACATAAGAGATTATTGTTCTAAGGTGCCTCTTTACCCACACAGGGGGGGTAGAACGACACTCTTATTTTTTAGTATAGGCAGTGGTAGTTTTAGATGCTACTAACATTTTTTACAACCGGCAGAGACATTTAGCTCACCTTATACAATGGTATTTTACACAATCTTTAATCTTTATAAATTTGTAACTATCCAATCTACCCGACTTTTCGTTGATCTTGTCTTCTATCATTCTTGATTGGGATGCTTATATGATCCCCCAAGCATGAGGTTTTGTTGGAACAAAGTGAAGCGCTTTGACACCGAGCCATCCCAATCAAGAAGGACTCTATTTCTCGCAGTCAAGTACCCTAGTTGGTACTTGTTTATTTTTTACATACTGTCCATATCCCTCTAGATTTTGATATTAATAAATGTAGATGTCTCTCTCCCACGTAGGGGAAAAAGGACAACACCCAATACTTAAAGTAAGTAAGCTCCATGTAACCTATTGATAACTGAATTATTTGTTCACTTTTTACAATAATAAAAATGATTCCAACGCGCGCTTTTAATATATATCTCAAGACTCTTGGCTTTATTGGCGAGCTTGATACTCGGAGTGTGGTTGATATATTTTGAGTTCATTCATGTCTTGATTGTTGGAGATTTGCTAAATATCTTATCTTGATCTCGGACGGTCGAAAGTTGTTCTTAACATCTGTCGTCTTTTGATGCTTCATAGCCTTAAGCGCCTTTATGAGTGTGATGAGTCCATTTATGAATACTCTCAAGAGGATTAGTGTTAACAGCCGTAGGAAGAGCAGACCCCCAAAGATCTATCTTACTCTCAAGCTGACATCTCCTAACAAAAATGAGTAGCCATGTATTGAAGTTAATTTCCACATCAGTTATAAACTTAACAATCAATTAATGATACGCTTAGATTATACAAATCTCCTGCTTATATTATTTAGTAACAAATTGCATCACCTGATAATTCTTAAGCGTAATGTTTCAAATACGAAACTGTTATAACTATCATCTAAAAAATGTATATAGTCTTATATTGGGTGACAGCTTAAATTACCTTATCAATGATAAATGACAACTAATTTATGACCCATAACATTTTGTGATAATCATAACCGCAAACTAATCAACAATCAAGCATGATTTATCAATAGAACATATAAAATGACTTATCTTTGATGTTGGTGTCGGCGATGTGATCCTTTATCGAATCGTTAGCATTCGCCAGTTTCCATGCCATTAACTCCAACGCTCAAGGTTACATCACTATCTACTCCAAGCTGCCTCCGAGGTATCAAACCGTTGTGTCTGATTTCCATCTTTTTTTTTCTGTTCATAAAGCCACTACTACCTTTGGCTGCGCGTACTCGGACTGCTGAGTTGCAATCAAATGAATTGATGATGTTGATGCAGCCCTTGTTCTATCTATCTCAACGGTTGCACTTTTACGCCTTTCCCCTATTGATGTTTGGTACAACTACGAGCTAAACGAAGTTATCTATCTTTCGACGAATAAGCGGCTTCAAAGCATGCTTAAACTCCTCAACTCAATGAGTCGACATTGTTTCTGACTTAGATGTGTTGATCAATGCTTAGATGTATTTATACCGACAGCATATCATCTATTCTTGCAGTAACGTTGATCCCCAGCTAATAAGGTTATCAGGATTACATTGACAACTTCATCATCCTTTGCCTAACACATGAACATACGTTTGAATCAAATTCTATCATAATTATCTAATACATTGCATTTAAATACTGAGGGTTTAGGACTTATCTCTTAACATGGATGTCGCTGATACTTCAGTCGTCACAACTTCTACACCACTACTAATCGGTTTTTGACATTGCTATAAGACTGCCTCCTCTTCAAATCGGCAGTCCAAAATAAGGAGATGAAATCGGGATCTCCTAGCACAACTATGGACATTCGATCGTGCAACATGCTTCGAATTAGTATTCACAGTTATCTCAAAGAGTAGACTCTGAGGATCTATCTGGCTCCTGTCAAATCTGAAACCTGTAGATTGATTGCACGACAGTGTGCAAACCACTTCTCTTGATCGTAGGAGACTTACTTATCCTATAAACAAATGATCAAAAACTGAGTGACGACATACTTATAAAAATTAGCATGGACAGTGGATTAAAGTATTTTTGGGTATGCATTCAAACAATCATTCAAAAACTACTAATTAAGCATGCCTTGGGCAGTATTTTATATAACGTTAGTATACAGAACTTCCATTAGTTTCTTCACTGTTTATAGAGACCACATAGCAGCAGAAAATACTAAGAAATAAATTATCAAACACAGAGAATGTCCTTATGCCTCAACGATTCGCCGACAATATTAGTTTCTGAGTTGTTCATAATGAAAACAGTTTCGCCAACGAATATATAGATAAGTATGACATCACTCATGGTTTTATCAAACATATATACTACAACCGATTTTATGATACATAGAGTGTGAGACTTATCTGAATTCAAGTGCTGCTTTACGGCCTTCAACTGCATTATTTCGCAAAACAGCTGCAACTTTCGTTCAATTGCCTTCTACTCGGATTACAGTGGGAATGGATCATGAGCATATATATGGCTAAACAAGGTTGTCATCCGTCATGATCACTGTGCATCTTCCGCATGTATTATCAGCATAATGGTATGGAACGCATCGACCAATAACTAGCATCCATGAAAGCTCTCACGAGTATATCCTTGCAATCGCTTGCTGCCCGAAGGCTCTCATCTCATCCCTGACATCTATGCTCCCCTATATGAGATTTTATACGACAAGACCAGCTCCTGAGCCACGGGATCATAGCTATTCTTTCCCTGCAACCTAACTTCAATTAATTGAATACCTACATATTGCGAGCGGCAGAGACATGTTATTATAACAACCCATCCAAATTTCAGGCAATAGTCTATTTAACTATGCGGTAATGGTTTTGTGTTTCATTCTGGAACTTCGTCGAACATATCGTGCTCATTGCCGACGCAATGAACTTCTGATACTCTTCCTTATGCTCATCATAATAAGGAGCAGAGGATCCCAGGTGTCATGCAATAAGCATTACCACCTCGTCATTCAAAGGGTATGTAACCGGATCATACTACTAATACGTGGTGCTGAGTTGAAAGGATGAAGCCGCAGGAACAAACTGCAGCGCGTCTGCTTTATTCTCTTCTATGGTTTCAAAATCCAGTTGCCGTGAATAACGATGACGGCGGCGTGATCTGGATATCCGAGATAATTAGTGTGAGGATGATACTGAGCTGAGCATGGAAACTCCATGAGAATTGGCATGTGGATGTTGTCATCCTGGATGTCTTATTGTAGACGTTCAAAAGACAGTGGTATAACACCCTGAATCAAGATCACTGTCAAGACAATATGGAACTAAATGTTAGTAATCATAACCACAATGTATACAGCTTTTTTTGTTAATCATAACCACAATGTAACGGATATTTCTAATCGATTCTTAATATGAAGACGCGAGAATAATCGACGAACAATTAGGATTATCAAAGTAGAAGAGAGGAACTTATCTGAATGAAGGCTTCCTCTTTCAACCTCTTTGTCAATAAGAGGATCCCGATTGTGGCGTTATTGAATCGTGTCTCATGGTACGACGGGAGGCCGGCGTCTAAGATGTCGTTGACAAAGTCGTCTTCATTGCCTCAACGTCAAGCTGTCGTTTTCCATAAGTGTTGCCGATTCTTCTTGCATATTCGTATGGAACATCCATTTACATTATTGTAAAACACATTGCATAAACAGTACCAACGCACCTCAATAAATGATAAATAAACAAATGTCACATGAATGCAATAGTCAATCCCAGGGATTATCAGATCCAACCCGTTTCAAATTAGAGGTACCATTGTCTCAATATATACTATGACGGAATGTTACCCGAATTCATATAGGGTCGGATATGGTAAAATGTTCAGATTCGAGGTGTGGTCTAGTAGTAATTTTACGGAGGTCCTATGGTGAGCACCAAATGTTTTTGCAGGAAAAATTATATATATGATCTTAAGGGATTCGAAGACTTATACAAGGGATGCATGACCTCCAAGCTAGAGGTCTAGCTTACCCCGCATATGGGAGCCCTTAGATATGGTGTAAGAGACCTCTCTTGAGCGTGTAGCTAAGAGGGAGAATGAGAGAGTGTACTCAATTCATGGCCACAAGGCCTCTTTATATAATATGGTCATCACTAAGGTTCATGATGACGTAACCATTCATTAATACTCGTAACCGATTACTAACAACTTGTAACGTCCGTAACCGACCCATAAGTAATGTAAAGTATAACCGCTCTCTAATAAGTTCCGTAACAGAAACCAACCCGGTATGGTACTACTCGGCCAACACAGGTCGACCGCGGATATACGTCTAACGCGTTCGACCTAAGCACCCAGCTCCGACCTTGGGATCTCGCTGAGGTACTACCCAGTTATCAGCTAATAGACCCATCTCGGTCTCTATTTATTGCTCTTAGCCCGGGCAATATATTTTATGTATGATCAGTACATATTAAGCCAAACCGGAGATGCGACAATGTGCAGAGCCCATGGCGACTATGAAGCCGACAAGTACCTTAAGAATAATTCCACAATGCTTGAATGGTGCTATATAAATAAGTGAAGCATTCTTTTAACTATAGGCGTTGAGCCAAATCCAGGCGGTAGAGGAATCAAAAGTCGTCATATTGAGCCTGATTATAGTGAAATATAAAATTCACTTTGAAAATCGACTGAGACAGAACTCGGCAGGAAGCTTTATTTATTTTGGAACAGAGCCTTTGTCGAGGATGATGCTTGGCGAGACACCGAGTTATTCCAGGGAGCATCATTGAAGTGATACTCGGTAGGGAACTCATATGGCGAATGTAGAGTTTTGGAATAGAGCCCTTGACGAGGATAAACCTTGGTGGAACACCGAGTTTTGCTGGGAAGGTAGGGAACTCATATTGCGAACACAAATTTTTGGAACAGAGCCCTGACAAGGATGAACCTTGGCAGAACACCGAGTTATGCCGGGAAGGCAGAGAACCCATATGGCGAACGCAAAGTTTTGGAACAGAGCCCCTGACGTGGATGAACCTTGGCGAGACCCCGAGTTATGCCGGGAAGGCAGGGAATCCATATGAAAAACACAGAGTTTTGGAACAGATCCCCTGATGAGGATGAACCTTGGCGAGACACCGAGTTATGTCGGGAAGGCAGGGAACCCATATGACAAACGCAGAGTTTTGGAACAAAGCCCCTGACGAGGACGAACCTTGGCGGGACACCGAGTTATACCGGGAAGGAAGGGAACCCATATGGCAAACGCAAAGTTTTGGAACAGAGCCCCTGACGAGGATGAACCTTGGCGGAACACTGAGTTATGCTGGGAAGGTAGGGAACTCATATGGCGAACGCAGTGCTTTGTTGGAGAACCATCGAGGTGGAACTCGGCAAAGAGCTTTGTTACATCCTAGTTTTTTTTTACATAGACTAAATTTGTTAAGGTGCCTCATTAAAAACCCTGGCCCTTTCCTAGGGAAAAGAGTACACCAATTTTATTACATCAACTTACAAAGTCTAACTGAAATAAAGCATAATACTAGTTACATTCCAAGTCCTAGGTACTTCTATTCCATCCAAAGTCTCCATCTTGTAGGCTCCTCTTTCCAGCTTCTATATAACTCGGAACGGTCCTTCCCAGTCAGGAGATAACTTTCCCTTCTTCATAGGATCAATGACTTTCTTTAAGACCAGGTCGCCTTCCTCGAAATCCTGTTGCTTCACCTTTAGATTGTACCTTCGGGCTACCCTTGGTTTAGCTACAATTTCTCTTATATGAGCTGCACTCCTTATTTCTTCCAAGAAGTCAGCCACGACATTCAAAGCTTAGATGTTGACGTCCTGCTCAAAATTCTCCCGACGCCACATAGGCAAGCTAACTTCAACCGGGATCACGGTGTCGACACCAAAGACCATTATGAAAGGTGTTTCCCGGTTGTTGAATGAATAGTGGTGTGATATGCCCAAAGGACCTCATGAAGACACTCCGCCCATAAACGTTTGGCATCATCTAGTTTCTTTTTTAGGGCGTTCAAAATGACTTTATTAGCTGACTCTGCTTGGCCGTTTGCCTGGGGGTGCTCCACTGAAATAAACTTGTTAAAAATACCAAGATCTCTACAAAATTCAACCTCAAAAGAAATTGAAAACTGAGTTCCATTATCATAAACAACTACCCGAGGAATTCCAAATCGGCAGACAATATTCCTCTAGTAAAAACGTCGTACCCTCTATGTTGTTATCTGAGCTACTGCCTCGACCTCCACCCATTTAGTAAAATAATCTACTGCCATGATGAGTAATTTGAACTACCTGAGAGCCAGAGGAAACGGCCCCAGGATATCCACCCCTACTGACAGAATGGCCACAGAGAAAGTACATAGTGGAGGAGTTCATCCGACGTGTGGATAGCGGGCGCAAACGTTTGACATTTCAGACAAGAGTTGACAAAGTGTACGCAATCTTTCAGCATGGTGGGCCAATAGTACCCAACCTGCAGTATTTTACTTGCCAACGACCGACCACCTAAATGATTCCCACACACGCCCTCATGCACCTCCTTCATCACTAGATCAGCATCCTCTTCCGGCACACATCGTAACAAAGGGTGAGTCCTTCCCCTTTTAAAAAGCTTATCATTCACAATGATATACCGCGCCGAAACATTTTTGATTCGCCTATATTTTTCTTTGTTGTCGGGAAAAACATCTTGTTGATGATACTGGACAATCGGAGTCATCCACCCTTTATCTTCCCCAACAACACACACTTCTTCTTTTTCGATGTTAGGCAATGCCAAAGTCTCTTGAATAACAGTCTTGTTCATTCCTGATCCCTTCGTACTAGCTAGGCACGCAAGAAGATCGGCCCGAGCATTATCTTCTCTGGGAATATGACAAATCTCAAAATCTTGAAACCTCTCAGAAAGTTGCAAAGCTAGATGGACATATTTCAATAACACAAGGTCTTTTGTCTAAAAGCTTCTGCCAACCTGCCCGGCCAGTAACTGGGAATCAGTGCGGACAAACAAATGTGTTACTCCAACCTCTAAGGCCAATTTCATTCCAGCTATGAGCGCTTCGTATTCATCCTGGTTATTGCTAGTTTGAAAACCAAAACGCATAGAATACTCCAACATAATTTCACCCGGACCCTTCAGGACTATCCCGACTCCACTTCCCTTTAGGTGGGACGAATCGTCTACAGAGAGATCCTAGTTTTCCGACTTCTCCACCCCCGCCGGAGAACTCAACTCCACTATAAAATATGCCAATGCCTAGGATTTTATGCTCGTTCGAGGAGTGAATTCGATGTCGTACTCAGAGAGTTCTACAACCCATGACATCATTCTCTCGGCTAGGTCCGGCTTCTTGAATATCTGCTTTAAAAGGAAATTTGTTTTTACTTGGATTGGATGGCCCTGAAAATAGTGCCTTAGCTTTCGCGCAGTCGTCACCAGTGCCAATGGTGGTCGTTCGATCTTCTGATACCTTAACTCTACCCCCCCTTCAACACCTTGCTGATGAAGTATATCGGGCGTTCACCAGTTTCTCCACCTTGGACCAACACGGAACTAATGGCACTGTCAAAGACAGCCAGATACCAAACCAAAGGAACATTCTCCTTAGGTCTAGACAGCACCGGTGGAGCCGATATGAACTACTTTACCTCTCGGAATGCCTGTTCACATGCTTTAGTCCAGTGAAAATTAACCCATTTCCTGATTGCTGCGAATAAATGGATTGACTTATCTCTGGCCCATGACAGAAACTGAGATAAAGCTGCTAATCGGTCAGTCAACTATTGAACTTCACAAACAGTAGTGGGACTCTGCATGCTGATTATTGCTTGGCATTTATCCGGGTTAGCCTCAATTCCTCGGCTGGTTAATATAAAGCCCACGAACTTGCCGGCTTGCACTCCGAACGTACATTTGTCCGGGTTCAAGCGCATGTTATACTTTCTCACTGTTGCAAAGGTTTCTTCTAAATCCAGGATATGCTTTCATTCTTCTACATTTTTTACCACCATGTCATCAACATAAACTTCAATTTTTCTCCCAATTTACGGGGCAAACACCATATCCATAAGCCGCTGGTACGTTCCCCCAGCATTCTTCAGGCCAAACGGAATTACCTCATAATAGTAATTACTCTGATCTGTCATGAAAGTCGTTTTCTGAGCATCCGCTGGATTCATCGTGGTTTTGTTATACCCGGAATAGGCATCCAAGAAACTCAACAAACGAAAGCCAAAAGCTCCGTCTATCAACCGATCAATGTGCGGAAGTTGATAAGGATCCTTAGGACACACTTTGTTAAGGTCCATAAAGTCCACGCACATCCTCCATTTGTCGGTTTTCTTTTTAACCATCACCACGTTGGACAAACAAGTCGGATATTGAACTTCGCCAATGATCCCAACTTTTCGCAACTTGTCAACCTCTTCTACAATTGCCTTCCTTTTCTCCTCACCACTGTTTCTTTTCCGTTGGAACATGAGTTTAACATTAGGATCAAGAGCCAAGTGGTGGCACATAACGTCTAGGCTTATGCCAGGCATATCTGAAGGATTCCAAGCAAAAAGATCATTATTACGTCTCAGAGCCTCAATCACCTCTGTCTCCTCTTCTAAGGCCATCTGAGTACCAAGGTCGGTAATCTCAGACGACTGAGAACCAATCTGAACCTCCATTGTCTCCTCTTGGGGAACCAGACTATCTTCGTGAGGATCTTCCCTAGGATCAATATCAACCATATTCACCTTGTGGTCTACCGACTCTTCAGTCAGAATGTCTTTCTTTTAATTTTCATGTTGTCTTTATAACATTTCCGAGCTAACCCTTGGTCACCCCGAACTACACCAACCCGATCTTCTCCTAACGGATACTTCATAGTAAGGTATAATGTTGATAGGGCCGCCTCCATCGCATTAAAAGAACGGTGTCCAATAATAATGTTTCTCGGGAGCGTTCCTTTGAAGGCGAATTATCCCGAGGACGAGCTCGCTATCCGGCGCCTTCATCCAGGGCCTTCCCATTTTCTTTAGCATTTCGGCCTCTCTTCTCCATGTTGCTTTCATCACCCTTCACATAACATTATGCTCGGGTGATGATCTCATCCACGCTCTTAGCCGGTTTCTGGGCCAGAGATTCATTGAACTGCCCGGAACGGAGTCCGTGCTGGAATGCCGCCACAAAGATTTTCTGATTGGGGGTGGGAAACCTTTATAGTTTCTTCATTAAATCGCGCCATGTAGTCCCTCAATGACTCTGTTGGTAGATGTCAGACATCGAAAAGCGAGGTATTTGCCGTCTTTCGATGGCGATTCGTCGAGAACTACTGAATTCTTTTCTTATTGAAGTCTTGATAACTAATCACTAAGAGCCGAGGCAAGCCCATGTACCATCTCAACGCGGATTCTCTAAAAGTGCCAGCCATAAGCTTGCATTTTAAAGAATCATTGACCCCTATCAAAGCCATAGTATTATTAATTGAGATGATATGCTCCTGCAAGTCTGTTTTACCATCATACGTCCCCCGGACGGGAGGTTTAAGGTTTAAAGTTCTAAAAGCTCTGTCTCTTGTTCTTCAGCTTCTTCCTGGCTCCATTGTTGGACAGCCTGAATGCTATCCTGCAGGGTGTCATTGTGTTGACGTAAATCATTGATCATGCATTAATTATATGAATTAATTATATAATATATTTCAAACAATAAAATTAAAAATAAATTTAATAATCAATTTTTTTAATTAAATAGGGAAATATAAATTATTTTTTAATCCTAAAAAATTTGGGATATTGGGCGAATTCGCAAGTTAATTTGCGAATTCCACAAATAAAGTGAATTCTTAACTTTCGAATTCATCTTTTTTTTTAAAAGATAAGGTGAATTCGTATGTTAACTTGCGAATTCACCTTATTTTTTTAAAATTGTGGATTATTTCGTAAGTTAATTTACGAATTTACTTTGTTTGGGAAATTCGTAAGTTAACTTGAGAGACATTTTTGGTTTTTCACCGGAAAGAAGAATCCCAGTAAATAAGAAAAGAAATTCCGTAAAGAAATTCCCTATTTATTTCTGATAGAATTGATCTGTTTCAACATGTAAGTATCAGAATGGTCAAAATAGTAGCGACATGAGGTGGAGTCATTAGCAAGCAACATGAACGAATATGATCAAGTTGATAGAAATATGACCAAGATAATTGCAGCGTGGCCGATTACAAAGACTACATGCAAGTACGTACATGTCGAGATAGACTTAAAAATCATAAGAAATTATTTTAAAAATAATCAATCAAAATTTTAAATATAATATTTTTTTTCACCTTCAAAATTACAATTTATTTTTGTAAATCCAATTTTAAAAAATTAAAATTTATTAAAATTTTAATTTTTTTTATATTGATTGTTTCTAAAAATATTGATATATGATTATTTTCATTTAAGAATTCCTTTAAATAATAGTCCATCTCTCCATTTTGTTTACTCTTATTTTGTTTTGTGTTTATACAATCATATTTTTTTATGCTATCAAATTATTTTTATCAATTATTGTTAAATATGACTTAAAAAAGAGGAAGCATATACCAACCATAGAGACAAACAGACAAACTCTATGCTGCAAAAGAAAAATAACTATAATAGTATTAAGTATAGTTTATTCATCACACGACCAGTTATTCCATATATTGCACTCTCGAGAAATTTTATATAATTCCACGAGTAAATTAAGCAATATTTATGATTTTATATTTTACATAGGTTTTCTTTTATTCGCTATAGAAAATCATCTATAACATCATGGATTTAAGGGCAGAAGACAACTCTATAGTTAGTACCACCTGGGCATGAAACTGTTTTAGTATTATCACTGGGATACTGATAAGCATCAGGGCAAGAGCGTTCTCTGCAAGTTCTTACTTTGTTACATCCATTAGAGGTTGGAGCAATTTGCATTGGACAGTTGAAACCATCGATCACAGATATATCATAGTAATCCTGATTGTTTCCAGCGTTAAGTGAGTATTCAACAAGTGTGGTCGGAGGCCTACCAGATAAGCTGCAACTTAGGACACCACCGCAGTCACCGGTTTGACAACTACCACGGCCTGAGCCGTCAAAGTTGCAACCAGTTCGGCCCCAAATTCTGCCCGATGAGGTTCCAGGAGCGATGTATAGACTCCATGTTTGTCCCGAGTTTAACTGCCTACCACCACCTCTAGGAATGGCAGCGGGCCACACGGTGTAGGGGCATCGGTTGACAATTTCAAACCTTGCTGCATGTGCAGATATCAAGCAAAGAGTGAACATAGACAGCAATGATATTTTCATGAGAGACATTTTTCCTGCAGTGAAATAAACAATTACAGTAACTAACAAGATAAGAACACTGAGTGATGTTGTTTTGTGAATAGGAAGTAGGTACTGAGGCTTAGTTTCTATAGCTACAATCAGGATCTTAATTATCATGAAACTACGATGCCGTATGTAGAAAATCAATCAAATTGAAAAGTCTAATCATTTATAATACATGACTTTTTATTTACGGTTTCATACGGCATCTCTAGTTGTTTTCTTTTTCTCACAATTTAACTTTTTGTTTTGAATATTCCGGAATTTAATTATATTTATATCCGTTTAAAATGTATGTTGTTTATGAGACAAGTTAGTTTTAGTTGTTGGTTGTTAGTTTTAGTCGTTGGTTATTGGCTGTAAGTGTAATTAACTGGTTTGTAGTTTATAATTATTACTACAAAACATGCTAACAATAATGTTAAATTTATCACAGTTGTTCCTAACATCGAAATGATATTTCTAAATTCAAGACGTGAACGTTATGTATTTAGTTTTTTATTAAAAATTGTTATGATATAATAACGGTTGTTGCCATAACCGTCATTATACAATTAAATTTTTTTCTTAGGTTTGAAATTTAGTTCATCAAATAATTTATTTTTTTAATATTAAGGTGCGTCTTATTTTTATTATTATTTTAAATAAAAAATAAAACGGATGTCACTACGGTAGTTGACTCAACCGTTGTTAGATTGTTTATTCCACTATGGTTCTGGTGTTTAACCGTGATGATCAAAAGTTTTACTAATAAATTAAAATAACTTAATCTCTCTTTCTATCATAAGATGTCCTAGGCTAACAAGCCAACCAGAGACAACATCAGTACTCATCTTCAATTGCAAATCTTCAACATATTGTTCATTTCAATTGCAAATCTTCAACATATTCATTCTTGCTCTCGTCCTCATCTTCGTATTATGGTACTCTTCATCTTCAGTTTTCAATCCTTTTTTCGCTCAATATTGTATATTGTTCTTGGTTCATATATATCGTTTGTTAGATGTTTTGTTTGTTCCCCTGGATACCTTTCTTGTGTTCAATGTTGTATATTGTTTTTGATAAATATATATGTCGTTTGTTAGCTGTTTCTGTTGGATATAGAAGTGAACAAAAATATTATATTCTAATGCTTAAGGTTTAGAGTTATAGTTTTTGGTTTATATTTTGGTTTGTCATTCACATTATTATTCCTGTATAAATTTCAAAAATTGTTATGGACCGTAGTTGGATGAAAGTCGGTAGATTATGTTTAGTTTATGAGAATGGAGTTCATGAACTCCTTAAATACGCTAATAAAAATTTTCCCGACAATAATGGTATCTTTTATTGTCCTTGTGTTAAATGAGGGAATATTTGTAAAGGAACAAAGGATGAAATATTCCATCACCTATGTGTTGTTGGGATATGTCAAAATTATACGATATGGACGTGGCATGGTGAGGTGGATAATGGGGGAAGATGTACGTCAAATATTCAAAGAGTGGATGAAGATGAATATATGGATGATCGACTAGAGGATATGTTTCGTGATATTGGAGAATCTTCTTTTAAGAATGCTCATATTTATGATACTTTTGTAGTGATAAAGACACACATTTATATAAGAGATGCACGAGTTTTACACAGTTGTCTACGGTGTTAAAGTTGTTTAATATGAAGGAAAAATGGATGGTCAAATAAAAGTTTCACATAATTACTTGATTTGCTAAAGCAAATGTTACCAGAAGATAACAATTTGTCGGATCGTTGTTATGAGGCCAAGAGCATATTGGGTCCAATGGGTTCACTACAAAAAAAATAATGTTTGGCAGCACCTCTACGAAAGCGCTTTCGTAGGCTTTAAAAAAAATTCGCTTAAAAAAACGCTTTCATAGGGTTCCCTAAGAAAGCGCTTTCCAGAAAGCACTGCTAAAGGGAAATATCTAACCTACGAAAGCGCTTTTGAAAAGCGCTCTTATAGGTAGCTTTAAGAAAGCGCTTTTAAAAAGCACTCTTATAAGTGGCCTTAAGAAAGCGCTTTTTAAAGCGCTGCTATAGGCCTATGATACGAAAGCGCTTTTGAAGGAAAAAACGCTCTTATATATGGGCTTTAGAAAGCGCTTTTAAAAGCGCTTTCGTAGGTTATTTTATAATTAAAATTGAAAACCCTAAATATGATTTTTGGCCCTCATTCTGTTTTGTTCATCTTCATCTTCGTATTTTGTTCTTGCATTCTCAACCTCCAGCATTTTGTTCCTGGCATTCTGTTCCACTAGCATTCCGTTCCTGGCATTCTGTTCCTCCACACTCGTCGTCGTTCTCTTCAGCTTTCGCCTCTGTTCTTCGCGCATTCGCCGTCTGACAAGGTAAGTTTCAGCCTGCGTTGGTGTTTCTGTTTTTGTTATTGTTCTTCGCATCTATATCTCGATTCTATGCATGTCTTCCATGGCTAAGTTACAATGGAGCTTCTGTTTGTTTAACTTTATGACAGTTTCGTGTAAATGTAGCTTCTGTTTGTTTAACTTTGTTGTGATGCTTCTGTTTGTTTAACTTTGTTGTGATGCTTCTATTACGGGTCTGTGTTGTGTCCGGTCTCAGTGTCAGTGCTTCATAGCTTATAAGAATTTCTTTCTTGCAAATCATATAGGTGGAAATTTGTTGCGAGTTCATTATTTGTGGATTTTAGAATTAACATGATTATTTAGTGATAGGTATTTGAATTGAAGGTCACATTACTGATGTCCCCTTAAAACTTTTGAAAAATCTTTGTCAAAGGTTTGTTTACAATCTTCTTCACCACAATAACAAATGCAAAAGCCAATAGTATGATTCAAGAACACATATTGCTGTTATCTTACACATACATGAAGCTGATGCTGAAAATTGTAAAGACTTTTCAATTTCCTGAGAGCTGAACAATCTGTTTGTATGTAACTCAAATAAATTTTCAATACAATTGCAATGCGTTGGTCATTTTTGTTATTTTTCTTGCAACAATCAGGCTTATTTCAAGTCAAGTTTTGATTTGACACAAGATGTAATAGAGATTAAACACTTGTATAGTCTAAAATATCATTTGACACAAGATGTTCATGACATTCATCCTATTTTTTTAATAGAACTTTAATGCGCATTACTAAGTTTGTTCATGGCTGCCCGGATTTCGTTACGGTTGATTTATAGCTTGCATTGAATTTGGTTTATCATGTTAGTTTCACTTACATTCATTCATGTACATTCATCCTATTTTTTATAATATAAGTTTTCTTTTCTTTGAATTAGCAGTGTTTCCTGGCCTAGTTTGATGTACGACGCTCATTCTCCGCGTTTCTTTGAGTTCGATAAATCCGAGGTAAATTTCTTCCTCAAATTACTGGTATTGTGATGAATTTGTCTTAAATTGCCTTTCGTATATTGCGTTTTCTTGATACGGATCCATTTCGTGTATACTTTGCGTTTTGACAGAAACGCAGTATACTGTTTTGTGCATTAATTAGTTGATATGGATAAGACATGGATGTATTCCAATCATTTGTCGAAAGACTACGAGAATGGGGTTTCGGAGTTTGTTAAGTTTGATGTTGCGCACGCCAAAGACCCCAGTCGAATGATATGTCCTTGTTTGTATTGTTGTTATGGGAACCGGGTTGATGCAGTTCAGTTGACATCACATTTAATACGGTGTGAAATTGATAGAAGTTATACATGTGGGAATATGCATGGTGAGAAAAGTAATGGGAATGTTGAATCGGGAGATAAGAGGACCTATACTTCAAAAGACAATTGCACAGATACATGCGATTATGATCGAGTCGAAGAAATTGTAGAAGCGCTTGAAGAAGATCTTAATGATTGTCCCAAAATGTTCGAGAGGTTAGTAAGCGATGCAGAGAAACCGTTGTATAATGGTTGTACAAAATTCACAAGATTGTCTGCGGTGTTAAAGTTGTACAACTTAAAGGCCGACAATGGATGGTCGGATAAAAGTTTCACAGAGTTATTAGCCCTTAAGAAAGATATGCTACCAGAGGATAATGTTCTTCCCAATCGAACATATGAGGCAAAAAAGATATTGTACTCCATTGGCATGAGCTATGATAAGATACATGTATGTCCTAAAGATTACGTTTTGTTTCGAAACGAGTATGCATCGTTAAATGAGTGCCCTAAATACGGTGCCCCTCGATATAAGAAAAAGTTGTCTCCGGCAAAAGTCTTATGGTATTTTCCTATAATCCCGAGATTTAGACGGATGTATCATAGTGAAACCGATTCAAGACACTTGACTTGGCATTCAGATGAAAGAATTATTGATGGAAAATTTCGACATCCGGCAGATTCTCCACAGTGGATGAAAATTGATAATGATTATCCTGAATTTGGAAAAGAAGCAAGAAACCTTCGCTTGACATTGTCTACTGATGGAATGAACCCATACGGTATTCAAAGTATCTCGCATAGCACATGGCCTATGATTCTTATGATTTATAACCTACCTCTGTGGCTATGTATGAAGCGTAAGTACATGATGTTATCTATGTTAATTTCTTGGCCTAAACAACCAGGAAATGACATAGACGTATACTTGGAACCATTAATCGAAGATTTGAAGATTTTGTGGGAGAACGGTGTGGAGGTTTATGATGTTGTTTGGAACAATTAACGATTTTCTAGCATACGGAAATCTATCAGGGTATAGCATTAAAGGTGAAAAAGTGTGTCCTGTCTGTGAAGATGAAACCGATACGATGCGATTGAAACTTTGTCAAAAGAATGTCTTTCTCGGTCATCGTAGATTCTTAACTTCTAAACATCAGTATCGTGGATGGAGAAAAGCGTTCAATGGAGATACCGAAAACGTAGAGCTCACTTGATTGATCAAATTTTGAAAAGGTGAAAGATGTGAATATTCAGTTTGGCAAGCCTTTTGCACATAAAATTGTCACAGGTGGGTGGAAGAAGAGGTCTATTTTTTTGAATTGCCATATTGGAAATCTTTGTACGTAAGACATTTTCTTGATGTAATGCATATTGAAAAAAATGTATTTGACAGTGTTATTGGTACGTTATTCAATATAAAAGGGAAGTCTAAGGATGACCTTAAAGCAAGGGAGGACATGGTAGACATGGGAATAAGAACTGAATTGGGACCCGTGAAGAAAGGAAGACGGACATATCTACCACCTGCTGTTTACACTCTATCTAGAAATGAGAAAAAAAATATTGTGTAAGTTTCTGAGTGAAGTGAAAGTTCCAGAAGGCTACTCATCAGATATTAGAAGAATTGTGTCTATGAAAGACCTCAAGTTAAAGAGTTTAAAGATGCATGATTGCCATGTTATAATGGAACATTTTCTACCGATAGGTATACGTTCTATTCTGCCATAAAATGTAAGAAGCGCAATAACTAAATTGTGTTTTTTCTTCAAGTCAATTTGCAATTAGGTGATCGATCCTGAGATTACCAACATTGCAAAAAGAAATAGTTGTTACTTTGTGTGAGCTTGAAATGTATTTTCCTCCCTCATTTTTTGACATAATGGTTCATCTTGTGAAAGAGACACAATTGTGCGGACCAGCTTATATGAGATGAATGTACCCTGCTGAACATTATATGAAAATATTAAAAGGGTATGTGAAAAACCGAAGTCGACTTGCCGAACGATACATTGTTGAAGAAGCGGTTGAGTTTTGTATCAATATTTGTCAAATGTTCAATCAATTGGACTCCCCAAATCTCATATTGTTGAAAAAAAAGAAGGTAAGAAGCTAATTGGAAATAAATTTGTGACAGTATCAAGGGTCGAACGGGATCAAGTGCATTTGTATGTTCTGCACAATGAGATTGAGGTTGAGCCATATGTTGAAATGCACAAGGGTGTTCTTCGAGGTTTAAATTCGAATAGAAATGAGAATTGGATTGTACGAGAGCATAATCGAAGTTTCATACCATGGTTTAAGGAACAGGAACGAGCATCCTTATTGAGATAAGGTTTCACTATTTAAGAGAACTTGTTAGTGAAGGAAGTTTGAGATTGGGATATTGTAGAAGTGAAGACCGAGTGGTTGATTTCTAGACCCAAGGAATCACAATTGAAGTGTTCAACTGATTGAAAAAGAACATGGATATGGAAGATTTGGAACACTTGAATTAAGGTGGTATGTTGCGAAAAAATCAATAATTCAACTGTTTATCATACTGTGTTTTTGTAACTAGTTATAGGGTGTAGTATTTTGGGTCTTTTGAAAAATTGTAAATAGTTATTTTAACTTATTATCATAACTGATCACCGTTGAGTTGAATTTAATTGTTGAAACAACTTTAACCGTTTGTAGGTTTGCAGTAACCAATTACAGGCAGTTAGTTTCTGATCTTTTATTATTTTCAATTTATTAATTGTGTTCCAATCTATTGTACTTGTATGTATTATTTTGAGTTATCATTGTATAGTTAATACAAATGTTGTATAAATATAAATATATTTTCACCTTCAATTATACTCTCTCCTTCTCCTTCTCCACGCTAAATTATTTTATTTTCACCTTTAATTTTCATTGTATATATTACCTTTAATTTTCTTCCACTTTCTCCTTCTCCACACTTTCTCCTTCAGTTATCATTGTATACATTACCTTTAATTTTCTTCCACTTTCTCCTTCTCCACACTTTCTCCTTCAGTTATCATTGTATACATTACCTTTAACAATTAAGAGTAATTAAACAGTTTTGAAAATTTTAGAAAATAACAGAGACTTAAATTGCATCCATAAAATATTTGTAGAGAGTAAAATATATTATTTATGAAAATTGAAATATTTATAAAAATCAAAAACATATTTAACGCTTATATAGGTTTCAATCTTAGCCTTTTGAAATTGGTTAAGCTTTGAGTCAAGTGAGAATGAGAATGAATTAAATATTTCATTAAAGTATTCACCAAAAGCTCTTTAGCATTTTAAAATGTAACTAAAACAATGTTATTTTCTTACGATCATCTAATGTTATTTTTTTAAGTGATTGTCATGATGTCTGCTCTAGGCATCTCAGCAGCTCTGAGTTTAGCATTATTGTTAAAATTATTTAAAGATCGTTAAATTTATTTATGAATTTTGAAGTAAAATTCATTAAACGCGGAGAATTTGGTTAATTCTTATCTAGGCATAGCATTCTAAATATGATACCGGCTTGTCTTGAGTTACTTTTGATGAATAAAATTCGTTAAATTTGCTTTTGTAAAAAAGAAAAACAATGGTCAAGATAGTAGTCATGTGTGGTCGAATTAATAACAACATTACGAATACAATCAAGTTAATAGAAATTTGGCAAAGATGATAGCAATTTGGCTGAGTATTAATAGTGTGTATAGTGGAAACAAACACACAGCACTATGGAGCAAAATAATACTAGTAATAACTATAAAGTGGCCATTTATTCATGATAAGACCATTTATTTCATATATATTGCACTCTCCTAAAATCATGTATTGTTTCACGAGTACACTAAGCAATATTTATTGTTTTATATTTATCACGGATTTTATTACATCAAGGGCAGAAGACTATTTTATAGTTGGTACCTGTTGGGCATGTAACTGTTTTAGAACTACTAACGAGCCTAGATGTCTGATAAGCATCAGGGCAATCAGGATTTCTACAAGTTCTTACTTTGTTGCATCCATTAGAGGTTGGAGCTATTTGTAATGGAATGTTGAAACCATTAGTCAGAGTTAAATCATAGTAATCCTGATTGTCGAAAGGGTCAGCTGATAATTCAACAAGTGTGGTCGGATAATTACCGAGGAACCTGCAACTGAGGGTGCCACCGCAGTCACCGGTTTCACAACTACCACGGCCTTGCATGTCAAATTCGCAACCTGTTCGACCCCAAATTAGGCGGGATCTTCCAGAAGGGATGCTTACGTTCCTTGTTTGGCCTGGATTCAACTGAAAACCATCAAAAACAAAACCGGCTCCGGTACCTGGCCACACCGTATAGGAACATTCGTTGAGAATGTTAAAGCTTACTGCATGTGCAGATATCATGCAAAGATTGAAGACAGACAACAATGATATTTTCATGCGAGACATTTTTTATCCAATACAATAAAAAATAAGTTTGCAACAGGAAAGATGTTGTGGTGTGAATAGAAAGTGGGAATTCAAGCTTAGTATATAAAGGCAAGAACCATAAAAAAACTAAGATGCCGTATGTGAAAAATCAATTAAATTGAAATGGTTAGTTATTTATGAAACATTACTTCTACTTAAAGATCTACACGCCATCTAAATTATAAGTTTAGAGAAAGAATTCTAAACTTGCAATTTAAAATGATTATGATTAATAGCTATTTTTTCCCCTAAACTCAAGACAACACACATGCAAAGATTTATTCACTCTATTACGCTATTAGCTTTTTGTGATATATATATATATATATATATATATATATATAGATATAGATAGATAGATATTCTTGCAGGAAAAACTTAAATATCTGTATTTTAGGGATTTCGAGGCTCAAGGTTAATATCTTGAACTCCAAGCTTATAATTGTCTTGCTTATCCCGCTAGCGGGAGCCCTATATATATCATAACTGCATGATTTTCATCCCTCCGTGCAATTAACAGTTTCCAGCTCATTAACTGTATCAGAGATGTGAAATTCCAGTCGTTTCTAACAATGATAGCTTCATAGTGTAACGTGTGCCGCTGAGATCAATGCAGTAGTTACCTCCAGCTCGTCCGTAATGCTCGATTTCTGGCCGGGTTAAATCTTAGCTCATATGGTCGGGATGTAGCACCATTCTCGGACACTGCCTCCATACCGTCCATCCGGGAATCATTCTCGGCTCCTTATCTGTCCCTTCCGACTTTATATCTCTGTTGGGATTTTATGTACGATCATAAGCCCCCTGAGCATAAGATTTAATGCCTTGAAGTCTTATGGTCGATAAAAACAAAAAATCATAAATCATAGACGAGATATACATCGGCTAAGACGATCTACAGGCGCGTGAACTACACTCTCTAGTTCTACTGAACAGTCACCTATATATGCGCAATGATTACCGCCTAGTGGGTTTTAACTTCCAACACGCTTCCAACTCCTTCCCACCCTTTATGAACAAGATTGATTCTGAAGTTCTAACCTCTGATAGTGATTCTGACCCTGACTCTTCAGGTTCTGTGGAGCTTCTAATGGAAACCAATAACCTACTTAAAGGAGAAGCCATAGGCTTCAAACAAAGCATGATTAGAGACCTGGAAATCGCAACCCTCAGTCTCTCTAGAATATTTCCTCTACGGGGAATGAAGATGATGTAATTCTGGAACCCTGTGAGACCGGGGAAACGCCTGTATGTCCCGACCCAAGGGAGTAAACCCTGAGTGGTTCTACTTCTATGCTGGAGTCGTAGAAGAGTTAAATATTCAATTCCCTTTCACTGACTTTGAAACCGATATACTACGAACGGTGAATGTAGCCACTTCTCAAATTCGCCCAAATAGCTGGGGATTTATAAGAGCGTTTGAATTGATTTGCAGAGCCCTGATGATAACCCCCACAATAGGATTATTCTTTTCTTTCTTTGAAATAAAGAGCGCGGACTCCGGGAGTTGGGTTGCCATCAGCGGTATCCCAAAGAGAAGCTTCCTTCAAGCCTACACATCCAACTTTAAAGGCTACAAGGAACGTTTCTTCCTAATTAGATGTGGTCCTCGGTGTCCACAGATTATCTATGGTGCTGATGGGCACCACAAATTTCCTTTGTATTGGACAAGTAACCCATTACCCATCTCCGGTTTTGACTATGACACCTTGAGTGAATCTGAAACCCTATCTCTTGGGATTTTAGATTCTTTTCAGTCAATCATAGTTAGGGATTTGTTAACACTATCCCAAAATGAAATCCTCGATTTCCTGGGTAAGTCTCCTTTTACGTAGTGCCTTTACACTAGATTTACTTCACTTAACTGACTTCTTTCTTTACTCGTTTGTATGCAGACAAAATGACTTACATGTCCATGAAAGAACAACAGAAGCTGATGGCACTGGCTCGTGCTGCTCGGATAAGTGTTGGCGGTCCCTCCGAGGCCAAATCCAACCTGGGTGGCCTTGAAATCTGGGAACCAAAGAAGAAAAAGAGCATAAACTCTAAAGCGAGCACATTAGAAACCGTAATGGTATTAGTCACTCCTGTCAAACGCCCTTTCGATGCCGAGCCAGCTGGTGAAAAAGCCCCAAAAAAGATGAACAGTGTGATGGAGAATGAAGCAAATCAATCAGATTGGGAAGTTTCCACTCTGTTGAAAGAACCTGGCAATAGTTCAAACCAACCCTCATCCGAGAACAAGTTCAGGTTCGCTGACTTCGACGACATCAAATTTTTATATGATCATCTCAATTCCTCAGAAGATGTGAACAAACTGGAGAGCTTAGGTCCTCAGAAGACCACACAACACCTAAGCTCATATTTGATGAGATGTGTCATTCTGACCTGAGGTCTCTTCGAGTCTGGCAATGATGCAGAAAAGAAAAATTATGAACTAGAGCAGGAAGTCAAAAGACTGGTTGAAAATGAAAAATCTCTTAACGAGGCTAATTCCAACTTTAAGACCAAAGCTCTAGAATCTGATGAAAAGATCAAAGCCTTAGAGGAAGAACTTGCCATGATGAAGACCTCGGATGCCGAGCAGTCTAACAAGCTTCAAGCTTCATAGAAATCCTGCTTCGAGCTAAAAGAAGCTTTGGACAAATCTCGGATGGATGTACTAAACGCCAGGGATATGATTTTTGACCGAGCAAAGGCTTAAGTCACCTGTTTATACCCAGATCTTGACATCTTGGAGGTTGATTTCTTCAAATCTATTGTGGATGGGAAGCTAGTTGAGGTTGATGATGGTGATAGAGATGCCACACTAAGTGAAGAACCAGTTACCATGGACACTTATCACCTTAATGCTTAACTCTTCCCTTTTTAGTCCTCATTTAGTCACCCCTTTTGGTGGGTGCACCTTGTAAAACTTCCCAAAAATTGCCCTATGGGCTTTATTTTAGTATTGCATATTTCCCTTTTTTCAAAAAATGCTTGCTTGTATGAATTTATTTAAGGCTTTAACTTTGTGAACAGAATTATGCAATATTATTATCCCCCCAAGCCAAATGGTTTTTTGCTTAAACCATGAAGACTTTAGTAGAAAGGAAATGATCCTTTGTTCACGTAGATTAGCCCCCGGATAATTTTTCGAGTTTTTAGCCGAGTTGTGGCGACACCCCGGGGTGCCTAAATAGGTTCAAACGAAGTGTCTTAAACCAAGGCTTTGGTACAAAGCCCTGGCAGGTTGATTTGAGGAGGAACGGAGCCTTAGCAAGGTTGAAACCTTGTCTTGGTACAGAGCCCATGCCAGGTTGATTCGAGTCGGAATAGAGCCTTAGCGAGGTTGAAACCTTGTTTTGGTACAGAGCCCCTGGCAGGTTGATCCGAGGAGGAACAGAGCCTTAGCGAGGTTGAAACGTTGTTTTGAACAAAGCCCCTGGAAGGTTGACCCGAGTCGGAATAGAGCCTTAGCGAGGTTAAAACCTTGTTTTGGTACAGAGCCTCTGGCAGGTTGATCCGAGTCGAAACAGAGTCTTAGCGAGGTTGAAACCTTTGGTACAAACCCCTAGCAGGTTGATCCGAGTCGGAACAGTGCCTTAGCGAGGTTGAAACCCTATTTTGGTACAGAGCCCCTAGCAGGTTGATCCGAGTCGGAATAGAGTCTTAGCGAGGTTGAAACCTTGTTTTGGTACAGATTCCCTGGCAGGTTGATCCGAGTCAGAATAGAGCTTTAGCGAGGTTGAAACCTTGTTTTGGTACAGAGCCCCTAGCAGGTTGATCCGAGTCGGAACAGAGCCTTAGCGAGGTTGAAACATTTGGTACAAATCCCCTGGCAGGTTGATCTGAGTCGGAACAGAGCCTTAGCGAGGTTGAAACCTTTTTTTGGTACATATCCCCTGACAGGTTGATCCGAGTCGCGACAGAGCCTTAGCGAGGTTGACCGTGGGGAGGTGTTGTGCCCCCATAAGTTTTATCGTATCTGATTTTTTACAAGCTAGATTATAATTTTAAGGTGTCTTATTAAAAACCCTGGCCCTTGCCTACGGAAAAGAGTACACCATCATTATTCACGCATCTTACATAATTTAACTGAAATACATTTCGAGACTACCTACATTCCAAGTCCTGGGTATCTATATGCCCTCCAATGTCTCTAACTAATAAGCGCCGTTATGCAGTTTCTCTAGTACCCGAAATGGACCCTCCCAATTAGGAGATATCTTTCCTTTCTTGGTCAGATCTGTTACCCTTTTAAACATCAAATCTCCGACCTCGAATCCACGTTGCTTCACTTTTAAATTGAAACGATGTGCCATTCTTTGCTTAGCTGCAACTTCTCTTACATGCGTCGTATTTCTCACCTCTTCCACAAGGTCGACTTCATCATCTAAACCCTGGTTGTTAATTCCTTCCTCAAATTTGTCTCGTCTCCACGATGGTAAGGTGACATCCACAAGGATCGCAGCATCAGCACCAAAAACCATTCTTAAAGGTGTCTCCCGAGTTGTTGAGTGAACGGTAGTGTGATAAGACCATAACACTTCATGAAGGTATTGTGCCCACATTCCTTTAGCCTCATCCAAATTCTTCTTTAGCCTCATCCAAATTCTCCTTATTAGCTGATTCTGCTTGACCGTTGGCTTATGGATGTTCTTCATAAATAAATTCATTTGTAATTCCGAGATCCTTGCAAAACTCCACAATATAAGCACTCTCAAGTTGTGTCCCATTATCAGAGACAATGACCCAAGGAAGTCCGAAGCGACAAATGATGTTTCTCCAACAAAACCAACGTACACGCTCCGCTGATATCTGGGATACCGCCTCGGCCTCTACCCATTTAGTGAAGTAGGCAACTGCTACAATGAGAAATTTCAACTGGCCCGGTGCCACAGGAAATGGCCCGAGGATGTCAGCCCCCCATTGATAAAAAGGCCACGGCACTAAAACAAAATGTAACAACTCGGCCGGTGTATGAATACCAGGTGCGAATGTATGACACTTTACACAATGGGCTACAAAATAAACACAGTCTTTCATCATAGTTGGCCAATAATACCCTGCATGCAATATCTTGCTGAACAAAGATCGACCACCCCCATGATTCTCACAAACACCTTCATAAGACCTCTTTCATCACTAAAACAATATCTTTCTCAGACACACACCGCAACATCGGAGCAGCTCGCCCCTTCTTGTATAACTTGTCTGATACCATCACAAACCTTGTTGAAACCTTCTTAATCTGCCTGGCTCTTTCCCTATCATCAGGTAAAACATTTTGTTGGAGATACCGTGTGATGGGAGACATTCATCCATCCTCTTCCTCGACCACTAACATCTCTTCTTTTTTTATACTGGCCAATGTCAATGTTTCTTGTATTACCGATTTGTTCATTCCGGAACCTTTGGTACTAGCTAGACGAGCTAGCAAGTCAGCCCAGGTATTTTCCTCCCTTGGGACATGACAGATCTCAAAAGCTTCAAATATTTTGCATAACGACAGCGCCTGCTGGACGTACTTTATTAAGACGAGGTCCTTTGCTTGAAAAGCTTCACTCACCTGTTCATCGACAAGCTGTGAATCCGTCTGGATAAGCAAGTGGGTCACTCCGACCTCCAAGGTTAACCTCAAGCCGACTAACAAGGCCTCATACTCAGCTTGATTATTACTTGTTTGAAACTAAATCGTAGTGAATACTCAAGAACTATTTCTCCAGGACCTTCCAAGACTATTCCAGCACCACTCCCCTTCAAATTTGATGACCCATCAACAGAAAGAACCCACCTTGCCGGCGAATCCTCTGTCTTCGGGGAACTGAATTCTACCATGAAGTCTGCTAAAACCTGTATTTTATACTAGTGTGGGGACTGAAGTCGATATCATACTCAAACAACTCCACCGCCCAGGATACCATTCTCCCCGCCAGATCCGGCTTCTTAAAAATTTACTTCAAAGGGAAGTTGGTTTTCACTAGGACTGGGTGCCCGTGAAATAATGTCGTAACTTTTGAGCATTTGTCATCAAAGCTAGTGCAAACCGCTTAATCTTTTGATATTTAAGTTCTGCTCTTTTCAGCACCTTGCTAACGAAGTACATCGGACGCTCTCCGGCTTCTATCACCTGAACCAGTACCGAACTGATTGCATAATCTGACACGGCGAGATATAACACTAGCTGTGTATTCTCTTTTGATCTGGTCAAAATCAGAGGTGTTGATAGAAACTGCTTCACCTCTAAAAATGCTTTCTCACATACCTCAATCCACTCAAACTCAGCCCTCTTTCTAATAGCCGCGAAGAAGTGGATCGACTTGTCACCTGCACAAGATAGAAAACGAGATAATGCAGCCAAACGGTCAGTTAGCTATTGTACCTCCCGCACTGTAGTCGGGCTTCTCATATCAATAACTTCCTGACATTTATCCGAGTTAGCTTCTATTCCTCGGCTCGTAAACATGAAGCCCAGGAACTTGCCGACTTGCACCCCAAAAGTACATTTGCCTTGGTTCAAGCGCATATTATACTTTCGAATAGTTGCGAAGGTTTCTTCAATATCCGCCACATGTTTGCTACCTGCCACCGTCCTCAAAACCATGTCATCCACATAGACCTCAATATTCCACCCAATTTGCGGAGCGAAAACCATATCCATAAGCCTCTGGTAAGTGGCCCCAGCATTCTTCAGTCCAAAGGGCATCACCTGATAAAAGTAGTTCTTGCGGTCGATCATGAAGGTTGTCTTTGAAGCATCCACCAGGTTCATCCTGATTTGATTATGCCCTGAATAAGCATCCAAGAAACTCAGAAGCCGAAACCCTGAAGCTCCATCAATCAATCGATCTATATGCCGCAAGGGATAAGAATCTTTTGAACACGCCTTATTGAGGTCGGTAAAGTCTACGCACATCCTCCACTTTCCAGTTTTCTTTTTTACCATGACCATGTTAGACATCCACGTCGGATACTAAACCTCGCCAATGAATCCGAATTTGATTAATTTTTCAACCTCATCTGTAACAGCTTTCCTCTTTTCTTCAACCATTTTCTGCTTTCGCTGAGATATCGGCCTCACATCTGGATCCAGAGCCAAATGATGACACATAACTTCTGGTTTTTTTCCGAGCATATTCGCGGGCTTCCAGGCAAAGAGGTCTAAATTTTGTCTCAGAACTTGGACTATCTCGGCCTCCTCCCCAGCAGAAAGTTGCGTCCCCAGGTGTGTAATCTCCGAAGGCAGGGATCTAATTTGTACGTCTTTCGTCTCCTCTTGAGGAGTCAGGCTATCCTCTCTAGGATCTTCTCTTGGATCAATGTCAAGCATATTAACCTTATGGTCTGTCGGGCTCTCTGCTGGAACCGACCTCTTATTAACCTTCATGCTATCTTTGTAACACTTTCAAGCCAATCCTTGATCACCTCGGACGATTCCCATGAAGCCCTCACCCAATGGGTACTTCATAGTGAGATACAAATTTGATAAAACTGCTTCTAGTGCATTCTCGTACACAGAGTATGAAAATATCACAAACAGAGACTCAGATCAGAACATCTTTGATTCCTTAAGAATGACACATAAAGGCAACACATAGGTTAAGGAAACAAAAGCTCTTGCGCTCATTCAGAAGTACGAAGCATTCAAAATGGAAGAAGATGAAACTGTTGAAGTATTGTTCTCAAGGTTTCAAATTCTGGTAGCTGGCTTAAAGGTTCTGGATAAAGGATACTCTATTGTTGATCATGTAAAGAAAGTCATCAGATGTCTTCCCAAGAAATAGAGACCTATGGTGACATCTCTCAAGCTTGCAAAAGATCTCAACAAAATATCTCTAGAAAAACTCATCAGCTCATTAAGAAGTCACGAGATTGAATTAGAAGAAGATGAGCCCCAGAAGAAAGGTAAGTCTATTGCTCTTAAATCTAACAAAAAATATGACTCTAAAGCTTTTCAGGAAGAAGAAGAAAACTCTAGAGGATCATCATCAGAAGATGATAAGCTATCTCTGCTCTCTAGAAGAGTTCAATAACTCAGGAAGAATAGACAGAGGAAGCTCTAAAATTTCACAAGATCTAACAACTTTTATGATCCATCCTCTGGACACAGAAAGTCAAGAAGCAAAGAAGTTGTCTACTACGAATGTAAGGAACCTGGTCACTATAAAAGTGATTATCCTAAAATTCTGAAAGAGAAGCCAAAGAAGAGGTTTGACAAAGAAAAGAAGAAAAGTATTATGGCAACATGGGATTACTCAGATTCTTCTGAAGCTTCGTCAGACTCAAAAGATGAAAGAGCCAACATAACTTTAATACCCAACATATCTGACAGCTCAAATTCCTCTTACTCTGATTCTGATACTGAAGAGGTATTTCCAAATTTTGCTGTTAATTTTTCTAAAGCTGAATTAGCAGAAAGCTTATCTGAAATACTTGAAAACTATCAGAAGCTTCAAATCAAATACAAGAATCTGAAACGGAATCTTGTATCTGATTCCGAAGATACTAAGAAACTTAAAACATAAAATTCTGAGCTTAAGGAAATCAACTCAGAACTAAAAATTAAAAAATTTGTATTTAAAGAAAATCTACAAAAGGCTCAAGAAAAATCTGTTTCAGAAGTTCTGAGTAATACTGATAATATTTTGAAAGAATATGATATTGGTTTTCAAGAATTTCTTGCTAAAAGCATAGGCAGAATAAAAATAGATTTTATGATCTATAAAGTAAGTAGAAACATAAGAAAAGGTTTAGGATATTTGCCTTCTAAAGATGAGAAACCATATTCTGAAGTAGATGATATGGTTATTAAATATACACCTCTAAAATCTCACTTCACTTATGGTCACCCACATGGCATAAAATATACTAGTGAATCATATTATGCAAAATCTTATGATAAACATAAGTTCAAACAGAACTTTAGAAAATCTAACCAAAAAGGACCCAAAAATATATGGGTATCTAAGGACAAAATAGTATATGTTGCAGATGTCTTTGACAGCAAAGTTGAAACACCTGTATTGGTACCTGGACTCTGGATGCTCTAGACACATGACAGGAAGAAAGCATATGTTCCAAAGTTTGGAACTTAAAGTTGGAGGTTACATAGGTTTCGGAGGCAACCAGAAGGGTAAAATCATTGGCTCTGGAACTATTGGTAACGGTTCTTTACCCTCTATTACAAATATTCTGTTAGTAGATTGATTAATGCATAATCTGTTATCCATAAGTCAATTAAGTGATAACGGTTATGATATTATCTTTAATCAAAATTCTTGTAAAGCTGTTAGTCAGAAATATGGAACAATCCTCTTTAATGGTAAAAGGAAACACAACATTTATAAAATCAAACTTTCTGAACTTAAAAGTCATAATGTTAAATGTCTTATGTCAGTGAACAATGAGCAATGGGCCTGGCACAGTTGATTGGGACATGCTAGTATGAGAAGAATATCTCAAATTAACAAACTCAATCTAGTCAGAGGACTTCCTAATTTGAAGTTCAGCTCAGATGCTCTCTGTGAAGCATGTCAAAAAAGAAAATTTTCAAAACCTCCTTTTAAATCAAAAAATGTTGTTTCTACCTCTAGGCCATTAGAACTTCTTCATATTGATCTGTTTGGACCAGTGAAAACTTCATCCATCAGTGGCAAGAAGTATGGGTTGGTGATCGTAGATGACTATAGCAGATGGACATGGGTCAAATTCTTAAGACTCAAGGATGAGTCACATTCTGTGTTTGCTAACTTTTGTAATGTAGTCCAGAATGAAAAATATTTTAAAATAGTAAAAGTCAGAAGTGATCATGGTGGTGAATTTGAAAACAAATACTTTGAAAAACTTTTTAATAAAAATGGTATTTCTCATGATTTTTCTTGTCCTAGAACTCCACAACAAAATGGAGTTGTAGAACATAAAAAAAGAACTTTACAAGAAATGGCTAGAACCATGATCAATGAGACTAATATTGCTAAACGTTTCTGGGAAGAATCAGTGAACACAACATGTTATATCCAGACTAGAATCTCTATAAGACCTATTTTGAAAAAGACTCCTTATGAATTGTGGAAGAATAGAAAGTCCAACATTTCTTATTTTCATCCTTTTGGATGTGCTTGTTTTATTCTGAATACCAAAGATTATTTAAATAAATTTGATTCTAAGGCACAAAAGTGTTTAGAGTTAGGATATTCTGAACGCTCAAAAGGCTACAGAGTATATAACACTTATTGTAGAAGAATCTATTAATATCATATTTGATGACAAGCTTGGCCCTCAAAAGTCAAAGCAAAAAGATTCTCTTGCAGATATAGAAGTTCAATTTACAAGATCAAAAGATAGTCCTGACAGAAGTTCTAAAGAAGCCACCAAAGTAACTTCTGATGAACCCATCCAGAAAAATCCATCCAGAAGCAGCTTAGCTCATCCTGAAGAAATGATTCTCGGAAAGAAAGATGATCCAATCAGAACCACATCTACATTAAAAAATTCTGAAGAATCTCTCATGGGTCTTGTGTCCTTGACCAAAAAAACTTATGTAGATAAAGCTCTTCAAGATAATAATTGGATCATTTTAATGCAAGAAGAACTAAATCAATTCACCAAAAATGACGTATGGGATCTTGTGCCCAAACCAAAAGGTTTCAACATTATTGGAACCAAGTGGGTCTTCAGAAACAAGCTGAGTGAACAAGGAGAAGTAGTCATAAACAAAGCTCGAATGGTAGCACAAGGTTATAGTCAGCAAGAAGGAATAGACTATACAGAAACCTTTGCTCCAGTCGCCAGGTTAGAATCCATCAGACTTTTAATTTCATATGTTGTTAAGCACAATATCATATGGATGTAAAAAGAGAATTTCTAAATGGTTACATTGACGAAGAAGTATATTTCCATCAACCCCCTGGCTTTGAAAACTCAAAACATCCAGAATTTGTTTATAAACTCAAAAAATCTTTGTATGGTCTTAAACAAGCTCCCAGAGCTTGGTATGAAAGTCTAAGTAATTTCCTATTAGAAAAATATTTTACCAGAGGGAAAGTGGACACAACCTTATTCTGTAAGACATTTAAAAATGATATTCTGATATGACAAATTTATGTTGATGACATAATTTTTGGTTCTACTGAATCTTCCCTTGTGAAAGAGTTTGTTAAGTCTATACAGGAATAGTTTGAAATGAGTCTCATGGGCGAACTCAAATTCTTTCGGGGAATTCCAATACATCAGACCTCGGAAGAAACTTACATACATCAGAGTAAGTATGTTAAAGAAATTCTGAATAAATTTGACATGTCAAATAGCAAACCTTCTAAAACCCCTATGCATCCCACGCGTATCTTGGAGAAGGAAGAGGTAAGTAAGAAAGTAGATCAGAAGATCTACTGAGGTATGATTGGATCTCTCTTATATTTAACTTCTTCAAGACCTGATATTTTATACAGTGTTTGTCTCTGTGCTAGGTTCCAATCAGATCTTAGAGAAACTCACTTAACTGTTGTTAAGAGAATTCTCAAGTATCTGAAAGGTACTACTAATCTTGGTCTATGTTACAGAAAATACAGAGAATACAAACTTGTAGGATACTGTGATGCTGACTTTGCTGGAGACAGAATAGAAAGGAAAAGCAGATGCTCTAGATGAAAAGTCAACTTGAGGACTTTCAGATATTCGAGAGTAACATTCCTATCCTCTGCGATAAAACTTGTGCTATTTGTTTCTCTAAAAATCCTATTTTACATTCTAGAGCTAAGCACATAGAAACTAAACATCATATCATTATGGACTATATTCAGAAGGGGATTCTTTCTTTAAAATTTATTGATACAGACCATCAATGGGATGATATATTTACAAAACCCCTTGCTGAAGATAGGTTCAATTTCATTCTGAAACATCTCAGTATGGAATTATGCCCATAATGAAAAGCTTATTTTTTTATGCTTACCTGTTAGAATACTATTCTCTGTGAACTTCTGATCAATTGTCCTTCAGAAGTGAGAAGGGTAAATGGATCAGAATCTATCAGAATATCTGAGAGATGACTCAAATCAAGATAGAAGCATGCAGTTCACCAGAGCAACACCTGTCAATTTTAATCATTAAAGTCACTCTCAGAAGATGAACACGTGTTCAAACTCTGATAAAGTGAAAACGCTTGAGTTTCTACATTGAGGAGCTAGTCACATTGGTAATTGTTCACTATATTTCACGTCATCTCTCTTGTCAGAAATCATCATGTTTTCAAGAAATTTTTTATATACTCAGATTTAACAGTTTTGAAATTGTTTTAAAATTTTCTCTTCTACTGGTCTCATTCAGCAAACCTTCTTTTTCAACCCTCAATTGATTTTATGTTCAAACCTTCATCTTTTGCAAATTTCCTTATGTACTTTGTTTTGCCTCTTCATACAATTATCTTCTGTCTTGTCCTATTAATTTCTTTTTTATTTATGACAAAAAGGGGGAAAACGTAAGATATTTTGAACATCATAGTTATTGATAGACTAAGTCTCATCTTTAATTTCATGTCTGTCTAAAGATTTAAACAGGAAATATAACTTCTGGAAATCAACTTGGAACCTTCTGGAAATCAACTTGGAACCTTCACCATACTCTGGACGAAACTTCAGGGAAGTACAATGTTCTCTAAATTTATATGTATATTAAATTCAGGGGGAGACCTCTCTTTGTCAAAATATTTATGTTTTGTCATCATCAAAAAGGGGGAGATTCTTAAAACATAGTTTGGTTCTACACCAATCTTAGAAGTTTTGATGATAACAAGTATTGTTGATGACAATTATGTTCTGACCCTAACGAATAAATATTTTGTATGAATCATTGTTGTCTCCTAATTTTGTTTAATAGAGTATGCAGATGAAGTTCTGACCTTGAAAAGAAAAGAAGTTTTTTTATCTAAACCTACAGAAGTTCTGATAGCAGAAGAAGACTCTGATCTAAGAGAAGTTCTGATACGCTCTAGGCAAAGTTCTGATACGTTAGAAGATTCACGCTCTAAGCGAAGTTCTAATGAACTTCTAAAAAGCACCAAAGGTTGCACCAAACTCTGATGTAAACCTTGTCAGCTGATCTAAGAAATCTTAAAGCTCTGCTACATCATCTTCTGATCAAGACATCAAGGATTCAAGCAAAATTTCTGAAAGCACCAGATTGCTCTACAAACTATGATATCCATGTTCTGGCTGCAATGTTTTGATGCGTTGTCATTCATTAAATAAAGATTTGAAGCAACGAATGATTTCCAATAGGATCTCGTTTTTATGGAAAGAACAATTAAGTTCAATTATCATCGTTCCATATACAGATTATATGTCTCCAACGGATAAGTTTTTGATGCCTATATAAAGATCCATTCTTGAAGAAAATTAGAGAGAACTCATGCACGTACAACACAAAGAAAAATCTCAAATCATTCATATTTTCTAGTTCATAAGTACTTGATATTTTGTGTAAAAATTACAGTTGTGATATAGCTTTTTAGAAGCATCATAAAACACACATCTTTGTAATTAACTGTTAAGTTGAAATTCCTTGAGAAACCAAGTTGTGGTTGTTCTTGAGAGGACTAAGACAGTTGTCTTAGTAAATTTGTAATCAAGTTCTAATTAATGGATTAAGACCTCGTTGAAAGAGGCAAATCACCTTGACGGGTGGACTGGAGTAGTTTGAGTTCAAACAAACCAGGATAAAAATAATCTTGTCAATTTAATTTGATTTCAAAACCCCAATTCAAACCCCCCTTTCTTGTGTTTTTCATCCTTCATTTATAAATTAATACAATAATATATAAACTATAGAAAATTAGAAACAATATATTTAGTAAAATAAAATATTTATAAATTTTATAAAAATCACAATATAGAAAATATTTTCAAATTACATCCAAATAGATTAATTTATAAGAAAAATAAATTATAACATTACAATGCATAAATAAATTATATTTTAATTGATAGTATTTTTCAAATATTATTATATACGGTATAAGAACAATATAATTATACTTAAATTATTTATTTATTTCAATTAATATATTAAAATTATTTCAATTAGTTATATATTTCAAATAAATAGTATACTTTATATGTTTAGTATTACTAATATATAATAAATATATTTAATATTATTATTCATTTACATATATGTTTAATGTAAATATTTATTATTTAAATTGTTTAGTATATATTAAAATTATGTAAATAATTTATATAAATACTATTTTGTATATAAAATGATGTAATTGAATATATATATATATATATATATATATATATATATATATATATATATATATATATATATATATATATATATATATATATAGTGTGGAATATTCTTCAAATAAATATTTCATTATAAATACATAGTGTGGAATAGTTATAATTATGTAATATTAGAAGCAAGCATATATAGATAGTGTTGATTCAAGCATATATAGATAGTGTTGATTCAAAAATGTACTAACAAATATAGTATTAATTAAAATGTTGTATTAGGTAGAGTGATTAAAAAAATAACAAATTGAAGCTTGCAGTGCAGTGTATGAGTTTTTCCTTTCAAACTTTATGTCATGGGTGTTCAACTCTTCATCCTATTAAACTGAAAATGCTTCTCAAATTTTGGAAATGCATCTATTGACGCATCACATGTATTTCTTAAATTCAGTTAAATTCATTAGCATTTTAATATTGTTCAAAATTTATTACGGACATATATCTCTCTAACAACTAAATGTACATCTCATACATTTTCTAGTAAAATGTCTTATGTTGATAATAATTGATTCGGAAATGCATCTATATATCCACACCATATAGTAATTTTTGCATTTAATTTATAGATGTTTTGATGAATATGATAAGTGTTAGAAGAGGTCTTAAGATAATTTCATATGTTGTGGTTTGGATTATCTATAAATTTTAAAATGACGTTATTTTTTTTAAGAACATTGGCGTTTTTGGAGGATGTTGTTATACTAATGGTCTAGTTTTTGAGTTCTAGTTTGGTATGCGCTTTTTTGATTATTTTTTTTTGTTACTATTTTTTTTGTTGTCGGGTGTTTGGGCATTTCCCATGCCTTTGTGTGGCTTCCTGAAATTTTTTAACCTTTTTGATGTATTGTGTTTAAGTTTTGTTTTTTTATGTCTCGTTTAATCAGTTCAATTGCTGTCTGTTTAAAGAAATAATAAAGCTCTATATAGACATGGCTTAATATAAGAATTATTTGCAGCTAACAAACTTCGAAAATCATACCTTGCAAAGAACAAACACACTTTTAAGATTTAAGTCTTCACCAATGAATCAACTCCTAGAGTTCCCTTTATGTTTAAGTTAATGTTTTAAAAACTAGATTGAATCGGCCGGTTCAATCGATTGGATCGAGAATCAGAGATGAATCTGATTGGGTCAACTTTTTAAAATCGCTAGTGGGTCAAATTCAGATTAATACCAGAAAAACCAAAATTAACCGTCCAAAATCATTCTAACAAAAGAATTAGAGCCGACTTTTGTAAAACATGTCTGGTCAATTTTTTTTTATCAAATTAGTATTTATTTTTATTTTTAAAAATTTTAATTTCTCAATATCAAAACATAACATACATTCTCTTATCGCGAAAAAGAATTTCGTGTTTTTTACAACTATGCAAATTTTTAAGTTTTGTCACTTTGTTATAATTTTTTGCAATTATTTATTTTAGTTATTATATTCTATTATTTTAATTTTGGTTGAATTAATTTAATTTAATTTATTATAACTATTTAATTTGTTTAAATTATTCTTAAATGCAATTTGAAATGAAATATGCAACTCTCTTATGTTATTATATGTACTATTGCATTAAATTTATAATTAATTATTATTTTCAAAAAAAATTATAATCGATTTGTAAAATATTTATTTTATTTAGTTATGAACTTATAATTATGTGTGATATATCTATAATATTTTATTTAATATTATAAATTTTATTTAATAAATAATTTGACCGTAATTTAAATCAGTTGAATAAATTGAATCTTAGAAATTTCACCAATTCAATCTCCGATCTAGTTTAAATTAGTTACACGTTTTAGTTTTTCTCTTGATTAAATTAAGTATTATCCCTCGATCTAAAACTTTTAACAGTAATGTCTATGTATCAACAACAACAAAAACTGGTTATAAGAAGGACCCAAGCCCAATCAATGTCTTTATATCAACTTTAGCTTTCATAGTTCTATTAAACTTCATTGATGGATATCTTATTCAACATTTTATACGGTATTAATTACGTGTATCTCATGTTATATCAATGCTCGGATAACTTTTTCAACGATCTAACTAGATCCTATATTTATTACAATCACTGGTTTCAGTTTTTCTCAAAATTAAATTCATGTACATAATTTATTCACCCATCTAATGGGTTTCTCCCACACTTCTGAAAAATCAAAAATATTTTTTGCAAATTAACTTACGAATTCACTTTATTGGGTGAATTCGCAAGTTAACTTGTGCAGTGACATTTTTGGGTGAATTCGTAAGTTAACTTGAGAATTCTCCTTATTTTTTTAAAAATCGTAGATTATTTCGTATGTTAACTTACAAAATCACCCTACAAGATGAATTCGTAAGTTAACTTGCGAAATATTTCCTGTGTTGTTTTATATTTAAATAACCAAGCACAATTTGCAAGTTAACTTACGAATTAACCTGATTCAGTGCATTTCGCAAGTTAACTTGTGAAATATGCAGAACCAAAACTCAGTTTTTGCTAGAACAGAATTTTGTTTTGTGGTGTTTTTGACATTCAAAAAGTAATACATATAGATAAAATGAAATATACATAAAACTTATATATATATATATATATATATATATATATATATATATATATATATATATAGGATTTTACAATGTTTCGACAAGACATGCAAAAAATGGTTCGGTTATTCGGATTATGTTTCCGTTTTCAAAAATTCAATTAAAGAAAATATTAGAGATATCAATATACACAAACCATGTAAATAATAATAATATGTTACAAATAATAAAGAGAAAAAATGTCAAAAATATTATTACATAATTGTTCCGAACAAAATGCGATCATATAAAATCAAATAAAAAAACATAAAGGCTACTTGGTATGCCTAATCCTGACCCCCCGCGCCCTCTTATGTCGGTGGTAACGCATTGCACGATCTGCCTCAACGATCATCCTCTCCACCACGACAACTGCATCGGGTCCACCCTCATCGATAATCCCGTCATCCAACACCTCCTGTCCAATCTGGCGGATACTCTGACGGATGAGCAGTAAATCAATGGCATGATCATCCCCGGCCTGCAAGTTTTCCAAGAGCTCCTCATGTGCTGGCCTCGGCGGACGTCCTTCAGTCTCCGGTGTCATGTAAGGGTGTGACACTGTAAAGAACCATGTCGTGTACCCCTCCACATAGTGCCACATACGGGATGCTCGCATCAGTTGAAACTCCTCTGGCACGACATAATTCTCCCAATCCTGGAAGACGTCATCTAGAGTCCTCCGTGTGATGGTGTCAGGAGCAGCCTAGAAAGGAGATCAGGGTATGGTTTGCACATAACCAAACTGGCGCATGCACTGCTCGGGCAGATACCGGACCATCATGTTAGCCCCACAGGCTAGCCACTCGAAGTATAACAAAATGGTATCGAAGGGGACAACCTCCCTGTAGTCCTCAAATGGGGTCCATTTGATGTCGTTGTGTTGGGTGCGATCAAGGAATTCCTGGTAAGGAGCCACATTATTGTTGCCCCTATTGAGAATAAACCTGGCAGCCCTGGGCATGAAGTCTTCATAGTCGGGATCCACGGAGTAACCATGGATGCGGTGAAAGTACGATAAAATCCAGCTCTTCATCAACAAAAATATAATGTTAACATAATTAAAATCAATTAAAACTAATTAAAATTAATTAAAATTTATCATTAAAATAAAGACGTACCGTGAGGAGTGTGCACGGGCCGGTAAGCGCCCTAGCCCTCCACCTGGAAGCTTCATTCAGCTTCTGGTAGAGGTAGGTAAGAAAAGGGGCACCCCGGTTCCAGCCCCGAACTGTAGAAAGGTCCGTAAAGTATCTCAAGTAGGTCACGTCGATGTAGCGGCCACTCGTGTCCACAAAGACGGACGTGCCTACCTGTACATCAAAAAACACCGGATGACACAGCTCCGGTGATACTGAACAAAAATATCCTCCGCAATAGGTTGCCCAGTTGCATGTGCATCTATTTTTGCATGAGCTGCTTGATGGAGGTGTTCCTCATATAACTCCTTCAGATAGGAGAATGTCATGTGTGTCGCGTTTGTGGAGTCGCAGTCTTGAGCATCCTTGTACATATCAGCTCCTAGGTGCTCAACCATCCAATCAACTGCCTTGACTCTGGTTATCTTAGAATAGTTGAGTAACCTACCTCTGATGGGTAGTCAGAGCAAGCATGCAACGTCGTCGAGGGTGATCGTCAAATCCCCAATTGGAAAGTGGAAAGATGACATCTCCCTATGCCATCTCTCAGTAAAAGCACCATGCATGTCGGTGTTAATGGTCCCGTAACCAGTACTATATAATCTGGAAAGACCAGATGCGAGGATAGCAGTCTGGAACCACTGAGTCTTCGGAGTATACATTTCAAAGATCTTGCGGGAGTGGTTGGAATGTTTCAAGGCCTTTCTTTCCTTAAACATTATAATCAAACGAAAATAAATAAATAATTCAATAGTCAGTATACGAAAATAGTATGATAAGAACCAAAGTAAATAAATAATACGAACGAAAATAAATAATAAGAAATGTAATGATAAAAATTATAATACCTCCCTGTCCCAAACATAACGGGCAATATAGTCGCCATAATAAATCAGGAGGGATCTGTCATATGCCCTCCTGGATAGCCAGCATCCTCCGCCACTACAGGCTCCTCAACATCGTAGCGTCCTGGGCATCCTGGACCTCATCCTCCGGCGACTCGACATCTGGTACCTCCATCTCTGGTACATCCTCCTCATGTGCACGAGAGGAAGACGTCTCATGGAGACGACTCCTCCGTCGCGGTACGGAAGATGATGATATAGCAAGTTGTCTCATTTCTTCTCTTTGTGCCATTGCCCTTTGCTCGCGCTCTCGACGAGCCGACGCTGTCTGGCTTTGTCTGTCCTGTCTTAAACGTGTCATCTGGTTATCATGATCGACCATTTTCTTGAAATAAACCATTACAACAATTAGCATACAAATTCAAAAACAAATCAGACCAAAATTCTCAAGTTAACTTCAGAATTTCTAATTCATACCAAAATTCACAAGTTAACTTCAGAATTTCTCATTCAGACAAAAATTCGCAAGTTAACCTGCGAAGTCTCTTTTGATACACTTTGCACGTTAACTCGCGAAACCCCCTTCGTCCAGAATTTCTAAGACCAGAATTTCATACCCAAAACTCCCAAAATCCTTTTTTTCTACTACATTATCCTACTATAACATCATATACTATTAAATTTCTATAACCTAACCTAATAATCTAATAAAAATTCAGAAATTTAAATAGAAATTGATTAAGAAAACTTACACAAAATTGAGGTTGTAGTTGATGTTGGAGGAGTTGGAATGAGTTGAACTTGATGGTGGAAGTTGGAGGAGTTGGAATGAGTAGAAATTGTAAATATTTGGTAGAAAGCAAGGGTTAGGAGTATAGAGGGAAAGTTTGTGTATTATGAAATGAATGAGTTTGGGGAAAATTTGTGTTTTCTAAAATTATACACAGACTTCGCAAGTTAACTTGCGAATTCTCTAAATAAGGTGAATTCGTAAGTTAACTTGCAAATTCACCTTATTTTTAAAAAAATAAAGGTGAATTCGTAAGTTAACTTACGAATTCACCTTAATTTTTTAAAAATAAGGTGAATTCACAAGTTAACTTACGAATTCACCTTTTTTTTAAAACGTAAATTATTTCGTAAGTTAACTTACGAATTCACCTTAATTTTTTAAAAATAAAGTGAATTCACAAGTTAACTTACGAATTCACATTTTTTTAAAACGTAAATCATTTCGTAAGTTAACTTACGAATTCACCTTATTTGAGGAATTCGTAAATTAACTTACGAAATTGAGAATATTTTTGATTTCTCACCAAAGATGGAGAAGAATTCCAGGAAAAAAAATCAATTCCCTTCGTGCATTACTCCCCTAGTCTAAATCTATAAAAGTGACTATTATTGACAAGTGAGGTAGGTCTATATATCAATCTTAGCTTTAATATATTTAATATAAAATATCTCTATTGAACTTATTCATCATTTTATCCCATACCTATAAATATAAATTAATTTTAAAAAGTATTGGAATGAAAACAAAATAAATTTGATTTTACAAATAATCAATTATAATTTTTTATATATTACTGTAAAGCAACTTCACTCATATAATCAATCAAATCCATATATTTATCGTGTCATTACACTATTTTAAAGAATTTAATTAAAATGCATTGGTAATGTAAACTGTAAAGAACTATTACATCTATAATGAAGAAAAAATTTTTTAAATAACCAAAAAAAAAAAAAAAATTACAAAAATGTCCCTAAAAAAAAAATAATTCCAAAAATGTCCAAAAAATTTTTTTATATACACATAGGCGCCACTTGATGTGGCGCCCTCACTTTCCATTTTTTTTTTTTTTTAAATTTTTTTTTTCAAAATTTTTTAAATGATTTTTAATTGATTTTAATTATAAATAAATTATTTTAAATACAAAAAAATTATTTTAAGGTGAAATAAAATATTTAAGAAATTATGAAAATTGTTTTTATAATTTTTCAAATTTTTGTAAGTGATATTTAATTGTTTTTAATTGTATTTAATTGTTTTTAATTATAAATAAATTATTTTAATTACAACAACCTTATTTTAATTAGAAAGAAAACATTTAATAATTTATTTATTTGTTTTTATAATTTTTAATATTTTGTAAGTAATTGTTTTTAATTGTTTTTATTTATAAATTACTTTTTTAGATAATTATTTAATTGTTATATAATTAACTTAAAAATTAATTATTTAATTTATATACATTAAATCTTATTAAAAAATTACTTTTATAATTTATATATAAATAATTATTTCATTATTTAATTTTATTATTTAGCATATATATAATTAAGAAATTAACATTTAAAATTAAGTTAATTATATATTAATTATATAAATTATTATTTAAAATAAGAATTATATAATTTATTTAATATATAATTATATGTTATATGTTAATTATTTATTTGTTGCTATTTGTTTTAATTGTTAAATTATATATAAATAATTAATTCATTATTTAATTTTCTTATTTGGAATAAAAGAACTCTTTATTGATAAATAAAATTGTTACATAGAGTTATAAAATTGAAAACTATGTTGTGGAACTTGATCCACGATTTGGACATTTGTTTTTGTTATGTCCTATTTGTCGACATATGCCACATTTTCTCTGCGTTCTACGACGTCCATTTCGCCTAATGCGCTGTTTGGGCGCCCACTTTTATTCCGCCGATCGATTCGTTGCCAAACAATTTCCCTTCATACTCGCCAATATGCCTCTAATGCTACCACCGAAAGGGATTGTCATATACATTCAACAATGTTGCAACTTTGTAGATGGGAGACACTAACGACAACGCATCGGTGGGTGTGTGAGCACGCGCAATCACATGGGAACAGGCATACGATAGGCTTGAAATTGACCACACCGCACAACGATCTTGTATTAGGACCCTATACTCTCCGGGCAGCCCCGGTTATGGTCAATTGTTTCCTTGACGCTAAAAGTGTGGCCATGGCGGTCGAATCAGAACCCTATGGTCGTTGGCTTTGGTAGATTCCTCCTCATAAACTTCATGCAGCATCACTATACACTTGATTCGTTTGTAACATCGTGTTCCGCTTGCCTCTAGTTACGAACAGTTGCCATTCGAAAATAAGTCGCACTCACCAAAGTCATATCGGAGGTTACGTATGCCCTTAAAGACCCCGTTCATTGACTCCACGAGATTTGTTGTCATGTGCCCCCACCTCACCCCATCGTCGTAGGACCTAGTCCACTTTGCTCTGTCGATATTATCGATCCACCTCCCAGCATCAGAATTTGCCAACACTATTTCCCGGCGGTAGTATTGGAATCCAGGTTGGTTTAACGAATACCCCGCGTTTATCAAATTTTGCTTCAAGAATTTGTCTTTGAACTCCCGCACAAAATTTTGGGCAATATGTCTGATACAGTATACATGCGTTGACGGGGGGTCATGCCAACCATTTGCTGGATTGTTGTATGCACTGTTTATGGAAGCGTGCCTGTCGGAAATAACACAGATGTCGGCTTGTGGAGTCACGTGCATTCGGAGGTTCTTAAGAAAGAAACTCCAAGCAGCAGCCGTTTCTCCTTCTACCAATGCAAATGCCACTGGGAAAATATTGGAATTTCCATCTTGTGCGACCGCCATCAGTAACGATCCCTTGTATTTCCCATACAGCCATGTTCCATCTACTTGAATGAGCGGCTTACAAAAGGTGAAACCTATAATGCAGGGACGAAATGCCCAGAAAAGCCTATGGAAAATCCCATTACCTTCTAGACAATTTCCATTAGGGTCTTGTGCAATGTCTCCATTATTGAAACCGTCCCGGAGAATACAAATGTAGTGCGGCTAAGTATCGTGGAAGTTGCTTGTACGACTCCTCCCATCAGTAAACCGTTCAATTGCCTTGGTTTCGCTAACCGTGCCTTCGATACGACGGTGTATATTTGAATACAAAGAACACATGGGAGATAATTGTCTTCACCTTCGATGGGTCGGCCTCAACAAGAGGTAAATGGAATGGCAGATCATATCGTGACTAAGTTTACGATGATCTTGTGCCAAGTTTGTGTTGACGCACGTGTGTGGTTGTGAAATTGACCCTATCACCCACGCATTATATTTCTTCTTATACGATGACATCAACCTGTACCCACACTCTGGGTTTTTACATGAAATGACGTATCGTTCTGGGTTGGATTTGTTGACATCGTAGTCAACACAGTTTTTCATGTGCCAGTTTTTTATTGCTAGCAGGCACGCTTCTTTGGTCCGAAATTGGTCACCTTTCTTTAACTCCTCGTCGGACCGCATGTACGGGTTGAAGAACATATCTTCTGAGGGCTCATCCTCTCCCAAGTTAAGGGTTGTGAAGTGCCCAGGCGGTGAGTAGCGTTGCGCTTCCGGTATTTGTACTTGTTCATCGTCCTCGGAATCCCGGTTCACCAAGTCATCAACCACGTCTTCTCCATCAACTCCATCGCTTTCACGGATGTTCAAGATCTTGTTCGTCATCAACCACGGATCAATAACTGTGGATGGACATTCTGTGATGCTTGAGTCGTTTAAATAATGTACAAAACAATATAATCGTAACTGAATACTCATGGATACGAAACATGTTTTGTACCTCCGAGTCATTTTGAATCAATGACTTATAAAACCGTCTTCGAGTTATTATCGTGAAAAAGGTTGTTGATAAAATATTTGTGACAGTTGTCTAAGTTTGGACTCTAGCTTTTTTCGTGGAGAAGTCACCTCTGTTTAGACAAAATCGAGTGCATCGGTGTTCCTAAATAGGAAGCGGACATATTACATTCATATGTCTCGCCATTCATGTGAGCTTTGATTTTGTATTGTGATGAAGATGCCATGATATTTGAATATTTGTGTGCGGTATGTGAATGTGTGGTAAAGGAAGGTGAGAATACTTTGTGAAAAGTTGTGTGATTTTTTTTCTAACTAAAGGCCTGAATATATAGTGGAGCAACTTATTCACCTAGGCCTTGGATGCAGTAGACGTGTCAAGTCTCTCAGGATTCCCATCATGCAAGCTGCCACCCGTCTCCGCATGCAATGGTCGTGTCAACAACAGCCCTATTTCCATCAACAACAGCCACCACAACCAACATATTACCAACAACAACAACAACCAACATATTACCAACAACAACAACAACAACCACCACAACCACCATTTTACCAACCACAACCACCACAACAATCTCAACAATATATACCCCAAACTCAACCTCAACACCATGAAGATTACCAACACGCACCTCAACATTCCCACCATCAACACATGTCCACCCCATAAATCAAAACTATACCCCCATCAACACCAATCTCAACACTTCCATCACGACGATGTCCGGCTCTTCTAGTCCTCCACTTAGTCCCGACATGCATACAAGAGGATTATCAACCCGACTACTACACACCACAACAAACATACATCTATGGCCAACCCGATTCAACCCAAAACTACCAATTACCGCATTTCGAGGCACCAAGTAGGAGTCGGTTTGTCCCACCAAGGCAACGCTGAGGCGTAGGGCACCCGCCTTTCTACGACCAAGGGACTTCAACGCAACCACAAAGGCAAAGGCCAAGGGACGGACGAGGGGGAATAGGGAAGCACCACCACCACGTGAACCATCTAGGAGAGTTGTTAGACCCCATGGATCATACAAGGGACCGCATTAAAAATATGTAACCTTTATTATTTGTATTATTTTCAATATAAATATATTGTCTTTATTATTATAGTTTAGTATATTTAAATTAATATTATTTAATAACTTATAAATAATATTATTTAATTATTTATTAAGTATATATATGAGATTATATATATATATATATATATATATATATATATATATATATATATATATATATCAACTTAATAAATAATGCAATTACAAAACAATTGCTTAAAAAATTATAAAAATTATAAAAAAAAATTAAATAAATTTCAAAATATTTTTAAGAATAATTAAAATACATTTTTTGTATTTAAAATAATTTTTATAATTAACAACAACAAAAACAAATAAATATATAATTGAGAAATATATAATTTATAAATAAAAACAATTAAAAAACAATTGCTTAGAAAATATTACAAATTATAAAAACAAATAAATAAATTCTTAAATATTTTCTTTCTAATTAAAATAATTTATTTATAATTAAAAACAATTAAATACAATTAAAAACAATTAAATATCACTTACAAAAATTTGAAAAATTATAAAAACAATTTTCATAATTTCTTAAATATTTTATTTCACCTTAAAATAATTTTTTTGTATTTAAAATAATTTATTTATAATTAAAATCAATTAAAAATCATTTAAAAAATTTTGAAAAAAAAAATTTAAAAAAAAAAAATGGAAGTGAGGGCCACATCAAGTGGCTATGTATATAAAAAAATTTTTTGGACATTTTTGGAATTATTTTTTTTTTAGGGACATTTTTGTAATTTTTTTTTTTTTTTGGTTATTTAAAAAAAATTTTCTATAATGAATGGTAAGCGTTTTTAAATTAGATTTGTCTTTTATTTTAATTATTAATTATTAATTATTAATAAAATAATATTTATATGTGGTTGTAAGGGTGTAAAACTTTTTATCATAACATTACATCATAATTAAACTCTATTTTAAAAATTAAAAGAGATTTATTGTGATGCATATCTCTCATTTAATGATAATTGTAAAAATATTTTATATTATCAATAAATTTCATTGTTTAAAATTTTTTATTACTTAAAAAAATTTATTTGTTTCTCTTTCCTACTCAATCACAACCACCTCCATGAATCTAATATACTCTCATTTTTTATTGGGTGTTTTTAATAGGGGAAATGTTAATAGTGACTTCAGGGAAATGGTTAAGAGTTAAAAACTGTAAGTTGGACATTATTTAAAAAATTAAAAATATAAATTTTTTCTACAAATATGTGTATTAATTGTATTGAAAATATAAATAGTTAACTTTTTAAAATAATATTATATGTCTTCAATGAATTAAATATATAATATATTATTTATTTAAAATTCTTAACCAGAACACTGGTTAGCACGACCATTTTAATAATATAAATTTAACTTTATTTTCATGTAAATATTTTTCTGAATTTTAAAGATTTTTTTATATACAATTCTTAATTTATATAAAAGTAACAAAATTTATCTTTCTTATAAATATTTAATCATATTTGTTCAGTAGATCGATAAAAAGGATAAAACTTAGTTATAATTTTTAAAATTTTATTTTTATCATTTTTTAATAAAAATATAATAAGTATATTTAATATTATTTAAAGAATAAAAATAAAAACAATTTTAAAAAATTATATTCTTGTCATATTTTTATTAAAAAATAATATAAATCACATATAAAAAATTATATCTAAATTGTGTCCAAATAAAAAAGTTCAACCTTTTAAATAGTATCCATATTTTATTTCTCTTAAGACTCAGTTTAATACATGGCCGCCCTAAGAGTAATGGAGGCTAGGACTTTAGATTTCAAAAATTTGAGTTTACAAAAAGTTTCAATTTTTATTTATTTATTTATAATACTACCTCCGTTCTTATATATAAGAGACAATTCAATTTTTAGATTCATTGAATAATCAATGTATCTAGTCTATAAATTGACCAAATACATTGATTATTCAATGAATTTAAAAAATGAATTGTCTCTTATATATAGGAACAGAGGTAGTAATATATAATGATATATTATACACATAAATTATCATAGTTGAATTGATAAAATTTAAATTTTTCTTTTCTGAATTTAACTTTTAACAATAAAAAATTATTATTTTAAATATTTTATTTTAAAATATAAAAAATTAGACCTTCAAACGAGTTGGGCTGACTCTCATTTAGTTTCAATAGATCTCAAATTTAATGTGCTCTCGTATCCCTAATTTTCTTAATCCTTTAATGAGCTTGAGAGTTACAGAACAAAATAAATAAAACTTAATTTTAATTAATTTTTATTTATGTTGGTGAAATAGTAACATAAATTTTATAAAATTTAATATCTTGTTTGATTTTGTATCTTGTACTCGTGTTTATTTTCTCTCAATATTTATAAAAAAATACCATTTGAATTCACGATATGTTAAAAGCATAGTACGTTAATGTTTCTCCCTATTTTCTTCATACAGAGTTAAAAAATTTCACTTAGCATCCGTATCAGCCTCACGTATATGCATGGTGTCCAGTCAATAACAATTTCTTTTAGTAAACTTATTTTATTAAAGGGTTAAATGTATTACAGATCATTATAAATATTTCAAAATTTAATTTTAAATTCTAGAACAATTTCGTTAAAAAAATTGTTCCTATAAACGCAGATTGTTTTGTTTTCGTCCTCTTTCTCACCCTAATTGGTTTCGCTTCCAAACCAGTCACAGTTGAAGTTTCCTCACTCGCAAACCTAAATCGTCATCTTCAAAGAAAGGTTGATGTCGTATTCTAGAACATCTGCTTCAAACCCCATGAGCATTTCTTCATCCTTTGTGAGATGTCGTTGAGGAAGGAATTGTGGTTGTGAAGCTTGCATGGTTTCGTTCGTTTGCAAGAATGGTCGCAATAAAGGCATACTCTTTTGGAGATGTCTTTTTGGAAGACTGGAGAAACTTGTGATGTATTTGTTTGGGATGAAAATTTGGTTGAAGATGATTGTAATGGTGTTGAACAGGTAAATGTCAACAAGCTGACGGAATTGGAGACGGTTGAACTGCAGATAGAAATTTTACCTTGTTGTTGAAGGAATAAAAGAATTGTTGCTTGCCATTTCTCAGAAGTTAAAGGAACATTGAATACAGAACGATCACACTTGTGTTGTTCTCAATATCCTTTTGTACACCAACTAAAACACCAACATAGCACTAGTGTTGTTTTCGTTGGGCCTTCCCCTGATCTTTACCTACTTTACAAGGTCCAATATAGTTTTGCAATTTTGTAAAAAAAAATCATATTTCTTTTTTACAATTTGTAAAAAAATTGAAATTTCTTTTTTACAACATTTTCTATTTGTTTTTTCCATTTCCTATCTTTAATTTATACTATTCTATTGTTCAAAATTCATATTTTTTTATTATACTTACTTATTACACCATTTTTATGTAATTTATAATTTGAGTTTTTCATTTTCTTTTTTCATTTATCATATATACTTTTAACTTGCTATTAACAAGGTTTGTCTTTTTGTTCTTTAATCTTATTTTGTTACTTACTTTCTTTTAATAATTCTCCTTTATTTGGGTAAAATTTTGGTTTGAATTTAATTCTTCAAAAAAAAAATTCATTCCAATTCTTTTACTCATTTTTTTATTTTTTATCTGTACGCAAAATGCGCAGGGTTTAGGTTTGGGTTTGGAAGATTTATCTTGCTACTCCTTCAAATTGTACCTGTCACCTCACCTCTCCAAATATATAATTTTACTTCAAACTGTACCTGTCACCTCACCTCTACAAATATATAATTTTACTTCAAACTGTACCTGTCACCTCACCTCTCCAAATATATAATTTTACTATCATGTACTTATTTTACTATCATGTACTTGTGAAAAATCACTTATTTTTCAAAAAATTCAAATTTTATCAATTTTACTATCATACGACTTATTTTTCAAAAAATTCAAATTTTATCAATTTTACCATCATACAATTGTGATTTTCAAAAGAATTGAATTTTATCAATTTTACTATCAGAAATTTCAATATTGAAATTTCTAGTATATCAAAACTGAAAATTTGTTGGAACACCGGATCAAGAGGAATAATTTTAAAATAAATTTTTTTGGAAGGGTGGCAAGATAATTGCTCTCGGGTTTGTTACTAGTTTCTAAATAAAGTTGCAAGTTTAACGGAAATTGAAGAGAGAAGGGAGAATTTTAAAAACAAATTAAAAAATATGTAATTTTAAAATAAACCATAATATTAAACTAATTTATAAAATTCTAAACCAAATTAAAACAGCTCAACAGTTATCTGGTTTTTTGTTAAAATAGTTTTTTAAAACGGACCATTAATTTAATCCAGTTTCTAAATCATAAATAAACACCCCTAATCAAAATGGCCACATTATACTGTAACCAATAACACTGGATAATTAGAAGAAATATTCTATTAATAAAACACATTAAAACTCAAATTATATAATGTTTTTTGGGAGCCATGCAAATAGTAATCATAATAAAACATTTAAATGCCTGGTATAGTCATTTCTTGAAAGCATGGCCTGAAGCTTATGCCTTCATAACATCAACTCCGGGTGAAGATAATACTCTTACTACCTTGAATCATATAATAACATTGGATATACATGCATAATACTACAGTTGTTAGATAGCATAGTAAAGGATAACATAGTTTACAACAAAAGGATTTAGTAATCTATTAAAGTACAGTCAGATTAAATATCCCAAAACCAGCAACAAATGTAGGAGTTTACCGTCTCTGAAAATTATTATTGAACTGGGAATATTGTTGTTGTGGATCAACTCCGGGACAACTTTGCAGGCTCACTGATGATTGCTGCCCAGGCATGGACTTCGCTCCTGTATCAAAGTGAAATGAGAAGTCACTTTGTGAAAAACTGGAAGATCCAAAATCTGGCAACTCTGATACACCGTCTTTTCCATTATGACAGTTGGAAGGTTCCTGTATACCTCCTTGAACTCCTAAGTTTTCCTCTACTGGAAGCACACCTGTAAGGGTCTTAAATGCAAATTCTAGGCATGGGTCTGACCAAGTATTCATAAAAGACTCGCAGAACTGTAATTCAGTATTGTCATGGTTTAAGGTTTCAGTTTGAAAAGGCGGTGGTTGCTCTGATGTACCAATTTCACCCTCAGCAACCTGGTCATTTTTCTTTAATGGTTCTTCTTGTATTTGTGAGTGGGCATTAGTTCTAGAGTGATCCAGAAGTTGGGTCGTGTTTTCAGCTTCAACAAATGGAGGTTCTCCAAACAAATTCCTTATCATTTCACTTTCATAACTATGAGATTCTTCAGTGGTAGATGTGGAGCTAGTCTTCAGCACAGGTTCCAAATTCCTTATTATGCTGCCTTCATGACTCTGAGATTCTCCGTTGGTAAACTTAGGCATATCTTTGTCAGATGTGGAGCTAGTCCTCAATTCAGGTTGCCTAAGCAGAAGCTCTGAAGACTCGCCATCCATATTTTTGCCAGATGGGGATCTAGTCATCAACTCAGGTTGCCCAAGCAGAGGCTTTGAAGACTGGCCAACCACATTACGCTCTTTGTCTAGGGATTGGTTTGAGTTGACACGAGTTTTTCCATTAATGCTGGTTGTTACTCTCCCATTCAACTGATTATTTGGCGGGTCACCCACACCAGGAGATGGTACTTTAAAAATCTCTGCAGAAGATTCAGCAGGCAAAGCACCAGTAAGAGTCTTGAATGCAAATTCTAGGCATGGGTCAGACCAAGATTCACTGAATGGCAAGGTGACCTCTGACTTTGATCTATCATCACTAATATTTTCAGCTTCAGCTTTCTCCAATTGTTGCTCCTTGTGAACAGTTTGGTCATCAGATGATTTACCACTCTTCCTTGATGATTTTTCTAGCATTTCTGTTTTCAAACTGTCAGACGCATGACGAGTAAGCTTGGCTTCTTCCACAGCATGGAGATGGTCTGATGCTCCATTAGTTAAAAGTACAGTTGCAGTGGGTTCTTCTTTGCTTGACTTTTTACTTGAATATTCAAGAGCTTTATCAGAAGGATTGGCCTCTGGTTTAATGCCAGCAAGTCGCTTTGACAGCCGCATAGGGACTATGGCCTCTTTCTTTCTCTTGGATTTATTTGACTGCACTGAAGCATTTTTGTCCTTGCCTCTTGTAACATTGTCAAGCAAATTGCTTCGACTACCCTTGCTTCCTCCGGTAACATTGTCAATCATTGTTTTTTGAGTATCGGTTTCATGTACAGTAGTGGGTTCATTATCAACTGAATTGTTTTGATTTTGAATATCAATTTCATGTACAGTAGTGGGTCCATTATCAACTGAATTGTTTTGACTGTCCCTGCTTTCCGTGACAGTGACAGTGTCAAACGTAGGTTTTTGAATATCAGTTTCAGGGACTGTAGATGCTCCATTATCAACAGAATTAACATGAATATCAGTTTCAGGGACTGTAGATGCTCCATTATCAACAGAATTAACAACTGGTGGTAACACACCCGTGAGGGTATTGATTGCATAATCCAAGCATGGGTCAGACCAAGAGTAGTGGAAAGCAAAGGACAATGGAGGTTCTGATTTCTCGTCATCCACTTCAAGTGTTTCCAGTTGATTGTCTGCGGCTGGTAGGACTAAAGGAGACTTTCTTCTTTTACTTCGTGATTCTCCATTTAAGTGTGCATCATCTGGCCCACCCTCACTTTGCTGCAATTCAGTTGTGACTTCTTCAGACCTTTTGCTTTCAGATCCAGCCAATCGTTTTGAAGCCCGACGAGGAATGTGGGGCTCTTTCTTATTACTAAATTTGCTTGAGTTGGTCCGATATTCAGGCTTATTGTCATCAGAAGGAGTGGTTCTCGTGTTCATTGCCTTTGGTTGCTCAGTTTCTGGGACACCATTGAGATACTGAGATGATTTATTTTCCATGTCAGCGGCTAGAGGGGTTCTGTTTCGTAAGTTTCTTTTTGGAACTATAGGAGTCTGATTATTGATCACATTGTCAGCCAACGTAACAGATTCAGCCCCAGCCCGTCGCCGAGAAGACCGATGGCTAACTTTCAAGGATTCACCAGAGGTATTCATTCCAGATGGCACACTCACACCTTGCTCTTTCATTGAGTTGTTAACATCTGGCAATTCTAAGCTTTCAGCTGGTTCTTTGGCTGCAGTAAAAAGTTGAAATACATAGAAGAGGGTATTAAGTATAAATGGTATATTCTTCATCCATAAGTTGGTTGAGCTCGAAGAAATTAACCGGTCACTAAATATATTTTCATTTATAGTTTTTCTTACCAATAGAAGTCTTCTGCCTGGGTGTAGACTGCTTGGATTTCTGTCTTTTGGCAGCAGGTGATGGCTAATTTGAACAGAAGCATAACAAGAAAAATGAAATTATTTACGGTTGTAATTCTAAAATGCAAGCAAAGAACATTATTGATCAGAAGATCCACAGTATATAGCATGCTTGTGTTTGAGTTAACTAATACCAATGAAAATCTGTAAAGGATATTATTCAGTTTGGCATATCTTAATATAAAAAAATCACCAGCAGTAATAAAAAAATATTCATATCATCCTTGAATTTTAGTCTGAAGTCCGGTGTAACTGAAGAATCCCTCGATTTTATATGTGAGATATTACTGATATACAAAAGAAGTCTTACAGTTGAGTTGTCTTCATCTTGATTTTGTCTTCTACTTGGTTTAATAGCACATTTGTCTATATCTCCAGATTCAAGATAACGCAGTACATCCTTCTTGGAATAGAATACATATCCACTCACTGGATCAATATATAACTGTTGGAAGTGCAATCCGATTATAATTTGTTTAAGCATCAAAACTTTATAAAACATTAAATATAACAGATAATACTATAAACCACACGTCATTTGCAACTCACACTATATTAGGTAAATATCCATCTTATTTAATTTCTCAATAAAGACCTCCTTTTTGGAAGAAAGATGACAGTAAATCAAGAACTCCAGCTAAACATGAAAAGAAATTTCATACCCAATCTTTTCTTCTGTTCTTCCTAATCTTTGCTTCTTTAATCCATCCAGGGGGTAGATCCTCTTCAGCAGACTTCTCGCCCGCAACCTAGAGTATAGCAAAACTACAAAAATTACGTACTTGAAAACAAATTTATGAAGACAACCAGCAACTTCTAATAATAGTTAATGGATTAAATATAAGTTCATCTAACAATCAATATATGAAATCTATTAAATGTTATTTGCAAACTTTCTGCTCATTTTTTTCCATAAAAATATAAATGTATTAGAATTGCACTAAAAGTGCACAGCGTAAGTAAACAAAAATCACAAGACATGCTAAAATTTCAGTTACACGAGCACATAAATGTGAGGCCATAAACTGAGGTGGCCATTTTTTTTAAGAACAGCATTTTCATGGGAGGTCACATTAATGTTTTAATCTTTAAAACTTTTGTAATTATTTCTGTACTTACAAGTTATTTTCATGACGTGATCATTTCTTCGCAACAAATCCAATAAACAAAATACCCATCATAAAATTCTAAGGTGATTATGGCTCCGTGTCAGACATAACTATAAACTTCTAGTTATGAGATGTCATAGAATATGATAATGAACAATGATAAGAAAGGATCTGCCTATTTGATGGTGAAGTTTATTAATAACTCTAACAGAAGAATGATAGATGTACAAACATTGTTGGGAGAGTGCATGCTAGTGAATTTCTCTCTGTCCTTGCTTCCAGAATCCATGTTGATGGGTTCTTCCTCCTCCTTGCTTGGAGAATGCATGTTAATATATTTCTCTTCCTCTTTACTTGGAGAATGTTGGTTATTGTTAGTGTGTTTCTGCTTCTTTTTGTTTAGAGAATGCTTGTCAATGCATTTCTCCTCATCCTTGTTTGGAGAATGTTTGTCAGTCCATTTCTCCTCCTCCTCCTTGCTTGGAGAATGCTTGCTAGTGCCTTTCTTCTTCTTGGAAGAGCAGTTACTGGCCTTTGTAGTTTCAAGATGTCGTAGTACCTCGGGTTTGGAGTAGAATTTATGAATATTCAATGGATCAATATAGCACTGAAACAAGACAACAATTTTATTGTCATAGGTAAGTTACATTATCATGTTCACAAATACATAACATTCTCATCCAAAACATTTAAAGAGTAATTTTTACTTTCCCCTTTTCAACAATAACCAATATGTAACTAATTATTGAAGAGGATAAGTACTAAACAGGACAACACTATCATGTAGTAATTAGTATGCATCTATCATGTAGTAATTAATATGCATGAAGAGTAGGTCCAACATTAAATCAAGAGGGAAGAAAATCACCAAGTAGTAAAATATCACATGTTTACATCAATTGAGGAGTGTAGCTTCTACCATAGAATACAAACATTGCAAACTAATGTGAGCACGGTCTCAAAGTCAAAGATATGACCGAAAATCCAGCTCACCAATTTAGGACAACTGCTCCCAAGCCATACACATGGGAAGAACAAAATTTTAGATTTCCATAATAGAAGTTTTCTACAGACAAATGTACACAACATTTAGTCATGATTCAAAGCCAAAAACTTTAAAACTGTAGACTTAGAAGGTCATACATACATTAGTTAAATGGTTGCTTTCTAACTGACAACAAGCTTGTATTTAAGAAATGAATGATAAGAACAACTAACTACAGAAAACTGGAAAAAAGTTGGTCTAATTAAAGTTTCAAATGCTCAACAACAATTATATCAAACAAATTAAAATAATCTATTAACCACCTTATATGTAGATCCCTTAGCCGGACCACTTTTTCGGGTTTGAACTTGAATATCCCATCCATCAGGCAACCATTCAGGGCGTTCATTAGTTTTCTCTGCAGTCTGAAATTGTTGTACATCAACAAAGTGACAAGTGTGAAAGACATTAGCCAATTAAGCGAAGAAAACAAAAAGTCTTCAAAATTTATCAAATGTTATTTACAAACTTCCAGCTCATTTTTTCTATAAAAATACAGATGCATTAAAATTGCACTAATAGCGCACAATCCAAGTAAAGAAAAGTCACAAAACACGCTAAAATTCCAGTGACACGACGTGAGGCCTTAAGCTGAGATGGCCTTTTTTTTTTAAGAATGGCATTTTTATAAGAGCTCTCATTTTATATGTTTTAATCTATAACATTTTCATAATTATTTTTGTACATGTAAGTTATTGTCATGATGTGATCCTTTCTTCACAACAAATCCAATAAACGAAAATACCCGCCATTAAATTCTAGGGTGATTATGGCTTCGTGCCAGACACAATTATAAACTTCTTACTATGAGATGTCATAGAATATGATAACGAACAATGATAAGAAAGGATCTGCGAATTTGATGGTGAAGTTCATTGATAACTAACAGAAAAAGAATAGAGATACAAACATTGTTTGGAGAGTGTATGCTAGTGAATTTCTCTTCCTCTTTACTTGAAGAATGTTGGTTATTGTTAGTGCGCTTCATCTTCTCTTTGTTGGGAGAATGCTTGTCAATACATTTCTCCTCCTCCTTGCTTGGAGTATGCTTGCTAGTAGTGCCTTTCTTCTTCTTGGAAGAGCTGCTGCTGTCCTTTGTAGTTTCAAGATGTCGCAGTACCTCAGGTTTGGAGTAGAATTTATGGATATTCAATGGATCAACATAGCACTGAAACAAGACAACAGTTTTATTGTGAGCAGTAAGTTACATTATAATGTTTACAATACATACATTTTCATGCAAAACATTTAAAAGAAGTAACTTTTACTTTGCTCTTTTCAACAATAACCAAAATGTAACTAATTATTGAAGAGGATAGGTACTAAACAGAACAAAACGGTCACAGAAACTGGAAAATGTTGCTCTGGTCTAATTGAAGTTGTTAATGGTCAACAACAGCAATTTTATCAAACAAAATAATCTATTAACCACCTTATATGCAGATCCCGCAGCCGGACCACTTTTTCGGGTTCGGACTTCAATATTCCAGCCATCGGGCAACCATTCAGGACGTTCATCAGCTTCCTCTGCAGTCTGAAATCATTGCACATCAACAAAGTGAAAAGTATGAAAAACATTACCTAAGTAAAAAAAGAAAACAAAAAATCTTCAAGATCACCTCTTGTTTAGAATCACGTTTTGTGCCACTGGTTCCTGCAGATTTTCCAACACCCGATTTTCCCATTTTGATAAAGGCAGGTTATGCTGTCAAATACAAAACAAAGGTTTAAAGCATCTCCTACGTTTCGCTATTCCAATAATCCACCCCCTCTTCTACAAAACATGCATTCTAACTTATGCTCATAAGCAAAAGCCGATAAGCAAAAATCACATGCAACAAACAAACAATGAATAAAAACATCTCTACATCAAACAAGATTCCACTTCCATGACCAACCAACTTACATTCTCTCTACCATACACAGTTACAAAACAAACAAACACCTTAAAAAAAAAAACTAGTGTCAACTTAGTCAAATTTAGAAAGAAATTCAACAATCTGTAAACTAGATTTCCTCAACATGATTAAAAATGAAATAATCCAATCTCTATCATAAAACTCAACAAAAAAAAATATCAAAAGCAATAAAATACTTCTACAAGCAACAAAAAGATCACAAAATAAATAAATAAATAAAATAATATATCATCAATGGAAATGAATCTAGAGAAACAGTAAACAAATGCATGGATTCAAAAACTAAATTCTCATTCAAACTCATCAATCTACTTCATCATCTAGTTTCCCAAACAAATCAAAACCATAATGAAAAAACTACATCAACCACAATTAAAGGCTACAACAGTGTTAATCAACAGAAGAAGAAAACATCAAAAAATCATAAAGTGTTAAGAGTAAAACAGAAAATAATAAATTAGGCAATCGATGAGCGAGTAGTTACCCTAATTTAGCAGTGTTTTCATGGTGGAAGAAATGGATTCAGGATCGGTTTTGAGAGAGAAAGAAGAAAAAGTGTGAGCTAAAGAGAGAGTAGAAAGATTAGTCTTCGATTTGATTATAATATACTAGTACTATAACAACATTTATTTATTTATTTTTTATTTATTATTTATTATTTAATAAATGTTTTATTTTTGTGATTCCACGAATGAGGGTCTTAACCCACGTGTTTAGTTTAAGTTGAAATGAAACTGACAAAAAAAAATTTCCTTTAAAAAAATACAGCTTTAATTCTTAATATAAAAAAGTTTATTTTTTATTATTAAAAAATTAATGTGTTTGAAATACGTCTAGTCCAAATACATTGACTCTTCAGTAAATATAAAAAATAAATTTTTTTATATTAAGAATTAGAAGAAGTATTTTTCTAGAAATTGAAAATTAATATATTTAAATTATATGTAGTTCAAATACATTGAATTTTTAATGAATATAAAAAATAAATTTTTTTCTATATTAACAAATAAAAAAAATATTTTTTTTGGAAATTTTGATACTCTTGTTAAATAATAGATCATTTAAGTCAAAACAAAGTTATATATATATACAAACCAAAGTTATATATGAACCGACACAATACAAAGATTATAACATTTAAGAGAGTTCAAATTCGTAATCTTAAAAAATGTACACTCTCAAAACTCAAACTCACAGCTACGTCAATAGATGGGTTAAAGATTTTGTAGTGGGTTAGGTTGGTTAAGTGTTGTAACACGCATCTTGCTCTTCATGTAGCAACCGTTGGTTTCAATGTGTACATAATTGCCTTTTCGAGAATGAGAATATGTGTGGTGCTGGTGACTAAATTACTATTTTGTTAAAGTAACTTTTTATTTGAGTTTTTTTTTAGGAAAAGTAGTTTTGTTTTTGGTACTGTTGTTGATGGAGTACAATTATTAAACTTCTTGGTTTTGTACTAAAACGGAGCGTGAATGTTGTTTTTAAGTGAAGTGGAATTTATAGAGGGTCTTTATGGTAAATTTATAGTCTTGAGTCAAGTAACTTCTCTAAAAGTGATGAGTACCTAGAAACCATGGATTTTTATTGCCATGTACTAGTACATCTGTAAGAGATTTATGTTTGACAATTGCAATTTTTCAATAGGTTTGTACAGGCATACAAAATGTAGTCTTTGTGATTTTTATTAAAATAAGATCAAAACGTGTCATTTCAGTTATAAATAATATTGTAATGATTTTGTAGCGTAAATGAAAAAATATTAAATAAATTAAAAAACAATTATAATTATTTTTGAAGTTTTTTTAACTATAAATTACTTACTATAAATAACTTAAATCTGATTTTAGTTCTTATAAAAAAAATTAAATAATAGTCTTCTTAAAAAATTCATCTATATTTTTTATCTCTCTTACTAAAATCGTCGTTAATTCAGTTGTTAAGTTGAAATAATCGCTAAAACAATCATTAATTTTGCGGCTAAATTATAAAATTTGTTGTTAAGTTGCTGAAAGGATAAAAAATGTAAATGAAATTTTTTAGAAGAATCATTCTTTAAATGAAATTTTTTGAGGGACTAAAATTGAAATATGAGATATTTATGAGGACCACAAATATATTTAACTCATTTTTTAAAACAAAATTATTTGAATTTTTTTTTTGAATAACCAAGTTTTTTTAAAAAAATTCAAAAATAACCAAGTTTTTAGAAAATTTACACAAATGGTCAGTTTTCACACATTTTTGCACTATGTCGCCACTTTGAGTGGCGACTACACTACTTTTGGGCATAAGTCGCCACTAGGGGAGGCGAATTCATTGGAAAAAAAGAGCAAGTCGCCACTTGGAGTGGCGACTTCTTTAAAAAATGATTTTTTTTGCTCTATAAATAGCAGTGCAACTCATACCCTCATCCCTTCACTAGGTTTATTAGTTTCTCCATATATTTGTGCTCATGGCATCCCCTAGACCTCCATCATGGCAGCGAACCTCATCAAAGCGACCTGATCCTGAACCAGTCATTTTAAGAAGGGATGAGAATGTTATTTTCTCTCTTATCAAACCCCCCATGCAGAAAGAGAGTTCACCTCTTGCTTGGTTAGAGGGAGAATATAAACCTGGTGAAATCATCATAAGGATTCAAAGGCTTAGAACTAGGACCTCACTTGAAATCGGAGAAACGGTACGTTGGTGGGATGAAGTTGAAAATAACATCGATGTCATCCAAATGATGCATGGATCAGATGACATAGTGTTAACTGTTGTAATTTCGTAGATCTTAATGGTTGTTGGTGTTGTTGATTTAGTATTTGTGTTTTGGTAATTTTCTTGTTCTTATATTTTAGTCTTGTTTGTGTTGTTATTATTTAATTATTGTAGGCGTTTGCGATGTTGTAACTCATCTGATATTTGAAATAAAAAGTATTTTTCATTGATGAAAAAAATTATAAAGTGTTGTGAATCTAAAATCTATGTAGTGGAACTAGAGCCACGATATGGACACATCTTTTTATTATGCCCGACCTGACGACATACGCTACACTTCCTCTGCATTTTATCAGTGTCGTCCATTTCGGTTCCGATGCTCTTGCTGTTTGGTCGACCTTTTTTATTCCGCCGCATCAAATCGTTGTGCCAAACAATTTCCCCGTCATACTCTGGCCAATATGCCTCCATTTCTACCACTGAAAAGTTGTTGTTGTATACATTGAGCAATGTTTCAACCTTGTATATAGGAGATACTAGTGAAAATGCATTAAAGTGGGAATGTGAGCATGCTGCAATGACATGTGAGCAAGGCATGCGGTAGGCTTGAAATTGGCCGCAGTCGCACCAACGATCGGGTATTAGGACCCGATACTCTTGCCTTGTCAACCCCTGGTTGTGGTCAATTGCTTCCTTGACACTGGAAGTGTGGCCATGGCGGTCAAATTCTATAACCCGGTGGCTGCTGCCTTTGGCAGATTCCTGCTGCAGAAATTCCATGCACATATCACTGTACACCTATTGTGTCTGTAACACTGCATTCCAACGTTTACCTCTTGTTGCGAATAATATTGCCATTCGAAAATATGTTGCGTTCACCATAGCAGTTATAGGCAGGTTTCGCGGACCCTTGAAGACGTTGTTCATTGATTCCACAAGATTTGTTTTCATGTGGTCCCACCTCACCCCATTGTCATACGATCTAGTCCACTTCTCTCTCTGTCAAGATTATCAATCCACCTCCCTGCATCTGGATTTGACTCAAATATTTCATGGTGGTAGTAGTGGAATCCTAGTTGGTTTAATGCATACCCCGCGTCCATGAGCTTGATATTCAAAAATTTATCTTTGATCTCCCGCAAAAAAATTTAAGCAATATGCCTAACGTAGTAGACATGCGTAGATGGGGGGTCGTGCCAACCATTTGTTGGATTGTTGTATGCACTTATAATGGAAGCATGCCTGTCAGAAATCAAACAGAGTCCGGGTTGTGGAGCCACATAAGTTCGAAGATTTTTTAGAAAGAAACTCCAAGCAATAGTTGTTTCCCCTTCCACTAGAGCAAAGACTATGTGGAAAATGTTATTATTTCCATCTTGTGCGATTGCCATCAGTAACGTCCCCTTGTATTTGTCGTACAACCAAGTTCCGTCAATCTGAATAATCGGTTTGCAAAAAGCAAATCCGATGATGCAAGGACGAAATGCCCAGAAAAGTCTATGGAATATTCTATTACCTTCGAGAGGGGTTCCGTCTGGGGATTGTGCCGGCAAGGTCTCCATTATAACAATCGTCCCAGGTGAATATAATTTTAGTGTAACCAAGTATCGCGGAAGTTGTTTGTATGATTCCTCCCAGTTACCGTAGACCACTTCAATAGCCTTGGTTTTTGCTAGCCAAGTCTTTCTGTAAGACGGTCTATATTTGAACACAGAAATGCAATAGGAGATAATCGTCTTGACCTTAAGTGACGGGTCAGCTTCTACGAGAGGTAAAATATTGTGACATATCATATCATGGCTAAGTTTGTTATGATCTTGCGCCATGTTTGTGTTAAAACAAGTGTGGGCTTGACTAATGGATCCTATCACCCAGGCATTATGTTTCTTCTTAAATGATACCATTAGCCTGTAACCACACTCATGATTTTTGTACAAAATGACGTACTTTTCTGGATTTGACCGATCAGCTTTGAAATCAACACAGTTTGATAAGTGCCAATTTTTTATTGCTAACATACAATCTTCCTTCGTACGAAACTTGTCATATTTTTTTAACTCCTCGTCGGACCTCATATAAGGGTCGTAGAACATGTCCGACGAAGGCTCACCCTCGCCCAAATTAAGGGTTATGAAGTAGGTAGGTGGTGAGTAGCGTGCACCTCAGGTAATTGCATGAACTCTGTCGCATCCACAATTTTTATCTTTCTATGAGAGACATCGTGTATTTTAGTTTCTTTTGCCATTTTCCAAATTGTTGAATAATTCTCCTAAAAATAGATAATGATGAAGCCACCCCATTTGTTATTCCTCTACATAGTTTTCCATCAATATTTTTTGGCAGTAATTGGTGATAAATAGTTGTGTGTTCTTCATTGTTTAAATTTTTTAATTTCTTTCTTTCACTATTTAGTTCATCTTCAATATTTTCTTCCCTATTTGGTACACCTTCAAAAAACTCTTTAATATTTTCTTCGTTGTTTGGTGCATCTTCAATATTTTCTTCCCTATTTAATTCATCATCTACAATATTTTCTATACCTATAAGAAAATATCTGGCAAAATTTATATAAGTCAAGCAATATATTCTTAAATAAAATACTGCATAAAAATCATTTATATAATTCTAGAACAACAAAAAATTTATGTTGTTAATTATGATAATCGTTTTATTCATAAAAAAATACATTTAAAAATCATCTTACACAATAAATTATTCAATCAAATTCGTATTTGTACTGTTAAATAAAATATTTTTTCCAAAATTATTTATATGTAAATATGCATACTGTAACAAAATATACATAAAAAAGTTATCCTACAGAATACGATGTGATTTTGAAGAAAAAAAATAGTTATTTAAAATCATTCTACACAAAAAAAAAGTAATCCTACATAATAAATATTTAATTATTTAAAATTACATTTTTTACGGTATGCAAAATCTTATCTTTGAAAATAAAAGTAATAACTAAATTTAAAATAACGTTGAAGCGTGAATATAGTGTATAGTCTCTGTTCTCAATTGCTTATTCTTCCTTTTAACCGATAATGATGCTATGAAACGAGTGTATTTGGTTGTAGTAATTCTTTGGGTAATCCACAAAAAGGAAAGAAGAATCTCAACAATCTAATTGACTATTTCCTTAACGTATTTGGGCAATCTACAAAAAGTAAAGAATCTCAACAATTAAATTCATGAGTTAATATGTCATTATTCACCAGTTAACTACCATAAATTATTCATAGGGATAAAAAAAAAAAATTAAAAGAGAAAAAACAATAAAAGAATAAATACATTACCAATATTACAACTTCTTCTACACCAACATTTAAATCTGGCAAAGGATCTTCTATTTCTTCTACATCAATATTTAAATTTGGCAAAGGAGCAAATTCTACATTAAAATATATATGACACGTTAAAAATCAAGAATTGTTTGAAGCCATGTTTTATGAGTTCTATATTTTGTAAACTATTAGTGATTTTAATTTTTTTAGGTGGAAACATGAAATTTGGAGTAATAAAATTAGAGGGAAGTTGAATTTTAAATTTATCATAAAATTTGGAGTATTAAAATTGGTGAAAAGTTGAATTTTATATGTATCATGAAAGAAGAAAAGAAGAAGAGTGTAGATGTAGAGACTTTACGTCAAAAAAGTTAAGAAAGTAGAAGTTATGTTGTTTGTGTGATTAGTGGAATCTTGGCATTAAATATGGAGAATCTAGTAAAGAGAAATGATAGGTGTTATAATGATTAAGTAAGCGGTAAATTAAAAAAAAGGTCTATGTGTGTGCATGAGTACGTGTGTGTTCCTTTTTATTTGTTTTGGTCATAGAGAATTTGGCAAAAGTGACAATTAAAAAGAAATTGATGGAGTAATTTTCATCATTGAATGAAATCCTTTGATATCTATGAGGAAATTTATGACGACTATGTCAGTTTCCATAAAATTTAAGTTCATGACTTGATAACTATGTGTGTTTAACTATTTAATATGACATGTCAGTTTCCATAAAATTTAAGTTCACGACTTGATAACTATGTGTCTGTTTAACTATTTAATATGACAAAAATTTAATAGTATTTGATGAAGCTCTTTAGAGTAAGTTTTGTTGCATGAGATCCTTTAACAACAATGAGCAAAATTAGACGACTATGTTAGTTTCCATAATCTAGAAGTCAATTAGCCAAATAACTAACAAACATCGTATTCAAATCTCCACCACCGAGTCCATAGTATATTCACTATATTAAACATCATCTACATGTTTAAGATAATAATATCTTACAATTTTACTCAAATAAATGTCATTATTGGTGGTAATGTTAATGTCAAGATGAAAGTTTATATTGTTCATATGTGGAGTATTATATAAATGAACAATCCATTACGGACAAGTTTATTTTAACATACTTCCAGTGGATGAACATGTATTGAATTATGTTATGAATTTTGATTAATATATTTATTATTATTATTTGATAATTTATTTAAATCATACAATACAATTGTATCATGTATTCTAACATTAATTACGTAAAAATGGACAATGTTCTAACATATATGTAATAATAAGGAAGACATTGTGTTGTAATATGCCTTAAATCCTTTGTTGAAAAAGAGAAGAAAACATATTTTGGAGATTTTATAAATCACAAAAATCAGAAGTTTCATAAAGTCGGACGAAAAGTCTAAAAATAGAAATTGGGAAAAATCGGTCGGGTGAATAGTGTTACACGTACGAATGAATAGTGATGTTCGGACGAATGAATTGTGATGTCTGTATGGGTGAATAGTGATGTTCGTATGAATGAATAATGTTATCCATGAGGTGAATAGTGATTTCAGGGTTTGTCAGACTTTTTTGACAATTTCTCGTTTTTTGTATTTTGGTCTCTTTCGGTTCGGTCCATGGATCCATGTTTGATTGAATTGTGATTTTATGCTTTAGTTGTTGGGTATTTGCTATTATAAATATGTATATCTTATATGTTTACATGTGTGGGAATCTTAGAGCATATAACAACAAGGGAGAACAAGAGTTTAAAGACATAACATAAGGTTTTGGTTATTCTCAAGAGAAACCTTAGAAAGGCAAGAGTTTTGGAAACCTTTGGAGTTATCTAAGAGAATTAGGATTTGGGAAACATTTGCTTACATCTCGAGTTTGTGTTATTCATATATTAAAGGTTAAAGAGGTTGAGAAACACTTTGGTGGAAAATAGGGTTAATTTTGGGGCACCTTCAGGGTTGTTCTTGGGAACCTGAAGGCAAAGACTATTTTCCTGTAACTCATATGTAATATCTTGTAACAACTATATGAGTATAGGGAATTAAAGAGTTGCTCTCTCCCCCAGAGTAGATAGTTTGATCGAACTAGGTAAGCAAACCTTTGTCTTTTTCTCGTTTTATTCTATTATGTTATCCGTGTACGTATTATTATTGTTGTAGACCATTTATTTTTGTTGCTACTATTCTTTGCCTCACAAATTGATATTGAATTTTGTCATAATTAACAACAAGATTCACAACACATTGGTTTGATTAATGTCGACATCGATGCAAGAGCAAAAAAGAATTTATGAATAATTCCCTCATGAAACTAGACGAAAAGTTATGCATGTTACAATCAACTCATCATACTTTTGGGATTCATGTGAAGTTCTTCTTCTTTGGATTTTAAGAAGGGTAGGTTATGTGGGATCCTAGGCTTTGTTATTATTGTGTTTGCAAAGATCATTGGGGTCTTCTACATACATATCCCTTAATGGGAATCAGAGCATTTGTAGCTCAGATCTAAGGGAGCTATGGTTTTGTTTGGTTTGAGGAAGAAAGAAGTATGCTCGCCAAGGATGAGACCTTGTGCCTACGTATTCTCAAAGGGAGGTTGAGAAAGTGTTGTAGATTTTCTCCGCAAACAAGTATTTTTATTTTATCGATTCCACGGGGATTGGTGTATATTGAAGTCTTTCAATAGAAAAGTGTATTTTAAGATATTGTAACCAAAGGGTTTGTTATCTAATCTACTAATAACTTGAGTTTCCAAACAAGTAACTAAATTAATTCTTTCAAAAGATAGTTATGGTTTGGATTAAAGAGAGTTTGAGATTGTTTGTAGTTTATGGACGCATGTCAAGATTAGTTTTATTGATCTAGTTTCATACATATTCAATTAATCAAGTGATGAACATAGTAGATGATTTCTATAAATACATATCCTCTCAATCTTGTAGATTTCCCACCAAGATTGTGAATGTTATCATGTTAATCCTTGCATGATTCCTCATTACAACTATTAACATGATAATCATTAAGTTCAATATTTTGTAAACACTAACACACAAATCTATCCCTAGCATTTGTTCATTAGAGGATGAATATCCTAGGTCTACTTTGAAGCATTCTTTTCCAAGCAAGACTCAAAGCATAAAGATGAAGAACAAAGATATTCAACTATATTAATCATCAACCATGTTCATACACAAATGGATTAAAAGAAATACATACTATATAGATCAACTACCTCTAATCTTGACACAAAAAGAACTTAGCCACTCATTTCCATGGTTGCTTTGCTCTCAAGATTGTTGGTAGAATTGATGAACATCAAGAATCAAGAAGAAAAGCTATGGTTTTTCTCTACAAATCTTGCCCTAGATTTACAAAGATGAAAAGATAATGATGATGAAGTGTTGTTTCACCCTTTTACAAGCCAAAAAGTCAGTTGGAAGTGATGGGTTGGTGGCCAAAAGGTGAAAGCATGGGTCTCCTTTTTCGACTTTCAGACCGACTCTAACGCCGACCGAGCATGCTTCCTTCATCCAAATTTATCTTCAAAAAGAATCATCCCTAAAGCTCTTCAAGTGCCCTTGAATCCAAGCTTGGGAGAATTAGTCAATAAAATCCTACAATTGAAAGTAAAATAAGTTAAATAATATATATTGAACAAAAACTACATAAAAACCTAATTAAACCAAAATACTAGAATAAATAATACTAATTAAATAAAAAGATATTGTTAAGGACCAGAAAATCATGTACAAAATAACTACAATTTGGTCCCTAACAGAAAGTCAGAGCAATCGTAGTTCCCACTTATGCTAGTGGAAGCAACATGATGTTATTAAGAGACAAAGACAAATGTCATCTTAATGAAAAATGTATCTAATCTATTTCATCACATACATTTTGAAGGGTTGATTGATTGAATCTTTCATCGTAAGTATTATGTGTTTTGCTTGAGTGTACAAGTGTTACCACTTACGAGTTAAGAAAGATGTTTGAAAGATGATTGAATCTTTAATTGTAAGTATTAGGTGTTTTGCTTGAGTGTACAAGCGTTACCACTTACAGTTAAAAGATGTTTTTGTTTGAAAATGAGTGTTTAAAAAGAGTTTGATTGTATGTGATGTGATAGATGAGATACTTCTTCCATAGAGATGATAAATGTCTAAATCTCGAGGAGAAATTGATTATGGATTAGGGGGATGCTTTTAAGAAGCCTGTGGGTCCTTGTATTGTAAGCCCAAGAGGAGGCATTCCGAGGGTCATCGAGGGTCCTTGCATTGTAAGCCCAAGAGAAGGCATTCTGAGGGTCATCGAGGGTCCTTGTATGAAGCTCAAGAGGAAGCTATAGGGTATGGTTGGCTTTGACTTTAAGAGTGGTTTCACCGGGAAACCATCCTCTTAGAATTTCAAGAGTGATTTCACCGGGAAATAAACTCTCAGGGTTCTATCCTAGCGCGGGTATTGGAAGCCCAATAGGAGGTTGTTAAGAGATTTCCAGGTTTGTTTCTTGTTTGATGCCCAAGAGAAGGCTAAAATCAACGAGGGAGTTCTTTTGAATGAAGCCCAATAGGAGGCTAACTCAGCAGGGGAGTTGTCTTATATGAAGCCTAAGCGGAGGCTAAACTCAATAAATGAGTTTTCTTATACGAAGCCTAAGAGAAGGCTAAACTCAACGTGTGAGTTGTCTTATACGAAGCCTAAGAGGAGGCTAACTCAATAAATGAGTTATCTTAAAGCCTAAGAGGAGGCTAAGTGAACCTAGTAGTTAGGCTAGTTGTTATGTTATAACTGAACAAGTGTGTGATGTGTATTCACAGGAGTTTATGAAGGAAATATAAACAAGTGTATAAAAAAAGCAATTAAAGCAAGTGTAACTTGAATATATACAAATTTTTGGGACTTACACCTTAAGGGAGGCCCATTGGTTTAAAAGCAGTTTCACCGGGAATAGTGCTTCTCTTAATACCAATGGAATCAGTGTATAAACAAGCGGATGAAAACAAACGAACGAAGTTTGTTTATGCTTGAATATTTACAAAAATGTTTGAATGTGTACAAGGAATTGAATATGTACACTAAAGGATTGTTATGTACAAGGAAATGAATATGTACATAGGAGGGTTGAGACTTACACCGTGAGGGGGACCCATGATCAATTAAGGAAATTCAAGGAAAAACCTGGTTTGGTTTATCTTTAAATCTAATCGATCATGGAAAAAAGGTGTGTAAGTTTATTGAAAAGTTTTTGAAAAGGCTTTGAAAATAATTTTGAAAAGTGAAGGATATTCACAAGAAGTTTTGAAAAAGATTAAGTTTGAAAGTTGGAAAGAAAACATTTTTGAAAAGTATTAAAAATACTTAAAATGTTTCATTTTTAACTTAATAAAAATATAATCAAAAAGAAAATATTTTTGGATTTTTTTGACATAATCATAAAATAGGTATATTAAATGACAAGTGCGCAAAAAATCATCTCAAAATGAGAAGTTTTGATTAGTTTTTGAAAATGTTGAAGTTTGCTAGAAACTTGAGAAATTAGTGATAAAAAAAAGAGTTTTTGGTCCTAAGGAGGTTTGAACCTTGGACTTTTGGCTTAGAAGTGAAGAGTTTTTCCACAGAGCCATGTGCTTGACTTGTCATTTAATCACCTTGTTTTGAAGGAGTTTTGAAAAAATGAAGTTTTGAAAAGGATCAGAAGTTGTGTGGTTCTGAAGGGGTCAGAAGCATGGCTTGCTTCTGGGGATAGAAGCTAGATGCTTCTGGGAATAGAAGCAATGCTTCAAGGGCTTCTAGAGAAACAAGCATCAGAAGCTTGTGATTCCTTTTATTAAAAAAAGGTTCCAGGGGGATTCGAACCCTGGACCTTGAGGCGAGGGAAAAGTTTAAGTGCGTGCTGGCTTGCCACTGGGGTGGCTATACATCCATTGTTTTAACTCAAACCACAAATATATATCATAAACCAAGTTTTGAATTTTGAATTTCCCACTTCATCTTCTTTGTGGAAACGGAAGCAAACATCCATGGCTTCAAACCTGAACTTCCTTAATTCTACATCAATTTTAGAAATTTAAAATACAAATTTGTCTAGAATTTCCTCACGATTCCAACCATATAACTTGTTAAAGTTAATAATCAGAGATGAACACAAATTTTGATGATCCCAAATTAAACCCTAACTGATTAAATGAATGATTCTATGAACTCAGTTAATTTTAGTTTAAATTGTGAATCCAGATAGCTTTAATGATATGATATCTACATCTTCCTTTTCAAATTTGAAGCTAAAGATGCATGTATGGAGATATCAAAATTTCGAAAGCTTACCTCTTGGTATGAAATTCCAGATCGAGTATGATAGCTTCCAGATACAAAGTGATGATTGAAAAAGCTTCCCTGAACCTCACTGAGTATGTTCTCACTCTTAGATTGCTCTAAAAGTTGCTGGAACTCTCTGACCAAGTCAAGTTGCAGGTTGCTAGTTTGAAAATGGAAGATGATGATGGAATTGTTCCAGAACTTGTTTAAGTGTTTGGACAGTCTCTATATGTTGTATAGAGTGTGTCTGAAGTGAAAAATCAGAACAAGCACGAGTGATTTTCAAGTTTGAAAGTTTTGGCTCAAAACTTGCACAAATGGAGTTTTATGAAGAAAACTGACTCTTGGCTTGTTTTTGGGTGATTTAAAGTTTTAAACAACTTCTAAATGATGTTTAGAAGATATTGGAAGCTTAAGTTTGCTCAGAATTTGCAAAGCTTGAAACTTGCAAAATTCTCTTTCTTAGAACTTTGAAACTTGGAAATCAAGAAAGAAAGAAGGAAAGCTTGGATTATGATTGCTTTGGTGTAGTTTTGAATGAAGAAATGACCTCTACTTATAGGCCAAAAATTCTGAATGACAAGGCAAAGTTATCATTGAGAGAGCTTGCAACTTGACTTAAGTGGTAAGAAGGAATCTTTTGCATTTAATGCAAATGGTTAACTTTTTAACCATGGTTAAAATTTCTCCTTGATCCAATCCTCCTCTCAATCATTTCTAACTGATATTTATCAGTTATAATCTATCTATTAGTGGTGACAAGGCTTCTAGAAAGAGGAGTTTGTGAAAAATGACTTAGAGTTCTTGAAAAATGACTTGTAATTCATGGTTATGGAACTCTAAGTTTAATTTTCAAACCCTTAGTTACACAAAGTGTTTTTGCAAGTTCTTGGACATTTTAGAAAGCTTGTAACAAGACCTACAATTTTCATGTTGAGTTTTTCTTGAATCAAAATGGATCTAGGTGAAAAATGGCCATGAAAGTAAGGAAAAACCATGTTTCTTAACACTTGAAAAATTTTCTAAGTGTTAGAAAAAATTCCAACTTTGACTTTTTGTTGACTTTTTCATATTTCTTGATTTTTTATGATCATGATGGATTATTTGAAATGATTTTATGATTGAAAAAGTTTGGATTTGAAAAAAGTTGACCAAAAGTTAAAGTTTGACTTTTTGAGCAGATGAATTTTCATCAGATGATTCAGAATTTGTCTGATGAAGAAACATGGATTTTGTAATGTTTTGAACCAAGAAATTAGGTCAAGATGTTGCATTGAAGATGTTAAGATCAATCTTCAAGTAAATAAGTCATTCATTGAGCAGAAAGTCAATGATTCACTATCTTTGATCAAAACCCTAATTGGTCGATTCAAGGTAGATCATGAGAAAAAGTTGGGAATTTGGAGATCAAATGTTGATGATTGACTAAGATAGATCAATTGAGGAGAGTGGAAACTCAAACCCTAATTGATTATATCTTGAACAGATGAAATTTTGATAAAACCCTAACTTTGACTTTTGGAGTACACACACGATCTATCCTGTTCTGAAACTGTTAGTGATGCAGTGATGCATATGTGAATAATATAAGGTGGTATCTTAGGTCAAAAATTGGGGTATGACAGTTCTTACATTGACCAAGAATATGAAACTTCTAAACGGTCAACCAAATTCAAAAAGTGATGAGCTAAAGTAGTTTTTTAATTGGGTTTTGGGTATTGGTGATGGTTTATTTGGAAATTGTAATGAGATTGTCATTACATTTAATATCCCACACGACTTGTTTATTACAACAAATAGAAATCCTTTAACCGCAATTGTTGAAAGCACATATCTTTCTATTTTAGATAATATTAACAAAGTATCTTTTTTCCAAAGCATGACTATATTGACTCCAAAAATACCAATGTTGATATGATTAATGATAACATGTTGGATTTATTTCGAGCAAAGAAATATATATTTGAGTCATAATAGTCAGTTTTATTCAATTCAGACATTGATGTAGTCATGACATTCATACGCCAGAATTCTTGAACACGATTAATATTTATGGACTCCCATACCACAAGTTAAAATTTAAAGTTGGGGTATCAGCCATTTTATTAAGAAATATTGACCCTTTTTTAGGATTGTGTGATAGAACTCGATTGATAATCACCAAGATGAGAAAATGTGTTGTATAAGGAAAAGTTATACTACGAAGTAATATTGAAGATAAGAAGGTCTTTATACCTCGATTGTCCTTAACACCATCCAATGTCACAATTCCTTTCAAATTTCAACAAATACAATTTCCACTGGTTGTTTCTTTTCCAATGCCAATTAATAAATGTTGAGGTCTATCACTTAATAATGTTGGAGTGTATATTCATTCGCTGATTTTTTTACACAATCAATTATATGTGACAATTTCAAGAGTCGCTTCAAGATGATGATTAAAGTTGATAACTAATGAAGATAGTCAATGTACTAATTTGATTTCAAACATTGTATACAAATAAGTATTTTGAAACACGTGATGTAAATAATGTCAATATCATAAAATCATATGTACTTTAATTTTTACATACAACTAATATAATTTTATCTACTTTTACGCTAATCTTAATCAAATATATACATTTCGAACCATACCCAAATAATCTAGTTAAGAGTTTAATTTATAAAAAACATTAAGATTCACTTTAATGTTTCACTTTTTCCCCTTATTTAAAAATATTACGTTTTAGTCCTTTAAAAACACTTTCGTTAGTCTAATTGGTCATTTTTGTTAAGTTTGATGAAACACATTTAACTTCGATAGATGTTGTTGCAGTAAAGCAGCAAACAAAAGTAAATATTTATTTTTATCGTCTCCACATAGATTAGTGCGCTGTCAATATCTTTCAACAATTATTACCTCTTTAAGCTTGTGTGTGCGAGTTGTTTACATATATAAAGTATAGAATGTAAAAAATAGACAAGTAAAAGTAAAGTTTTGGAGAGAAAAAACTTTTTTGGATTGAATTTTATTTTCCACAAGAATATGCATTTCTACTAATCAATTGTACAAAATCTAAACATTCATCAATACCATCACATATCACTCACAACAACGTTTATTTCTAAGCAACTATTTAGAGTTGAACCTTTTAACGACGATGTCTCGACACATTAAACAGTTCCTACCTTATTGTTTAATCGAAGATGTCTCGAGCAATTAAACAACTAGGGGCATTAAGATTTGATAATCTATGTGAATGTTAGCCTAAATCTATTTCTAGAGTTTAGAAACTAACACATGTTCATCTTAGTTCGAGTTTCGAATCGTATATGTCTATAGTAATTCGAACCCATTAAGATAAAAGGTAAAATAAAGATAACATCAATATAGATTCAAGCATAGGTTATAAATAACACCATGATCAGTGAAAATACATATGAATATGGTATACTTACATACAATCTCAATAAAAGAGGGTTTTAACTACTTATATAACAAAATACAAAGAGAAGAGAGAAAATGAACCGACAATCCAAACCAAACCAAACCGAAATAAAATCGATTATTTTTTATTTGGTTCTAAAATCGAACCAATCAAATGAAAATCGATATGGCTTGGTTTGATTCTCGATGTTAAATTTTAGGAGCTGCCAAACCGATGAACCGAACCAATGAAAGTAATTACGCTCTACATCTTTTATTTCTTCCAACATTAAACCCAAATTTTATGTCGGTCCAACCATTTTTCATCTTTGTTTTCAGTGTCTTCCTTTAAGCAAAACACACCTAGAACTAAACTCCAAAACATAGAAATAAGTCACATAAACTTGCTTTTACTGAACTTATTCTCTAGATGCCCGCCTCAACTATTGCTCTCAATACCGTCATTCTGATATGCTATGGTCGCATTTTTTGTGTTCAAGTTCTCATCGTTAATTTTGATATATTTTTTTAATCTTTTTTGTTTCTTCTTCCTCAATAAAATTCTCTCTAGTCTTGTTATAAAATAGTTTTGATGTATATTTGAAGAGTGAAACATATGTGTTTTATTGTGATCTATTAAACTTTAAAATGATTTTCTAAATGTCAATTTTTTATATGTGATAGTAAATTTATTTCATGATGAAATGAAAATCATGTCACCATTTTACACAACTTGTAAGTTGTTTGAAAACATAGAACGTGAAATAAATGACATGAAATATATTATTTTAAAAATAATAGCATAAAATATACAAAAAATTACGATAGTAAAAAATACATTAATGAATATAATGTTTGGAAAAAATATTGAAAGTTGATCAATCGTGGTTCAATTCTATTTTTGAAAAATATTAAAAATTAAACCAAACCAAACTGATAGAAGATCATAGTTCAGATTTTTGTTTTATATAAAAAAAATCAATCCAAACTGATCCGATTACATCCGTTACCGTCTGAGTCAAGTAAAAAACATTAAGATAATATTAAAATTTAAAAATTATAATACAAAATAAGTTGAAGTTAAATAAAACAAAATAAACTAGGTTAAGTATTCGGGATAGTAGGCTCTCTGAATGACTTGCAGTTGACAGTTGGGAGTGTTATAAGTTGTAAGTGCATGCTCAGAAACAACCAAAGTACAAAAACCTACGCCACACTCCATCCTTCTCCGTCACGGTACGTTCTTACAACACTGAAACATTTCAAATTAACGACATTCATAATAACTTTCTCTAAAAATCTTAGGGTTTCGATTTCAGAACACTGAATAACTGAATTGAAAACAATTCTTTTGCAGGAATTTGATTTGAGGAGAGATGTCTTTGCAAGGACAATTGGATAGGTTCAAGAAACAGCAAGACAAGTGTCAGTCGACGCTTTCGAGCATTGCGGCCAGCCAGGTTGGTGGTAGGAAACCTGCTAATTCACTTGCTGCACATGCGTCCATCAATGGGAGGAGTCACACTACTGCTGTCAAATTCTCCAAAGATACTGAGAGGCTTCAGCAGATTAATACTATACGTAAAGCTCCTGTTGGTGCTCAGATGAAGCGTGTTATTGATTTGTTGCTTGAGGTAGTTTTTGTTTTTTTTTTCTTTTCATTCAGTTCGATTGCATGGTTGTTATTTTCGTACCGTGGTGCTAGTTCTGCATAGACATCAGATATCCAGAAGGACGTATTTAAAGTGTATTTTTTGTCAAAATTGTGACACCTCGCAGTTCTGTTGAATTCATTTCTAATGCAAACCAATGTTATTGAATATTGGCCATGGTGGATATCAGTGGCAGTTTTTGGGTTAGCCGCAATGGTAACTATTGAATGATATTGTAGGTTTTTCCACCATATTTTGCTATGACGGTGCCACAAAACGGCTAGTTTGGCGGGATTTTGGCTTTCTGCCATGGGGCCAATTTGTAAATAAATGTCATATAGGGTTAATTTGTTAAAATCCCAATCTTGTCATAATTTCATTTGCATATCACTTGGGTAGAATGGTTTCGTATTTATTTTGAAAATTGTATCCCGGAAACATTGTGTAAGCCATTAAAGAGATATCGGCTGAACGAAAAGAGGAGTAAACCTAAAGCATATTTATTTTTTTCCCGATGGACCAACACGGCAACACCTTCGTCTATCACCCGAGTGATGCTTTACTTTCAGTCATCTTCAAGATATTTTGGGGTTTGATGAATGTTATGTTGGTTCTCTATAACTTAGTTGAAGTTTTACTATGAAAATCCATGCTACTTAAAATAACTTACCAATGGAAGTACATAATTAGGAATTGATTTGTCATAAGTCATAACCATATTGATTTGGTGCTTTTGTATTCCGACAGACGCGGAAGGCGTATACTCCAGAGCAAATAAATGAAGTATGCTATGTTGACATGAGGGCTAACAAAGATGTTTTTGACAATCTGAGGAAAAACCCAAAAGTACACTATGACGGGCAGCGATTCTCTTACAAGGTAACTTTTACAGGTGCATATATATCTAAACAGTTTTATATTTAATTATCTCTTTAGCAAATAACCTCTTCATCTGTTGGTTCTATTTTGTCTTTAGGCAAAGTATGGCCTTAAGGATAAAACTGAGCTTCTTCAACTGGTACGAAAGTATCCAGAGGGCATTGCTGTTATTGACCTAAAGGATGCTTACCTCGCTGTGATGGAAGACTTACAGGTAGAATGACTTCTGTTTGGGCTGTTTCCTTTTCTTTGAAGGACATTTCTTTCTTGACACTATTTTTCCAGGAGCAAGTCACTTTAAAGAGTAAAGTGAGTAAATCATTTGTTGATTAAAAAATCAGTGGTTAATATTATGTGCGCATGTATAACAACAAATCATGAGTGGACACAACATCAACCTTTGATTTTCTCACTATACTAATTACTCACTTTAGAGAGCTAAATCCCGCGCACAATGTTTTTTGGGAGAAATATGAACTGAAATACTATACCTTTGGAGGAAGATCAGCTGTTATGATACCAATGCACATTATTGGGTTTTATAAAATCATTTACCACTTTCTTCTAGCCCTTGACATTTAACCGTTGCCAATATTATAGATTAAGGTTAGTACCTTGGAAATGAAAGCATCTTTTAAATAGTCATTATAAAATTTGCTCATTAAGATGCAGGGTGAGATGTGGTTCAACCTTTCCTGCTACCTTCTTATTCATTCACTCCCCATGCATTTGTTTTATCATTTCATTTTTCAAAGACCATTATTCTCATCAACGTTTAAACAATAATATTGATACATTAATGAAAGACTGATTTATTTAAAAATGTTTTTCTTGAAATATGGAAATAAGTATGAAACTATTTGATGAAGTTAAAAGTCAAATCCAGTAAATATTTTGCTTCTCATGGAATATGACCTCATAATGATATTGGTTTATAGGCTTTGAAAGCTGCAGGGCAGATCTGGCTGCTTGCAAACTTCGATTCACAGGAAGATGTTGCGTACCCGAATGACCCCAAAGCAAACATTAAGGTGGATGATGACCTAAAACAGCTATTCCGGAGTATTGAGTTGCCTCGTGACATGATTGATATAGAGAAGGACCTTCAAAAGAATGGAATGAAGCCTGCTACCAACACTGCAAAGAGGAGGAGTGCAGCACAAATTGATGGCCCTTCTTCCAAGCCCAAGCCTAAGAAGAAGAAGAGTGAGATCACCAAGAGAACCAAGCTGACCAATTCCCATCTTCCGGAGCTTTTTCGGAACCTAAACAATTCCTGATCAACACACTGCTAGTCTGCAAATGCTGCATTAGGTCAAGTAGATAATATGTTAGCCTAAGTTAGATCAGCAGGTTGAAAAATATTCAGGAGGTTCTTATTGCTCTCTGCCCTATTCTTGATATATTTTTTTGATTTTTGTACATTAAGCTGTAGCTTATGGATTGGATTGATTAGATCTATAAGAACATATCTAGAAATAAATTGTGATTCTGTGTATTTTATTTTCAGGTCTTATTAAAGTATCTTTCTCACTCATACAGAAGTTAACTAGTTTAGCCTAACTCCATAGTTTCAGGAGTGGGTTTGGTTAATAATACCCAATTCACGGAGTCATTTAACAGTCCTTTTAAACGTGTTTTTGTCGACCTAGATAGACATGGATCTTAACTATGCACTGCTCATTTAACTCCATAGCATTTGAAGACAAGGCAACAAATCTTGTACCACCCGGTACCCGCCCAAACCCACCAAGATGAGTATGGGGTGGGAAATGGGGATATTAGAATCCACCCGAACTCGTTCCGTTGATAATTTAAAGTATATCATTTTGATCATTTATAATATTAATCATTTGGTGAGTACGATGATATTTTTTATTGTATTTTATTGTTCGAAATGTATAATAAATTTTTTTTACGATTGTTATTTTTGATTGTATTTTATTGTTTGAAATGTATAATAGAAAATTTTCACGATTGTTTTAATTTATTATTTCTAATGTTTGTTAGAGTTGGACAAATAATTGGTTTGAAAAAATTGACTATTTTAATTTAAAAAATTGATTTCTATGCGAGTATCCGAATTCGTTTGAGATGAGTTATGGCTTTAATTATTTATCTTCGTTTGAATTTAGGATGAGAAAAGTATTTAATTGGAGTTCGAGTTTGGGTATGGAGAAGGCAAATTCCGTGCTCGCCTTATTACCATGTCTAGTTAGCATAAGTAGAAAAACACTGCTGGGCATATAGTATTGAGAATTCTGACTACAACAAGTAGGCTTGCATTATTGCATTGCATACAAGAGATAGAAGAACAAACGCTAAAGTATGATCATGCAAAATTCTTTAGTTTAGAGAAAAATGAATGAAAATTTTGGAGGATGAATGTTGGTTGATAATGTGTGGCACACAATGATACAAATATAAGATAAGCCGTTTGAATCACGCGTGGCATTTAAAATTTTAAAAAAAAAAACGAAAGGTGTTGTTTGTTCCAATCCTGGTCCACCCATTTTTCTTGTTTATGTGAAGAAGAATCTTAACATGTTTCACTTTATTGAGGAAGCAAAAAAAAAAAACAGTGAAAATTGAAGACACTGAGAATAATGGGTTTTGCAATGCAATGCTCAAGCTATGCCTATTCTTGTTGTGTCCCTCATCAATTCCCTCCAACCGCCCTATCTTTTCCAGCTTGCAAATGGAACGGATTCAAGACCCAACCAAAGAATCAGATTGCTGTGTTTTGCGGTGCCGAGGACCGAAGCTCCAACTTTGATTCTCACAGGAAAAGGTGTTCCTCAATTTATAATTAACTTCAAATTCTTCCATTTTACTGTGTTTTACTGTGATTAGGAATATGATTAGTGTTTTAATTTTGTGCAGAAGAAAAGTTGTGGAGCATATTTGTCTGCTAAAAGCAAAAGAGGATTTGTCCGAAGAGGAAGAGAATGACATGCTTGATTATTTGTATACAACGCAGTATCAAATGGGTGGTATTATTGCAATTTCATTAGGTAAATTGTAGCTTACTTTGATATTTATTATAATTACAATTATATATACACAAGAAACCACCTACATTAGTTTATATGCTACGGAGCATCGGGATCTAGCCTAGCGCAATTGGTTGACGCGTAGCAAGTGTTGCGTCAAACACTCTAACATATAATGGTGATCTTGTTGTTCCTGCAGGGCGCGTTTCTGCTCAGAATCCGGACGACTATAGTCATGCTTTGTACATGCGGTTTCAGAAGAAGGAAAACCTTGAAAAGTTTTATGAGAATTCCTTTTATTCTAAGGTTCTCAAGGACCACGTAATGACTTACTGCCATGTATGCACCAACATGTAAACACCGATTCTCTCCGTTGCTTGGTTTTTCTGTTACTCTTGTGTCAACCTTGCTATGGATGTTTTAACTTGGCTCTTAACTGATTTTTGTTTAGGGGTTAATTAATGTGGATTATGAATCTGAAGTCGATGATGACATGCTTTCTATTTTTCGCAAAGGAGAGGTTGGTTCTAATTTGCTTTTTCTCTTCTGGATCTATAAATTGAAGGATTCATCATCATTGTTCGATTCATATAACAGCCGTAGGGCTAGTAAATTCGTCAGATAATCAAATGAATTTTGTGGCCAGGAGTTTAGCCATGGAGTGGAGTTTGTTCTTTTGTTATCATTTAGCGAGGATGCATTAGGTAACAAGGTCGAGCATGCGTTGGCGTCTCTGGCAACAGTGATGTTGGAATCTCCTTCCTTGATAGTACAATTTACGCAAGGTATGTTTTCAGTTCCACCAACACTTTTTCAGATATTGCCTTGCGCAACTCAATTTTTTAGCATATGGTCAGGTTTGAATTTTCATGAAAGCTCTAAGGAGTATACTCATGGAGTAGTGATACGATTTCGATCAGGTGATTTCAATCTCATGGTCTGTTATGTCTGTTTATTTTTTTCTTCTCACTTTGGCCATGCTAACCAGTTCTTGTGCGTGATGGCATCTTCTGCAGTTGACGCATTCAAGATATTTTTACGCAGTCAAGAATACAAAGATGTAAGGAATCTAACTTTTTATTTCTTAAACATTACTTTATGCTTAGGTTACGGTGTGTTGCCCATAGCGTGACTATATCTCGAGAACAAGCACAACAAGAATAAAAACTAAACTGTACTTGAATTCGGTAAACACTAAACAGGTATGGATATCGAAGTTCCAGCCTATTGTTCTGAAATCACTGTCTCTTCATTTCTCTGTTGATCCGGTGGGAACCGAGCTTATGTAGTGAGGATAATTTATGTAAGTTTTTAGTCGTAACTTTCTACCGTATGCTTTATGTAGCTATAACATATTTCTCATACATGAAATAAGACTTGGTTTCCTCTTCTTTTCTAGGAACAAGGATGAAGGTTATTTCCTGCATTCAATTTCCACTCACATGTTCAGTTGCTATGAACTATGACTATAATTGATGCCAACATTCTGAAACACGGCTGCGAAAACCTTTTCTATATAATTTATGTTTTGAAATTTCGAAGAACATTTATGCATAAATACATCATATATTTCAATTGTATCAAGTATAGTTTTCTAGGATTGTTATCCTCTCAAACTATATCTATTCTACACCTTTTCTAGGAAACTAAACTAACTTAATTCACACACAAAGCCGGCAAAACCTTGTATAACTTGATAAGCAGCTGATTACTAGATAATGATTAGTTATGAAGCGGGTTTGGACCTCCGGGAACATCATGTAGAGAAACTCCAAAAATCGGATGGACCTCTTCTGTGTCGGGTATCTGTTGTGTCTTTGTATAGAAATGCAATGAACCTGAGAACCGACGAAAAGAGTTTCTCTTTTTTGTTTGCTTGATTCCCTTACTCGTCCATCTTGTAGCATCGCCCACGTCGCTGCAACTTGAGAGTTGGCTAGTCAACAGTATGATGATCATTAAGATCAGAAGAAGGGAGAGTCTTGAATATCGAACCGCCATGTTATGGTATGAGAGACTGAAAATTCCAAATAAGACAGTAGGAAAGACAAGAGGCTGAAAATTTAGTTTGTTGCCTTATGCAGGTTGGTCTGTCACACTTTAATATGAGGTCAGAGAAGCTGTAGCAATGATAGAGGCAAAACTAAAATAATTTTAACGAAAAGGCGAAAATGCCCATTTTGATCATAAGTACATTTGCAGCCAGATCATTGATTAAACTAGTTGACAATTCATAGAGGATCAATCAGTTTTGGAATTTCAGTCAAATGATTCAAATAGTTTGGAGAAGAAGATACTGCCGAACTAAACCGAGTTTTTCAATAATACTATCCTCCAAGTAGGTGTGGAGTGCCAAGTTAAAACACTCCCTGAAAATAGATGACAATGTTGACTTTAGAGTATAGTTTAAGTAATCATATAAATCATTCATAAATTAATTCATATTTGGTATCACATACACGTATGTATAATAAATGATGTATGTGTTGAAATATGAACATTTTTTTTCTCCTGGCTCCCCCCTGACTTATAAGAGTCAAATCTGGATGGTTGATAAAATATGGTATGATGATTGATGTGATTTGGGTGAGTTTTCATAGAGGAATTGATCGTATATGCTCTCTTCATAGATTCTACTATTGATACAAATGAATAAAGTCCTAATCAAATTTATGAAAAATAGTTTATAAAAATAGTTTATGAGCATATATGTTGTTTTCATGTTTTTTTCTTCTAAGCAGTAAAATCTACTTGCTATAGGATAAATCTTTGGATTGGATTCAGTTGTTTTTTAGTATACTCTATTTAAGATTGAGACATATAGACTAAAAATATATTAAATGATTTGTACTTAGACCAAAATATTCCTCCCGTTTAAAGAAACACTGATAATATTCCTATGAGTATAGTTGGGAAAATTATTGTATCATAGTTTTCGATTCAATTATGAGTATAGTTGGAAAAAAGTTCATGAAATTTGATATTAAGATTTTAAAATAGTTTTGAAACTTAGGAAAACTATGGTGGGAAAAAAGTTCAATATGAGTATATCAACAGAGGGGAGTGGATCCTCTCCCATGATATTTTGGTTAAGTGATATCTCAACTTTTCATTTAAATTTAGTGGATTTTTTCACGTGAAATTTCAGTACTGTTCCTAGAAATCAGAAATAATCTTCTGGTTCACACCCTATATCATGTAAATCAGGTTGAAAAAGGTTAGGTCAAACCAAAAATTTATTTACGGTTTACAACCGAAAGTATATTTTCAGTTCCTAAATGCACTTAAAGGGCGTCAAAACATTTCCCATCCCCATAACAGAAAACGTTTTAAAAAACAAACTTAAACCCTCTCACTCACTCTCTTCTACCCCTTCTCTCAAAATCCATTTTTTCCTCAAACAATCAACACAAACCATCAACCATTGCTTAAATACAACAAGTAACAGAATCAAGCAAGCAACAACCATCTTCAATTAATCAAGTAAGTGATTTAACACATTTTTAGAGTTTATGTAATTTCTATTGAAATTAGTGAAATAGGGTTTTAAATGTGTTGTTTTTTTTTGCAATATACATCATTAGGAGTCATTGTTTAAGTGTTTGTAAACTTATTTTGCCGATCAATCCATGTTTTTTGACACATTTGGGATGTTGGGGTGGGGTTGTCACAAAACTCTGTTTCGCAGAGGAAACCAGAAGTTTATTTCTGATTTCGTGGCATGAACAAAACCATAAGTTTATTTCCGGTTTCTTTCTGCATTATTTTTTTCTTCATTTTTTCCTCTGTAACAAGACCGAAAGTTTATTTCCGATTTCTTTCTGCATTGTATATTTTCATTTTTTCCTCTGTGAGCCATATGCTAATGTTTCGTTCTTACTCCTACAGGAGATATGTTTGAGAGACCGTCACGTTTGAGGCATGGTCGGGTTTCATAGCATGCTTCTGTGCGGAAAGAGAGGAGTGAGGCCGCACAGGCTGTTTCGACATCCGAATAGACTATGTCTGAGGCATATTTTGCTGATTCTGATTCTACACCTACTGTTTCCTCCTCCCTTAACAGACGGGAGTCTCCAGTCCATCTCTCCCCACCTCCATCCTACCGCAGACGCACATCCTCACCATCCTCACCACCACGGGTTTTGAGACGGATACCTCATCTGCTTCACAGGCGGGGCCATCTGAGGTGAGACCTGATCCTACACCCCCAGTACCCGAGGTACCAGTGCCATCCGAGGTACCGGTGGCACCATCAGTGCCAACAGAGGCACCGACGGCGGATGCGGCACCACAGGTCCCTCAGGTATTTAGAGGGGGACCTTCTGACATATCTGTGTCTGCTCTTTATCCCACCCATGTGGCTAGATATTTATGGGATGAAGAGGTATGAAATTTACATCTATTTTACAATTATTAATTATATTATGAATAATATTATGAATTCTAATAGTGAATTTTTTCTTGCAGGATCGCGATACACTTAAGGTCATTAGCCATGGGAGGAAGATCAACCAGCTAACTCCCCCTCTCTAGCCATGGTTTGATGAGCTTCTTAGTCTTACAGGGTTGAGAGACTTGACCTTCTGTGGATATAGTATGGTCAACTGGGGGATGACCAACGCTTAATTAAATTAAATTATTGAAGGATTTAATTATTGAATTTGAACGAAGTCTGGGAATTAACCAGAATAATTGAATTTATTGGAATTATTGTAAGAGACATTGTTGGAGTAATACATTGGTTGAATTGATAAACTGATAATCAGATAACTGGTCGGTTTAGCCGGAAGAAAATATTATTAGTAAATAATATTGGTTTTTATTGAAAGTATTATTAGAAATATAATTGAAGAGAGAGAATTAGGCTTGGTTCATGGTGTTGCTAAGTAATGAGGGAGTGTATGATTTAAGCCCATAAGGATTTGTTTAATTAAATAAAATATTATTATTATTATTTGGTTAAAAAGAAAAGAAAAGAAAAATAAGAATTGAGATTATTTTCTGACGATCAGTGAAACAAGGATTTTGGAGAAAAGGAACAGAGCGTTACGTTGATGGTAGAAGGAAGGAAAAGTTGGACCGATCGAGGAATTCGTAGAGCCAAGAATTCCAGGAACCCGATCAAAAGTTGAATTGCCTCGAATCTAGGTAAGGGTGGGGTTCGATTCATATAATCGGGAATATGATGATTGGTATGTGGGATTGGGGTTATGTGACTTTTGCTAATTCGTGTCTTGTTGTTGATTAACCGTATAAAATCTCCAATTGATAAATTATGTGTTATGTGGATGTTGATGATTAAGCGTATAAAATTCCCAATTGATAAATTATGTGTTATGTTGATGTTGTTGATTAACCGTATAAAATCTCAATTGGAATACATGATTTTGCTATTATGTGTATGTTGTTGTTGTTGATTGAAAAGGATATATATATTTTCACTGATATGTGTTATTTGATGTTGTTGATTAATCGTATAAAATCCCAATGGAAATATATGATTTTTGCAGTGTTATGATATATCGTTGTGTTGGTTGAAAAGGAAGTATAATGTTGTTGTCATGTGTTATGTGTGGTTATTGATCGAAAATAAAATCATTTGGATTGTATAATACTGATAAAACTGGTTTTTTTGGGCGTTGGGACGCAGCATGAGTCGACCCAAGAGGTTATGTGTTGATACAAGCTGCGTTGATTTAAGAAAACAGAGGCTGAAAAACTGCTTGTGTCGATACATACAGCCTTGTATCGACTCATGGGACGAGTTTGGCAAATTTGTATCGACTCATATGAGGTATGTGTCGATGCAAGTTAGGTTTGTATCGATGCATAAGGGGATGAATCGACTCATACTGTATGGAATTTAGAAAACAGGAATTTGGAAAACGTATGAGTCGACTCATACGAAGCTTGTGTCGATACAAGCTGGTCTTGTATTGATACATAGACTTATGTATCGACCCAAGCTAGAAGGAAATGAACAAATACTTTTGAAAACTGTTTTGGTCATATCTTCGCGATCGTGACTCCGATTTAGTTGCCGTTTGAACCGTTGGGAAGCTGAAAATATGAATTATCTTATAAAAGCATTTTTATAACCTAGTAAGTGAATTTTGTTGGATTAATATGACCTTCCTTATGAATAATCCGTTGTTGTCGTTATTGTTGAATGTTATCTTCGTTGTTATGGAACGTTGTTGTCGTTATTGTTGAATGTTGTCGTTATTGTTATGGAACGTTGTTGACATTGTTGTTGAATGATGTTGTCGTTGTTATTGAACGTTGTTTTCGTTGTTGTTAAATGTTGTTGTTAGTTGAACGTTGTTGTAGAGGCTTTGATAGCCAAGGTTGATGGATGTTGTTGTTGTCGATTATGTTGGCCGTAAGGGGCATAATGAATATGTTGTAAGTTGGTTTCTGTCGTGGATTACGTTGTTGTTGTTATATGCTATTTAATTTCATCGTATACATACATTTGCATATTATGTTGAACCGTTAGGGGCAGGATGATTACGTTGAAGGCTTACGCCTTGATGCCTCGGAATACTGGCAATTGTGTATGTTAGGAGTTTTACTCCGATGGATCCACATGCATATGCACAGTCGAGTTTCATTTTGAGTCGCATTCGATCGGTGTGCTCACGTTGTTGCAGTTGTTGTTGCTGTGACGTTAATTGCTCACATCGTTGTGGTTGTTGTTGTAATGGCGTCAATTGGCTTAGTTGTCGTTGTTGTTGGTTGTGATGAGATTGTTGATGGATATAAGTCGTCGTCTGATATAAAATTACTGTTATTATGAGTTGCTGTTTAATACATGTTGTCAATGTTATTACGTTGCTTATTAATCGTTGTTGTTGTATGATCATTGTGTGAAGTAGTGAAGTTTGTATGATTCCAATCTAATATATTGATTATCATACTCTTGCTTATATCTTTCGATATCTCACCTTTTTCATTTGTTTCGTCGTTACCTTTATACTGGTAACGTGCAGGTAATGAAGAAATGAAGAGTTAGTAGTTGTTAGTCCAAGTCGGTCTAGTTGCTCTGATACGTAGCACTCGGGGAAACAAATACTTGTCATGTTTGGTTGTTATTGTTCTATTACTGTTATAGTTGTTGAATAATAAAGGAGTTGTGTTGTGCATGAGGATAAAGTACATTGTGATTTGTTCATCCGAAATGCTATGTATCTATATTAAATGAAATAAAAGATGTTGATGTGATTACGTTGAATTGTGACATCCTGATTACATTGAATAAATTTTGGAACTCTGATTTTATTAAATAAATACGTGGGGTAGAATCGGGGTGTTACAGGCATCATGCTTTATCTGCCCCTCCAATAGTGAAGAAGAGAGAGATGAATGAGATTTTTGATAATTTTGAGAATCATCTCGTACCTGAGGAGACCAGGAGTACCGTGGCTCCAGAAGATTGGAGTTACACGTACAGTTACATGCTATGGTTCTTCATGAGTTCTCATCCATACATGGTACGGGAGGCTCCATGGGACCCACCCATGCCGACTCATCACGAGATCTTGGAGGAGAAGCATGCGAGGAAGAATCATGCCCAGAACATGATGCCTAGGTGCCACTGTATCATGGAGCTTGCTAGAGATGACATCGACAAAGGGTTGTTTCCTGAAGGATATGATGTCAGAGGCGGTTTGGAGGCCATCATGGCGAAGGCTCAGGGTGCCCTGGTCTGCAGGAGGCAACGGAGGGACGCCTCGATGGTGACAGGCCGCCTCCGCCATACGAAGTAGTTTATTTTGATTGTATTTTGACTTGTTTTTTTTTTATTTCGTATTGTACTGAATCTATATTTTGAATATTATTATTACGAAAAGCATTTTGGATAACATTTTTGAGCTTTTATTCGATTTAAAAATTGCAGGTGTTTAATTTGAGTTATAGATGTAATACTAAAGTAATTGCTTATAATTATGTTTTTAGCTAACTGTCATGCCCAGAACCGGATGTATACTCCCGGTAAGGAACCAGAGATATACTTCTTGTTTTCACTCAAATATTTCAGAAAGTGGTGCAAACCAGAAATAAACTTCCAATTTTGTGAAGGGCATTTTGGGGTTTTTCTGGGGTGGATTAAGAAATTCACTAATTTTAAAGTATAAAAAGTGTATAGAGATTTAAGGGTGGAGATGTAAATTGCTTTATCTTCGGTGAAATTCACACTAGAGGGAATCCATTCTCATAGTTAGAGAAACAATTATGGTGGGTTTTGCCCTTTTTTGTAAAAAATAAAACAACTATAGTAGAAATAATTGTGTATAATTTCTCTTCGATTATGAGTATAGTTGGAAAAAAATTACAATAATTTTGAATCATAAGTAAGTCATCATAGGATGGTAAATAAATCGAATAAACTCGCCTCATTTTGACCTATCCCACCATCATCTCGTCTAAAGTGGGAGGGGCATAACAAACCAACATAGATAGTGATTCTTCCATTAAGGACTGATTTATGTGGTTGTGAGGTTGGTTAGATAAGAATAAATATAGGAAATGATATTGCTCTTAGTCTGTCACCTTGATAAGAGTGGTACTTGCAAGTACGTCGAGGTTTACGCAAGTTTTTACTGAGTATGAAAGGTATCCTAGCTTATAAATATGTCTACTTTGATCACACATTTTATTGCTCCTTTTATAAGAGGTTTATAGGGTTTCTAAGGGTCTAGAATCTATAAATATAAGATCATCGTTCAAATATAGAGATATCACAGTATAGTCTGTTATGTCACTCAACAACCCTTATTCAATCATTTGCCAAGATCAAGTGTTATTCTATGGCAGGTCACACTTGTTTTTAAGGTCATTGGACCTTTTGAGTATGTAGCTGAAGGTACGAAATTTTCCCCTACATCACATGTTTGACATCATCGTTTAGTATGGCATAACATATCTTCTAACGTGCTTTTAAGGTTCATAGCTAGGGGTGGAAAAACAGGTCGCCCGCCCCGCCCCACCATGTCTTACGCCCGCTATAAAAAAAACGGGTGAACAAGCCCACCAAGTGAAAATGGGCATAAAAATCTAGCTTGTTCCGCCAAAGTGGCGGGTTGGCAGACGGCGGACTTTTCCGCTTACTTTTTTTATTTTTTAAATATATTAAAAAGGTTTATTACATTTCAATTAGATTTTTCACTTATTTTTTAGAATAATTTTTTATAAAGCATCTTTTTAACAAAATTTACTTAAAAAGATATTGCATATATTCACAAATAAATGTATAAGATAAAACCATGAAAAATAGGAACTACTAGAATTAACTAATAAAGAGCGGGCTTAAGATGAGACAAGTTAAACGGATAGACACGACGGACTTTGGTGAGCGGCGAGTTTTGCTGGGTAACAGTCTTTAGCGGGGTAGACTTTAGTGGATAAAGGGTCATAAATCTCAATCCAACCCCTCATATTTTGGCAGGTGCGCGATACAAACTCCATATAAAGGGAAGAAAAAAATTGTTAACATCACAGAGCCAAGCATCTTTTTTATTTCTTGCTTCTAATTCATATTATTTTAGCTCTGGGATGTTAACGATTTTATTCTTTCTTCCCTTTTTATGGAGTTTTTATGGGTACTGGAATTTTTAGAGTTTCTACATACAATTTTATTGGAAACCAAAGTTGGTTGGGTTTTATACATCAGAGTTTGTTGGAAATGTATAATTTGTAGAGTTTCTATATAAGATTTTGCTGAAAACTTAGGATCTGTAGTCTTTATAGGGAAACAATGCTTTGATATACCATTCTCTTTGAATAGATAAATATCGATGACTCTTTTTTATCCCCCCCGGTTGGTTTCATCATCCTGAAAGAAATGAGATACTTAGGAAGGTGCTTACATAAAATGTAACTGAATTATCAATTTCTTTATTCTTGTCCGGAAGGCTTGCGACACTTTGATACTTAAACCTTCACCTACGATTTCTCCCTCGTCTTGGAACTGTTGGGTGAAAATATGATGTGAGAAAACAATTTAGAGGGGTGAATAGACTTTTAAAAATCAAACCAATTGATTTTTCGCGCACAAAATATCGAAGGTTTTTCAGAGTATCCACGCGGAAGTTGTAGAGAGAAATAAAGTGAATTATACCTGAATAGAACTTAATACACGTAAACACATATTCAATGTACAACAATAGAAAATCGAAGTAATGATGATACATTAGGTATTTAATCGATACCACAATATAATTCACGAGAGATTATTATATAATGATTCAATTCACGATTTCTAAACTCAAAGCCGTATTAGGTCTCAGTTCCAATAAAACCTAATATTTAAGCAATAAATCATTATCAGTGCAACAAAATAAAAAAAATACTATATGAGTGAAAAAACTAGGCATGCAATATACTACGAAATATAAATGTAAGATAAATGTAAGAGTAAAAGATAGGGCCACAATTTTTCTTTCTTCAAGCCATATTTTCAAAGATATCTAAATACATTATGTACTATGAGATGCCATCTTCGATAAATATCATAGGAACATAAAAGTTAGTGATGGTTGTTGTAACTATTAAGGGAAAATTTCATCTGAGATTCCCATGACTGTCTCATTGTCTCAAAACCTGAGAATTGCCTTTTCGAGTTTGGTGTCGACATAACTCCCTTGTACTTGCTGATAACCATTAGCTCAATTATTTTTCTCTTCATCTTACTTTTGCATGGGTTGCTTGTCTGAGGGTTGTCCCAATTATGGAATCTATATACCAACGTTTCCCCTTTTGTCTTTCTTCGTCCCCGATGTTCGTTTCTTTACCTTTTCCGTCGACCACCACTTCCATAGTCTTCTTGGATGATTGTTTATTTTTGGGAGAATATTTTCATCCCCTCTTACCATCTCTAGTGTATTCAGACATTTGTCCCTACCTGATTAATCCCTCAATCACATTTTTCAATTGGATGCAATTGTTGTTGTTATGGTCGTGACTCTTGTGGAATCGATAGTATTTGGACTTGTCAGTCTGAGCGGATTCTCTAACCGATAAGAGTTTTTTATTCCGACCTCTTAATTTTGTATTAGCGTATACCGCCATGATCTTGTCTCATGAGGTGTTCAAGGAGCGTAGGAGTCAAATTTCAAGCAAGGCCTTCACTTCTTTTCCCCCCTGGATCGTCCAACCTTTTTCATCTTTGATCAATTTCTCTTTATAATTAATGTAATATTGCAAACTACTCATCAAGTCCTTCAGGTTGAGGGCCTCCTTGCGCCCTAGTTTTCTCGGAACACACAATCTAGTCTGAGACCCTTCTCAAAGATCCATCACTTTAGGCTCTCATTCGAGCCAATAACTACGACCACTTTAGTGAAATGGTCTATATACGTGTAGATGGTTTCCTTTTTAACCTACATAACCTCATCGAGGATGGCCATGGTAGTTGCTTGTCTTTTCTGGTAAAATCCTCAAATAGTTCAAACCAAGAATTTATGCTTTCATATGGGAGGGAATTAAACTAGCTTGGGGTGGAATGTGTTAAGATTAGCGCAAAGAGCTTGCATTTTATGTTTCCCTTGGTATGGTAGTTGTCCAGTCGATTATCTACATGTTCAACATGTTCGTTGGGGTATCCATTTCTTTTGGAGTTCTGTAACTTTGGAGGTTTCTCCAAAGACCTTAGGATTTTTACGTTCAAGATGAGGATAGACAAACGGTTCTTCTTTCGTGGTTGAGATGGGGCTTCTTATTCATTCTTTTTTCTCCTCCTAGGTCGGCGGATCTTGGGAAGAATGCGGCTACCTCATCATCCTTTGGAATCAAGGGAATGAAAGGCGTATGATGCATGTGTCGTTGACGGCTTAGAGAATTATGGACCTCTTCTAGATCTATCTTCACTTAGTGGCTTTACGCAAGACCGTCTCTTACACATTGTTGTTCTTTGGGATGGCTTTGTGTTGGCTTTCTTCGATCCGAGTTAATCTATCAGTGAATCCCTAGGAATTTTTCCATTGAACTATCTGGTACTTGTTGTTCAACAACTCATTATCTCCTTCTAAGTCGAGATTGGCTTGTAAGAGTTGGAATTTAGGGATTGCTTCATGTCGAGTTACAAAATGTGGTATCGTAGGTCTGAAAGAAAGTTAGCCTTGATGGAATTGTGGAGCAAGTCTGATAAATGGAGGAACTCGAGAAGTTATTTAATCTACCCCAGGTTGGGTGAAATTCGGTGGTTGAGGAACGAGAGGAGTAGTTGTTACGACTTGATCATTTTTCATTTGATGAGGAGGATTCTTAGTTGCTTTAATGATTGTCGTTGCTTACTATTAAACGCTTTAACGAGTGACTTTTGACGCTACCATTGCGTGATGGGTCTAGTGAAAATAGTTCAACTTAGAACTTAATGAAATAGACCTAGAGATAAAGGATATGCTATTCGATCAAAGGAGTTATAAATCTAATTCAGTTGGATAGAAAAATGGTGAATCATGGATATCGTAGGAAAAAGAGTTTGACTCCCACATATGGTACCAATGTTCTGCTCAAGAACTATGTGATGATCAAAGAGATTGAATTAGTGGAATACTACCGTCTTTCAAGGTTCTGATGCAGTGGAGGGAGGGTTAGCCTACAAAATTAGCATTCCAACAGTTAAGTTAGAAAGGAAGTAAGAAGTAAAGTTTTAATGGAGGAAAGATTCAATACATGAGAAATGGTGTGATCATCTCTTTAAATAAAAGAGTTGGTTAGTAACTAAATGCATGTGTGAGCGTGAAATGTGGTCAATCGTCGAATAGATCTAGTGGACCTTGCGAGTAAATTCACCTTAGTGGTCTAAGAAACGAAATCCATCTATTTCTTTCCCCCTAAGGGTGTGATTTTACCATCATACCTTACCGGAAATTTAGAAGTGTACCAGAAATTTCACTCAAAATACTAAAAATTTCAAATTTCATACCAAAAATTTTCAATAAATTTGAAAAAAAAAAATCTTTTTTATAAAAATACCGAAAATTTGAGGGTGGTAACGAAAATTATTACATTTTCCGATAATTTAGGGGTGATATTTTTCAGAACTGTTAAAAAATAATTATTTTAAAAAAAACCAGAAATTTCAGTCAAACAATTTCTGAACTTTTCGATAAATAAACAGAATTTTTTCAAAAAAAAAAAAATTTGATACGAGTGTTTGAAATTTTCGATATCTCAAAAAAAAATTGAATGTGTATTTGGAATTTCCGGGCATTCAAATTATTTTTTTTATCTCAAAAAAAAATTGAATGTGTATTTGGAATTTCCGGGCATTCAAATTATTTTTTTTTTCAAAAATTTTGTGGGATACCGAAAATTTCTAAAAATCTACCGGAAATTTTAACAGGGATAAAATTGAAATAAAAATATTTGGAGGGTAACAAATACAAGGGGTAACAGGAAAAATTCCGAAACTCAAGATTATTAAGGCCCATTCTTCTGAGGAACAAGAGTTAGAAAGAAAATAAAAACACTTATAATTGTCATTCATCTCCTTTATCTTCTCATGTTAATATTGACAAACTCTATTGCCATGAAAAATTGTATACTAGCAATTACAACCTTTCGCATTTCAAAATGCCACAAATCTTTTCAGTTTCTTTTTTTTTTTTTTTAATTTACACGACAGCTATCTACGAATTCTAATGCCAGGAATGTCTTTCAAACCCATTTTTAGTGCAGTTTTTCGAAACAGAGAAGGTGGCCTCTGTAAACCAATTGATTCAGAAAACCGGTTTGCCAGCTCAGCTACTGTGCTCTTCTCCCTCCCAATTTCTCTAATGGAGTTATAATAACCGAGCCAGGCATGATAAGCTGCATCTTTGATATCATTATCAATCTTTGCCATTGATTGCTCAATCTGCAAGAATTAATGCAGTCAATTATTTTCTTTATCCACAATCATATAAGCCGGGACACAATGAAATATGAAGATCAATGTACACGGGAAAACGATAATACATCAAAATAATGCACAGACATTAGAACAAGAGCACAAATTATACCTTAAGCTGTGCCTGTGGATCTAAATCTGGTAAGGGGAATTTTTCTAGAGGAAGATCCTTGATCTCATTTAAAAAATACTCTTCCCATGGTGCAATCAACAATATGCCTTCCCCTCCTTTGCCTTCTCGTCCTGTTCTTCCAAGACGATGTATATATTGTTCACGGTCTGTAGGAATTCCCACCTAGATTCCATAATGTAGTTTAGGACATGGGGCAATTTAAGTTATTCAAAAAAGAATTATAAGCTACCGGTACAAGTTTCTCTAAAATCCAAGTTCTATTCGATAGTTATAGCAAATAAATAGTTCCGTCCTGAGTGGAAATACATAGAAGTATATAATACCTGAATAACTAAAGTAACATCAGGATAATTCATTCCACGTGATGAAACATCAGAAGAGACGAGAATCATTTGTTTAGATTCCTTAAACTCTTCTGATACGCGAGTTCGATACAGCTGAGGTTTTCGAGAATGTATCTCCCTGACGTTCAGTCTCATTTCCCGAAGCAGGTTATACGTAAGTGATGTCACCATCCCAGTAATACAGAAAACAATAACCTGAAAGCAAATCTACCAGTTAAAATCATAAATTGAATCACAAAGCAATTTAAACACCAAAATAGCAAATGCATTAACCTTATAATCAGGTGTTTGCGAGATATGTTCTTTCAAAATATGATGTACTATCTGAAAGTGTGATTCATGTGGAGCAATAAGATAGGATTGCTTTACCTGTGAGGCCAAACAAAAAATAAGCATTAATACCTAAGGATCTAAAAGTCAATCAAATATGTATTTTACTTTGGAACTGTTAAGAGTCTGACAATAGGTATAGTGTAACTTACCTGAACAGGAGTTTCCACACAACCCATTCCAACTGTATCAACATATTTGTGTTCCCTTTTCAAAACAAGCTGAGATATTCGACGGACCTGCATATTTTAGAAGGGTTGATTATATTGTTGATGGAATACTGCAGCAACACAATTGTGCTTGTAGAATCTTTGGTCAAAAACTGATTATCGATATTAGATAAAAAAACCTAACCTAGCCTAACCTCCTTTGGTATGGTTGCAGAAAACAGTAAAGATTGCCTTTGACGGGGCAAACAATCAACAATTTTTTCTATATCTTTTCGAAAACCAAGGTCCAGTAAATGATCAGCTTCATCAAGTACAAGCATCTGCAAACCCATCAATCGTACAGATATTCCAGACTTATTCTCAATATGATCCAGCAACCTACCAGGTGTAGCAACAAGCATCTGAAAAATTAAATACAAAAAATACAAAATCAGCATGTGTTTCTAGCATGATGATTTTTCCATACACAATAAGCGACATTTCCTTTTTCCTCTCCCAACCCAACTCAAAAAGAGTGAGACTTGCACATGGTCTGGAACCACATGCTAGGAAACATGAAATTTAGTTATAACACATTACCTGGCATGGATCTGATTCAAGGCGTTTCTGGTCAACTTTAAATCGCACGCCTCCAACTAGAGTCTGCACCCCAATGCCATCGTGATATTTCAGCAAAACCTTTGCTTCAGCAGCAATTTGACTAGCAAGTTCTCTGGTAGGGCATATAATAAGAACAGATATTGGCGGGGCACGATGAGAGGTATTGCTACTCATAGCTTTCAAAACTGTTTCAATAGCAGGAAGCTGTTTGCATTTAGCACACTTGAAAGAAATAATCTAAATAGGACACAGTGCATTAAAATAACAATGGTGTACCAAAAAAGCTGCAGTTTTTCCAGTGCCAGTTTTAGCCTTGACCATAACATCCACACCTGCAATGTAACATAAGTAAAAGGATCGTCAAAATTGTCACTAATAGAAATGTTAAACGAACAGGAGAAATGTAATAACAAGCAAAGTAACATAAAAGATTTGAAGTGGATGCAAAAAACAATGTGATTGAGAAAAAGAATAGCCCGCCATGCAACAACTTTTACAATATGCGTCTTTTGCAAGACTATCAAGTATTGATAGTGATGATGTGATGATAAATAGAAAGTAGATTGCAAGATTGTAAGATATAGGAAACGTACCCTCAAGACAAATGGGGAGGCTAGTCTCTTGAACCCGGGTCATATGAATGTAACCAGATGAAGAAAGTGCTTTGATTGTCAATGGTGATATAGCACACTCTTCAAATCTAGGAAAAACAAAACATCCAAATCACTAATTGCAAAACCAAAACTGTCATAAAAAATATCATTCATCTCAGTCTCTACCATATTCAAATTCTGCCATGCCAAACCGCTATAACACCACAATGACCACTACATAAAACCACTTTGTCCTAAATAGAAAATTGCAAAACAACACGGTTTGGTTCAAATTCCGCTACGGCATAGCACTATATCAACAACACTGGTGTATACATGCTTTTGTATAAGTAAATGTTAATCAATCATCAATACTAATACTAGGGTACTCAACCACAAAATCAGCACAAAAAAAATCATTTCCATTGCAGCAAAGGAATAATAATACCTTGTCTGAGTAAGAACATTTTCCTGTTCCTGACCCTGATTCTCCTCACTCTGACTCAACTTCTTCTTATTAAGCTCATACTTAATCAACTCAACCTGCTCGGAAAAATCAGTTTTATCATCATAAGTCTTTGGCATAACTCTCCTTTCCCTCTTCCCATCGTATTTACCCAATGAAGCAATGCTACCCATATTCGAATAATAACCCTGATTCCTAGATTCATCTCCCGCCTCACTCTCACTCTCACTAGAAGAATCACCCTTTCTCCAAATTCTCCGTTTTTCAGGCTTTTCGGTGCTAACCCGCTTCCGATCAGCCAAAACCCTAACTTGAGAAACAGAACGGTAACCCCTAGATTGCGAATAACTAGTCAAATTAGTCAAATTCCGACTGCGTAAATCGATTTGCTGCGAGGTTTGGGGCTGAATTTGGGTCTGAGCTTGGGTTGGGGTAATCGGGCCATCGAGGTCGTTCCAGAGATCTTGGGCGCCGTCTTTGACGAAGCGATCGGCGAGGGCTTTGATGTGTTGATGAGGGGAGATAGGGTTGTGAGTGGCGGAAGAGGAGGAAGAAGGTGGAGGTGAGAGAGTGGAGCGAATGTGAGATCGAATGCGAGCATGGTAGAGTTGTTTCTCTTGTTCGAGGAGGTTTCGTTGTTTCTCTTTGGCGCGTTTTTCGTGCATGCGTTTCCATTTCCATTTGCTTACGCCGCCGGGGAAGGTGCGAGGACCGCCGCCCATGTTACGGATGAGGTTCAGGCTCCAGGAGGCGGGTGATGGTGGTGCCGTCCGGCCTTGCCTAATCATCCATCCCCACATCTCTGTTTCTGTTCTGTTTGAGGAGACAACAGAGCAAGGGTTTTGGTTAGGGTTTATTGTTAAAGACTTAAGAAAAATGGCCAGAATGGGTTTAATGCTTTTCCTTCTTACAAGAAATTAGAAAATACAAATGTGTGTCATAAAGCTATTCAATTTGAAATAATAATAATAATAATAATAATAATAATAATAATAATAATAATAATAATAATAATAATAATAATAATAATAATAATAATAATAATAATATGTGTGTCATAAAACAATTTCAATTCAACAAACATCTCATCTCCGAAAACTCTTAGTGTCTATAATAAAGATCTGAAGTCTAAAATAACCTTTTTAAGAGAAGATTCAACCGAAGTACTCTTCCACATCAAAAATTCCATAGTCATCATGATCTAGTACGTCAACTAGGATGCGAAACGAGTGTTGATCGACCCTAGCTACTCATGAGATATTCTGCTCCATAATGCATTTCAAGGCCTCTAGTTGAATTCCAATAACATCTAATTTCTCCAAGGGTCTTTGGTCGACCTTTCAGACAAACAGGTGCAGGTCAAGGGTCAATAACAAATGCATAAGCGAACTAAGATTTTAGATTTACAAGCTTAGCATAACAATATAGTTACACGATTCTCAAAGTAATTTTTCATTATCGCAAGACTAAAGCAATGTATAGTGAATAAAATTGATTTTATAATGAGAATGTGTGAGATACAAGAGTAGCATATTCCGAAAAAAGCGTGTTTTAGAAGTGAGTACAACATTTCGTAATTAGGAAGAAATTTAGCTTAAAAGGAAACAATTCATGGGGATGATCGCTCTTGACCAACAATATTTTAATTGTGTTTCTAAAGTATTGTATCTTTGAATCTTAAGTAGTTTGATATCAATTTGGTACATTTTACTTTTGTATCTTTATTTTCCTATGTTTCATATGAAAGAGAATGAGACAAGAGAAATTAGAGTTCAATTGGAAAAAATACACGAAGACTGCACAAGGAAAAAAGTCTTTAGTATAAAAACCATAGCCCATTACGTTTAGGTCACAATGGCTATTATTAGTCGTAATGGGAGCCCTCATACATAAAAACAGTCAGCATTATCATTGGCCATAACATGCATTACTAGTTGCCGCCAACATTACTACCTGCTCGTAATGGGCATTACTAGATGTAGCGCACCAGAGATTGAACTCAGATTTCATTTTTAAAGCTGTTGCTTTGACGACCCTTCAATTTTTGACTATTTCATCTATTTCCCTTCATCATCAAGGCCTCTTAACACGAATTAAATCCATTTTTAAAGGATTTTAGACCTATAAATATCTATGTAACAATGCGAAAATGGACCAAGTCATTTAGATACTAGGTCTCTTAAACTCTATTCTATTTTTCCGCACTTTACTTTCTGCAAGCTTTAGTTTGTTGTTGTTTCGTAAAGTCTTTTTGGAGCATTTTGGTACAATAAGCATCACTATAATTCCAAAAAAAATTATTTTGTTTATACATTGTTATTATGTTATGTCTATCAATATTATACTTTTATCTTTGTCATGCTTGAGTATTAACTTTATGACTTAGGATTATCTAAAAAATAGACCTCATGTAAGTGCCCTTATTTAAGTTATACAATGAGAAATACATGCTTATTTTGATTTCTGCTTTTAAATGATTAAGTTTGCTACGAGAGAAACTTTACCATTTAAAAAAAAAACAGCCGCGACTAAAGGATTTTAAATGAACGAGATACATTGTGAAAACGTGTAACTCATTAGTTTAGAATACACTAATATGTTGACGAAAGTATCCATTACGAGTAATTTCTATTTATATATACAAATTAATGATTCTCGTTATTAGCTGAATTCAAAACTTGCATGAGTAAATAAGTTGACTCATAACTCTATTTATCAAATTTCGTTTTCCAATCTGATTTTTATGCATTTAACGAATGTCTCTACGAAAGAAAGCAGAGAAGACTTCAAATATCAATTGAAGAACGGAAAGGTTAAGGTTGATATCCAAACCGAAGAACTGAAAGGTTAAGGTTGATATCCAAACTTAAAAATTAGACGAATAGATTTACGACCTATTTGAGAAAGCGCGTATAAACGCAAATAGAAATTCTTAAAGGATACAATGGTATGCTTCTAAAGAAGATACAATCTATATTTTTCTGTTATTTCTTTAAAAATTTAATTTGCCAAAATAGAGTCGAGAGAATTGATTTTTGTTTCGTTTTGTAATATATATAGAATTCATAGTTCTACGTAAAAACCAATCAAAATTGTTTTCAAAATAATTTGAATTAGCAGTCTTAGATAAATATAAAAATAGTAGAACTCAGTACTTGAATTGGTCTCTGTGGATGATACTTATTTTATTATTCGATGTTATCGTACGTTTGGGGTGTGTCATCTCTCTAATCAACTAGGTTGCGATACTAATTAAATAGAGAATAACAAAATATGACTCCTAATTCGAGTTTGCTCCTTAATTCCTTAATTGACTAATTGGCTTCCTAATCAATGATTAGGAGGCAAACTCGCTCCTTAATTGATTAGACAATAAGTTTTCTTTTAATTTGTCTGGTTTGTTTCTTAATTTATTAAGCACTTTTCATAATTGGTTTTTAGAATAGATATGGAATAAATGAAGAGAAGGTTTTTAGTGTGTGCGTGCACTACATTAAGATTTACTCTTTGCTTATTTTACATATTACGGATCAAAATGACTAAAGTTCAAAAAGTCTTATTCAGAGAAAATATATCTTGATTCTCACTGTTTCTTCAAAACTACAAGTGCAAACTTTCTCAAATTTTGTAACTATGTGAAGGTACTATATTTTGACCGATGGAGAAGAAAGTAGTAATGGCTTTAACTTGTTTGCATAGATTTTCATCAACAAAAATGCTTGTCATCATAAAGTTTGGTACTTCTAACATTTCTCTCTACTCATGAAATCAATCAATAATCAATAATAACAATTGAGATACTAACCACTCAAGTAAGATCCGGCGCTCACAAAGAATATACAAGTCACACCGAGGGATCCTAAAACTAACACAAACTACGCAAGTTCATCTCTAGCCGCAGACACTGATCTATGTTTTTTCCTCTTCAACAAATTTCAAAAGCAGTTCATGGATGCATGCATATATATAGGTTCCTCTTCAATGCTTAGATTGGCTTCTAGCAGCACTTCGTCTCGCACAGCATCCCACAAAGTATATGATAGACTGGCATACAGAATAAAACCCAGTGAGATTATGACAAGGTGGATTGAAGAACCTGTCTTGATTGTTTTGTAAACATGAGAAGAGGCAGCAATGTCTTACCAAAACAGCAAATAATACGACATTGAATATTGCAACAACTCTCCACTCGATTTTCATGTACTGTGCCACGCCGGCCCTGGAACCAACATTCAGAAAAACAAAAATGGCAGTGAGCCCTATACTTTTTTCAGAAATGGAGAGGATACGTAACCGATAATCAGGCATGCTTACTTGCAAGAATCACAATCATAGCATTTGACAGCTCGAGAATTTTTGTACCGCTTGCAGTCATGGTTAGGACTAACGGGATGAAAGCTCAAGTCATAGTAGGATGCATTAACAGCAGGATATCCACACCTAAGTTACATAAAATCCCAAGATATAATAAGAATTTCAGAGTTCGAAAACTAAACTATACTCTAAATCGAAACAAACTTGACTGGTAATTATAGATAAAGAAATTCTTCGGAAAGAATGGAGAACCTACTCAGAAGGCGGTCGGCAGCAGCCAGATTCAATTGGACTCAATTTAGCTAATTTATATTGTTTCATAGTCTACATAACATGAAGATTATAAAAAGGGTAAATAACACTTTTGCTGAGTGTGGAAAATAACAGAGAATCATAATTCAATTTTGTGGACTAGTATAGATCACACACCTTATATGTTTTGGATAGGTTGTTGCAGTTTTCGGTTTTGACCAGACAAACCCTCAATCGCTTCCAATTATGAGAGTTGTTTAACTAAAAGCCGACAAAAAAATCAAGGAAAGGAATGTTGAAGTGTCCTGTACAGCATTGTTTCTCGGTTAAGTTAAGAAGAGTCTTACCTCTTTGAGAAACCAAGAGCTATAATCTTGAAGGTGATATTCCTTGTACCTAAGCATACAATAAGTCAGTTAATTATTGAATCGAATCACGCTATGTTCTCAAGAATGAAGCACTTGAGTTGAGTCCTTACCTCAAACCAGTCACGCTATGACCCGATCCATTATTAGTAACAATGAATCTGAAACAACGGAAAAAGATTGCATAAGTAATTACAAGAAATGTTGAGGTAGAAAGTGACAATAAGTGTCAACAAACATGCAAACTTACACCAACACTGTGAAGACTAAGATTCCAACCAAGATGAAGAACAGCAGGATCAGATACTGCAAATGCAATGTCAAGGAGGATTCCCTTAATTCAAAATTTGTTTGAACAATTTTTCAATTTTAGGGTTTGTGGTAAATATATAGTATTTGACAAGGATACAACCCATAACAATATGGTGCTTCTTTTCTTGGCACCCAAAAAACCAACTATGGATCTGTACAAAACAAAAAGCGTGATCGAAGAGAATAGAGCAACAGAAAAAGATTCAAAAGAAAAGAAGGCACCAAAAAAATCATAAAAGAATGTGAAAAAACTGACATTAAGAAAATAACAGCTCCAATACTTAGCACAGGTATAGTGAGAGATTTTCTGCAAGCATCATGACGAGTGCTCATCCACAACCCAAATATTACCACAACGATTGCCAAAACCTGCACAATGAGAATAGCACGGATAACTCAAATTGAAGACATGTCCGGTGTTCGACCTAACACGATGCAAACACAACATTCAATCACTTCTATTTTTTCAAATTACTGCACATGTTCGATTTTAGCACCAACACATCGGGTTGAAGACATGTCAAGCATCCAGTAGCACATACACTTCAAATTGGAAACATGTTTGATGTCGATCTTGACACAATGCCAAGACTTATGACATTAACATCCAATCACTTATATTTTTGTTTTCAAATTACTGCATGGGCCGTCTTTGAGGGCCTACTGTTCAGGGTCTCAATTTTTAAGATTGACTTATAGTTAAATGGGGCCTCATTAAATATTTGTCAGGTTAAATCGTAATTATATAAGACCTCTATTTGTTTTTTGTTTTGTCCTTACTAAATTGTGACTAGCCTCCGCAGGGTCACCAAAAACTTGAGACGACTCTGACTGCATGTATTGACATGTCATGCGACCAACACCGAAAGTACATCGACACATTTGGTTACTTTCGACTACTATTATTTTTTAAATTATTACCGGTGTGAGTGTCGTGTTAGATGTAAGAGTTAAGCTCAACATCAACAAAACCCCCTCAAAAATTAGCTGCTAAAAATCATATTTTTGAACACAAGTACAAACTGTAAACTAAAATGGATATGAAGAAAGGACCACAAGTACAAACACAATGCGAAAGCAATTAAAACATGAAAACAAAAAAAAAAAAAAACGAATTTTTTAGAAATTTAAAGAGGTATAAAGAAAAAGGCAAGTGAAAAGTAAGAGCAAATAATGATAAAGAAGAGAAAGAAGAAGAAGAATACCATGGTGAGAAAGTTGATCCATCGAGTAACAAAGGTGCTAGTTCCCATTCCCATTTTTTGTGAGTTAGAGGAATGCGTTTATTTGTTGAAATAGTTGAAATGATGGAAATGGAAAAGGAGCAGAGTGGTAGTGATGTGATATGAATGGTGATAGAGAGGCGCACATGTATCATGTATGATGAAGATGCGGCACACGGTGTACAAGGCAAGGAACAAAACCCAACACTCTACGACACGACATTCTATGTACACCAAAGACCGTAACAGTGAGAAAAGCAACAGAACAAAAATGATGTTTTTAATAGTAATATTTCAAACTTGTGAATTTAACTTTGGGTTGTAGACTTGTAGTCACTTCGATGACAAAGAAACAAAAACTAAAGTACAAGAAAGTGTAAGCTAGATAAGGAAGATGGGCATTGCGCATTATTGGTCACTGCGTTCAGTCGGGCACTGGAACTCCGCTTTTTGTGTGAATTTTTAGAAATTTTTATTTATATATATATATATATATATATATATATATATATATATATATATATATATATATATATATATATATACCTCTCTCATTGGCAACTTCTAAAAAATTAATTTGTTTTATGAATATAAATTATTCATTATTTTAAAAATCTTTTAAATTCAAAAATTTTAATCAATAATTAAATTTATTAAATTTAAATAAAATTAAATAATTAGTTAAAGATACACTACTCAACTTTTAAATATATGTAAAAAAATTGTGACATCCTTTTATTCAAAATTTGAAAATATCTTTTATAATAAAATTAAAAACTGAAAAGTTGAACCGATACCCAATATGGTTTTTTTTAAAAAAGGCAAGTTATATTATTTTGAAAGAAAAAAAGTTATAAAAATAAACCAATTATGTATAAATGGAAGTTGAGGGTAATTTTGAAAAGAAAATAGGTAGACCCAAAAAGACTTAATCTTCTTTATATGTAATTATAGATAAATGTGAATAGAATTGAGATGGATCTACGCGATATATTTCTCTGGCTAACGAATGCTTAAACACATACAAGTATTACTTTATCTGACACATCGCACTTATATAAGACAACTAATATATTTGAAAAATTTAATGCGATTCTCTTCGCATTTACTTCTCCTAATTTTATTTTATTTTTTAAAAGGTGAATTTTTATGTACACAATTTTAAAAGTTTTGTAAAATTATCTCTAATACAAAATAATTTGAAAATGATAAATAATTAAATAATTTTATGTGAGTGGTAGAAAGTAAATTATTCAATTTTTTGTGATGAGTAATTTTAAAAATATAGAACAAAATATCTAGAAGAAATCACAAAATTTACTTTTCAAACATTTAAAAGTAAAGTTAAAATTCAGATACAAGTTTTAAAAAAATTCCGATACTTTTTTTTTATAAATCCGGTATGTATTTGTATTGACACCAAATTTATAAAGAAAAATATCCAATTTTTTCACACCCTTTAAAGTTTGGTAGATTAAATTTGTTTTTCTTTCAATCATCTTAAATGGATGGATGAAGCTCTAGAAGATAACATGAAAAAGAAGCCAATTTCATATGGGCTTTAAGAAATTGTTCATATATGAGAAGTTATTTTTCAAGATTATGATAATTGATTGAGAACTTATTTTGATGAATGTCATTGAACACGAGACCAATAACCTTCAAGGACTATGTGGGACGAAAATCTTCTATGTGAATTAGTCGGTCTGATTAGTTGGATATCACATGTACAAAAAAAATAGTTTGTAAAATAGAAGGTGTATTTTGGCTAAAGATCATTTATCTTTTTGGTGGAAAAGGTAGAGTGACTTTAGACAAAAATTGAATAAAACAAAAGAGAAAATAATATTTAATTTGGAGGAAAAACATGTGAGAGAAAGTACACATGTGAGAGATAGAGAGAAAATTAGAAAATTAAAAGTTAGAGGATCCAAACTCGTGTTTTTCGAAGAGAAACACAAGAGCATGTTGGTGATTTTATCATCACCAATGTATTTTAGTAGTAATGTGATTTATTAAAGGCCAATGCAATTATACGTTAAGTTCGGAAAGTGCGGAGTGCACGCTCGTTGAGCCAATGTATAATCGAATACGAATAATCAAACGGGTTCCATAGAATGCTCAAAAATTTTGAACCTTTTCGCCAACCGACACAACTGCTTCCAACGCGTGTCTCTTCGCTTCAAATTTTGATTTCTATTTAAGAGTCAATTGGCCTTGTTCGCATACGTAAAAACCGATCATTAATCTCTACATTCAAAATCAGTATTCCATTGCCAGAAAACCGATTGTCCTTCGATAATTATCCCCGCAAAGATTTCGTGAACCCAGGCAAAAATTAGGATCGAAATACTTTGTTCGGAAAGTGAACAAACACGATTTTCGAAGTAATCCAGGATTATCTTACTCTAATTTTTAACAGAGCATGTGATGGAATTATGAAATAAGGCATTGTTTCAAAGATGGTGGTTGAGTATGAATAACAATGACAATATTTTGAATTAGTATGTGTTGATAACCCTTCCTTTATTAATTATGTTAATCAAAGAAAGTTGTCTCCTTAAAAAAAAACTTGTTGCATAGACTAATTAAATCACTAACACAATCATAAATAAATAGTTAATGTAAGTTTATAAAACAAAAGTTTTTTTTTTACGTAATTCTTTTATAATATTTTATAGGGACAAGTCAGCTCATAATATTTTATAGGGACAATTTTGCTCACTAGATATTTAAAAACATGTTCCATACTAGTAGAAGAGATCCTTGGTGATGATTGACACTTTTGTATGTACTACTACTATATTGTAACGGCACTTTTGTATGATTGAGATTTCACTAACAATTTTATATGGTCAGGATGTCACTAATATTTTTTGTAAGGAATACATTGCATTGATACTTTTGTATGGTTGAGATTGTATTGATACTTTTGTATGGTACTCCCTCTATCCTAAATTATAAGAAAAATTTACTTTTTAGATATATTGAATAATTAATGTATTTGGTCTATATGTAGACTAGATACATTAATTACTCAATGTATCTAAAACTTAAATTTTTCTTATAATTTAGGACGGAGGAAGTATTAGTCGAGATTTCACTGACACTTTTGTATGGACTACATTGCTTTGAATGTCATATAAATATAGTTTGGGTGTTGTTAGGAAATTATTAAAAAAGAATCAATATTTTTCCTTTTAATTTGTCTATTTAAATGGCATGAGCCCTCCATTTGAATTTAGGGTTACTGAGAACACTATCCTCATAGGTCTAATGATCAAACTCGAGAATCTTTTAAACCATAACGAAAATCAAATAGTAGTTAAATTTTATTACTGTTTATCCACGATTGATGTATATGAGAACATAATGTTCAATAAGTTTGAGATCAAGACTGAAGAAGATGTACGATCAATGTGGAGTATCAATGTAGTGGAAATAGAAAGTTTAATATTATTGTATCCAAAGAGTCTGATTTTGTTTTAAAGACTAGTTTAATAGTTTTTATGATTCTATGTAAAAATTGTTTATAGTTGTTTAGTTGCGAAAAGTTAAATAATCGAAAATAAATTGAGATTTCAGAATTAACAATGAGAAAACTTGCCAAGGCAGATTTCGTCACTATTTATTGTCATAAATAACCATTGATCAGTAATATGCTCTTTACTCAGCTATTAATATCAACGCATGTTGCTCTCATCATATATCATCTCTAACTCAAGAACATGAGATCAATTATATTAACTAATAACCGATCTCTCGGTCATTTAACCAATACAACAACATTAATTTTAAACAGTTATATAGCAATATTTAAGCATTAATAGTATATATGGATATTAAACTTAACCATATCTCTAGGCATTAGCATCTAATAAATGAAAGCTTGGATCTAGTAATGACCAACACCTCTCTTATGTCAAATCATACCATCAAAACAAGTTTTAGGTAACTAATCCAAAACAGGAATTAATAAGAAAGCATTTATCAATGTTAAAGCTTAAGTATAATTACATAAAACTTAATGACAGTGATTAACACATTGATTATATAATGACTACATTTACCCTTGTTCTAGAACGGCCAAATGCCCAAATTGACCAAGGCTCAATCCATCTCAAGTCTACTCTACTTGATCCAATATATAAAAACAGTTACATGTTATCAGAATGTACCAAATCTCTGATCTCCAATTTCATTATACTCATCTTGAATCTTGAAGTGACTTGGGCGTTGGAATGCTAGCCATGCAGATCAACCCTGCATTGTTGTAATGGATATCGAAGCTACCCCTCAAGATCAACAATTATCTAACTCTCTTTATTCCTGGTTCCTCATAGATCTAAATTATCCGTTTTTGATTCCCACACTAAACAATGGTGCTGTATGTGGTAATCGATTATTGATTCCTGTGTTTTCCATGAAAATCATGTTCGATCAAAAACACCATCAAGCAAAACGAAGCTCTAAGTATGGATTTGCGCAGTTTTAGATCCAAATCTCCGACTTACCAATTTGTAACCTCCTTAGATTGCTAAATTGAGAATGCATTCAACTTTCGATTCCAACGGTTTCTGCGGATATACGCTCATTTTTCAATTTCATCGTTCATTGCTCTCTTAGATCTCAGAATCGAGAGAAGAAAAAACGAAAATAATTAACATTCTATTTGGGTAACCATCATTTTTGCCTCTATTCTTCGTTGTCAACATTCCCGATTTCCTCGAGAGCTAACAAAAGGAAGAATTTCATATCCATATATAGGGTTGTGTCGGGGTCCGAAGACAATTTCCATGAAAGTCGATACGAAGTCTCACAATCCATCGCCTGACGCATTCAACTTTCGATTCCAACGGTTTCTGCGGATATACGCTCATTTTTCAATTTCATCGTTCATTGCTCTCTTAGATCTCAGAATCGAGAGAAGAAAAAACGAAAATAATTAACATGCTATTTGGGTAACCATCATTTTTGCCTCTATTCTTTGTTGTCAACATTCCCGATTTCCTCGAGAGCTAACAAAAGGAAGAATTTCATATACATATATAGGGTTGTGTCGGGGCCCGAAGACAATTTCCATGAAAGTCGATATGAAGTCTCACAATCCATCGCCTAACCTGGTTGCGCCCATATTTCCCGCTATTACCGAGTTTATCACAAGGGAGACCTCTGAAGGATACCACAAGTTTATAATTAATGGCGTCCATATACTACAAGTTCGTAATTAATGCCAGACCCAATCTAACTATGGGATGTATCACGATATAGATACCAACAACTAGATAATTAAATGATAATTACAGATGAGTATATAATAACTACATTTACCCTTGTTTTGGACGCCAAAGGCCCAAATTGACCAAGGCCAAATCCATCTCAAGTCCACTTTACTTTATCCAATATATAAAAATAGTTACATGCTATGAGAGTGTACACAATCTCGGATCTCCAATTTTACTATACACATCTTGAATCTTGAAGTTACTTGGGCGTTGGAGTGTTAACCTTGTAGGGACACCCTACATCGTTGTAATAGAGATCAGAGCCATCATTCAAGATCACCAACTATTCACCTCTCCTCATTTTTGGTTCCTTCCAGACCTAGATTATCCATTTTTTATTCCTAAATGGAATAATGGTGTCGTACGTGGTAATCAACTTTTGATTACCGCGTTATCCACAAAAATCATGCTCGGTCAAAAACGCCATCAAACAAATTCGGAGCTCTAAGTATGGATTCTCGCAGTTTTAGATCCAAATCTTTGATTTACCGGATTGTGACCTCCTTAGATTTCTAAATCAAAAATGCATTTAACTTTTGATTCCAATAGTTTCTACGGATCTACATTCATTTTTCAATCTCATTGTTCACCGCTCCCTTAAATCTCAAAATCTAGAGAAGCGAAAAACGAAAATTTGTTACATTCGATTCGGTTAACCATCATTTTTGCTTCTATTCTTCACCGTCAACCTCCCCGATTTCCTCGAGAGCTCTGTAGGGTAAGAAAATGAAGAATTTCATATCCATATCTAGGGTTGTGTCGTGGTTCGAAGACAACTTCCATGAAAGTCGATCTAAAGTCTCATAATCCATCGCCTAATCTGGTTGTGCCCGCATTTCCCGTCGTTACCAAATTGATCACTAGGGAGACCCCTGAAGGATACCGCAAATTTGTAGTTAATGACACCCAAATACTACAAGTTTGTAGTTAACGATAGACCCCAATCTAACTACTGAGTGTATCACGTGATACTAACAACTAGATAATTACAATGATATACGAGTTGGGCTAAAATATGATCACATAAGTGAAGAAACACCTAATCATGAGTGAGAAGGTCATAAGGAGAAAGAACTCAGTAAATTGTGGTTATGATGTATTGAATAATTTAAACTTTTGTTATTTATTTAATTAAAATTGAATTATTAGTATATTTGGAAAATAAATAAAAAGGAAGTTGGGTTGTTGGTGTAAAGAGTAGAAGGAGGGGTGTGAGGAGTAAAAGCCTCTAACACTTTATTTTATTGTCATTATTATAATAAAAAGGAATAATAAGAGGAAAAGAGAATTGAGAGTCATTTGGAGAAAAGAAGATTATACGTGAAAAGAGAGAAGAGGCAGAAGGAAGAGAAGAACCAAGAGTTCAAGGATTCAAGCAATTGACTAAGGTAAGGGGTGATTTTCTCTAGTTATTATGCCTTATAGATTTTGGGAATGATAGGGTTGATTGAGTATATTAGGAATCCCAATTTAGGATTTTCTAGGTTTATGGAATTTGACCCTAAATTGTCTATGTGCATGGAATTGGATCAACCACTTGTTATAAGATTGTTGGATATGAAAGAATTGTGTTGTTGTGCATCATAATGTTGTTTGTTGAGTGATTTTGGTGATAATATGTGGTTTGATTCGTGTTTGGATGATTGAATTGAGTTGGGAAAACAAGAATGCTGTCAAAAATGTAATTTCTACTACAGGTGGTCGCAGGAACCGGTTCCCTGGTGGGAGGAACCGAGTTCCTGGTATATTTTCCAGTAGGGTGGTATTTTTGTGTCTGAGGAACCGGTTCCCTGGTGGGAGGAACTGAGTTCCTAGTATGTTTTCCAGGGGAATGATTTTCCATGAGTCTTAGGAACCGGTTCCCTGGTGGGAGGAACCGAGTTCCCAGTACAAATTCCAGAGGCGTTTTCACTATGAGAGTGGGAACCGGTTACTCCCCAGGAGGAACCGGTTACCACTGTAACTTTTTGGAAAATTATTAAACTTTGAAAAATCATATCTTTTGAACCGTAAGTCCTTTTTAGTCACCGTTTTGGACAATACCCTTTAAATTAAATAATCTATTTTATGAAATGAAGAAAATAATAATTAATCAATTTTATTTTGGAAAGTGTTGATTTTCCGATTTTGTGGATATTTGGACTTAGTGTACTTGGTGGAGGAAACTAGTATGTTATTGTACTGATGAATTGGATATGTATTGATGCTTGCATGTATGTGTTATTAGTGGCATTACTGGTTGATGAGTAAATGCTTGCATGATATCTTTCTGGTGATTTATTCATGATGGTTGTTGATATCATGTGTTGTTGTTGATGTTGTATATTCATGATGGTTGTTGATATCATGTGTTGTTGTTGATGTTGTATATTCATGATGGTTGTTGATATCATGTGTTGTTGTTGTTGAATGTTTCATGTTGTTGATGTGCATGCATATACATTGGTGGTAGCTAATTCTCATTGTGTGGAATTAGTGAGTTCGTCAATATCCATTGCCGAGTTGGAATGGGCGGTGAGGTTTTATCTATATCCGAGTTAGAATGGAATAGATGTTAATGTTGTGTCCGAGTTGGAATGGTGATTAGAATTTAGTTCACTTACATATGCATAGTCTTGCATTGCATTTTGTATGGATTATAACATGATAGGATGATTTCCAGTGTTATAATCTTGTTGTTTTGTGTGATGTATGTTATGACTTGGATTGTGAATTAAATCTGATTATGCTGAATATGGTGGAATAATGGCTTATGAGATTCTATTGTTTTATGAATTTATAATGCATTTTAATTATGATGAAGTCTCATTCTTACTTTGATGATTTCAAATTGAAGCTTTAGCGGCTTAGAAGTTGGTGAGGATGGCTCGTAGAGCTATGCTTTTATTTTATCGCGTCCCGGTGTCATGCTCTGATTTGTAACACTGGGGAACGCTTATCTAGAGTCATTGTTAAACTCTATTTGGATATTTGTTTTGATGTCTCAAGGCATAGACCTTTGAAGTTTTGTTGGTTTTGAACTTATCCAAGTTTTTGAGATTATTCCGCTGTGTAGAACATGTACACTTAATGATTAATTGAATTATGTTCTTTAGTAAAAACATGATATTATATGGAATTTTAGTTTAATCAATGATACCCTTTTTATACATATTAACTCTGAATTTAATATATTAATCGTGGGATATTTAGGAGAGTGTTACAGAAGCTATATCCAATATTAAAGATTTGATTGATCAAACAATAATGAATTAGTTAAAATTAATCAATTTGAATAAAGTCGTAAATGATTCAAATTGGTTCACTGGAATGAAAGAAGAGTTGAAGAAAATTGAGAAAAATAAGAGTTGACAGCTAGATGGCAAGTAAATCAACAAAAAACCAATTGATATGAAATGTGTTTACAAAGAAATAGTGAAACAATTAGAATAATTCTATCATAGAAATACATAAAAGTTGGTCTATTGTGAAGTCAATATTTCTCAATAGACCACTTGAAGAACTTGTGATAACACAAAATTTTGATTTCAAAGATCAATAAAATAAGTGGCTTAAGTAGAAAAAAAAAATTGTATGGTTTTAAGCAAGACCCCTTAAGGGGTGTTTTTTCAAGGATTGAAATTATATTCTTAGGAATATAAGATTAGAAATGCAATGATCCTATATTTATTTTAAGTTTTAAAAAATATTTTTGGGTGTTTTTTATTCTAAGAAATATTGTTATACTTAACTTTTCTCATAGTTATTTCCATAATTAAAAGGCGGGAATCCAAAATTCTCGTAGGAATAAACTTAACTACCTATAACTTTATACTTCTACTCATTATTTTTTATTTTTTATAATTTTTAAATTAAATTAATTTGTATATATTCCTAGGAACTTTAACTCATCAAACCTTGACTTCTTCCATTTATTAAGTCAATTTCTTGAGTTCAATTTTTAAGTCAATTACTTGCCAAACAAGTAATCTATTTGTTAGTTTTAAAAGTTTGTTAAGATTGTTATACTCCCTCCGTTTCAAAATGAGTGTCGTTTAAGATTTTTGCACATATATTAAATAATGTAATAATGTTGTCATAAAGTATTATATTTTTACTAAATTAACCCTATTGATATGTTGGAAGTAGTGCACAAACTAATAATTGAAAGGTATAATTAAAAAAATAGCAATCATTGCTACATTGAAAAATGATAATGACATTCATTTTGAAACAAATTTTTTTCTCTAAAACGACACAAATAACACTCATTTTGAAACGGATGGAGTATTTGTTAGCAGTTGGTTGAGTAGTTGGCTACATAAGTAACCAATTAGTCCAATGATTATTATCACCTCATTGTTCATTACTTGTTTTCTTGTTGAGTTTCAAGTCAACTTAGCCAAGCCTAAACTCTGCACAATGCCAACCTGAATTTTATATGTGCAAATCACCAAAGAGATATACTACATGCAGTAGTTGTTCAAAGATTACACATTTCTGCATAAATACACAAATAGACCCGACCGTGAAGATTTAATAATTTCTCAATTGGTCGCTGTGCAAAAGAAAGAATAGAAATATATCATTTTCCTCCGAGAGTGCAGTTTCAAACCTTTTTTTTTCCTTGGGGAAAGAAAACTTCGATCCTTGCCACAAACCTCTCATATTACCTCAAAATGCTCCTATGCTTGCAGCCAGCACTCCCCAAAAGAAGGTATATTCACCAAAAATCTGGTAATGACATGTTTAGAGCCATAGGCCACAACTATTCTACTCTACTTGCACATGCCATAATAGCTGACTTTATCATTTCTTTATCTAAAACAGTTTGAACCATCACCTGCTCAAAAGATGCTTACTGATTAGGGTTAACTTATATGCAACGTCATGTCAAAAAGCAAAATATCATGAAGTGTATATAACTCAAGAAATCATCTTCAGTGCTAAAAAGAAAAAAAGTCTGTGTTGCTAGCATTTCTGACATGCAACGTCGAGTCAAAAAAGCAAAATATAATGAAGTACATATAACTCAAGAAATCATTTTCAGTAATAAAAAGAAAAAAAAGGAATACTATTGAAAGGGAAGACATTCTTGAATGACACAACAAAATCTGTTTAACAAGGTAAAACAGATTCTGTAACATTACCTCTTGTATTTTGTTTCCTGATCGGGCAAGCAACTTGATCTGATCCTCAAAGATGGGTGCCATATAAACCTGGAACAAAATTTGGTTTGCGTGCAGATAAATCAAGAGACTGAGTTTGCTGATAAATATTAAAATGATTCCGGAAACATATGACGAACAAAAACAATAAGAAAGCCTGGAAGATCAATACTAGAACAATAAAATTTCATAAACCACATGCAGTATCCTTAATGCATCATGCCAGCTCGATTGACAGAATAACAAATGAACTAGTATTCTTTCAAGTAAACAATAAAATGCAAATCCAAGTATAATTCATTATATTATGCAGAGGTTTGAATATATGTATCCTCACCTGAAATGTGGGAGCTAAACCAGGGCTCCTGAAAAAACGGCCTTTTGAAACAGACTGGACTCCCTCAATTTTTTGCAATTCTTTTATAAGAGATTCGACTTCAGACCACTGTCCAAAAATGAGCATAATACGATTAATTGTTCCGAACCACAAATTAACGAGACAACAAAATAAGTGTTGCATGCTTATCAATGATTCATTGTAGGGAAAGAATAATGATTTCTCAGCTACATCAGACAGCATCTAAACGAAATGATTAAAATGAAAATATTATACATGGAATAACCAAAGGGCCAAAAATTGGAACTTGAATAGTGGAACAAAATGCAGAAAACAGCTACTATTTCAAAATCATCTTTTCAGGTCACTTATATTTTCATGTAAAGATTACCTCTGCATCAGTTTGAGCTGCTTCCAATCTCCCATCAAAGGATTCAAGATCCCCAACCACAGATTCTAAGGATTTCATCAATGGATCCGGCTGTAATAGGCAGGCAATGATTTGTTGAATTAGGAGTCAAACGTTGCTTAGTTTACATATATTTTTCAAAATAATGGAAGCACTTCATAGAAAATAACTATATAGATAATTACCGTGACCCCCTTTAATGATAAAAATATGCGCCTAAGAACCAAGTTTAATTGGATAACTTTTGCCTCTACAACCTGTGCCAAAAAAAAGTAGGCTTAAAGAATATACAAGAACTATAACTAGGTAAATTGCTAGAAGATATTCATGCATCTTCTAATATCTCAATATTATCATTCTTAGTGTGTGTCATATGCTTGTTGGATTCGACAAAAATTCATAGTGTGTATCTATTTTGGACACGAATCTCATTGAATCCCGACTCACTATGTTAAATCCTGAATCACTATTATGAATCTTGATTCACTACCTAAACTTAGTGTAGAAGTAATTTCGTTAAAAGCAAAACCAAAATAGAAAAAATTGTTTCAATGCTTTTCTCATAACCAAAAAAGAAAACATATTTACTTCTCGAAAATAAATATAAAAGATCTTAAAATAATTGTAATGCAGAATAACATATTTTGAAGTTTAAACATGCAGACTTTAATTTGTCACCCCGTCAAGAAGGAAAATACCTGATCAATCTTTAAAAAATTAGATGGGTCAAGCGTGTCATCCCAAGATATTTCTGACTGATGAATTAGTGCAGAAACTCCTTCAACCTTAATTAATAACAGGTAAATATTTAGAATTTTCTGCCTCCTCTCTAAACTCGATTCCATGAAATAATATCTAGGCACTAGATAAATACAGAGGCTGCGGCATAAGCATAAGCTCAACAAGACTGAAACCAAATGGTTTATATACCTCAACAAAAACTCCAAAGTAAGCTATCTTCTGGACGCGGCATTTCACTATATCACCAACTTGAAGTCTAGCCTGCCATTGTAAACACAATGAATCTGAAGACCACTTTGTTGTATTAAATCTAAAACACATGCTCCAGGCTAATTAAAAAATAGTTATGTCACTAAAGCATTTACCATAAGGTTTCTCTTTTTCTCAGCTAGTTCTTCATTCTCTTTTTCTTTTAGTGAAAATACGAGTTTTTTAAATTTTCTGTCTGCCAATAACACATATGCTTTGATTTTCTGCAAAACAAAGTATTGGCATCTATGTATTAAGAGTCGCAATATTAAAGTTTCACCTTTTGTGGTAAAACTAGATAAATCTATTTGGGTAGTGTACTTGTATTTTTAATACCAAACCTGTCCAATAACTAGTGATAAGAAATTGACTTTCTCTTGGTCATAAATCCGTAACAGATCTTCCAATTTCATATCTGGAGAAATTTTACATTCAAATTTACTATCATTCATATGTGAAGGAGAATCGGCCGACGAATTATTAATTTCAGCATCATTATTTGTTATAGTGACCAAGTTTTGCTTGTACAATGATGGATCCAAGCCCTTCTTCCTTAACCATGACTCAAAAGCTAAGAACTTCCACTTGGGCAAAAGATTACGGTATGGCAGGAATCCTACCAAGGTACCAAAAGAAACCTGTAAAATGGTTTAATCCAGTTCAGAAGATAAATGAAACAGACTAGTAAAACATTTTTTTATTTATACATGAATGTCGCCTTTACTGCTTTTACAAGACTTACAACAAAACCCTTGGCGCTGCAGTTTATTAGTTCCACTTCACCTCTATCTCGATTCTTAATCAAATCTTCTGCCTTGGTCCAATCAGCGTCTTCGCCTTCCTACAAAATCAAATAGCACAAAGGTAAACATGGAATTTAGGGAATGGATGCATAACTAATGTTTCATAGACACGGAAGTAACTAGGGTAGTTCATAAATCTGACCTGATTATCTGACCCATCGACAAAATTGCCTGATTCTTCACTGTTTCCGCGGCTTTTGGGATCAAGGGAAGCGGTCTTTTCTTCAACAGGTATTGAGGTTTGTTTCACATACTGATCTAATCTATAACAAAAATTATATTCAAGTAATGAAACATATTTGCAACCATAAACTGAAACATACAACTCTGAAACAATTTTCATATACCTTTTTGGCTTTCCTTGTATTGCAGCTTCAAAGGACAACTCCGCCTTAGAACCAACGGAATTTAAATCAGATGGTTGATTTAAATCGATCGGCTCCTGACGGACCTCTGACTGTCTCTGCTCATCTTTCTCCGATTCCTAATTAATCAAGCACAAAATCATTTAAAAACTATCCTTACACTATCGAATTCCATAATCGCAACAAAGATTAGCACCTACATCATTTGGGATTACGACTCTCACATCTCCAAACTGCTCTTCGTCTTTGTCACTTGGTCTGTGTGGCTGTTCCAACAAGATCACCTTCTTGACTTCATCACTTGGATCTTTAGACTGCTGTTGTACTTTTTTGGCGGTTGGTCTGTGTGGCTGTTCCAACAAGTTAAATGCAACGACTTCATCACTTGGATCTTCAAATTTCTCATGTTCTATTTTACCGCTTGGTTTGGGCGGCTGTTCCAACAAGCTCAATTCAGCGACTTCATCACTTGTCTCTTCAAACTTCTCTTGTTCTATTTTTCCAACTGATTTGTGTGGCTGTTCCAACAAGCTCAAACTAGCGGCTTCATCAATTGGCATTTCAAACTTCTCTTGTTCTTTTTTGCCGCTTGATCTGTGCGGTTGTTCCAACAAGCTCAAATTAGCGACTTCATCACTTGGCTCGTCAAACTTCTCTTGTTCTATTTCTTCGCTTGGTCTATGTGGCTGTTCCAACAAGCTCAATCTACCGACTTCATCACTTGTCTCTGAAAACTTCTCTATTTCTTTATTACTACTTGGTCTATGCGGTTGTTTCAACAACATCAAGTTAACAACTTCATCCCTCGGCTTCACAATCTTTTCTAGTCCTTTATTACTACCCGGTCTATGCGGTTGTTCCAACAACGTCAATTTAGCATCTTTCCGTATCTTCAACCCACCATCCCTATTCCCTCCAACCTCCAACCCCGGCTTCCTCAACAATGTCATGTCACTAAACTTCTCCTTCACTTGTCCACTCAGACTCAAATTCGGTTTCAACATCAACCTCGAAGACAAATCCTCCTCTTCACCCTCCTCATTTTTAACCGACGACGGCTTCCTCAAAACAACCTTCGGAACACTACTTTTCCTAACATCCCCCGGCTTACTCGGCGTCAAACTAGGTTTCTTAATCTGCATTACAACATTATCATCATCATCATCATCATCTCCGGGTTCGAGTTGTGGTTTTGGAGGCAAATTCTTAGCCCAAGGTCTTTCAACTTCAAATGGAAGTTCCTCAATTTCCACATGTTTACCCCTTTTTCTTTTATAAAAAGCTTTCTCAATATCAAGATAAGTAGCATGAGGGTTTGCTTTTCTTCCCATAATCTAAAACAACAAGCATTATAACTATGAAATATAGAAACCAAAATTCAAAATTGAAATGTAATAATAATAATAATAATAATAAATTGATAATACCTTTGCAAGAGTGAGTTCAGGATCCTCGCCAAGTAAACGACCGAACTTGAGGTCCATGAGGTCTTCACTATCGAATTTAGGGTTATTCTGGTCGTGTTCATCGTGTGAGCGTGATGATGAGGCGAAAACCTTGTTGGTTTTTCTCTGATTTAGATAAACAGTTCTTGTTGGTGTTCTGTTGGAGGATGGAAACCGTGGGAGAAGAGGAATTCTGGTGAGGAATGATGTTTTGCTGGTGAGAGGAAGAGACTCCATTTTCGTGTTACTACCTTAGAAGTTCAATGGTTAGCGTTAAACAAAATTCATTTCTAACTGTTTTTGTTTTTTGTTTTCAGTCTGGGTTATCCAGCAGCTCGTAGTGACGTGGTTTCTCGGCCTTTAGTTTTTTAATTTTTAACTTTTAATACAAGAAAATCTTCTTACTTTTTTAAATTTAAATACAAGTGAATTGGCTCGATTCAATTTATTAATACTTCAATTGATTGAATTCTTCGTCGTCCAACTCATAATTTTATTGTCAAAATTGATTTGTATGGATTGAATCATGGGTTGTGTTTCAAATGAAAATATATTTTTAATGATATTTTTTTTCAATTTAAAAATATTGTAACACAATTCAAGAGGAGTCATGGCAAACTTACTATGATATGCAATTTCCAAGAGTTTAAGAATATCAAAGTGAGACACAATGACATTCACATCAGAATCTTTATCATTCTTTTTTAGTTTAGTAACACAAAAAGATTTCTCATTCATGATATCCTGGAGATCAATTTTAACAAAATCACATCATTTAGGATCTTTAAAATAAATCCAACAAAACAAATGGTCGTGCTCAAAGTATCTAAACACACAAAACTCAGCATGAAGTTCCACCAACGATCTCTTTGTCAAATTCACATCAATAACCTGACAAGTTCTAGGACTATTATCAATCACATGCACTTCATGATTCTCATCTCTCTTTATGCATACTTGAATAAGACCCTGATCAAATATCTCTTGGAGGTCTCTTTTCATCCAAAAGGAAGGATTTTCCATACAAATTCTGCAAGTTGCATGATTATGTTCATATTAACTAAATTCACAAAGAGTGTCATGCATTTCTACCAAATCACCCTTTATCATATTCACATAAAAAATTCGAAATTCACCTGGACAATCGTAAACCATATTAATTGCACTTCCCCCCATGATTAGGCAAAAAAAATTATTGCACATGTGGCCCATGTCTTTGAAAGACAAAGTATCAACCCTTACTAACTTCTGAACTTCTGACTTCAACGGAAAATAGTTTTGGATATAATGCACATGAGCTCCTTGATGAAAAACATAAGTAACATTAGCTTTGTACCACCAAGAAAGTTTCTCAGGATCAACAGGAGGAGACCTAGTTTGAACCAGGTTCTTCGGGAAACAACTCATCATAACTCATAGTAATGAGATCAAAGGGGTTTCTCTTCTGATCCTTCCCTTTATTATTCTGTTGGTAAGAGTACTGGTGTGTTCTTTGGGGAATATTTGTCCCAACTCCATGATTTTCATTCTTTGATAGAGAGAAGATATAAGACAACAATGAAACTTGCATATGGATGATCCGGAGTTGGATATCTCATTAATCGGAGCTGACAATCCGTGAGATGTTTGGTTCATTTCTTTTCCTCTCTATGTATTTCTCTATTTGTTGGATTTTGTTTGTAAGCTTACTTTGAACCTATGTATATTTGTTGATCATGGTGTTGTATAAAGCTTGCTTTACAAATCAATCTTGATGTATTCCTTAATTTTTTTGCTTTATGTTTGGATTTGTGTTGGTATAGATATATACCTCACAAATTCTTATTAGGGATGAATATCTATTAGTTTCTAGATTTTAGAGATAGATTTAGAGCTAATATTCATTGTGCGTATCGAAGCTTAATGCTTCCATGTTGTTTGAGTTGCGTGAGACATCGCCGACAAGAGTAATACGGTTGTTCTCGGAACTTTGCATTAGACATAACCTTTGTTGTGGTGCATCTCGTAGGTGTTTCAAAAATGAATACTGATGTGAGAGATACATGACGATTTTGACGAGTATTGTAGGTTGAGTTCAACTGATCGATATGTTTGAGTTTGTGACGAGTAGTTTAAGTTCATACATGATAAATTTTTCCTCTCTTAAGAATGAATTTATTTTCTTGTTCATATGTTCTTACCTCAAACCCATTTTAATCCAACCTCAGTGACTTAGAAACTGTTTAACGTCATTCTTTCCCTCGCAATGATCCCTGTGGAGATGATAAATTTTCCGAAAAAATACTTCCTTTCTTTCGCTCTTACCGCTATACTACAGTTTGAACGAAATGGCGACATTTTCACCTTTGTAAAAAATGCAAGGCGTTTTCATAGGGAAGTTCAGGAAACACATGACATTTAGGTTAGAAGATGGAGTGGACTTAGGGGGTGGCAAAATAGATGAATATGAATTGGATTGTTAATGGATGAATCAAAGTAGTCCATTAATTCACTAACAATCCACTAAACTCTCTTAATAAAAATCCAATTCAATCCATCCATTAAAGATAAAAATTCATCTAATTCATCCATTAACATAATGGATGAATTTCCATCAATCCAAAAAATTAATTTTTAATTTTTAATTAATTTTTAAATTCCACAACAACAAAAATTAATTATTTTTAATTATTTTTTTTTTAAATTTTATAAAATATTAATATTCTGATTTTTTTAATAAATTTCATAAAAAAGAATTAAAATTTCACAACAAAAATAAATTAAATATTTTAATTATTTTTAAATTTCATAAAAAAATTAAATTTCGCAAAAAACTTTTAAATTTTCCTAATTATTTTTTAAATTTTATAAAAAAATTTAAAATTTCACAATAAAAATAAATTAAATATTCTTAATTATTTTAAAAAAATTACTCATTTAAGAATTTTAATATATTTTTTATTCAATTCGCTTCACTTCCCTCATCTTCTCCTTCATGATACACCTAGAAACCCCAATATTTCTCTGACGGTTTCGACGATGGCAGCCAAAATTTGCGGCGATATTATGTGGTTGATAAGCTGGAAACATCCAAGACTGGCTATGGAGTTCAAAACAATGTCGATGAGATCCTCATCCTCATAGAAACACAGTGAAACAAAATCCAATTTCGGTGGCATTTCGTCATGGCTTTGCCTCGGGAAAACCCTGTCCGATAGCACCAGATCTGAAACTCGGAGCCAGGTTTCCAAAAACTCCGTTAAAAACTCGTTGTTTGTTACGGTTGATCTACGGCCAGATGCTACCGGAGATGGTGGTGGTGCACGGAAATCGACGGGGATTTCCGACGTAGTTCACGGCGTGAGTGTGTCGAAATTTGGAGATTGTTTATTTGAAAGCAATGAAATGATTTCTTTTGTAAAGCAAAAGGAGAAAAAACAGTGATGAAAAAGTTGTTTTTGTTTTTAAAAAATTGTTCATTTAAAAATATTAGTATATTTTTTAATTAAAATATTTATAATAAATAATTGATAAAATATAATCCATTGGATTTTCATAATAAAATGGATGGATTGGATACATCTATTTGATTTTGTGGATGGATTGGATCAAATTCATTAAGTTATTTTTAATTTAATTGATGAATTGAATGAATTTTTGTTTAATGCAATTGTCACCCTAGTAGACTATGTAGATAAAGTATTTTGATCGATTTTATACTCTTTTATCTATTATCAATTGATCAAGTTTAATGTTGTAAATAAAATAACATAATTATAAGTTATAACTACAATATATACTTAATATAAAGAAACAAGATTTGAAGACACACGAAAGAAAGTACATATGAAAATGAGTAAGATAGGGGCATACATCATAGACTCTCATTTCTAAAAACACATCTACTACATAACATAACATGCCCCCAAAAAACATAACATTATTTATTAGCAACTAATATCTTTTCACAAACAAATTAATCAAAGAATGAAACACATGATAGCACTTTTGCATGACAATCCTCCCAAATGACACAAGGCCACAAGAACCACCCAACCAAAATGTGGAGGCCAACCACACAATACCAAAAGATCCATACAAAGATGCAACCTGCTAAATTATGAGCCTACTACGCCTCTTCTGTGACAGCAGCATGATCTTGTTCTTCCTTTGTCTCCGCGTCTGATGTTGCTTCTGAATTATCGTTTGTTTTCTCTTCCGCAGCCAGTTGAAGCGCTTCGTCTTTCTTCATTGAAGCTTGTTTGGAGAGATAACTATAGCTACCTTTAGCCTTAAACAACTGAGAAAAGTGAGGTTTGCAGTATATGTATCCGTCAAGAGCAGCATAAGATGAAGGGCTCAGAAAACATCCTGCATGTGTACACCTAAAGCATGATTTGTGGTAAAATTCACCTTCCACTGTCAACTGTCATAAACAAAATTCCACAAATTATGATCAGCAAAAATGTCCTACAAAAAACATTATCACACATTCACAATTTATTTTTCAAAGGCGTGTCTAGTGTCCAACACACGTGACCATGTTCAGTTTTTTTTACTGTCAACGTATCAGTGTCAATATTGTATCTGATGTCTAAGTATGTCTCATATTATACCTTTTCCAATGGATATACAGTTTTCTTGCATGATGAACATTTTTCTTGAGTCCCCGAGAAGAAAGCGGAAAGTTTGCTTGGGGCCCTAGGCTGTAAATCAAATGAAAATAAATAAATAAATCGAAGACATATCGAAGAACAATATTGAAACATGAGTAAATAGAATACACACCAGTTCGCTGGGCTTTCCTGCAGTTTGAAAATCATGAAACAATTAAAATACAATAAATAACAAACTTAATCATAATTTGATATAGAAAAGTACATAAAAATTGATCTTATTTATATACTTGACGGGGATTTCTTGAGTGCGGAATCCTTGAAAAGCTGCTCAGCATGAGTCTTGCAATACAAAACTCCTTCATTTGATGCATAGTTGCTCATCTGCAAATATAAATTATTATTACAATATAATTGAATCCAACGTAACATAACTCTTCGTTACAAAACCAATTTGTAAGACGAATGATGCTATTTTTATATATATACCGCAAGAAGGCCATTGCATTGATGACATCTGAAGCAGTTTTTGTGATAAACATTACCATCAGCCGATAATGTATCAACCAAATGCACAGTTTTATCGCAAGTCTTGCATTTCTGTTGGGTTCCGCTGAAAGACATGATTAATTATTATTGAATTTTGTTTAGAGTTTAATTTAATCTCTCCTCTCTCGTACTAGCTATGATTATTGTAAATTTGCGTGAAGGTAATTGAAAGCTAGCTATCACGCAAATTGGTGAGAGGATAGAGTAAAAGAACAAAGATATTGAGTTATATATATGGTTTGTTCAATCTTTAAAGTTTAAGAAATGGATGGAATACATGTAGCTATAATTTTGCAAGTGTTTTTTGCCTTTGGATTTTGCATGGACATAACAACATTAGTTAAATCTTTGACCAAGTCATTTAATCACATTCATGAGTTAATTTAGTTTCATTAGTTTTGATGATTTGTGAATAAGCTCTACATATCTATTTTAAGGAGATTTTTTGTTTCTAAACTTAACGCTTTGTTAATTCCTAAAAATTAGCAAAATGTACCATGAAAAAACATCTAATATTATTGTGATCAAATGTTTTCCTCCACATATGTTAACTTGATTTCTCTACAATAGTGAAATTTGAAGAATAATGATAAGTTAAAATATTACCACCAGGTCGTTGTGTTTTTTTTTTTTAAAAATTGTATAAGTTAGTCACAGCTTGGTTCAACTGAGACAAAACAACTAGAGGATATTATTTAACCATGGTTAAACGGTCACAAATATATTATAAAGCCCCATTTAACCACAATTTAATCATATTAAATTTGAGGCTATGTGCCACAGTCTGTCTTGCATATTCTCAAAGACGGTCTTGATTACTGCGCATAAATCAACAAAGTTGATTGTGATATCAAATATTTTGATATAGTTCCATATGATAGTGAAGATTAAGATTTCCGGCTGCTACAACAAAACAAAATATTGTAAAAGATCCAGACCGTCTGAAATTAAAGTCATGGTCGAGATCATTTTACAGCATAAAATTAAGATTGATATCTCAATCATCCAATCTAAATAAACGGCTATGATTAATCATAGTATGAAACTGTCTGCAATCTCTATAGCTGAGAATCCTAATCCATGATAATCTGAAGATATAAATAAATAAAAACAAAATTAAAAATTAGTTTTAAACTTTATTACAACATGAGTAGTTTATGTGACCCACTTGAAGCTTTTAGAGTAAAGGGCTTCTATGGGGGCTTCCCTTTCTTTTCCTTTTGGAAGGTTCAGAAGTTATCTCCTCCGTTTGCTGGGGAAGACGAAGAGGACGAGGACGAGCACGAGGAGGACTCTCGAGAGAAGGTCCCGAGGAAGACTCAATCATTATTATGCTAGCAGGATCCTCAGGTGCAGGCTTTTTTGAAAGTGCTTCAACCTTATGAAAGTTCATATAAGAAAAATCAAACACATTAAATATATGTTAGGAATGAAATAAAATTTAGGAAAATATTATATAGTTTGTACCTTGCAAGAAATGGAGCAGTAGCTATATAAATGAGGTGCATTAAACTTTTTTTTGCAAATTTTGCATGATTCTTCAACATTTGATGATACCTCAAAGACTTCGAGTTGATTCCGAGAAACAACCCATAGCTTGTTGCATTTGTATGTCTACAACCAGATAAACAAATCAAGGGACATGGTCAAATTGGTTCAAAAGGTTGAATTAATTTTTAGGATCTTTGAAATATAAGTCACACTTTAGGTTATAAGAGATGAATTTATAACTATACATTATAAGATAATTTATCAACTAACTGTTATATGCTAACTAATTAGCTACCTGATTATTTATAATAGATAAACTATCGGATTGAATTTGTAATGTTTCAGAAAATGAATAGATAAATCAACAGTATCATAGAGAAAATTGAGAGTAAAAATAGTCTAAGAATATACAAATATGTTGTGAATCACGTAAATTTTAGTAGTGGTGTGCTATGAAACACTTAGCCGGTATGCAATAACACCTTAAACGCACGGTCTCACACTTTTTCACGATTAAGCTATGGCAAAACGGATCTCCATACAAATATTTTATAATTAATATATGATTTAATAAGACCCTTTAAAAAATTCACGACTCAACTAAAATTAACTTCAACTTTGCAAAATCTCTCGAAGGTTTGAGATGGCTCTTAGCACGGACTCTGACACACACCAAGACATTACACAGAAACAAATACTCTAACATTAACAATGTAAAGAAATAGGACATCAACACCACTGCATATATAATAGTATTCATCTCTTACTTAAAGTTACAAATATTTTAATAAAAAATCTAATGTTTTTAATTTTTCAATTGATAGGATTGCTTCATTACATATTTTACGCTGCTAGATGTGTTAGATGTGTGTGAGATATATCAAATAATTTATAAATTATGTAGAAGTAAGCAAAAAGTATTTTTTATAAACACTTATGTAAATTGTCTAACTTGTACTATGAGTGTCATTTATATTGGACGAGTGTCATATATATTGGACGAGTGTCATACATATGTCAGACATCAATTTAAAGAGTATCGAAACAAAGAAAAAACTACTTTTTGTATATGATGGGAGTTACTAGGAGCATTGATACAAAGTTGGGGATTATGTATCATTGTGAGAGACACATCATTTGTCTATCTAAAATCTTAAGGTGATAGGTGAGTGAGTTCTGACACTTATATATACTCAAGTATCCATATTCCTATTTGATGTGAGATTATTTCCTCACTTACTCACACTTGTATTATTATTCTAACGGTCCACTCTATAAAAAATGAAGACATGGCGGATCCGCAGACATTGCATCTTTAAAATATAAAAATTACAAAAATTTATGCACAAAAACGTACCGAAGCAAACATGACATATTAACGAACAATATTTATGCTAAATTCCTTTTTCCACCCTTACTTAATGGTGGTCGTGTTTCATATTTTAGTGTAAATATATTTTTGTCATAAATTTAAAGTCAAGCTATAAATCATACCTGAATTTGGGAACAATCAAAGTACTTCTTAATTGCATAGAGGGAGACAACATCCTTGTTAACTTGTCTAGTCACTTTAAGCAACTTATGATGGCGATGAAGACCAAAGGATACACAAAATTGACAGCATAATTTATTGCAATAAATACAATATTTATTTAACTGATTTCTACGAGTCTGGTGAAGAGAACATGAGCCAAAGAATTTTCTCTTTAGAAAATCCTCAAGCCACACTGGTTTTTTAACATTACTTTGGGTCTCATCTAGATCCTACAAATTAAACCATATTTCATTAAATTTATAGTAAAAATCTACAGAAAATTGAAAATAAATGTTCATCTTTCTTCAATTAATATCATCTCATATGATCTTGAATATATAAATACCAAAATTCTAAGTGATTTTCTACTATTTTGACAATAAAACATGTGATTTTGTGGCTTAGTTTAATCATGCTTTAAAATGAATGGATTGGAATGATAAATTATTGCAATAATAACACTAATGTGATTAAAGCATTAAGGTTTTCAAAGATGATTATGGTAGCAACCAACATAACAAATATTCCATGTAAATATAATTGAGATCAATAATGAAAAAAAAAACTAGGAAGATTAAGAGACATAATTGCAAAGTTATTTCAATTTATGTTCGAGTATTCTATATTCTAATGAAACACAATATATTGAACTTATCGATTTCAGAAGAACAACTAATCGCAAAAAATTAGAACCATTTTTTGAAAGTGAGATGAAACAAGAATATATAATTAAGAGATCAATGCAAATTAGTTGAATATTGCACTATTTAGCATACAAGGAAGTACATAGGCAGAAAAAAACATAGATCGAATACCATGTTGATTTTGTAGAAGAAGAAACACCCTTCGTTATTCCCGTACCTATTAAAATTTAAAACAAGTATAAAATTTGAGAATAATAAGATGTTTAATGAAGAATTCAGATTCAATCACATATGAATCTTACTCTTAGTCCAGAAGTAGAGGAAAGGGGGAGAAAGAGTAACCCTAAGCAGCCGTTTTGATATGAGTCTCACTTTTTGATAAAAAATGAGTTCATATATTCAGAGTAGAAAAAGAAAATAAATTTTGGTAAAGGCTAATTTGGTAGTCTCAATATCTAAAAACAAATGTCGTTTCCTGAGTTTTGTTACGACGCTTTATTATTACTCGTGAAAAAGTTCATATACTTTATATATGAAAAGAATACAAATACACTGAACACTAAATGGACGAGGTTGAAAGTTTTCTTCTTGACTTCTTTTTCATATTGACAAACTAGTCTCAATGTAAAAAAAAAATTATTAGATGAAGAGGTTAATTTTATCCTTAAGATCATCATATTTACTATTCCTCCATTGAAGACATATTATAAAATCTAGGGTTAATACCTATTTTCACCCCTGACATATGGGGTGTATTTGAAAAATCCCCCTGCCAAAAAAAAAGTTCCAATAGTTACCTTGACAAATTTTAAAAGTTTCATTTTTTACCTTTAGGATGCCACATCACCTAAAAGGCTGATGTGGCTTATTTTTTTATTAAATTTGTATTTTTTGGTTATTCCACATCACATAATTCTCAAGCAAATGACCAGAATGCCCTTAGCTCCATTTATCTTAAAATCCAAAATTATTTTGCATTCTCCATGTTTCAATTCAGACCCTACGACGACGTTAATGAACAGGATGGTGGCTCCGATGAACATCTGCGGCGGCGGGAGGTGGTGACGCTGCTTTTTGCTCCGATCAACATTTTTTTTACATCGCTCGCTTCATCTCCTTCTCCCCTCTTCTAATATGTTGCTGGTTTTTACAGATGATCCATGATTTATCCGGGATCTTGAAAGGGCTTTTCAAAACCCTAATGTTCCAACGCAATTTCCAGCGACGAATATGGAGGATCCGAACCTTTGAGATGCGAAATCGGTCTTCCAAGGTTGAGGGCTTGACGCGACACGTGGTCGCAACTCGATTTTGATAACTTTTCTTTCTCTTTCTCGAGATTTCTGAAGGGTTTGGTTTTAGGAAAGTGATGAGAAAAAAAACTTTAGGGTTTTCGGTTGTTTGATGTCCTTTGGTTTTTTTTTCTAGTTTGTATGAACAATGATCTTATTGTGATTCGATTTTCATTTTTGTAACTTCTGAAAGTTTTTCTGCTAAAGGAAAATGATGAGCAATTTCTGGGTTTGATAACTTTCGAGTTTTGGTTTGAAAACCAAGGGTGTGCTAAGGAAAATGATGAAGAAATTCTGGGTTTCGAATCTTGCTGTTTGTTGCTGCTGAGTATGATATATCACGAACTGTTTTGGTTTTGTGCTTGTTGCGGTTGTGCTAGGGTTTGTAACCACTTTGCAAGGATGAAGATGAAGAAAGCAAACCCTAATCGTAGGGTCTGAATTGAAACATGGAGAATGCAAAATAATTTTGGATTTTAAGATAAATGGAACTAAGGGCATTCTGGTCATTTGCTTGAGAATTATATGATGTGGAATAACCAAAAAATACAAATTTAACAAAAAAATAAGCCACATCAGCCTTTTAGGTGATGTGGCATCCTAAAGGTAAAAAATTAAACTTTTAAAATTTGTCAAGGTAACTATTGGAACTTTTTTTTTGGCAGGGGGATTTTTCAAATACACCCCATATGTCAGGGGTGAAAATAGGTATTAACCCTAAAATCTATAAAAAAAACCATTGCACAAATCTAAATATTTACTAAGACTTAGTGTACAAAAAAGTTGAGTATAATACTCCAAGATCAGAGAGAGATATTAAAACTATATGTTAGTAAATTAAGTAAGTGAATTTAGTTAGCACATATTTATGTGTCAAAATCTATAATATAAAAGAGAGTAAGACTTTCAATTGTAGCAAACTTTTGATTATTTTGAAGAATCAAGAGAACAAAGAGAACATTGCTCTCTTTCTATTCTTCTACGTGATGTTAACTTTTCCTATTATGCTAATGCGTGTTTAATATAGTATAAGAAGAATTTTAATTTATTCTTCATTTTTTATACCGATTTCAAGTTCTAATTTAAGTTTACGCACATCTCTTTTTCTTGATTCAGTTTTCCTAGTTCGCTCTTATGGAAGATCCATGACAAAGTCCTTTTTTCATTCGCCACTCCGATCATTCTTGCCATATTGTCTTCTCACACCTATTGATTGAAGAGGATTATCTATGACGACTTTATGTGATGCTTATATCTTGTGGTGCAAAGAAAAGGACTGAATTCATTGATGGCTCGTTTCTGCAACCTCCTGATGACGATCCTTAATATGTGATTGACTTAGGATTTAAAATGGCGTTGCTTCTTGGATGTTAAATTTGGTTTACAAATAAATCACCTTTAGTATCATCTACTTATCCACTCATTGGTGATTTAAAATAGTCTTCAACAATGTTTTCTTCAAAATAAAAATCCTTGATTGTTTAAGCTCTGTAAATATTTCATCACATACACTCAAGGAACTCTTTCAATACGTGCTTTCTATTTTAAGATCAAAGTGCTTTGGGAGAAATTGGTTGAGTTTCTCCGAACTCATAATTAAGTTTATGGTGATGTTAATTTCTCGGTCGATCACATTAGTTATTAGTGTGTTTTAACTTTCTTGCATTGTTTAATTAAAAGTTACAATCAAATTCACAGTCATATCCTTCCCATGGATCCAATGCCTTTGATGGAATTTCTACTAATTTCTAGAATATTCTTAAATATAATGTATATGAAAATGGTAGAAAAACCTAGAAATAGAATTTGTTTGAAAATGGTAGAAGAACCTAGAACTATAATATGTATGAAAATTGTAGAAAACTCTATAACTATTATGATACTAATCTATCAACAAACATATAGAAAAAACTAAAATAATATAGAAACATTCACCACCATTGAGAAATTGGTGACTTTAGCCTATAAATAGATAATTAGTAGTTTGTAAATTATCATCCAAGAAACCAAGGCCATAGCCTTCGTTCTAAACAATTTTCCAGAACTACCAAGTATCAACTATTCAAATACAAACAATGACATCAGAGTTACGTTCGGTCATACATTATGCACAGTTATATTACCAACCTAATATTCCAAAATCTTCTAAACTACTAAAATTTTCCTTGTAGTATTAACCCACTGAAATAATTTTTCTAAGCTACGGATAACACCATTCAATCATCATCTAATTTTTATCCCTAATTTCAATGGTGAAAATTATGATTTCTGATGTGTCAAAATGGAAACATTTTTTTTATCTGAAGATTTATGAGAAATATAGGAAGAAGGCTTCACCACTCCCACGGGTACTTCAGCTCTAAATACAACTTAAGAAAAATAGTTGAATAAAAAAATTCAAAGGTGTTATTCACCTTACAACAAGTAGTGATTGATGCAATTTTTACAAAAATATGGGAATTAAGAATGCCAAAGAAGTGTAGAACACATTGTAGAAGGATATTTAAGAAAGTGACAAGGTACGTGCCATTAAACTTTAATCTCTAAGATGAGATTTTGATCTGTTTAAGATGAAGGAGTTTGAAACAGTTAAAGATTATTATTCTTAAGTTAAAGAAATAACTAATCAATGAGAGCTTTTTAGGAGGATATTATTGTCAAGAAAATTGTTGAGAAACCAAAGATCTGTGCATTTTATCAGTGACATAACTATTGGTCTCTCATGATTCATATGAGCAAAGATTGTATAGGCATAAAGAAGATACACTTGAAAATGTCTTCTAGTCAAAGCTAAAAAATCCAGTCCCAAAATAAAGAAATGGAAGAAAGAAAAACTATGGAGAAAGTTATAGAAGAAGATAAACTTTTAGATAGAGAGAAATTTCTAAAAATTTCGTTAAAAATAGACTAGATAAAAATTCTCCATGCAATATCTGCAAAAGTCTAGGCCACGTAGAGAAAAAATATCGGTACCTTAATATGTCAAAATAAAACCATTGCAAGAAGTTTGGGAACATAGAGAAAAATGTCGCAACAAAAATAGGAATCAAGATAATATCTTCGAGGAACATGATCAAGAATAGTGTTACTTCTATGCCACTCAAGACTCAATCAGAGAAAAATGAGTAAGGTGGTGTCTGTGATGACTAGTTTTTTCATCGGTTATTTTAAAACAATAAAGTCGCCACCTAATTTTATTTGTTCTAAAAAGAACGGGAAAATATAGATAAAAACCCGCGAATGATGGATAAGGCGGTCTACGAGACCAAAAGATATGAATTCGGGAGTCGGTTATGCAAGGGGAAGGTATTGTCACCCCTCACATCCATCATACTCGATGGGACCCATTTAGTTCGTGCGTGTTTAAGTGTGTTTATTGAATTTTCTAACTTCTAAATTATGATCAAGAAATAAGAAAGAAGAAAAGGGGTTTGTTTATTATTATTTTGAGTTTGTCGTGGTTTCAAAACCTTGTGCCTACGTATTCCCTCGTGCAATGGAAAAGTCAAAACTCCGTAGTTCTTCTTGAAAATGTTTAAGTTAATTGTGTTGATTTTATAAGAAAAATCGTGCATTAGACATTTCAAATGCTTGAACTTTGACTTGTTTAGTTTGTTTGAAAAGCTAAGTCTTCGTTCATATTTGAAATGGCTATTGCACACTCTTTGTCAGAAAAGAGTTTGATGATTGCTTATGAGCGAAAAAAGAGTTGAGTGAGTTGAATTGATTTTAAGTGGGTGAAAAAGTACAGAATAATAGGACTAACGTATTACGATTCAAATACTAAAAACCAGAGGAGCTAATGCTCAGATGAGTCGTCTATCACCCAAAAAGGTTTTCTTATGAAAAAGTAAGGTGAAACAAAGTTCACGTTATTTAGGAGTCTTTAAGCAATTGGTCTAGCGTCCAACGATTTAAAGATTAGGAGTTTATTTAGCACAAGTTTTTAAACAATTGGCCTAGAGTCCAACGATTTAAAAACTCAGATTTTATTGTGAAAAAAGTTTTTGAAAAGACACTCGACGTTGGATCAAAGTTTGTAAATTAATTATGAAAGTGTTTTAGATTTTGGTATATGAGAAATTGAGAAATGAAATTGGGTTATGATTAATCAAGTGTATGGACTTAATTAATCTCGTGAGGATAGGTGCTCCTATCCCCAACTATGAAACCCTTGTGCATGGACAATTGGTATATGAACCAAATTATTCGGGTTATGGTTAATCGAAACAACAAGGGCTTCGATTAACCTTGTGAGAATGTTCATTCCCAAACTCAACTATGAACCCTTTTGGAATTTGGCTTATGAGCCAAGAGGATATAAGAATTCGATTATAGAGATAATGAAGTAGGAAAGCAAGCGAGCCCATACAAGGTGGCTATATGTATGCTCCTAGAAAGTGGGACTAGCGTGGCACTAGTATTCTAAACGATCTATAAAGTTTTATAAACTTTTTAAAAAGTCTAAGCCTCACATTTTTAATAAATACGTTTGGTCTGTTCTGATTTCAAATAAGCTAGGCCCAAGATTCTCGATTTCAAATTAGAAGAGTGTCAGTTAAAATTCTCAATTTCTATTCATTCATAAAGCAAGTAAAATTTTATCTATGGTCAATTTTTTCAACATCATGCAATCAGAAATTTATGACTGTCTGATCTTAATCTAATGATTAAAAAAATACATGATTAATTTAAAATAATGAAAATCTAAACCATCGAATCCAAATCGAACGCCGTATAATCCCCAATGGCATGACCAATTGATATTTTATCGTAGTTAATCATGATCCGAGTTTATGTTTAACTAGTGAACTACACATATTGAGAGAAATCTATAAACGGTTGCAAATTTCATGGTCCAGCTTTTATTACCATCATATAAAACTAACAAAGGATACAAGAAGCAAATTTTAAATTCAAAATGTATCAGAATAACAAGTAAGCTATTAAAAGTGTTTCTTTTGCATTTTCTGAATTAACGAAAAAGCCTTAAACCAAAACATCCAAGAAGTCTTCTTGGCTCATATCCACGAGTGCGAAACTTTGCAGCTGTTTCTTCTATTTTCAAAATTTCTTCACCTTTTTGAGCTTCAATCATTGCCTTTTTCTCTTCTGCTGATTTATGAATTTCAGCTATTTTGTTTTGCATATCTTCAACATATTCACTCTTTTTTTGGTCCAATCTTACCTATGCATCATACAAATTTTCATTCAATATTTGCTTAATGTAAATTAACTAATACTGGAAAAAAATAATGCAAAAAAATTTGAACATATGTTGTGACCTCAATTCCTTTGAATTTTGCTTCAGTTGATGATTTCTTATCATCCTCCCACAAATCAACTGCAGATTGCATCTTATATGCCCTATTTGCCATTTGATATGTAGATATATCATTTAACTAGTAAAAAATACAATCAATATTTTTAAAAAGCTAATATTATAGGAAATAATCTTTGAATTTTTCATATAATATTTCATACATAACTCAAACATCTCTGAACAAAAATGTGTTTAATGACTAACATGTGTCGGTAGAGTAACATATATTATTATAGTTAGTTTTTTTTTGTAAATATTATTAGTATCAACGTATTAGTATATAAATGTCATAAAAGATGTTTATGTTACCTATTCTCTACTTTTGTCTTCTCATTTTCTTCCCATGCTTTAATTAAAGCCAATCTTTTCTGTGATTCAACCCTAGCTAGAACAGCATCTGAAGGAACTAAAAACTGAGTTAATTAATCATCTCTCAAAAAACATTCAATGACTAATACAAAAATCTATAAAAACAACCTCTTTCAACTGAGTCCTTTGTATCTGTTCCACCACCAGGAACTGCAACACCACAATAAAAAACATATATCAGATAAAATATTTTCTAAACAAAATAAAAATGCGTGAGACATACTTTGATCGAGCGCGTGATCGCGCTCGTTGTGCTCTTGTTTAAGGACACTGTTTGAAGTGCCTTCATTCTCTGGTTCATTTTCTTTGAGAAAATAGGAAAGTTCTTGAGATTGAGGTGGTGGACTTGGGGTGTCATCATCGGACTCTAGTTGTTGTTCCTTCCTCGATTCTTCCATGCTTTATGTCTAACGTTGCGGTTATGTTAATTATAAGGTAGTAGAATTTATATTCAACTTAGAATTTATAGATGAAAATGAAGTTGTTTGTTGCTGTTTAGAACAAGCCAAGGTGTTTGGTGAAGTTACCACTCCACACACCGATGGACTCAAAGGTTTGTGTAAGAGACAATGTGAAGATTCGAACGGGGTCCATTAGAAATTATGTGGTTATTCATTGTCTTGTCTTTTATTAATTGTTTTTAATATTTTTGTCATATTTTCTATATTACTTTTTTTTACCTAATTAGATGCATTTATTTTTACCTTATTTACAAAACTAATAATTTATTTTAAATTTAAATAGTTTTGGCATTATTCTCTTATATTTTTAGTGAAAATTAGTGGTGTAATCACTTTTTAATAATGTGTCATATATCAATCCTATTTTTTCTCGAATAGATAGGATGATAGCAAATGCTGATTGGTTTTTGACTAACAGTGATCTTATCTTGCTGCCTCCTAGTGTATCAGACCATTCTATCTTGTTCTTGGGGAAGGCTGTGATAACTAAGAAGACAAAGAAGTTGTTCAGATTCAATAATTGTTAGGTTGATATCAATGGTTTTGAGGACACTGAGCAAGAGTTGGACACAGCCTGCTGTTGGTAGACCTACGGAGGTGCTTTGGTCCAAACTGCTGAGACTCCAAGCATGTGAATATAAATGTGATGAGACGTGGCAAGCAGCTTAACTAGGATCAACAAAATTCTCTTATTTGCAGGGTCACTGAAAAAGAAATTGACGAAGCTCTTAGAGATATAGGCAACCTGAAGTCTCCAGGAATTGATGGTTATGGAGCTCTTTTTTTCAAAAGAAGTTGGCAGATTATAAAAAAGGATGTCTGTGCAGCTGTTCAGGAATTCTTTAAGAAATGAGTCATTTTAAAAGACTTTAACAAAACTGTGGTTATTCTGATTCCCAAAATTGATGATGCAAAATGTGTCAAGGATTTTAGACCAATTGTTGGCTGCACAACTGTGTTCAAAATAATATCAAAAGTTATGACATCTAGACTTGCCAAAGTTTTACCTAGTGGTATTAGTAAGAATCAAGCTGCATTTGTTTCTGGGCAGGTCATTCACAGTCATATTATGTTGGCTGCTGAGTTATTGAAAGGCTATGAGAGAAAGGGTGGCACTCCTAGATGCATGCTCCAATTGGATATGCAGAAGGCGCATGTCTTTATTATCTGGGTTATGACTATAGTATGTACTATCTCATACAGTTTCAATGTCAATGGAGTGTTAATGAGCAGTTTATAGGCTAAGACATGCTTGAGGCAAGGGGATCCTATTTCCCCCTTGCTTTTTGTCACCATAACTGAGTATTTACATAGGCTGCTGGTGAATATGCAAACCAATCCCAACTTCAATCATCATGCAAAAAGTGAGAAGCTTGGGCTAACTAATCTCACCTTTGCGGACGATGTGCTATTGTTCTGCCGTAGTGATGACATATCCATTAAAATGCTGGTAGATTCGATACATATGTTCTCTGATTCTACATGCATGATAATAAATCCCCAGAAGTGCAAATATTACAGTGGAGGTTTAGATAGGTCTTCCAAGGATAGAATTAAGTTGATCACGACATTTGAGGAGGGCCATCTGCCTCTGAAGTATCTTGGAGTCCCTATTGCTGGCAAGAAGCTGTCCTTAAATCATTATATGCCTTTAGTGGATAAGATTCTTCACATAATGAACCCCTGGACTGCGAAATTATTGAGCTATGAAGGGCATGTCCTTCTAGTAAAAAGCATAACAATGGCAATCACCCAATACTGGATGATGTGTCTGTCGTTGCCTCAGTTTGTCATTAATAAGATTGATAGCCTGTGCATGCAGGGGTTTTATCTGGGCAGGTACTACAGAGAAATCTCGTAAAAATCCTGTGGCCTCGAAAACTATGTGAAGCCTAGATGCCATGGAGGTTTAGGGTTGTTCAACCTCAACATATGGAATAAGGTAACAATGCTTAAGTGTCTTTGGAACTTTTGCATTAAGGCTGACAATTTGTGGGTCAAATGGACCCATGAATACTTTCTGAAAGGCATGATTGTTGCTGGTTTCAATGTGACAGCAAGTAGTTCCTGGGTCATGAAGGCAATTTTTGTGGCTAGAAACTGTCTGATTGTTCAAAATCAGCAGGTGTGGCAAGACATGATTAGCAAAGGTAGATTTAAGATGAGCATGATGTATGCTACTCTCATGGAAGATAACAGAAAAGTGTCATGGAGATTTTTAGTGAAGCATAACGGAGCTAGACCCAAAGTGCTGCACATTATGTGGATGGCCTGCCATGAGAAGATGCCAACCAAGAGGCTTTGTCGCTTCAAGATTATAAATGAGAACTTGTGTAGCTTCTGCAATACAGCCTTGGAAGATCAGGATCATTTGTTCTTTACCTGTAGCCATACGAACAGGATCTGGACACATGTGTTAGATTGACTTGAGATCAATCACCAACCCAAGATCTGGAAGGATGAATTAGAGTGGATGATAAGCAATTCTGCCAGGAAAGGATGAAGGGCCAGCTTGCTGAAAATCGCATTTGCTGAGGCCGTTTATGAAATTTGGAGTTTGAAGAATGCAAAGGTGTTTGGTAATGATGAGCAAAGGATTACTATAGATAGCATTATTAATTAAATAGTGTATAGAGGGTGGCTATCCAAAAAGATTAGGCACCATATAGCTTATATGATGTTATAGTGTTTGTTTGTTTTTTTTGGAGGGTTGGGTCTCCTTGACCTCCTTGTAACTTGTTGATTTTGAGATATATATAGTTTTACCATTGTTGATTAGAATTTATAATAGATGGCTAATTCCGTGAACCAACAAAACAAGTCTTCTTTTTATTATCTTGTTTAAGTCATCACCAAAGTATTCAATTCCTATAGAAATGACAATGGTAGGTCCTATAGTATCGATCTCTATTACGGATGTAAATGAATATTATTCACAAAGATAAATAGTATGATATTTTTGTCAGTTCCGTTGAATAAATATGATATTTATATCCGCCTTATATCTATGCGGATATCTGTTAAACGGATAATCCACAAATTTTTAGATATCCGCATATATTCACAAATATATATAGATAACATTTTTTCCTATTTTTTTTTTTTTTTTAATTTTTTTTCAACTTCTTTTAAAATTACAATAAATTATCATCACATTACATCCATATAAATCTCTCTTACTTCAACAAAAAAAAAATTATCACATTAATTTTGTTTATTTTCACTAAAACATAACGTCCATACATTTCATTAAAAAAAGAAAGATAATGTGATTGTGAATTATGGTGAAAGAACGATCAACAAAAGAGTAGAAAAAAAAAACACCAATTGGACATAGAAAGTAGTTGGTTGGGAGATGAAATTATTGATGAAAAGTATTGAGTAAAAACAATTTAAATATGAAATAGCCAATATGATTTGTATGAAATGTTAATGATTTTCTTCAAAGAAAACTTAAAAAAAATTGTTTTTTAAAGATGAAAAGATGGTGTAATAAACTAATATTTACGTAGTACTTATAATTTATTAACAGATAAGGATATTCAGGGGCATAATATCATTAAATCTGTAACCATATTCATTACTAAGTGAGTATTTAAATATCCATTTAGTTTATCCATGGATATCTATTAAACCATTTATCCCGTATCTGTGACATATTTTATTCGCGAATATCCGCGAGTACAAATTTTTTGCCAAGTCTCCATACACGCGATTTTAAAAAAAAACTCCATACCCGAGCCCATATTCGTGTCGGCCCCAATATTTATACCAGTACTTGTTCCCTTTGGGTACCTAAGTACCCATACTCAACTCGTTTATCCATATTTCTAATAAAAATTAATCAATCATGATCTATGATGTTATTTTAATTTTTTAACAACATTTTAAAAATAAAATTAAGGATGTTATTGTTGAGTTAAAGAATTAATAAACATTAAAATTCAAATGCTTACAAGTTTAATAGTGATGTATTTAATAAAATTGATAAGCATACATGTATGTATGATTAAAAAAATACATAGTGCGGGTATGGGGCGGGTGGGTACTAATGTACTCGTATCCACACCCATACCCACTAATTTTAATTGATAATTGACTGTGTCCATACCCGTACTCATTTTGCAGGATTTTACTATACTTGTTGTGGATATGATGAAGATATGCCCGTGTCCTTAGTCTATCGAAGTATGTCGAAGTGTGTGTCGAGTTGTAGCATGTCGAAGTGTCGAAGTAGGCGGCTTCACACAAGATTTCAACTACTTTAGTAAGTGTAACTGAATTAGGTTAAGTTTCTATTTTTAGGATTTTATAGTTTGAGGCTTTTTAGCTTTGGGAGCAAGCTACCTCAATTATAAATAGTGGGAGAAACCCTTTTTTTATCTAATTTTATTCACATAATTTTGCAATTGCAAAGAGAATACAATTTTTCTACAGTTTGTGGGTGGAGAGAAACTTTGTAGAAACCCTAATATCTTTTCTTCTTTAAATTTTATATTTCTTTTCATTGTCATTATATGGTGATAACAATCTTGTTCGTCAAGATTGACAGAAATTCATTATACATTTTGGTGGATTTTCAACATCTGGTATTAAGTGCTATGATTTAGCGATCAAGGGAAGAAGAAGAAAATCAATATCTATGAACTATGCAAATGAAAATTTTCCATTGAATCTTCCGATTCTGGAAGGTGATAACTATGAGAATTAGTGCAAACAGATGAAGGTTATATTCTATTTTCAAGGTCTTTGGGATCTTGTGAAAATGGATTAGAACCAATTGATGAAGACGCTTCAGAAAAAGAAGAGGTGGAATACAAAGAATGAAGAAGAATTATAAATCTCTCTTTATAATTCACCAATTTGTTAGTCCATACAATTTTGAAAAGGTTAGTGATGTAGAATCTGCAAAAGAAGCTCGGGTAATTTTGCAGAAATTATTTGGTGGTGCTCAGTAGGTAAAAGAAGTGAGGTTACAAACTCACAAAAGAACGTATGAATTGCTTTAGATGGAAAATAGCGAGAGCATATCAGATTTCTTTACTAGGGTTATGAAATTAGTTAATCAAATTAAGATTTGTGGAGAGACGTTAACAATAAGAGGTGTTGTTTCAAAGAATTTGAGATCTTTGGGTCCGAAGTTCGACCATGTGGTAGTTGCCATAGAAGAGTCGAAGGAAATGTAAAATTTGTCGAAGGAAGAGCTTCAATGGACACTTGAATCTCATGAACAAATAATGGATGAATGAGTTGTAGGCAAATCAAATAATTATATAGCTTTGCATGCACACTTGGGGAAAGAAAGTAAAGGCAGAGAAAAGTGGTTCGACAAAGGTAGAGTTAGCTACAATAATTCAACTGGTAGAGAAAACTATCACAAAGAAAACATGTCGAATCAGAGAAGACCACACCAAGGAAGCCAAAGAATTCTTGTTGCAAATAGAGGAAAACATGGTGGTTGAAAGTATGACGAGAGTCACATCCAATGTTACCATTGTCATATATATGGTCACTATTCTAGTGATTATCCAGAAGATCGAAAGAATCAAAAAGTGATGTGAAATCCGCAAAGTATGAAGATGAAGAGATATTGTTGATGATCACAACAAGAGATGAAGAAAAATTCAAGGAACAATGGTACTTAGATTCAAGATGCTCATCACAAATGTCTGGAAGGAAAGATTGATTTGTCATCCTAAAATCCTTGATGAAGAACATGGTAAAAGTTTCAAATGAAAATACTCTAGTAGCTGAAGGTATTGAAGATGTTCTTATTATGAAGAAAGATGGAAAATGGTCAGTAATTTTAAATGTGTTGTACATTCCAAGCATGAAGAGTAACTTGCTCAACATAGGATAGTTGGCCGAAAAGAATTACAAAGTATCAGTCAAAGACAAGATGATTAGCGTCATCGACGCAAGAGGAAGATTAATTTTGAAGGCTCCTATGTTTCATAATAGAACCTTCAAGGTTGAACTCAATGTGATGAAGCACCAGTGCCTTTAGACTGCAACTAGCAGAGAAAAATGGATATGGAACTATCGACTAGGCCAACTCATCTTCATAGATATCTGAGATTTGAAGAGAAAAAATATGGGTTTCAGTATTTCCAGAAATCGATATTCCAAACAAGGCGTGTGAGCAATGTTTGTAGACGAAGTAATACAAGAATAACTTCAACAAGGATGTATGAAACAAGTATAAGGTTATTTTCGAAGTCATATACTCTGATGTGTATGGACCAATCCAGGTGGATTCAAATGAAGGTAATAAATACTTTGTCACATTCATAGATGATTTCAGCCCAAAACCGTGGAATTACCATATCAAGAAGAAAAGTGAAGTGTCCGAGGTATTTACCAAGTTTAAATCTATGTTCAAAAGGAAAATGCTCGAAATCTCAAAGTTTTCAGACCTGATGGTGGTGGAGAGTATGTGCCGAAAGACTTCGACAAATTATGTGGAAAAAAAGGGTTGTGCATGAGGTGGTGCCACCCTACACTCCACAGGATAATGGAATTGTAGAAAGGAAGAATCGAACCATTATGGATATGGTGAGAAGTATGTTGAAAGGCAAGAATTTACCTAAATATTTTTGGGGTGAAGTTGTGTCGACTACAACATATATTTTGAACAGATGTCCGATGAAGAAGCTAGAAGGAATTACTCGAGAAGAATGTTAGTCTGGTGTGAAGCCTAGCTTGAGTCATCTGAAAGTCTTCAGATTGATAGTACATAGACATGTGCACAATTAGTTGAGAAGAAAACTTCATAACAACTCGAATCAGATGATCCTAGTTAAATATCATTCGACAAGAGGTTATAAGTTGTTCGACTCAGTGAACAAGCAGATTGTAATCATTAGAGACGTGATCATAGATGATCTTAAAGAATGGGATTAAACTACAATGTCAAGAAATATTAAGTGGGAATTTTACATTAAGAATCAGAAACTCAAGTCCAAAGATAAGTTCAACAAGAAGAAGTTAGAGATCAACCAAGTATAAGCATACCTCATAAAATAAGACGTATGCCTGCAACGTTGCAAGATTATGTTATTACATCAGATAATGTAGTCGATAATGGAGCTGAGTTGGTACATTATGCTTTCTATGCAGATTTCGAACCAGTAAATGCAATTGAAGTATTAAAGGATTCAAAGTAGGTGAAAGCAATGAACGAATTTCAAAGAAGGAAATTGATGTGAAATGAGTATACAAGATGAATTTGAATCCCGAAGAGGAAGTAACTCGACAAAAGGAAAAACTCGTGGAAAAAGGATTTCTCTAGAAGAAAGGAATTAACTTCGATGAAGTTCTTTCACCTATGACTAGAATCAAAACAATAAGGTTGGTTGTTGGTTTAACATAAATGAAAAGTTGGCACATATGTCAGATGGACGTAGAGTGTGCATTCCTAAATGTCCCCTTAGACGAAGAAGTTTATGTTGTACAACCAGTTGATTTTGTGAAGCATGACGAAGAGAGAAAAGTGTACATGCTGGATAAAGCCCTATATGGATTGAAACAAGCTCCAAGATCTTGGAATAAGAAGTTTGGTAGTTTTCTAAGGGAGAAGGAATTTGTGATGTGCACATCTGAACATGGAGTATACATAAGAAGAAGCAATAATGAATTTCTTATATTATGTATCTATGTCGATGACTTGTTAATAACAGGTAGCTGAAACAAGGAGATCAAAGATTTCAAATGTGATCTCAGCAAGGAATTTGAAATGTCAGATTTGGGTGACATTGCATATTTCCTTGGAATGGAATTTTACAAGATTAGGAGAGGTTTAATGATGCATCAAAGGATACATGCATGAGAAATTCTAAGAGATTTGAGGTGGAAGAATGTAATTCAACTTCGACACATGCAGAACCAAGACTGCAACTGTCAAAAGATTCAAAAGAAGATAATTTCGATCCATTCCAACACAGGAGACTTATTGGGTCATTAAGATACCTTTGTCACACAAGGCCTGCCTTAGCATACAATGTAGGTATGGTAAGTAAATTCATATAGAAGCAAAATGTATCACACCTAGAAGCATCGAAGAGGATACTAAAATATCTAAAAGGAACTATTGATAATGACATTTTGTTTCCAGCAGTAGATAAAGGAAATGAGTGCAAGTTAGTGTGATACACTGATTCGAGTTGGTGTAGTGATGCGGAGGATCGAAAATCCACAGAAGAATATGTGTTTATGCTAGGTGGTGCACAAATTGATTGGAGTTCGAGAAAGGAACTATAAGTAGCATTATAATCATGCGTATAATAATATATAAGTGCTTCTCTTTGTGCATATCAAGCAACATGGATGGTGAACTTGGTCGAAGAAATCACACGGAAAAATCATGGAGCAATTACCATGAATATCAACAACATGTCAACTATAAACCTCGCGAAGAACCTGATATCACATGGTCAAAACAAACACATAGAAATGAGGTTCCAATATCTTCGAGAGTAAATAACGGATGGGAAGATGAACTTGGAACACTGCCGAACTGAGAATCAAATTGCAGATATCATGATGAAGGGTGTGCATCTCAAATTATTCAGAATACAAAGAGCTATGAAGAATATAGATAGCTTAAACATAATGAATTATGTGGTGTGTTGAAAGTGTAATTCCTTGTTATAAAGTATATTGCTCAAACACAAGGTGTGTCGATAGCCTAGAGTGTGTGTCCTTAGTCTATTGAAGTATGTTGAAGTGTGTGTCGAGTTGTAGCATGTCAAAGTGTCGAAGCAGATGACTTCACACAGGATTTTGACTAAGACCTATTTTAGTAAGTGTAACTGAATTAGGTTAAGTTGTTGTTTTTAGGCTTTTATAGTTTTGGGCTTTTTGTCTTAGGGAGCAAACTAGTTCAATTATAAATAGTGGGAGAAACGCTTATTTTTTGGTATCTTATTGTAATCACAGAATTTTGCAGTTGCAAAGTCAATAAAGATTTTTCACAATTTATGGACCGAGAGAAACTCTGTAGAAACTCTAATCTCTTTCTTCTTTAAATTTTCTTTCCTTTTCATTGTCATTGTGTGGTGATAACAATCTTATTCATCAAGATTGATAAAAAATCATCATAAGTTTTCGTGCATTTGCAACACAAGTAGGGGTGAAAATAGGCTAGGCTAGGCTATACTTTATAAAACCTGGGTTTGGACTACAATAATCTTACAAGGCCTAAGCCTGGCCTATGGCCTACTATAGGCTCAGTTTTTTAGTCTGGCCTGGCCTTTTTAAAAGCCTGGTCTGACCTGAAAGCCTATTTAAAAGCCTGTTTCTCATTAAGGTTTTCAATAAATCTATATTACTTAAGAAGCCTTATAGGTTGGCCTATATATTCATATATAGGCCAACCTATTTAGTATTTTTTCTAATATATATGCATATATGTGTTAGTCTATTTAGACTTTTATCTAATATATATCTATATATAGATAAGTCTATTTAACCTATTTATATATATATATATATATATGTCAGCTTATAAGGCTTCATAGGCTTTTTTAATAGTCTAAGCCTGATGTATTTAATTAAATAGGCTTTTGAAAAAGCCTAAGCCTGACATTTTTAGGAAATAAATCTGGTCTGACTTGGCCTCATATAGGCTAGGCCATAGGCCCCTGTAGGCCGGCCTAGCCTATTCCCACCCCTAAACACAAGGTACCATCACTTAGATTTATTACACTTTTAATCACGCCATTAATTGGGTCACTTTAAAAACATTTGGACTTTGCTTCAAAACATTACCTTAAAACCTAAAATCATATGATTTTCTAGTTGAAAAATACCAAACTATAATCGAAGGGAAAAATATATTACGAATTTGAATAATAAGCTTTTTTTTACAAAAAACAACAACAAATGCTTTCCCTTTTGCACTTAATATAGACCTCAATTGCTTTGAAAAGCTAAATTTGTAGTACTAATTATAAAATTTTATCGTAAATGACCAATTATAAATCGAGTTATTTGAATATGAGGCACATTGATTTTTGTTAATCACATGGCTCACTCACACACACTTTGTTTGGAGGTGGAAAAATTTACTTTGTACCCCTACAATTTTTAAAAAATGTCAATTTTACCCTTTAATTATAACTATTTTATATTTTATTATTCATAAAAAAAATTAAATTTTGCACCCTACACATGCTTTCCAGAACATTTAAAGAAAGTGTTCCAATTTGATAATAAAAAAAGGGTTAATACATATTTTGCCCCCTGCCATATAGGGCATATTTGAAAAAACCCCTTGCAAAAAAAAAGTTGCATAAATTCCCTCAACATTTTGAAAAAGTTTGTTTTTAAACCTTGGTCAGGCCACATCACTATGTGGCAGCGTTTTTTATTTAGTTTAATTTAAAGGATATGCCACATGTGTAAAATGGCTCATGGAAAGACCAAATTGCCCTCTTGAAAAATAATCTGAATGTTAACCTAGTTTGCCATTTCGTCTTCTTCTTTCGTTTGCCATTAGGAACAACCCTTTGAGTTAAGTATGCATTTTAGTTCCTTTTGAGTGAGAGTGTACGACCTCCCACTCATGCTCAGATCTGAAACAATGAAGAGAAAACTAGAAAACATCATCGGCTCCTTTGAATAACAGGATCCCAAGGAAGCTCATGGGAATGGAAGATCTAAATAGATCTGAAGGAACCTCTTAAAAGAGGGATGATGGTAAATTTTAAAGAAAAGAAGATCCGGGTGAAATTCAAATATGAGAGACTAACCATTTTCAGTTTTGTGTGTGGTAGAATGGGGCATCAAATGAAAGATTGTGAAGCGGTGGAAGACCTGAACGATGAAGGATTTGAAGAACAAGATCTGGCATTTGGTCAATGGCTGCGTGCGTCACCGTTACTCAAATTTATGGATGAAGTGGAGAAGAAAGACTCAAGTTCCACAGAACAAGACAATAAGCCACAAAACAAGACAGCAGAACCAGACGAAGTTGCAAAATCCAAATTTGTGGATGTTGAATCGGTAGCAGAATCGCTTGGAGTGGTGGCTCTGTCTTCAGAACATGGCCAACAACAAGGAAACAATGCTGCAGGGGGAGTCCAGAGGAAGAAATGGATTAGGAGAACAAACACAAAGAGCACTAAAGGAGCTGGTGGTGGTTCGCACAGACTAGAACGGAAGAAGGAGAAGAAGAAGAAGAAATGACAAACTAGGTTAACATTCAAATTGTTTTTCAAGAGGGCAACTTGGTCTTTCCATGAGCCATTTTACACATGTGGCATATCCTTTAAATTAAACTAAATAAAAAACGCTGCCACATTATCATTTTTAGTGATGTGGCCTGACCAAGGTTTAAAAACAAACTTTTTCAAAATGTTGAGGGAATCTATGCAACTTTTTTTTTGCAGGTTTTTTTCCAAATGCGCCCTATATGACAAGAGCAAAATAGGTATTAACCCTAAAAAAAACAATTTTGCTACTTTTAGTCACGTTTTAAACCATTGCTTAAACTCATTTAATAATTTTATGAGTAATTTTTAAAAGAAATCAGTTTTAGCTACGTTTTAAACCGTAGCTAAAACTCTTTAAGGAATTTTGTAAACCTGAACACTTTTGAAATGTGTTTCAGTTTTAAAATTTTCTAAAGGAGTTTTAGCAACGATTCAAAACCGTAGCCAAACCAATTTTATAAAAAAACTACCAATCGAAACATTTTTTGAAAGTATTCCGGTTGAGTGTATTATTAGGATACCGAAACACTTTTTAAAGTGTTCCGATTTTAAAAAGTTCCTTAAAGAATTTTAGCAATGGTTCAAAAACGTAGGCAAAATAGTTTTAAAAAAAAAAACCATACCGGAACACTTTTTGAAAGTGTTCGGATTTTAAAATTATTAAAGGAGTTTTAACAATAGTTTTAAACCGTAGCTAAAACTGATTTTTTTAAAAATAAACATAAAAAATAATTTTTAGCAACGGTTTAAAACCGTGGCTAAAAGTAGCGAAAATGTTATTTTTTTAAAAAATTATTATACCGAACACTTTATTTAAGTGTTCCAGAAAGCATGTGTAGGGGTGTAAAATTTTTTTTTAATGAATAATAAAAAATAAAATAATTATAATTAAAGAATAAAATTAACATTTTCTTAAAAATTTAAAAATTGTAGGGGGTACAAATCCAACTATTGGGAACAAAATAATTTTTTCTTGGAATTGGCGTTGCTACTTTGTATAAAACCTTGAAAAACATTGGACTAAAAGCCCATGGTATGGTAGTAAGAGTCCCTTTATTTTGATTTTTTTTTAAAATAATTTTTTGATGTTAATATTATTTTGTATAAAAATAATTTACCAAGAAATTTTTCATAAAAATTCTAAATAAAATTTTTGTTTGAATAATTATTCTTAAAAGATTATGTTAGATAGTTTATCATTTTAGCGGAAAAAAATTCTGATATCAAAATTTCAAAAAATTATTTAATTTTAAAACTATTTCAAATAGTTTTTCATAAAAATCATTTTTAAAATACAACTTTTTAAAAATATTGTGATTTTGACTATCTTATGATATTCAATATTGTATGTTTATATTATAAAATATCAAAATTAATCTCACAATTTAGAAAAAACAAATATGAAAAAATTATAATATTTTAAAAAATAATTTTATAAAATCCATTTTTAAAAATATAAAAAAAAACTCTATTTTTTTAAAGTTGAAACAAACTGGCGTTATATATTGTCTCCGGTTTTTTCTTGGTTGCCTTGGAAAAAAGATGGGTAAATTACCCCAAATGATATGACATTCAATTAATATCACAATTATTTATTTATTATTATTACTAATATATTTTCTAAACTTTCTATATTGTTATGTTTTTCTAAAATACTTTTTTCTCCTTTCCTTTCCAGTACTTCATATTCTTTACTCGTTCTTTTTTATAAGTTTTCTCCCTACTACATTTTTTCTTTTTTTTTCAAAATAATCAAAAAATAAAATTCATATTTTTTAGATAAGAAAGAGTTTTGATGATTTATTCTTTCTTTTAATTATTAGAAGGACTGCTATCATATTAGGTTCAAGAAATTTTTAATGTTACTTTAGAGAAATTATTAAATACAAAATTCTTGATCTAATTCGTGAAATTATTCAAAATTTAAAAGTAATTGTTAAATTCAGAATGAATTTTGTATTTATTTATTTGGGTATTGTTATATTTAAGAAATTAGCAAATAATTCATAGGTATCGATTTTTTTTCATTAGGTTTTTGAAATTGGAATTAAAATTGAACTTATCTTCGTCAGGTTTTGTCATATGTCTCTTCAATATAAATTAGTAAAGATTTATATAAATTAACAAAGATTTATATATGAAACACAAGAATAATCCTATAAATGGTTTTTAAAATTAAAATACATTATTTAGTTTTGCTTTCACAAATATTATGTGTGGATGGTTATTTAAAGTTATGGATGGCATAATTTTTATTTTGATAGATGAATTTTGTCTTGAAATTGTCCTTGAAGATTAATGTGATTGGTGATTTTTAATTCTAGAAATCATTTGTTCATATTAAGATCAACTTAATAATTTGAACTTATCTAGTTAGATTATATAAGCTTTACATAATAGTTTATGAAATATAATTATATTATATAATAGGTTTCTAAATATTTGATATATTATTAATTTTACTTTTTGATGTATTATGCCATGAAACGTATAAATTGACACTACAACGAATAACGGTTTTTATGATGAAGCTTTCGCAACGTACAAAATAAAACCGCGTGTACATGTGAGCGAAGCGTATTGTTTTATTTTAAAAAATAATAATGATAAATATGTTACCTCAGATATTTAAAAAACCAACATAAATATATGCTCAAGATTTGATGTTCGATGCTCAGCTGCTATTTATTATTTTATATAGAACCAATAAAGCCTTTTTATTTTCTTAAAAATTTTACGTCAGATATGTTACCTCGGTTTTCAGTAAATCCCTGGTAAAAACTTCCTAATTTTTTCAAACAAAAAAGCGCCTTTATTTTGTAAAGATTTTGTCGGATATGTTACCTCGATTTTAAGTAAAATAGAGATAAATACTTTTTATAATTTTTATTCCCTCGGTGTCTTTTTCATTTTCTTTTCTAGCCCTAGCGAGAAACACATCGAACGTAAAAACTCTCTCACCATTGTTCTCTGGTATGTTATTACTATCGTTCTTGTTGTTGCGAATAATTATTGTGGATTGTTTCATTTTGATTTTAATCATATAACCTTAGAGTGTACATCATACTAAGAGTTAAGCCGGATAAGACTTTCATTAGATAATCATATCCTTGTCGTTGAAAGTTTTTTTCCACTTCTTGATTATGAGTAGGGTTTTGCATATCAACATTGTTGAAAGCTTCAGCAGAAGAACTCATTTTGATTCTTCTTCTTCTCTAATTTTATATGTTTTATATTGGTTTTTTAGTTCTATATGTTTTATTCTCTTGGAAGTTGATAAGATCTATACATTTTCTAATTTTGTTTTCACTTCTTAGTCATAGTTTGATGTAATAAGGTGTACTATTTTTATTTTATTTTCAAAAGCTTTATGTGATTATGGATCGTAGTTGGATGAAAGCCAATAGATTAAGTAGCGAGTATGAGAATGGATTGTTACAATTTCTTGAGTTTGCGAGGAAAAGCCTTCCTGATAACAATGGAATTTTTTGGTGTCCTTGTATGAAATGCTATAATACGAATAAACATCCAATGGATGTTATATTCAAGCATTGTGGTTGTGATGAGATTATTTAAAATTAAAATAAATGGGTATGACATGGTGAAGGGACAAAAAAGAGACATTTGTCATAAACAGTTGAAGATGATGGATGTATGAATGATAATCTAGAAGACATCATTCATGATATTGGAGTAGATGCTTTCAAGAAAGCTAGTATGGTAAATAGTTTGTGACGAGACATGGAAGATTCATTGTATCATGGATGTAAAGGTTTTAAAAGATTGTCAGTTGTGCTAAGACTATTTAATCTTAAGGCAATAGGTTGGTGGACGAATAAAACTTTCATTGAATTGCTTGAATTGTTGAAAGAAATGCTTCCTAAAGGTAACACATTGCCAAACCGTACTTATGATCCCAAGAAGACATTGTGCCTAATGGGTTTGAAATATGTCAAAATACATGTTTGTCGTAGTGGTTGCATCTTATATAGGAGAGAGTTTGAAAACTTGAACGAGTGGTAGGGGTGTACGATGTCACACTACAAATATAAGGACAATGATGTTGATGATGACAGTGGTACAACTAGCAAGGGTCTTCATGTCAAGGTGATGTGGTGCCTATCGATAACTCCAAGGTTCAAGAGATTGTTTTCTAATGTTAGTGACATCAAGAATACTAGATGGCTTGCATATGAATAATTATGTGATGGAAAATTCACAACGTAGATGATTCATTGCAATGGAAGACAATTGATTCCTTATTTCCAAATTAAGGAATAGAATTAGTGATCTTGTGTTGATAGTGTTCAATAAGATTTACTCGAGTGAAAGATCCCTTGGAGTGGTCAAAATATTTGCAAGGAACCAAGGAGTGTTTAAATCATTTCAAGGAAGTAGCTTAAGTGGCGAATAGGTTGTAACTATCGGTTCATTTGATCTTGCTTAAGATTAAAAGTGGAAGAACGATCATCAACACCAAATTGGAGAATTTTATATTGTTGTTCTAACTCTTCTATTGTATTAAACAATTTTTCATTTAAAAATTATTCTAATTCCGATTGGAATTAGACGCAGACATACCCACACGTGAGGACGACAGTGGGGAGCTGCGTAAATGAATTCCTTGTGTGTTCTTACTTTCCCGTATTTACTCGCTTTCAATTTCACAAATTAGGTTATCAATTAGCATTGAGATAATAGATGAATCGTAAGAATTTTCCTCACAAAATCGTTTTTGAATTAGGTGCAGATATAGCTTATAATCATTTTGATTCACTTGTACACCAAGTGTTTGATAAAACGATTAAGCTAGTTCTTTTGCCATTTAGCCTTGGATATAGTTTTGAAAAGTGACATTGCTCAAAAAATAAATAAGTTGACTATTGAATTGTGTTTGTTGATATCCTACTATGTATCTCATTCCATTGATTACTAGTTTTTGAATCTCATATCCGAGTTTCCAAATAGCATTTTACGACCAATCCAAACTTGCTTCCGCAATTAAAAACGTTTTGAAAACTTTCAAACTCTAAATTTTTGTCTAGAAGTTTTTCCACCTATACTCACCCCCTCTAAATACGCGCCTTCGTCTAACACTTTGTTCATGGCATCTACATCAAAATGATACTAAACATGTAAAGAATACAAGGTTCTTAAAAGAGTTCAAGACGCTGATGTATTCTAGTTATACACCTGAAATTTTTTGAGTTTGAATAGAAAAGAGTTATTGATAATTGTGGTGTATTAAAAAATACGTGGGTAGTCAAAACATATGAAATGAAACAGATGTGGGCAAGCTCACACATGCGAGACCATTTTATGTATGGAGTTAGAACGACATCGATGTCTGAAGGTGTGAACTCATTTATTAAGAAATATGTTCAACATAAAAATAACCTCGTTGATTTCCTGTATAATTTTGAACGTTCTTTAAAATAATACATGCATAATAAATTAGATTATAATTTTAATTCATTTTATCATCAACATGTTTTGACGACTCCCTTGGCAGGATTAAGGCTTGAAGCTTCGAAGATAGTCACCTCTGAAAACTTCAAATAGTAAAAGTTGCGATAGAGGGTATTGCTGCATTATTTGTCACTAAATGGGTTGACATTGGAAATAGTGTAATTTTTAAAGTAAATGTATACCGCAACAAATATGCATTTTTTTGGGTTTATCTTGACAAGGCACAAGGCTTATTAAATATCGATAAGTGTTTGCATCCATTACAAGTGAATATGTCTCATCAAAATCAATTTAAGGTCTTTGCAAAAATCCTTGAGCGATAAGTCAAACTTTGTATCTCACAATTTCCTTATTTTTCATTTCTCTTTCGCACGAAAACACATTTGTATCCATTTGGCTTCACACCTTGAGGTATTCTACTTCAATTGCATCTTTCAATTTTGACCAATCCTCACTTTGTCTATAATTTTTAATATATGTTGGTTCTTGATCCTCTTTGTCACTTATCTCATTTAGCGTTATATTATATGCAAAAAATATCATCAATGTCGATATTGTGTCGGTTGCATTGTAGTCCATTTTGAATATAATTTATTGAGATCTCTTTATTTTTCATGAGTTTCAGGTACCTGGTCAATCTGTTCTAGATATGAAATATTTATTATGTCTGAAGATTCTTTTAGATTTTCTATATCCTCACTTGGGACATCTTTATTCTTACCTCCCCTTCTTGTTCGATGATTTTTATCTTTGGAGTTGATTGGTCTGTCACACTTCAGACATGGTTGAGATTCATTGGATTGTCCAACAGAGATATCCATTTTTATTGGAGCATTTGCAGCTGGTATATATGATTTATTCATACCTTTTGGACCAGTAAATGCATTTGATAATTGATTTGCTAAGATTCCCATGTGAATTATCTTTTAAACTTCTAGTTCACATTATTTTGTTCGAGGATCGATATGAGATAATAATAACTCATTCCAGCTTATCTCCTTTTCCAACTTCTTATTCCCTCCCCTAATATTAAAAAATTTGATTAATCAAAATGACAATCAGCAAAACTATCTGTAAATAAATCTCTGGTTGTTGATTCAAGATAGTTTATATAAAAAGTTTAAACCAAAGGAAAGATCAATAAATAAAAAAGAAAGAAACAAGATACACAAAGAGGACTATACCAAATCCTTTATGAACAAATCTTAAGTTTAGGGATAGTTTATAAATTGAAAAAATATTTTGTGAGGCCAAAAGTATCATTTGTAAGTAAAAAATTAAAATTAGGATCAACATCAGTGTAAATTTAATATTTTTCAACTATAAAATTTATTAAAATTTTTTTTTTTTCATAAACCTGATAAAATAAGAGAGAGAAAATACAATCACATTGCTACTTATCTTAAATAAATCACAACTAAATTTTAATGTCAAAACCATTTCTTATTTTATTAATTAATAAATAATGTAATAAAAATAATATTTATCCACTAACTCTATCTTACTAAATCACATCTATATTTTAAATAAAATAAATAGTATTAAATTAATATAAATACTCTTAACACAAGTGTCTGATACGTCTATTTTCAGAGGTGTTAGTGCTACATAACTATTAATAATTAGGGTTTGTAAGAATTGTGGCATGCAAATAAATAATCCAACTGTTAACAAACTAGATGAAAAACATGAAGAAAAAAACTCAAATATCGGGGTGGAAGAATAGATTTCTTAGTCTTGGAGGAATAATTACTTTGTTGAAATTCATCCTTTGTTCTTTATTTATTTTTACCTTGTCTTTTTTTAAGATGCCGAAGAAGGTTGCAAAGGAATTTGCGAGTATGTAAGGAAATTTTTTATAGGGTAAGGTGGAGGGGAGGAGAAAGATTCATTGGGTGAGGTTAGAAAAATTTGCCTTCCGGTTGGCTTAGGGGGTTTAGGGGTAAATTTTGTAGGTTCAGAGTGTGCCTAAGAGGGGAGGGGTTGAATTATGACTTTAACATTTTATTCGGTTTTAGAATACTTGTTCTTATTTTTCTGGTTTGGTGCATGAGTTTATAAATGTGTTTCTTTTCTTTTCTGGATTATGATATGTGATGAAAGCGATAAATGCGGAAAAATAAAGAACACAAGGATGTATCCTGGTTTCCCTCCGAGAGTACTCAACACAAAGAGATTTCACTATAGTTAGAATGATTGTACAACCTATTCACACCAATGGTGATGCTTACTATCTAACCTATAGGGAGATCAAAGGCTCTTAAAACCTTTAAGATCTAAGCACTAAGTGCAAGAAGAACAATCCTCTTCAATGCACACACTTGCGTCCTACAATCTTGGACAACAAGGATACAACAATTATATTTGATGTTTACAAGAGTTTGAAAGATGTAGAATACTATATCAATCACTTGATTGATCTTTCCTTTCAATCATGCAAATATAAAGACAATAGTGCTCAAGTGTTGATGAATGTGGTATGAATTTTCTGTATTGGTTTGAAAAACAAGTGCAGAAAATCATTTGATGAAAGTTTGATAATCTCAACACTTTGTCTGAAAGTTTGAATGAATATGATAAGTTTAATTTTCAATGAAAAATGTAGTTTGAATTCTGAAAATGCATAGTTTATATAGTGCCTTTACACCCTTTTGAAAGTGTATAAATCAATGAAACAATGCACCTTTTTGAAAATACAAATTGGAAAACGTCAGAATTTTCAACAGAAAATTTGGCCACTGTCACTAGCGGAAACTAGTTTCTCAAAAGGAGGAAACTGGTTTCTGCTGAAACGTTGCCTGAAGAAATTTGAAAAAATTGTGATGGAAACCAGTTTCTTGAAAAGAGGAAACTGGTCTCTGAAGGCTGAAACAGAATTTCCAGAAAGCTTTAATTATGCAGAATTTTGACACAACAAATCATATTTCAGCCACCAATAGTTTCTTTTTCATGTAAACATATAATATACTTATAAAATATGATATGCATGCAGAATATAATTTTGAACACTATGTATCAAAGTAATTATGCATATTTATACCTTTATCAACCAAGGATCATGCTAAGTCTTCAAATGAGCTTGAGATTTTTGATGCTTGCTTTTGTTCATGATACAACTTGATTACCTGATTTTGATAAAATTGTACTTGATCCATTTTCCAATTCTTTTTGACATTGATACATGATGTGCACCTTGTCTTCATCAAAACACAAAGGATATTTGGAGAAGCTTGATTTTACAATTTTTTTTTACGTAATTTCAATTTAGCCCTTCTTAATAAATGGAGGTGGAGAATATTAAAAGGAGAGGACAATCATTGGCTTGGAATTTTGAAGGCTCATTATGGGGACATAACAACGAAAATGCATTGTGGTGAGGGTTCTTTGTTAGATTTGAAGACCGCCTCAATATGGTAGAAGGATATCCTCAATATTGGTAATGTTCATTCTTCACATGATCCTTTTTATTCAAATTGCAAGCGAGAAATTGGCGATTGGATTCCCTTTTGGGAAGCTTGGTGGTTGGGAAAGTCTTGTTTTAAGGAAGAATATCTGGAATTGTATCAAGTTTCTAATTTGAAGAGAGTTTCGGTAGCGGACATGGGTGGATGGATGGAGGGCGTTTGGATTTAGGGGGATTTTGGTGTAAACATTAATGTTCTATCTACGGTGGGTCGGGTTAATATTTGGCCCATAAATCTAAGCTTTTGGACGTTATTTTGAGGCCGCATTCTCATGATAATGTATTGTGGAAGGCGGAACCTAATGGTATATTCCCAGTCTCTTCTTTTTACATTTTCTATGAGTGTTTTAGAGTGTCTTTGGGGCCGAGAAGTAGAGAGGAAGAGAGTATGGCTAATTTGTGGAAGTTGGACATTCAGTTCAAGATCAAAGCGTTTGGTTGGAGACTTCTCCTAAATCGTCTTCCAATAAAGGATCTTTTGGTAGTTAGGGGGTTAATTTACATGTAGATTATTTATTTTGCTCTTTTTGTGGTAATGTTTTGGAATCCCGTAATCATACTTTTTATGGGTGTAGAGTGGTGAAAAGAATATGTGAAGGTATAATTTTTTGGTTAAACAAACTGGTAGATAGTCATGGTGAAGGTGTCTCAAATTTTTGGGAATGACACTACTTTTGTAAAGATAAAAAGGTGAAAGAAAGCAAGCTGAGATTGGTTTGGATAACTACTATGTGGTCTATTTGACTAGTGAAAAATGACACTTGTTTTAGGGAAGAAAAATGGAGTGTGGACGACATGATTTGGAAGATAAAACTTTTAATTTGAAAGTGGTCGTTCATAGGAGATATTATTCATTTCAATTATAGTTATTACGATTTTAGCAAAGATTCTTTATTTTTTCTTTCAAAATTATAATTGGTAGATAATTTCTTCTTTTTGTCGGATTGATTTTTCCTCGTTCTTTGTGTATTTAGGTTAGAGAACTCTCTTGCTTACAAAAAAATTAAAACATTAATATTACGTTTGAAATATTTAATATTTCAAACTCAGTGATAAATTATTCTCCTATTTAATCATATTTAATTAATAAAATTAAAATAAATACTATTTATTCAATTAAATTAATTTATTATTATTATTATATTATATTTATTTTGATTTCATCCAAAAGAAATAATTTTCTGCTATATTTTATTTGGTGTTACAAATCATAAAACCACGGGAATTATCACGTCTCCTCAAAAGTTATTTTTTGTAATTATGTATATAATCATATATAAATATATAGAATAAATTTAAATCATTTTTATATATAATATAAGTTATTTTAAATTTTTAGAAATAAGTTTATAAAAACTGTAAAAAATATGATAAGTTGTTTTCAATAATTTTTTCTTTTAAAGAACAGTCTCACAAAATTAATTATGTTATGACAAATTCAAACAAGTCAATTGAAATAAATGTCAAATCAAACAAATTGATTAATTTAAGTTTTTTTTCACTTATTAGAGTGATATATTTGATAGTGTTTAATTGTTTTATAACAGGTTTAAAATATAAAAAATACTTAAAAATAATTATAATTTTTAAATATGAAGGTGTCTTCATATTTTTAATATAAAATAATATGTTTAATTTTTATCATCTTTATATATCAATGAAAAAAAAACATCATCATTTTACACTTACCTTAATAAACATATATTTTTTTATAAATAATTATAATATTTAATTTTGACTCCACTTATAAATATTTAGATCCGTCTATGTCCATTAAATCATTACCATTAAGAGAGACTTAGTTTTTTTTTCTTTTTTGAAACTATCTGGCCATGTTTGTCTTTTGATTATTTTATTTTGAAACTACCTAGCCACATAAAGTTATATTCTTTAATTATGTTATTTAATTTGTGTTCAAAATTTTCTTCTTATTTTGTTTTTACATATATTAACATGTTAGAATGGAAAAAAAATTAAATACAGAGATAATATATGTTTTACTATATTATTCATTTGACAATAAATTTTTGATATTAAATATTTTATATTTATAATATTCATAAATATTTATTATAGTACAAATTTATTAATAATAAAATTAAAATAATACTCAGTCAAATCTATTTCCATAAAATTTTGAAAAGACTGATTCAAATCTATTTCCATAAAAATTGTAACGGAAATCTCACCTTCAAAACGGTTTCCTACATTTAAAAAAGTTATAAGAATACATTAATAAAATAAAAATACTCATTTGAATCTATTCCCTTTAAAATTGGACACAATAATAACTAATTTATTAAATTATTAAATAAATTAAAAATATATTTTGAAAAAATATTTAATTTAATATAATAATAATAATAATAATAATTTATTAATGAATAACAATGATTAAGTTAAAAAAATGACAATATCATAATTCCAGTAAAAAGTGATTTTCTTAATAGTAATTAATTATATAGAAATTTTTAATTATATAAAAATTATTAATTATATGACATACCAACCACGTCTACAAGAAAAAAGACAAGCCATTTTACTTTTATAAAATAATAAATACTTATTAAATACAAACGATTAATTTTAAAATATGTCAACTCCATCATATTAATTACTTAATTAAATAAATAAATAAATAAATAAATAAATAAATAATCTACCACATATTACAAATGACATAATTTTATTGGATGGATAATTTACCCTTACTTTTGACCGGCTAACCTAGTCCTCACCCTTTTATAATTTACAAACAAATTTTCAAAAATATACATAGAAAATTATTTCCCTATAAATATACCTCTTTATGTACAATACATTCTTCTTAACTTTATATTACTTTTGCTTCACTAAACTTAAATACATTTTTCTCTTGACTAAAGGAACTTGTTGATTTTCATATTATCACAACAATGGATGTATTTATTTCAGAAGAGTATCTTACTAGGAGAAGGCTTGAGAAGAAGAATGTTGCAACATCTAAAAGAAGCTCCAAATCATATTCACAAAACTATGGTAAGATTGAAGTCTCGGAGAACAAAGCAACTTCTTCATCGTCTCACCAACCTTTCTTTTAGCATCCTTGGAGATAATGATATTTTTACTTACTTCTGTGCTTAATTGATTAATTAAATTTTAACAACGCCTACATTGTATTGTAATGTTAGAATGAGTATGGTTTGAAGTTGTCAATTTTAAGCATTCTTGTTGCACGATCTCAAAAATATTGTGCAACAATCAACTATTTACTTATGTGTAATGATATATTGTTATATGGCTAACATTTTTGTCTAAGTTGATTATGTTCCTTAATGAATTTTTTGTAGTATTAAATAAATTCTATACACGCTAAATTAATATTGGAACTTTGATTTTGTAAGATATTTTTCATTTGGTTTTGTAAACATTAGAGTTAACTTTTTCGTGGAAATGCTAACCAGCTGCTCAAGATGTTTTTTAGACCTTAAAATAATAATATTTTAATTTTTTTTTTTATGTATTTAATGTATTAAAAATTAAGTAGTTAAATTTTTTATAAAATATTTTTTTTACTTAAAACATTTAAAGAATGTTCTGAGAACACTAATTAACAATACCTAATTATTATAAATATATACCAAATCTTGACATAATTAATTACGAAATTCTTTAACTTAATTTAATATTTAGTCACTCATCCAACTAACATATGTTAGTCTCTTAAAAATATTATTGTTAGTCTAATTAATTGTTTCCATTAGATTTAAAAAAAAAAAAACCGTAACACGTGGCCTAACAACAAGGCAATTGGTTAAATCTGAGTTAGGATATGTATTAAAAAACTGATATTCCTATAAAATTGGAGGAATTTGTTTTCGAACACAGAGGTATTTGAAATTTACAATAGGCTTAGAACTGAAGCAGATTCAGGGAGGGCCTCAAAACAGCAGTAGCAAACTCAGTTTCAGCTTCAATTACTCTCTGGAAAAAAAAAAGTATTGTCTTAATTCCATTGATAAAAATACCTCTGTGAAACAGTTAACTTAAGTTCAAGATAACCTTCAAAATTAGTTCTTTACTGAGTGATGCATAAGACTAATTATAGGAAAATGTTTGTCCTATAGAAACAAAGATAATACATAGTAATTCGATAGCGAATTGAACAACTACCATTGATTAGAATCTAAAACAACCATTGATTAAAATCTAAAACAATCGTATAGAGGACAAGAAAAGAAATGACAAATGATTAAAGCTTAAAATAAAGGAAATTAAGGTTACCGTGTTTTAGATGTTTAAAAATAAATAATATTAATTGAAAATAAAAAATAAAAAAAAAAACTCAGGTAGGATAACATAAGGGATTTCTTAACCCTTTAAAATATAAAAAAAAACAGCACCTATATACACTTTCAGTATAAATCAATCAGAAATGTATTTCTGATTTGTAGTTTTATCTATTAAGTTTGCAAAATAGTTTGCACTTTACAAAAATTAATTGTAAGAAATATCATTAGGTTAGAAACCGATCCTATGAGATAAACTAAGATATTCTAATTTAATATTAGAGTAATGTAAGATTCTTTTCGTATAAATATTCTCACACATTAGAGGGCAAGTGAGTGTGCTTGTAAATCAGAATTGCTTGCAAGGTTAACTTTTAATATTGACTGTTTCAATCTCTGTTGAATGTTTAGAATCTTGATCATCAAACTATTTTAATTCTATGTTTCTGTGTCATATCTTATGTCAAGAGTGTTTTATTGGGGTATTGGGGTTTTATGTACTGTTTTTTTCCCTAATGACTGCTTATTGGGTATTAGGTGAAAAAAAATTATCATCCATGCTATAAAAAATCGAAACTGTACTTCCGATTTTATATCGGAAGTGCATTTCGAGAATTTTTTTGATGAATTTCAGAAAACAAATGAATTGGTGCGCACCAAAAATGTATTTCTAATTTTTGGAATTTCATGTGGTGCCTAAGAAAAATATGTGTGAATTTAATAAATATCATTTTTTTCATTTGCATTCCATAAAGTCATTGTGTTCGTTTATCACAAAACTCAGATTTTTTTTTGTTATTGGCTTGTATAAATTTTCTTGTTTTCGTTTATCATAAAACTCAGATTTTTTTTTGTTATTGGCTTGTATAAATTTTCTTGTTGGATATATGGATAGAGAAGATTGATTTTTGTGTGTTCATCTATCCCAAAACCTAGAATTGAAATATCTAAACCATCTCTTTCATAAATCCAATATAATCAATAATATTCATTATCCATATTCACTCTTCACCTTCTTATTTTCAATCGTTTTTCAGATCTGGTTGTAATTTCCTCTTCACACCATCATCTTCTCCGACAACAAATTAATTTTTGCTTGGTACTCGTTTGCGTAGGTTTTCGTTCCATTGTGATTCAATTACGCACACATTAAGTTTAAATTTCGATTCTAGGTTTTGTTCGATTGGACTTCATTAGCAAATTTCATTGAATTGAATGAGAAACAAGAAGGGAGAGATTTGAGAGAAAGGAATTAACATTTGAGTTTCAATTTAATATTTGGGAATAATTTTAATTTTTTAATTATTCAATTAAATTTACCTTCTTCTTTTTCGAACTTTTCTTCGCCCATTTCGTGGGCTGAATCAACGTCTTTGTGAAGCTTTTTCGTCTTCTTCTTCATTGATTTTTGCTTAGGATTATCAATTAAAATGGCTAAGGCTTCGTTGATGATGGAAATTGAAGGAACCATGACAAGAAACGAAATACTGTATTTTAGTTTGGCTGTGAGTTTTTGCTCTCTCTTTTGCGTTGCTGGAGATATAAAGAGGATGATGAACATGATGAATGTTGGAAAGAAAAAATGATTTTATAATAATAATAATAATTTCTATTTAAAATTTAATGATAAAAAACGTTTAATAATATAATTCAAATGATGTGGCAAAAACATTAAATTTGTGGGGGTTAATTACTAATGTCATGTCATTGTTTTGGCTCCCAAATGAAAGTGGGCCACCAAAAAAACACATAATATGATAAAGAGGGACTAAAATTATATTTAAGCCAAAGATATTTAAGTAAAACAAAATAATTTTGAGTTAGAACAAATTGCTAATGGACGTAAAAAGTTTGTTTTATACATTGAGATCTTGAAGAGAAAATCTACATGGAACAACCTGACGGTTTTTGTAGAGATAAGGATAATGTACGTTTGTTAAAAAAAAAAATGTATGGGTTGAAACAAAGTTCAAGGCATCGGTATTGTCAATTTGATGAATTTCTTCTAAAATACCATTTTGTAGGAATTAACTATAACAATTGTGTATACATATTGAGGAGAAATGAGAAATTCACTCACTACCTCTTTTTATATGTTGATAATATTTTGATGGCAAGCTCAAGCAAGATAGAGATATGTAAACTCAAGAAGATCTTGAATGGTGAATTTGATATGAAGATCTTGGTGAAGATAAATGAGTTATGGGTATATCATCCTATATCTTTTGAATCCACCCCTAGAGTATGTAAATCTTCAACAACAACACGTAAATATACTTCGACGACATGCATAAATCATGTCGAATCAGAAACTACTCTTCAATTCAAATAGAATTCGATAAAATATCTCACACATGCAATATTGATCAAACTACCATTTATGTATTTCAAAAATTGTGAATATATAGAATCTTGCAACTGCAAACCATCTAAATTTCTCTTTCTTTATAAACATAAAATGTGATGAGATGATAAAAACTAAAAAATAAATAGAGAACGAATTCTAGTAAAAAAAAATAAAAATTGAAATAAAATATTTGTGTATAACTTTTCAATAACATTATCAGAATATAAATTGAGTGAGAGATAATTTTATTCACATAAGGCATATTGTCTCCACCTAACCCCCACTTTGTTCCAAAATGACATATTAATATACAAACATTGTTCATGACACAAACTGCCACCACCGATTATTATTAATCGATTATTTACACAGATAACTACACAATTAAGCAAAGGCAAGCACTTGTCTTCATTATAATGACACGAACAGCCACCATTTATAGTAGTAATTGGAAAGTTATTTTTACTAGTTTTCAATCCTATCCATCTATCTATGACTTTTGTTCTTCAAATTAGATTTCAGCTAATGCCACGAAAAGTAAAGTAGTTTTTATAAGTGCTTGTTGAATAATTAATAGTATAAAATAATTGAGCTTTGGTCCCATCTTATAGTGTTTTATAATGTCTTGGGTGTTTCCTCATCCAATCTATTGTCTAAAACGTGCTTTAATGGAGTGTGACATGATTCCACTTTCCAATTATGTTTTCTCCAATTCTATTCTCTCTATCTCTTTCAAAACCAGAAAATTAAAATTTTCATTTTCTCCCTAAAGATAATTCCACTTCCCAGAATTTCGTAGAGCTTACTTTATGAGTCTTTGACTTACCACAAGAAAATGACACATTATAAAGGAATTGATATACATAATATATTAAGTATATATCAGAAAGATGGAAATGTTTTATTGAATGTATGATGAAAGTAAAAAAGATAAATTTAAAAAATATAATATTAGAGAGAATTTTTGGATAGAACCTATGATATAAAAGATGGAAAAATTAGTTTATGGGTTTGAATATGTAGAGAAAAACTTGTGGGTTCTATTCTAAAGAAAGTAGAATATATGAGATTAATCAAACAATTAATATAGTAAGAGACTTTGGACAACTACAAGAAAAAACTATTACAAAGAATGTCGAATTGAAAAAAAAAAAAAAAAAACTTTAATAAGATATTATAATGTAATTTGGTCTATATAACTGACTACACTTATAATAAGACTTGATTGTGGTTGTGAGAATTTATGATTTCATTTATTTTTTTATGAACAACCTCACCCAATTCAATGCCCAATTGAAGAAATATTAGTGCTTGATCCACATAAATCATGACTGTAGCATCAATTATTATTTTTCTTTATTCCCGTAAATGTTAATTTATTTTTAAATGTTGAGTTTTACATCAAAATATGTCTGAAAACTTTGAGAGAACGCAATGCAACACGATGACGGAACATAGTAAATTCATACGAGACATAATGTGTTTTTGGTTTTCTTGGAGAAACGCATTGGATTTTAGTGGAATGTAATGTGTGAAGTGAAAAGACATAAATCTAATATCTTAAAGTTTTTTGTTAATATATAATTTTAAAAATTAATTTTATATGATTAAATTCATTGATATAGATCATTACAGATCAATTATCCATAATTTTAAAAGGAAAAATTTTATTTCAGCCAGTAATTAATTAGGCTTAAGCACTTTTCGCACTATTTGTAAGAGCACCTCCAGCGAAGGTTTTTAAACTCAGTTCGCCAGCATGGATTTTAAAACAACTCCGCCTTTAACAACAAATTGCCATTGGAGTTGGCCAGCATGGAGGACCGTTGCATTGTGATGCAACCGTTGCTTCAATTATAATAATAATAAACATAAAAAATAATTAATTTTAAAGATTTTATTTTCTTTTCTTTTCTTTTTATTTTTCTTATGTTATTTTAATAATTCTTTTTCTTTTAAATATGATAATTTAAATTTTTTATATTCAATAAAATTTAAATATGATAATTTAAATAATTTAAATTATTATTTTAAATTAAATAAAATTTAGTATGAATAAAATATTAATATATAAAGTAAAATTGTGGGACCTAATATAAGTTCTTTAAAATTGTACCATTGGAGTGAAAAATGAAGTGAATTGCTTCAAGATGATATGACTTAATAGGTCCCACAAAGAACCCAAATATGAAAAACACCATTGGAGATGCTATAATATATTAAAGTCAATTATCTAGACATAAGTCCTTCCTAGAAACATCCAAGTTTGTAGTGCCTGCCTATAAATAAGCTACTCACGGCCATTCATTCAACATAATCCAATTAGAATCTCCATCTCCAATATCACAAACAACAACAAGAAAGAATAATGGCCAAAGCTAAAGTTTATCCTCAAGAACAAGAATCCACAACATCCTCCGAGTCTCATGTTCAGTGTCTCGGTAACAAAAGAGAAAGATATACAATATGGATGAAATCACTTGTTCTCCACTCAAATGGTTGCACTGTGTATGACTCAAATGGTAACATAGTTTATAGAGTTGATAACTATAATAGAAAAGGTAGAAGAAAAGTTAATCTCATGGATCCACAAGGCCACGTTCTCTGCACTATCAATAAGAGACTACTAGCTTTTGGATGCTGGGAAGGACACAAATACTATGACAGCAATTCTGGTTTTAGAAGCCAGGAAGAGCAACCATGGTTTCAAGTTAAACGATGTATCACAGGTAAAATAGCATGCGAGATTAAAGTTGGGTTCCAAAATTTGTTCATAGAAAGAATGAGTATTGAAAAATCATTTGGTTTTCGGATAGTAAACAGAAATGGAGAAATGATAGCAGAGGCAAAGCAAAAACAGTCTTCATCAGGGATTGTATTGAGTAATGATGTTCTAACTTTGGATTTGGAAGCTGGAACAGATCATTCTCTTATAATGGCTTTGATTACAGTATACGGATTGATATGCGACTTAATGTAAATATTTCATACTTGATATAGGATTCTACTTGTTTACTGTCTAGTAAATTTTCTAGCTAAAAGCTTTGTAATTAGTGCTTGGCTTAGTTTGTATAAAAAAAGATTTACATACATATGGTTTTTACTTTATTCCTTTTCATTGCTTTTTTAATGTATATTCTTCTATAAAAGGAGCATGTATTCATAATATTATTCTCTATATGGTATCGGTTTCTGGTTAGGGTTAAAGTGCTACTGCAAAGTTCCTTACTTATGTTATTCCTCTAAATTACTAAGAGTGTTCAACTTCAAATCGCTAAACCAATTAAAAACAAATAAAAAAATTGCAAAACAAACTAATATTATTAGATGTGTTTGTATTCTCTTTTATGAAAAACAATCATATCACATTGAATTTCTAAATCAATCCAAACTGGATCAATATGATCGATATATTTAATATTTTTGTTAGAATGATCTATTGTATTATTTATTATTCGATGATATTTAATTTGTTCTAATATTATTTATTAGTTTTGTTTATCTATATATTTTTAATATTTTATTTTTTTCAACATAAATAATTTAAATTTTAATGTATTATATGTTATATATTACTTCAAACACGTCATTTTATAATATTTTTATAATATTGATATTAATCACAATTAAAATTTGTTATTTGTATATTTAAAAATCAATTTAAATTAAACTGCATTAAATTGAATCGGATCATGTTGGTTTTCTTTAGCTAGTCATCAAAAATTAACTGGACCGCGATATTTTATATTTATAATAAATGAGTTTTTGTCTGAAAATTGATCCAAACTGCATTGTGAAGATGCCTACTCCCAAGTCTCAACTAGGGGCAGGAATAAGGTTTGGTCGAGTAAGGTTTTGCTAAGCTTAAGTTTGACCTACTAAAAAAATCAAAGTCTAAGTCTAACTTGTAATTTGTTAAAGACTTATTCTTAGGCACGAGATTGGCCTGGTTGCCCTATTAGCCTAATTAAAACCCTATATCATTTGAACATATGTAAATATGCAATTAAACTAATGTTTAAATAGACTAACAAATAAAAAGAATAATAAGACGAAATGTTTGTTTGCATTGACTTATCCGAGCTTACATAGTAGCATAAGTTTTGTGAGACTGTTTGTTTTTTAGTACTTATGTGCAGATCTTTTTAACTAAGTGGGCTTTTAAAAAAGCCTAAAACTTTTCTATTTAAAAAAAATCTAGTCTTGCTTGAGACAATGTAGACTAAGGTCTTAGACCCTTGTTAGTTTTCCTAAAATATATCCACCTATACTATCAACCCTTATTTTGACCTAACCCTATCAATAGTAAATCTTACCTAGACAAAGGAGTCGGTGTCACTAGTGGCCATGGAACCTCCGACAAAGGTAGTGTCGTCTGTGGAATTCAAAAAGTTCAATATACTTGTTGCAATAGTGAATAGGTTTTGTTACTTTAGTTCGGCCTACGGGGTGGACAAGGAGTTGTTCTACCAAAGTTTGGCCTATATGGTGGACAATGATTTGTTTCACCAGAGTTCGTCCCATATAACAATGTCTATGGCAAATTCAATTACGACATGGGTATTCCTAGCAATTATTATGGTTATAACTATTATGGTGGTTACTTTAGCATTAGAACATTCAACTCAGGATAGGGGGTCATAATAACTCTCTTAAAACTACAAAGATTGGTCCCAAATTGTCTTATCTTAGACAACAAAAGAAAATATGGTTTTATTATTGGTGATGTTATTGAACCTGCACCAGCAAACCTTAGTTATAGGTTCTAGAAATCACAAAATTCAACCATTGTTTCATGGTTGATTGGATCGAGGGAATCAAGAATCTTGAAATCATTTAGGTTCTTACATATATGAAAACATATGTGAGATGTTGTAAAGGATACTTGCTCTGATGTTCAAAATTGTTCTTAAATATATTGTCCAAAATCGAAGTTATAGAGCTTAAGGTAGTGTTAAAAGAGTGCAACATGCAACCATAATGGGTTGATGATCCTCTAGGAAAAAATGGATTTGTGCTTTGACGACAACTGGAAGTTCACTGAAGATAATGTTTAATTCATCAAGAGGCAGGAAACCATCATGTTTTTATTCTTCTTGTAAGTTTGAATAAGGAAGTTGATGATATTAGAGCTAAAATTCTAGGAATAAGTCCATTACCAACCCTTCAGAAAACGTTTTCTGAGATTTGAAGAAAATATGCAAAATAAGAAGAAATATTGGGAAAATAAATCGTGGACAAGTCAACCCTTATAAAACAAAACATTGTGAAGGACAATAAATATGTGAATAAATCTAACAAATCTTGGTGTGAACACTCCAAAATTCCTTGGCACGGACATGAGATTTGCTGAAAACTTCATGGACTAAGCCTAAACCATAAACCTTAAACCCTCATTTACTTGTTCCCATTCAACCCAACAGAATTTTCGCTCTTCCTCACTCCCACCCAAAAGGAATAGTCTAAATAATGATTAAATTTTATAGATGATACTTGACGAGCCTTGAATAAAGAAAGGAAATAGAGCGGAAGTACCGATAGAACAAATTTTATGATGACCACATGACCGCATATTGATAACTGCTTGTTCTTCCACCTCGACAATCTGGACCTCACGATATCCATAGCAGGATGTCACGTCTCTTTTCTTCTTGAATTAGCACCAATTAAGCCCATTGAGGAGTACGTAGCCATTGTTGAGGATAATTAGAATCATTGGAAGTTAACCTTGAGATCTAATATAATTTTAAATGGCTTAATGTTGCTCTTGATAGTACTGACATTTGACCATATTTTCTCTCGGATAATTAATGTATCATTAGCATAATGTAAGTGAGAAAACTATCATTGTCAAGCCCCGACCATCTTGAAATCCTTCGTAGGACTTTCGTTTACCAAAACTGAAACTGAAGATGTTGTTAAACATTGTGGTATCCATTTTCTCCATCTCTCAGAAAACCCCATTTTATCCATAAAAAAAATTCTAGGAAATTCCAGTTCACTGAATCATAGGGCTTTTGAAAGTCAAACTTAAACAACAAAACTTCCTTTCTCATTTTCCTCGCTTCGTCAACTATCTCATTTGCAATAAGGATATTGTCTACGACATGTCTTCCAAAAATGAATGCAGATTAAGATTTTGAGATAACTGAGCCAATCACTTTTTTGAGTCTATTCGCCAACACCTTCGATAATACTTTGTAGATACAACCAACTAACGAGATGGGCTTGAACTCTGAGATTTTTTCAAATTCATCTTCTTTGGAACCAGCACCATAAAAGAGTTATTAGTCCTTTTAACTATCCTTCCATTTTGATGGAATTCTTCCAGGACTCTCAAGAATTCAACCTTCATGTCATTCCAGAATTCCTTGACAAACCCAAAATTTACCCCATTCAGACCCGGGATGTTGTCGCTATCACAATCCCAAACTGCGGTACATATTTCCTGCTCTGAAAACTCTTGAATTCAGACACCCCTATCTCCTTCTTCAAGACTTTTAAACGTCATAATAGCTGAAATGGGTCTCACTCCCGTAGCCGAGAAATGGCTTTGAAAGTGATCGATGATTGCGCTTCTAATATCTTCCACCTTTGTCAATTGTCTTCCATCCACTTCAAGGCTTAGAATTTCACTTTCTCTTCTACTTTTGTTGATAGTGATACATCTATGAAAGTACTTGGAATTAGCGTCACCCTTCTTTAACCACCTAACTCTAGACTTTTTCCATTGAATGCTACAGTTAAGTTTGGATAGTTTATGCATTTGTGCGGTTAGCTCTCTCTTGATTGTAACCTCCTCCTCTGACAATCCCACCTCCTCTCCTCTTATCTCAAGTTTGTTAATATCAACCTATGCCTTTTTTATTTGTTCTTCCAAATTCTGAGTATTCTTTGTGTGCCACTCTTTGAGACTTCCTCTTATTAATTTTAGCGTTTCTTTAAGGACATAGATCCCCCAATCTTCCACCTTTATGTTTCTCCACTGGTTTTCCACAAATTTATGGAATGCCTTTGTTTCCCTCCAATAATTTAGCATACGAAATAGTTTAGGTCCCCAATTCAATTCCTTTTTGCACAAAATCATTTGATAGTGATATCATAATTCTTTGTCTAAAGTCCATTGACTACACTCATTACTGATCATTTTACTTTAGACCACGTGAACCTTCTCCGTAAAGAGAAAAGTATGAATACATAAAATCTTACATCTGCAAAATATCTAAATAATAAAAATATAAAAAATAAAATAGAGAATAAACTATAGTCAAAATTTAAAAATTCTTAATAATAAAAAGAATTATGTAAAACTTTTCAATAACTTTATCAGAATACTAATTGAGTGAGAGATAATTTTTCAGATAATGCATATTGTCTCTACCTAACACCCACTTTGTTCCCGAATGATAATGATTAATTATGCTGTGAATAAAGTATTCAACAAAACAAGAATATACTAACATTTTCTGTTCATGACAGAAACTGCCTCCATTGATGATTAATTAATTGATTATTTAAACAGATAATTACACAATTAAGCAAAGGCAAGCACTTGTCTCACTATATTAATGACATGAACAGCCACCATTTATAGTAATTTGGAAAGTTATTTTTACTAGTTTTCAATCCTATCTATCTATCAATCTATGACTTTTGTTCTTCAAATCAGTTTTCAGTTAATGTCACAAAATGGAAAGTTGTCTTAATAAGTTATTGTTAAATATTTGATTAAATATATTTTTATTCATTATAAACATGGCATCCTGCAATTTTGATTTCTTTAAAAAATTTCTTTGAATATATCACAAACGTTTTTTCTTGCAGTTTTAGTCCTTGTTATTTTTTAAAAGTACACACTAATTTAACAATATAGACTAAAACTGTGCATAATAAATTTATCAGAACTATTATTCAAAAAAATTTTAGAGAAATTAAAATTACAGGATCACATATTCATAGAGACTAAAATTACATGGTCACATATTTATAGGGATTAAAAACATATTTAACTCTTAAATATTTCAAGTAAAAGTCAAACACATCCAAACAATTGAGCCGCGTTGGCTTAGGTCCCATCTTATAGTGTTTTAGAATGTCTTGGGTGTTTCCTCACGCCTAAACTGTGATTTAATGGAATGTGATATGATTCCAATTTCCACTTATGTTTCCTCCAAGTCTATTCTCTCTGTCTCTTTCAAAACCAGAAAATTAAACATTCCATTTTCCCAACTAAGATAAATAGATAATTCCACTTCCAAGTATTTGGTAGCTTACTTTTTGAGTCTTTGACTTACCTCAAGAAAAATGACACATTAGAAAGGAATTGGTGTACATAATAAATTAAGTATAGGAGAGATGAAAATGTTTTATTGAATGCATGATAAAAATAAACAAGATAAAGTTAAGATATAATAATATTTGAGAGAATATTTGAGGGTTCTATTCTAAAAAAGAGCATCTCAAATGAGACTAGTTAAATAACTATAGGTAATAGAAAACTTGAAGAAAAAAACTATATGGTGTAATTTGCATAGAATATTATGGTGTAATTTGACCTATAAAATGCTATCACATTTAGTGAAATAAAATTTGGTTGTGGTAGTTAGATTTCATGTTTTCATTTTTTTTTGTTATGAACAGCCTCATCCAAATCAAAAGTAATATTTGTTAAGGATTAAATTTGATAACGTAAAGAAAGATTAGTACTCAATGCACATAAATCATGACAATAGCATCTATTATTTTTTTAAATGTCAATTTAATTATGTTTGAAGAAGCACAAAGTTTGAGTGTTAAATCAATGGTGAAATGTGATTAATTAGAGAAGATGGAGTAAAAGTGAATTTGTAAAGAAATTAAGAGAGAAAGAGTAATTGAGGAGAAAATGTTATAATGACATTTGTTTTCAAACATTATACGAGGGAGTATTTATAGGATACAAACATACACCTTGGAACCACAAAACAGACCCAAAACAGCTCAAAACACACAAAACACCGGGAGGAACTAATACTACATGTGGAAATCGATTTCCCCAAACTAATCCTTTTCGAAACTTTTTTTTTCTGATTTCCAAAAGTGGTTTTCAATAAATTATTTTCAATGAAATGATCCCATAAGCTTCCGCAATGCATTTGAATTATTAAGGACTTCCAATATACCACCTTAATTCAAATGCTCCAGTTTCTTCATTCTCAAATTCATCACAAGCTTTTTGAACACCATATTTGTTTCACCTTTCATTAACAAATCTGCAACTTATTCTTCGCTTCGACAATATCTTAACCTCAGCTGGCATGCACACACCAAATCCCTCAAGTAATGAAACCTCATCTCGATATGGTTGCTCTTCCCATGTGCTATGGAATTCCTTGTAAGATTAATGGTTAAAACATTATCAACCAAGAGTGTGACAAATTCTTCAACCTTGTTGCCCAGCTCTTCCAACAGATTCATAAGCCACGCTGCCTGACACGCACACAACGATATATACTCGGTCTTACAAGAAGAGAGTGCAACCACGGGTTCCTCTTTAGAACACTAAGAGATTAGTGCTCCTCCAAACATAAAGATATAAGCAGCCTCAGACTTTCGATCGTCCTTATCTCTGCACCAACTGGAATCCGTGTAACCAAGGAACTCGCATTTTCTACCTATATCAGCTGTGTGAAAGATGATTCCACAGCCAAGAGTTCCTTTGACGTATCTTAGGATCCTCCTAATTACTTCCAAGTAAGACACCTTTGATCTTTCCATAAATCTACTTGCAATATTGACACTAAACACCAAATATGGTCGCGTGTTGCACAAGTAATATAATGATTCAATAAATCACCTATGTTGCGTTTTATCTATGTTATTCTCATCACCACTTTTGGACAGTTACAACCTTGCTTTAGCAGGTGTATTGGAATCATTGCAATGCTCCATATCACACATTTTCAAAATCTCAAAAGCATACTTTCTTTGTTGCATGAGCGGTCCCAATTTTGACTTGTGGAACTCTATGCCAAGAAAGTAAGTCATGATTCCAAGGTCACTCATTTCAAACTCCTTCATAAGTTCACATATTTGCTTGCATCCGTCTTCACATAGACACCATGTTCAGAAACACATTTCTTGAAGCCAATGTCAACTACGAAACCCATTAATGTGTTTGTTCCAACCTCTAGGAGCTTGTTTCAAACCATGAAGTGTTTTTCTTCAATTTGTAGACTTTTCCCTCTTGATTTATCACAACAAAACTAGTGGGTAATTCTACATAAACTTCCTCCTCAAGAGAACCATTCAAAAACGTGGATTTCACATCCATTTGTTAAATTAACCAATTATTGTTATTTGCAATACCAACAATCAGTCGTATAGTTTCTATTCTAGCTACAAGTGCAAACACCTCATCAAAGTCTATACCTTCCCTTTTCAAAAATCCCTTTGTACTTAGTCGAGCCTCATGCTTGACAATTTTGTCTTTTGGATTTGCCTTCACTTTATAGACTCATTTAACTCCTATTGGCTTCTTTTGTTCCAGTAGATCAACCAAGTCCAGAGTACTATTTTTCTCAATCGATTCCAGCTCCTCTTTCATTGTACACACCCATTTTGGATCACTTAATGTCACTTTCGTGCTAACGGGCTCAGATTCGGCCATAAGCGTAAAGTGAATGAGATCATGATCATCATTGATCTCATTATCATGGAATACTTCACAATCTTAGATCCTCTGAGGCATTCTCTTTTTCCTAGTTGGTTGTCTATAATTTTCTTTGTTTTCGACTAAAATTGGTTACGTTCTAGAATCTGCAGAATTTTGATTTTCTATATTTTTCTGTAGAAATTGAATTCCAGAAAGTGGGGAATTCTTTTCCTCTTCTGCATAACCAGTTCCAAGAGCCTGAGGATGCAAAAATCGCGACGAAAATTGATTTCCCTCATCCAGGAAATTGATTTCCACACCTGTCATGGTCTTTTTCTTGTTGTCAAACAACCTTACCTCGTCCACTACCACATCTCGACTTATTAAAATCTTACTTCTTACATAAAATAATTTGTAACCTTCGATAGGATGATAACCAACAAGCAACATTATTTCACCCTTGTCATCCAACTTCTTTCAAAGCTGACCCGAAATATGGCAAAATTGGTAACGAGCCGAAAACTCTCATATGACTTAAACTTGGTTTAAATTCTAACCATATCTCTTATGGATTCACCTTGTCCAGCTTCTTTCTAGCGCATATGTTCAACAAATAGGCGGTTGTAGCAATATTCATGCAAATTGTGAAGTATTATTTAATCAAAGTGAATGGATAAATTTTTTGGAATAACCAGTCGTACCATCTCGTTGGAAAAAAGAAAAAATGGACAAAATCTGACCCTAAATTAATGATGTGGCAAACAATAAATCAATGATATATTAGTGAATTCTAGAACATCTAATTTTCTTATATTATAAATAAACAATGTGGGAGAGTCTGAAAACTAAATAAAAATAGACAAGTAGAGAAGAATCTCAATAAGATAACAAAAACGAGTTGGCAATGTCTTTACTCAAAATCTTTAAATATTTAAAACCATATTTCCGAATGTGAATTTATCATATCAGTATATTTGCACCACCCTGGCATGCCAGTTGCCACCTAACTCCATTATTCAATTATGTTCATAGATAGGTCGAGATGCACTTCTACTCTCCAGGTCCATCTATGGGTCAGATATCAATTTTTAGAATAAAAACAACTTATGTTTGGATTTTACACCCTAACCACTAGACAAACTGTATAATCCTTTTCAGACCACAAAATTTGCATTTCCCTCATTGGTTTGCTATGAATTTTTTCAGCAATATTGACATGTGAAAACAAACAACACTAGAATGTACACACAAAAATAAGTAAATAAATGCAGAAAAAAATTATCTATTACACAAAAAGTAATGTTCTCATTTGTATTATATCAACTAAAGGATAGTACAATAAAAGAATATTATTATATAACCCAAAAAAAAAAAAAATCATCACCCTATTTGTGACTACACAATACTTACTTTTAAACCTTACAAACTCTGTCAAACTGCTATGATAACTCTACAAAAGGAGTAGAAAAAAGGAATAAGAGGTATATATAACTTGGCACACATTAAATTATTCATTTGAAACTGTTTCAGTGCTGCAACTATACAATAGCAGGAAGAAAATCTTAGCCCTTCCTAGCATTCTTGAGGCTTCTTACTGTCATGACAAGCTTTTGTCTTTCACCTTCTACTTCCGCGAATTTGAGACTCATTTCTGAGTATCTTTCTTGCAACTCTTTTAGTTCGGTTTTCACTGAGTTGTCTCTTTCTTTCAACGATGATAATTCAGTTAAAACATCATTGAGTCGGCCATCATCGCCTTTATTATCCATTACTCGTATTTCTGATTCTTTCTCGGACAAATGTGAGTGACTGTAAAGGTCAGAAAATGATCAAAATTGAAACAATTCAATAACTTCAATTCACAAATTTAAAGCCATAGGGAAGAGAAAAGGTGTGCAATGAGAGTAGAAAGCAATCAAACCTCTTGAGTGATGACACTATAGCCTCACTTTCGTCCGAGATGCGTGAAGTATTTGTAAAACTATTATGCACAGCAACCTGTTTGATGCACATACCAATGTATATTTATGTCATAATTCACAAACCAGCAATTCAGTGATAAAATCATAATCAAGATACCGAGCAACACATGCATTATAATTTAAATTTCATGTAACCAAAAACACTATGAGACGTTGTTTAATGTTGACATTCTCGTATTTCCATCTTTCATCAAAGCACTTTGATGGATATGCTAATTGAGTAATATGCTAAAGAAAATCATAACATTCGCATAAAGTTTGACATTAAGTGTCGCGATGTACAAATTAGTATACCTTGATGCTCTGATTGAGTTCCTCCACTTTGTCCTCCAGTTCCTCAATTTTGGATTGAAGCTCCCTTTCCTTCTCCAAAAGTGAAGAAGCTGATCTTTTCAAGGCAATCTCCTTTGACTTTATCAGGTCCTGCAATAAACAAACCATTTAATTTGAGAAAGATCATTTGTCAGAAGTAAGTTAGTTCTATCCTAGGAAAAATGCAGTGGAGTGAAAATGATGATTAGTAGATGAAAATATATATAGGAATTAACATTTGATATCTTGCATTTTACTCAAAGGACCTATCTGCTCAGACCACAAGGATTTGAAAATTTACCTCGAGAAATTTTATTCTCTCTCTCAGATTTGTCATTTCTTCGGAGTTCTGAGAAATTGAGGCACATTTTTTGGTTAATACATCGTCCTTCTTCTTCACTTCACCATTAAGATGGGAAATTTGATTTCTTAGTATTTCTTTCTCAGCCTCATTGTCAATAAGAGAATGTTTCAGGTCACTATGTTGAGCTTTAAGTGCTTCTAACTCTGAATGCAAAAGTTTACCCGCTTTCTCTTCTTCGTCTTTGAGATGCCTTGTCCTATTTAGCTCATCAAGTGACTGTTCTGCGTCCTTCTTCAATAGAGCAATTGTACTCACAAGCTCGTTTCTCTCTTCCTTTTGAGTATTTAACAAGGTCTCATATTCCTCGAGTGATTTCTTCATGAGTTCCAAGTCAGAACTTGAGACTTCTTTTTGTTTTACTTGCTCAGATAAGCATGAGATTTCCGCTGTAAGCTTTTCATTTTCAGATCTTAGTAACTGGATCTCCTCGGAGAAATCCCTGCCAACTTGTTCCTCGTGCTTTTTCATATTTTCAAGTTGCATGGACTTGTCATCAATTTCCAGCAACATCTGCTGCATCTGAACTGTCATGGTATCTATTTTGTTGGAAAGTTCTTTCAGTTTTACTTCATAATCAGCTTTGACTGACTGAAGCTCTTCTTTGACTTTACGCAGCATTTCCTCCAGTAGTTTTTTATGCATACGAAGTTCACTTGCTTCCGTAAGTGCTCTCATGGTGGCCGTCTCATTTGCCTCAAACGTCGTGGCCATTTGCATTGATAGCTTTCTAAATTCGTCTTGAAGCCTCTCTGCAGTATTAGCATTTTTAAGCCTGGTGCGTCGCAAAGCTTCCTCCGCTCGAATGGCTCTTTGCTCTTGCTCAACTTTGTCATGTGTCACTGAATCTAAATCAGATTCAAATCCTTGGGCTTGTTTCTCCAGTTCCTCCTCTAATCGTTGAATTTGGTTCTCAAGAGACTTGATGGTTTCCAAAGAATTAGAGAATTCTTCTGACTGTTTCTTGAGTTGATTTTCCAGATTCTGGATATGTGTTTCAAATTCGTCTATGCCAGGAGGAGGAGAACATTCATACTGTAGTTTTAACTGTTCTTGCAGTTCGCTTTGTTCCAGCTTATACGCAAGATCATGGTTTTCCTGTTTCAAAATTTCATAGTCCAGTGCAAGCTGCTCCATCTGCATCTCTAATTCATCTTTGTCTCTCCTATACATCTCTATTTCACCATAGAGATCCGTGATTTTTTTCTCGAGTAAATGTGTCTCCTTGGGACTGTTTTGATTCTTAACAAGCTCGTCCAATTCTTTTTGTTCATCATCGTCTGTTTCACAATTAGAGACGTATCTCCCAAAACCATGGGAGTTTTTAGTCTGTTTGTAATTATTGGAAAGACTAAGTATTTCGTTGTTTTTCTGCTCCAACATTGCATCGAGATCCTGAACAGCGAGAACTAGTTCAGCATTTGATTCCTGTGTCTTATTTAACTGTAATCTGAGATTTGCATTCATGTCCTTCTCATGATTCAGTTCTTGTCTGATTTCTTCAACAAGAGTATGAAGATCCCCGCTTTCCAATAGTGACCTGCTACTCACTTTGGCATCATCCCTTCGTTTGCGAAAAGACTTGAAGTTTTCGCATTCTATCTTGAGTGTATCTCTTTCCTCTTTCAAGCTGATAACTTCCTTTGAAAGTTCCTGCCCTCTTTTACTTTCCTTCACAATTTGTTTCCGAAGAGTCTGAAGTTCCATGTCTGACACATCCACCTGCCTTGCCAAAACAGCAACCTCAGCCTTGAGCTTTTCATTCTCTATATCTGATAACTGATTGGATCTTTCCCTAGGAAGAGCATCCTGAGAGCCATGTATTGAACCTTCCGTACTGAGACCATGGTCTGAACCGGCTGAAGAGTCTCGGAAGTGTGACGATCTCTGATGTACATCATACATTGATGATAAAGCATTTACCGCAGGCTTTTGAGCCTCTGAAATGTGGCTAGTGACTGAAGGAACACCAATTTTTGCAGAATGGATGCCAGTATTTCTTAGTCCAAGTTCTCGGGGAGTATCAAGTCCAAAGCTTCCGTCAGAACTCGACAACGTAATGTCAGATCCACTAGATGTCCTACAATCAGCACTCAATCCAGCTCTTTCTGAGTTTCCATTGCCAGACACATCCTGTGAAATCTACAAAGAAAAATGAAATTAAGTAATTTCAAACATATATATATTGAGTAAAAGTAAAGTTGCAATAATTCTTTGGCCCAATGAGTGAAACCTTACTTCAGAAGAATCACTTTTAGTGCGTCCAACGACATCTCCATTGCTTAAATAAGTTCTTAAACTCTTATCATTGGGTTTCAATTTGGTGGTATCTTCACATTCCTCTTCCTCTCTGCAAATGTTAATCAACAAGAACAAAATCAGCTGAGTACGAAATCAGGCCGAATCTATACCCGTAAAACGAAAAACGAATCAGAACAATCCCTATACCTTCTATCATTATTCTCTTGCAATCTCTGAATCGAAACCTGCACATTAAGAAAACAAAACTCAAAACTACTATAATATAACCAATGTTACATAAAATCGGAAAAATCGAACACTAACATGCAAAACAGCATCCGAATGCGAATTCTTGATGGGAAGAGCAACAGTCGAAATCTTGGTAGCTTCTGCATAATCAGCAAAATCAACAGAAACATCTCCAAAAGTACTAGCTTTTGATAAACCCTACAACATAACAGAAACCATATCACATTCATATGAAGAAAAAAAACACAAAAACCAAAAAGTCAACAACAGAAAAGATAAAAATCTCATATATATACCGTCGAAATCACGAAATAATAAACTCTTTCACCGAATTTCCCGTTGTTCTTCGGGTCCCGGATAAATTTAACAGTTTCATAAACAGGATTCTCCCATTTACAAACTCCATTGTTGATGATAGCTTTCTCTAATCTGGTAGTAGGTTTTCCAATATCTCCTGGTACTATAGAAAGTACCAAAGAATCAACCACACCAGAATGCACCACCTGAAACAAAAACAAAAAAAAAACAATTATTATCAAATTAATAACAGCTAATAAAGTTAGTTACATTAGAGGCTGAATTTAATGAAAGAATGTGAAAAAGTTAAGAGCACAAGAACAAGACCTGAGTGACATGGAAGTGGAGTTTGAAAACGGCTTTGACCTTGTTTTTGTCAGTTCTCCATCTGAACATTTTGGATGGATGAATGAATGAATGAGAGTTAGGAATGTAAGTGATCCGGAAACATAGGGATGGAGGGTGGTTTCCGGTGACCGGAAAAGAGAGTGTTCCGGTGATCCAGGGCTGGAGAATGAAGAAGGTGTATTAGAGGAAGAGAGAGTGAGTAGATCTCATACACAGCAAAGCACGGCTTTTGTGTCCTCTTGTTTGTCTCACTGTCTTTTGCCTCTGCTACAGTGTTTTAAAATAACCAATTACACTTGTAATATTCTATTCCAAGTTTCTCTGTCAAAAGAATTATTTTAGTTTTATTTTTATTAATGAATAAGATCACAATAGATGACAAAATCATCTTCAAAAGAATTTGACATTGTTGGGTATATGTTCTAATATAGTTTTTAATTAATGTAATTAAAGTTATATATGAATAGCATACTACATGATAGTATTTCTTTTTGAATGAAATCTTCTTAAATATTACACTGTGCAAAATTTGTGTTGGGAAATAATTTCCATAACTTTTCTCTTTCATGAACTCAAAAATAGGCAATAGCGGAAACGTGAAAAATATAAGCGTAATGAAACAAGAATTTTAGTGTGGAAAAACCTTATCAATGTGAGAAAGGAAAAAACCACGGGACACTTAGGCCTCTTAAACTTCCACTATAATGATAATTGAGCAAGGCTCTCTTTCTCTCTTGCCTCTTGTTTCTCTTGTGGTTGTGTGAATTGAATGCTTGCTTATGGTTCTATTTATAGGAAAAGCAATACAAGGTCCCTTGCAAGCAAGAATACACTTGTCTCTTGCCTTTCATGCAAAATAACAAGTGTCATTTACAAGACATGCAATATAACAAGTGTACACCATAAACCTTGCTAGATGTCATCACATGCCACCTTCCATTTTGTTAAATGCATGTTGGCCATGTGGCAATGGCTGGACCCACATTTCTCCCCCTCCAGCCATAGGGGAATGACCTTAATTTGTTTGGGGTTGCCGCCAATCCAACAACTTGTATGCAAAACTCTATCTTCTCTTTTGGTAGAGGTTTTGTCATCATGTCTGCCCCATTATCATTGGTATGAACTTTCTCTACTTTCAACAATTTACTCTCCAACACATCACGAATCCAATGATACCTTATGTCAACGTGTTTTGATCTTGAATGGTATGTCGAGTTCTTGCTGAGAAGAATCGCGCTCCGACTATCGCAATAGAGAACATAACTTTCTTGGTTTTGACCCAACTCTGGCAGGAACTTCTTCATCCACATGATCTCCTTACAACTTTCAGTGATTGCTATGTATTCTACTTCTGTGGTACTCAAAGCAATACACTTTTGTAATCATGATTGCCATGAGACAACTCCCCTTACAAAAGTAATCAAATATCCAGAAGTAGACTTTCTTGAATTTACATTTCCTGCCATATCTGCATCTACATACCCAATGAGTAATTCCTTTTCATTGCCAAAGCACAAACATTGATTGGTAGTTCCTCTTAGATACCTTGGTATCCATTTCACAACATTTTGATGCTCCTTTCCTGGATTCGACAAGAATCTACTCACAACTCCTACAACATAAGCAATATATGGTCTTGTGCAAACCATTATGTACATAAGGCTATCCACAGTTGAAGAATAAGGCACCTTTCTCATTTCTTCTTCATTTCTTGGGCATTGTGTCTTACTGAGTTTCAGATGACCAGGTAGTGAATAAGGCAAACCATTATGCAACAAAAGTATGATGGATTCACCACTATCACATTTTTTCACAAACACACAGTGGTCTGCGGATGTCTTTTCAAATTTATGTTTGATCATAAAGAGTTCAAACTTCTTGTACCATTACCTTGGAGCTTGCTTCAACCCATATAGACTTTTCTTCAAGCGACACACAAGTTGTTCTTTGTCCGGTTCAACAAATCCTTCGGGTTGCTCCATGTATATTTCTTCCTCTAAATCTCCATGTAAGAATGTTGTTTTAACATCAAGTTGCTCTATTTCCAAGTCTAGCGTTATAGATAGACCAAGGATTGCTCTTATGGATGTCATCTTCACTACTGGTGAGAACATTTCTTCAAAATCTATGCCTTTCTTCTGATGGCACCCCTTCACGACGATTCTTTCTTTGTATCTGGGGTTTGGGTTGTTCTCTTCAGACTTGAGTTTGAACACCCACTTGTTTTTCAAAGCCCTTCTTCCTTTTGGTAATTTCACCAAGTCATAAGTTTGGTTCTCCTTCAGTGACTGTAATTCTTCTTGCATGGCTTGCATCCACTTGTCCTTATCATTTATCTCAATGGCTTCCATGAAGCTTTGAGGCTCTCATTTATCGGTGAGAGTGACATACTCATCTGGGGAATATCTTTTTTATGGTTGTCTCAATTGACCGTAAGAGGCTTTCTTTCCATACCATACTTCATCCGGTATTTCTCCATTTAACAGTCTTGAAGGAGACAAGTTTATCAAGTCAACTGCAGTTCTCACTACTTCACCCCAAAATAATTTTGGAAGTTTTGCATGAGAAAGCTTGCTTCTGACTTTCTCTGTAATCGTTCGGTTCATCCTTTCAGCTACTCCATTCATTTGGGGAGTCTTCGGTGTAACACCCGAGACTAAAGAAGGAGGGGGTGGTTACACCGCATGTAACACTCGACGTCGGAGAAGGCTAAGAGTGGTTGCCATTAATTCCCTCAACGTTCTCACCGCCAATCCACCTTCCTCCATATTCTTACAAACAGTATCTCAGTCAATCGACGTTATTTTCTTCTTACCATCCCTACCTCCTAAAAAATGCATCAAATAAAGATTCGATGGAAGAAACAATACATATGAGAATCTTGAAGAAAAATAGGAAATAAACCGGAATAAAGGACACAGCAGTCTTCAATCATATATTTAAAAGAAAAATCATTTTTAAATAAAAAACAAATTTACTTTTATCTTTTTAATTAAAATTATATGTATTATTCTCAATTTATAATTTTTTATCATATGATAATTAAATACATTAATATATAACAAACATAATTTGATAAAATCATTCTTATCATATATACACACAAAAAAGTCAAATGAGATATTTATTTTGAGATGGTGAGAATGATCAATTATCAAAGTAAGTTCATAAATTGAAAAGAATTAAAGGATAGAGACAAAAATAATTGAAGGGAGTCGTTGGAACAGTGACAATTCCTTGAATAAGAGAATTCAAATCTGTCTGAGTTACGTACACTAAGCTACCAATTTTGCTTCAATCAAAATAGAGACGTTTAAACAAACTTCAAGCGTATGGATAAATAGACATCTTCGGATTAATTTCTTGTGAGTACAGAACAATTTAGTTAGACCCATTATTACACTATTCCTAACTTTTAGTCAATGTATTTATTTTCCACAAAGATTACCACGTGTGTGTATGTTTTAAAATTCTCAATTTACAGAGTATTACAATTTTTTTACATACAAGTACAAGGGGTGTTTATTCCAAATATAATGAGAGAAAGCAAGTCAAAGAGAATTTCTTTCTTTTGACAACTATTAGTGGTCAGTTGCACCACAGAAAATTTTAAAATATATTTCATAAATTCACTTGTGAATTCATCTTTTAAGGTGTTTCATAAGTGCATTAACAAATTCATCTAATTCTGTACGTTTTATTATTTTAAATATTAAATTTGAAAAAATCAGATAAATTAGCAAGTGCACTTGCGAAGTCATTTGTGAGGTGAATTTGCAAGTGCACTTGTGAAATTTCATTTGAATGTGTAAAAAGATGTTTAAAACTACATAGTTTTTACTATTTTTATTTTTACAAATTCAAATATTTCACATTCTATTTTCACAAACGAACAAATATATTACGATGTGATAGAAAAAATAAGGTCATAAATATCAAAATACATAGATTGTACGGAAAGTAAGTATGGTCAAATTATTACAACAAAATAAAGAACAAAACATAACACTATTGTGTATGCCTAATTCTAACCCTCTGTGCCCTCCTCTGTCTGCGATATTGCGATGCCTCACTAATGATCCTCTCAACTACGACAACCGCCGCAGTACCGCCCATATCGATAATTCTTGTATCCAACGCCTCTCGCCCAAGTTGGCTTTGGCCCATTAGATCAATGACATGGTCAAATATTTTATGAACCAATTTCAAATTTGATTCGTGGTGTGTGATTTGTGAGGAAGACAAAGATATGAACGAAAGTGATAAAACAAGCAACAAAATAAAAATATTGGGATTGCTCCCCTATATATGATAAGGACATGCAACCAACTCCCCCTAAGGATGTGCAGCTACAAATCAGTCCTAGGTTTGGTTGAAGTTTAGACAATGTTAAAATATTCACAGGTTCTTGGTCATCATGGGTAAAACCAAGATAGGATCAAGTTCAACCTGATATTAAAAGCTTCACAGGTTTGAGATTAACCCGATTAAAATCTCACGAATTTTCAGTTATTTCGATTAAAACCAAGGTATTGAGCTCATATTTTTGGAACTTGAATACTAACCTCTCCAGGTTTCGTGTTTGTGGAAGTAAAACTAACTGCTTCAATCCACCGTTGGGAAGGAAGATTGGTCGCTTCACTCTCAACATTTTATTGAAGAAAAGACGCAAACACCCACATGAACCGCCTTGTAATATTTGGTTTAAGATGAACCATTATTTTCTTATATAAGGGATGTGTGAGTCTTTCCTACTAAAAGCTCTCAACTATTATTGGAAACTCTTAAGATCAATTCTTTGGGAGATGAGTAGGTACCTTTGAATGGATCGAACCTCTATAATTATTGGTGTTTCTATTTTCCCTTAATTTATGTTTTCTGCAATTTATTTTTTCCATTTACTCTTTTCGCTAAACTCTGATTTTAGTTACCAAAAGTTTTCAAAACCCAGTTTTTTCAAACCACACAATTCACCCCCTATTATATGAGAAGTTTCAAGCCCAACGGTAATACTAATTTCTTATGGAATGTGGCTTTTAGTAATTAACGTCGGGAAAAATGAGGCAATTGCCTTTGGAAGGTGACACTACAAAAAAATCCAGAAACACAATCAAATATACACAATCCTTTGTATATCAAGTATAATTCAGATTCAACAAGAGTGACCCAAATGCCTTGAACTCTGTCTCAAACATCAAACCCGCATACAACCTTTTCATAAGGTGTATTATAAAATTTTGTGCTTTAATGGCCATGCATGTGTATCCCAGTTTAGGGACGGCTCTAGGAATTTTGCCTCAAAATTCCACAAGAACCAGCATAAGTTCCATAATCACACATGTAAGTGTATAAAGAGTACTCATGTAGATAGGTATTTTCTCATAAGTAGAACAACCATTGCTTTGGAATCATCTAATAATTTGTTCTAATCTGCTTCAATCTATCCTTTAATTACAACATGAAATCTCTGATAATTTAAACTGAGATTCATAGTGATGCCAATAATTATAGTGGCTTCTCTTGGGTATTTCATATCAAAATTGCTACACAACAATGATTTCACATCATTAACTACACGATTGTCTCATCCAAATATGAGTAAGTCATCTACATAAGGACATCTGATAGTGTAAATGCCATTTTCATATTTGTAATAAATGCATTTGTCGCGTTTATTCACTTTGTACCCACTTGATATCATTAAGTTATCAAACTTTTCATGTCATTTCTTTAGATCTTGTTTTAGACCATACTGAGGCTTATCTAACTTACTAACCTTGTTTTCTTGCACATGAATTACAAACTCTTATGATTGATTCATATAGATTCCTTCTTCTAAGACACCATTAAAAAAATGGGTTCTAACATTCATTGGGTGTACTACTAAGTTATAAATAGAAGAAATTAAATTAGTATCCTAATGAATGTAATTATAGTGACAGAAGAAAAAATATCAAAGAAATCTATATTTTCTCTTTTCATAAACTCTTTGGCTACAAGGCTAGCTTTGTACTTATCAGCAGTTCCATCGAGTTTTAATTTATTTTTCAAAATCCATTTATGACTGTTTGATTTGCAATGAGAAGGCAAGTCTACTAAGTTTCAGGTCTATTTAGATTTTAGAGAATCTATCTCATTGTTAATAGCTTCTTGACATAAATCTACATCCAAAGATGACAAGGATTATTAAAGATTTATTAGATCTTTTTCTATTGTATTGGTCGTACAATCATGTCCATAGTCTTTAGCAACTCTTACTCGTTTACTTTGTCGAAGTTCTGTTTCTACTACTTTGTTTCTTTTGGCGCTACTTGTGACACCCCAAAATAATTTGATAATTAAATAATTATGCTTTTTAATTATTAATTTAATTGAGAACATAATTTATTAATATATTGGATTTATTGGAATTAATTACGGATTTAATTGAGGTGTGTTGAATAAAGTGAGGGTGTGAGGAGTAAAAGACTCTACTCACATTATTTATTTTATTTATGTTAAAGGAATAAAAGGAATAAAAGAAGGAAAGAAAGAAAAAGGAGTTATTTTGGAGAAAACAAGGATACGTGAAGTTGAGAAGAGGAAAAGGAAGGAAGAAGACCTAAAGTGTCAGAATTCGAAGAACCCACAAGGTAAGGGGTGATTTCGATTAGTTATTTCATATTATCGGTTTTGATTTCGACCGTATAGATCATAGCATGTTAGGAAATCTCAGTTTAGGAATTTCTAGGTTTCCATGGAAGTATCCCTATTGGTGTCAGATTGTGTCAGATTGTAGAAATTCATTGATTTGTATGATATAGGATCAATAATGATGAATAAAACATGTTATATGGTGTGTTATTGGTGATGAATGATTGATTTTAAGGTGTCGGAACGTGTGGGTACGTTTTGAAAAGAGTAAGAAAATGATTTTGGGAACTGTTGCTGTCAAACTGCATTTTTGGGTCTGAAGGTCGTGGGAACCGGTTCCCCAGTGGGAGCACCCGGGTTCCAGCATGTAAAATTTTGAAATTGAGCATTTTTGAACTCAGGAATCGGTTCCTGTATGGGAGGAACCGGGTTCCACGTTGATTTTTCCAAAGAAAACAGAATTTTTCTCTAGGAACCGGTTCCCCATACATTTTTCCAGGGGCGTGGTATTTTTGAAATGTGGGAACCGGTTACTCCCAGGGAGGAACCGGGTTCCACTGAAACTTTTTGAAAATTTTTAAAACTTTGAAAATTCATAACTTTCAAACCGTAAGTCCGTTTTGAGCGCCGTTTTGGACGTTGTTTCTCAAATTTAATGCTCTATCTTATAAAATGAAAAGATTTTCTAAAATTTGAAATTATTTTGGAAAGGAGTCGAATTTCGAAATAAACGATTAATGACTGACGCATAATGATGTATATGTAGCAGAGCACCTTAGTGATGGAGGTACTGGTATTGTGTGGATGTAAAGCATGTCTATGCTGATGTTAATTGTATGCATGATTGGTTGAAATATCATGTTGATTGGTTTGATTCAGTTATGTTAAATTGATGTATTACATAGACTGATTGATGTTGCATGCTAGTGATGTGCGTGCATATGCATTGTTTTGGTGAAGTTAATTCCCATTGTGTGGAATTTGACTTGGATTGCCGATAACCGATACCCGAGTGAGGATGGGTGGTTAGGCTGGATTCGTGTCCGGGTGTTTTATGGACGAATCGATGGTTACTGTATTCGGTTGATGATGGATCAGTGTTGGGTGACTTGGTCACGTGTTGGTACCACATGCATTGAGTCTGCATTTTATTTGCATGGAATTGTAACATGTTAGGATGTCTTCCAGTGTTACTATTCTCTGATTGATGATTGTTGTGCATGATGATTATATGGTTGTAATTGTGTATTGAATCTGAAGTTATGTTGAAATGGGTGGATTAATATGCTTGTAATATATTGTTGATTGAGAAGCTTATAATATGCTTTAATTATGAGAAGTCTTTACTTTACAATTTCGATTAAAGTTAGCAGCTGAGGAGTTGGTGAGGATGGCTCTAGAGCTTATCATTTAAGTCCGCGTGTCAGTGTCATACTCTGATTAGATTGTAACACTGGGGAACGTTAGTTGAGGAATTAGATAGTTGTTTAATTGTTTCTTTAATTTTGTTGGGAATAATAATGGTTGGATTATTCCGTTTTGGTTATGATATTTTCCGCTGTGTAAGACATGGTCTTAATTTGACTAAACTATCTGAAAATTTGATCCTCAGTGTAACATGGCTACTGTTTATTTGGAGTTTTATTTATTTAATAATTGTGGCATCCTTGTTCCGTGTTAACTCTGATGAATTATGACTTTAATCATTGATATCATTAATATTATTCGGGGTATTTAGAAGGGGTGTTACACTACTTATCACAAAAATGTGATTTGAATCTGCACTCCGTCTATTTCTTGATTTGAAATGAAATTTGTCTTCATATAATTCAACGTCATTTGATTATATAATGACTTTAGCATTTAGGCCATAACACTTATATGTCTTAATGTATGCTGCTTACCCAATGGATACATATTCATAGGCTTTGATTGTCTTTTCTTTAATATCTCATAAAGAGATATCTTATTTTTAGATTTTAGAACTATATTCAGGACAAAACAATCAAATAATAAAATATTTCTCCACCACTGAGATGTACCACTAGAATTCAAGAAGATATTCAAAAAATTCAATATAAACAGAAAAAAATTGTCGTTTCGATAATTCGAAAGGCACATAGTTATAAAAGTGATGAAAGAAAAACTCTAAACAATTTTTTTTATATAAAAGTATAAGTTAGACAAGATATCTAATCTAAAAAATGTGAAACTAATTTTTTTAAACTAATACATATATACTTTTTTTTTAATAATATAGAAGTTATATAATTTTTTCAACGTAAAATAGTTTTACATTGTCATTCAATAAAATTTATCATTTAGTCATATTATATAATTTATTTAAAAATAAAAATATGATTTATCACTTAACATAATTGTAATTGATTAACTGCATAAAATTAGTTTATAATATATATATTTTTTCTCTTTTAGAATTAAAATGTTCATATATTCCAACATATGTTGATATTGTACTTAATTACTCACGGAAAATTCTATATATAAAATTATTATGTCAGTTCATTACAATAATTTGACTTTCGTTATAGGATTCCTTTTATAAGTATCATATTTATATTGGATACCTAAATTAAGGGACCCGCTAGAGTATGTAATTTTGTGTATTTTCATTGCATCTTATGTTAATATTGTGCAAAACTAAACTACTGGCCCCCACAAATAATCACAAATGAGTAATCAAGATCTTTTAGTAAGAAAGAGCAACCAAAAGATATTATATATATTTTTTAATTTTCAGCACGCCTCAAATATAATCATTTTTTATTGATGAAACATATGAGAAAAAAATTCCGTGGTAATTAAGCAGATTTTAGAAAAAATATTACAATACCATTACTTTTTCATATATATATATATATATATATATATATATATATATATATATATATATATATATATATATATATATATATATATAATGCTATAACACAGCCACTTATTTTTATGAAGGTGTATTTTTGCAATATACACCTTTGAGTGTATTAAATGTATTTTTAGTTATAATTTAATAATACACTCTTTTCAAAAATAAAATATGTGTATTTTAGAAAATGTATAGGAAATGCTAATTTACACCAACCTAATTTGTAGAAGGAGTGTTTTAGCAACATACACCTTAGAGTGCATTTAATCATTTTTAAGTTAATGTTTACTAAAACACACCTTCATGAATACAAGTGGGTGTATCATAGCAAAACCATATATATATATATATATATATATATATATATATATATATATATATATATATATATATATATAAGATGAGTTCTTTGACAAGTTTGTCAAGTGTCACACTCTCATGCATTCTATAATTTTTAATTCAACTATAAATGGAAAGTTTATTTTAATATATTTCATTTTATTTTAATTTATTTATTAATTAAGTTAAATCATTTAAACCTTTGGGTCATGGAAACGACTCACGCTTAATTAATAACAGATTCACATGCTTTTTGAAAACAAACAAAATCTTCAGATCTTTTGATTCTCGATGCATAATAAAATATATTTGGAGAAGACCAAACAACCAAACTGACTCACTTGCCAAAACCAATAGTTCTCAGTCTCACTGTAAATCCTCTCTCTTCTAAATTCTCCAATGTCCCACGTTTTTTGACTTTAACAGTCACCAATCTAGGGATTCCCACTCCTCCTTCTCCGATGGCTCCTGATGTTAATCGTGCCGGTAAGATCATGACTCACAAGTTTAATTGATTTTGTTTTGTGCAAAATCCGTATGAATTTATTCTTCTTCATCTCTTCCATATCCATTTCACAGCCGCCGTGGACGTTTCACAAGAGGAGAAGCAACACATGTTACAGCTCTGACGCGGACAACATCATATCCGACTTCCAAGCCCGATCTACTTTGCTTCAACCACCATCTGTGCATGTCACTATTCTGAGCGCCGCGAATATAAAATCTAAAGCCTGTCACGACTCGTCCAATAATTCGCCGCACAAAGCATCCGACAAAACTCCCTTCCAAAACGGGTCGTCCTTCCTTCGCTCACTTTATTTCTCTTTGTTTTTGCAATCATTTTATCAATGATTCTTCATTTTTGTTTTAAAATTCAATAATCTACATTACATTTTGGATCTAATTTTGTGTAGTTTCAACGCTAATTCATTTGAGATATTTTGTTTGAACATGATCCATATCAGTTTAGCATAAGATTTATTCATATTATATTTCTAATTATATTTAGTTTTGATTTTCATATTCAGGAAAAGAAAAAGATGATGGGTGATGAAGCTTGGTTATAACTTATCACTTGGTTATATCTGATCCCAAATATGAACCTAATTAGATACTATAATTATTTATTCTCATGTATTTGATGCACAATTTTGATGGACTCAATTTTGTTGGGTTTAGGTATGGATGCACGATTGGATGTCCGGGTGAGGAAAAGCAATTCACTTTGTTCGAATTGTTGAGTGCGTCAAGAAAGGTAATAAGTTAGCAATTGAAGTAGCTACTATTTAAAAAGCAATTGATAATATTACATAATATATGGTTATATGGTTTTATTGTCAGATTCATATTTTGATTAATACAAAGCTTTTGGAGTTCTATATCTTATATCGGGTTATAACTATTTATTCTATAATATTCTTGCACTATAGGAGGCAAAAGGATCCCCTTGAGATGGTTCTTCTAGATGGCAGACAGTTGGCTCTGAAGGTGAGATGTCATTGGTGTGCATTTTTATTGATGGTAATTTTTATTGTTGGTAATTTTTTTATTTGTTCTCGGTCAATTGGAAATGTTGCAGATGGAAATAATTTCAAATCTTTTATTTTATAGCGGATTTTTTGTTTCGTGCAGACATCTTTCGAATGGTTTTGCAATTTTTTTTCTTCTAGATGATACCAAGGGCTCTGGCAAGGGTGGACATTCATCTGCTAAGAAAAATCTTCAACAAGTTTCTAATCCTCAGGTAAAAAACATACACATGAACTATGATTTTCTTTTGCACGTGATGCTGTTTTTATTTATAGTATAGTAATTAATTTGTTTAAGATTTACTTATCTGTGAAACTGGATTTGTTTTAGTTAACAATAGTTATACATGTTCTAATCTGTCCTAAGCACTAGTGAAGTGTGTTGTTGATCTTATTGATGATGACAATATTGAGTTATGGCGTATAGCGCATAAACTTGGTAGACAACTTGAGAGCTATTATAATGCATCATCACTTACATTTTGTATCCTAGTAAGTAAATTATTTATACAAGAGTTTATGACATGTATGTTTATTTTATGAATAAGAGTTTATCAAACCATAGGATGAACCTCATGCTAGGCAATTAGTTCCTCATGTTTACATCCATATTCTTCATAGAAAAATGTGATTATGTGTTTTTAGTAATTTTGTTTTTTTGTGAGTTTCATTTGATGTTATGGATTATGTGTGAATGATGCAGATAAACGAAAAGGAGAAGGAATAGAAAAAGAAGCTATATGTGGATATAGGGAGGAAAGATAGAAGTATTGAATAAATGACACAAAAGAATGATAACTGTAGAAATTTTGTATTTTGAAAGTGACAAGATATAAAATATACGAAGAGCTAGTAAATCTGGATGAAAAAATATTGATAATAAAGAAAATAAGTCGTTTGGAAAATTATTTATGTCATTTGAATACTGATTATAGAAGTCTCAAACTCAAAAAATTGGAATTGGTGTTTATGTCATTTGAATACTGATTATAGAAGTTTCAAACTCAAGAAATTGGAATTGGTGTATTTCTTAAGTTAGAAATTTCAATAATAATTTTTATAACTCTTTTGCTATTTTAAATACCAAAACTGATTTTAAAGAAATAACTACAATACTATATTTAAAGAAATAACTATAGTACTATATAACTTTATTTATAAAATATAGTATGGGTTATTCTTTTATTTTTATTTTATTTTATTTTATTTTATATATAAAAGTGATTTTACATTATTAATATGTATTAATAATAATTAATCGTGTGATAAAACTGAAGATTTGTTACGCGAATGAAATTAAACATTAAAGAAAAAAGTTACAATAAAATTTATAATTCTAATTTAAATTATAATTGAAAATTCTTCTAAATTGAAAATTTAGTATAAATGAATGGCTTATAAATAGAAATCTATTATTAAACACATTAAATATTTTTATAAATATTTATTATAAATCAATTACAAAGGAATTTTTGGAAACGTGATTGTAGGTTAAACTATTTTTTTGCAATTGAAATTAATTGAAAAATAAATTAATTGAATATATTTTAAACATTAATTTTACAGGAGACATTTAAAATATTAATGAATTAGTTCAATTTTATTTTTGTTCTTAAAATTTATTTTTGAATTAGAATGTTATTTTTTCTACCACTTCTATAATAATTAATTCAATCTATTAAATATGATTTCTTTTAAATAAACAAATATATATTTAATGAAGAATGATATTATGACATGAAACAAAAAAAAATTGATTTGAAAAAAATATTATCTTTTTTATGATAAAATGTTAATATTTATATTAAAAAATTGATATAAATATTTATTTTTATTAAAAACTATGAGACAATTATGATTGGTGAATACACAAAAATTTCTTATTCTTTTTATATTTTATATAATTTTTAACCATCACTGTATTAAAAAAAAATTATGTATACTATTAATAACAAAGACATTTTATAATAAATTATAATATTATTATAACTTATTTTTAAATTATAAGTAGTTTTAAAAAAAAAAAAATTTAAAATTTTTTTAACTCGTATCTTGCACGGGTCTAAAGATTAGGGGCGTTCGCGGTGCGGTTCAGACGGTTTGACGAAAAAAATCATTTGAACTGCTAGAGAAAAATACGCGCGGTTTAGTTTGGTTCGGTAGGTTTTTAAAAAAAACCAAACCAAATTAATGCGGTTTGATTCGGTTCGGTTGATTCGTTTTTTATAAATATTTTATTGAGTCATACATACACATATAAATGACAACATAGCTTCCTATTTACTCATTCATACACTAACAAATAACAACAAAACTCATCATATTTGGACAACAACTTCACATTTAATATGTATAAATTAGATTAGACAAAAGTGAAATAATAAATATAAAATAATATATAAAACAATATCAAAAATATTATAATGAAAAAAAAGAGAAGAGACGAGATATCAATGAAGATGAAAAAGAAAGAACATATGAGATTGAAGATTATAGAAGAAGATGTGCGATAAAAACGAAATTAAAGAGAGAATATTTGCATAAAAATGAGAAGGTGAAAAGAAAGAATATAAGAAAGTAGAGATTAGAGAAGATTGAAACTGAAATCATAAGTGTAAAAATGAGAACATTATTCGTAATCACAAGGCTAAAGTATAATAGATTTAGCTTTGGGTGATATGTGAGTTAAGTAAAATTTAAGTTGTAATATAATGCGGTTTGATTAGGTTGATTTGATTTGCAAAATATAATCTGCAAACCGAACCGAACCATGTGGTTTTGTCAAAAGATGACCCAAACAAATCCGAACCAAATAAGAATTTTTATGGTTTCGATTTTATTTGATTTGATTTGCACTTTTCTATTAGATTGGTTTGATTTTGAACCCCTATTAAAAACTATATTATTTAAATTAAATTTTATATTTTTACTATTAATAATCAAATATATTTAATAATATATTATCATTTTATTATTGTATATTAATAATCAAATAATTTAAGTAAATTTATTATTGTATATTAAGTACAATAGAATATATATATATATATATATATATATATATATATATATATATATATATATATATATATATTAAGTACAATAGAAGATATTTTCATTTCAAAACACAATCACTAATGTGTCATTTTGATAGATTTTATGTGGTTTTATTTTCCTATTGTGATAGATACCTACCCTCATTTAAAAGATAATAGTAGAAAACTAAGTAGTTGAAGTCTAGTGGTGAACTATTTTCATAGGAAAATAATTATTAGAATAATATAAAATAATATAGAAACATGGAGAAAACTCAACGATATTGAACATATTCCCTCATCAATCATCATCTATCAATTCTCATGAATATAAAAGTACATAATTTATGGTCTATCTTTCAATGTGTAGATTTATACTATACTTTGAATCTAAGAATGTTTCCTTATGTTTTAGTTTGAATTAGTTTGGCTTTAAAGTTGGTCATATGAAGAGAGTGAGGGGAGCTCAAGCCAGTCAGATGAAGGATATCATGCATATATACATACATTCTTAATAAATTTGACAGTTTCATATCAATTTTAAAAATGATTATTATATTGCAAACATAAATTTTAAAAAATTATTTCTCAACTTAATAAAACAAATAATTTTATTATCTGGTAAGACAAGGTGAGTGTCTAGTAATTGAGGGACAAAACCACAACTCTCAAAAAGTAAGAGTACCTTTCATGTCCCAAAACAATTCATACCACAACTGCCAAACCTAACCACAGTCCACACATATTAAAATAGGGGTCCATCCATCACCTATTGCTATCACAATCTACTATAATTTTACCTTGATCAATACTGTAAACATCAAATCCCAAAGAGTTTGGATCTCTAGTGTTTACCTCTTGAGGCAAATTAAACAAGTCCATATGAAAGCATTTTCTTGACTAGACATAAACTATAATCTTGTCGAAAGCTATAGAATATATGCCAATTATGGCAGCACCAGTTTTGATGTGTGTATGTCAATTGGCATCTATTCAATTAGAGACAAAGTAATTTTTTTCTCTAAATCAATGTATAAGTGGACTTTTTAGCGCAGAAGTTGTTAAATTTGTGTACTTATGCATAAATTTATTTGAGAATTTTTTTATTTATTTAATGGGTTTTTTCTACACAACTGAAAATCTCAAAATAATTTGTAAATATATTTACGAATCCATCTTTTAGAATGTTTTGTAAATGTACTTACGAATTCACTCTATTTAATTGTTTTTGAGACTGTGAAAGTTAATTATATTATTTAATTATGATAAATAATAATTAGAGAGATAAAATGATATTTAGGGGTCTGTAGAATATTTGTTAAATAATTAAATAAATTTGATAGTAATTTATTTTATTATATTAAAAATAGAGTAGATTTAATTCACATAATATATATGCATTTTGTAATTGAATGAGTATAATTGATTTACTGTTGTTATATCATGCAATACAATAATTTACACCTTACTTATTCTTTATATAAATGTTATAAATTTTTGTCATAACTAATATTGATATATTTTTTCACAATAGTTTGAAGATATTGCAAAAGTTTAAAGAAGTTATATAGTAATAGTTCATTTTTGCAAATAATTATCATTTTAAATAATTTTTCGTTTTTGCAAAGATTTAAAAATATAACAAAATAATTTTTTTATTTTTTGCAAAAGTTTAATTAAAATATAAATCACATTAGACAATTAACAAAAAAAACTTTTAATTTACATATTAAATTGTCTTACTGTTATAATTAAAACACTTTTAAAGTGAATTGATAAATTTATTCATCTTTCTATAAATATTAAATTTATAACCTAATATATTGAACAAAATTTGTTTAATTACATATTCTTAATATAGCAGATTTATTTTGTAACAGAGAAAAAGAGAAATAGAAGCAACACACCTTGATATATAAATATATACTTTAGCTTTATAATAAGATTGTTATTTAAAATTGGGTCTTAATTTTTTGTTGTTGTATATTTTATGTATTAAAAATTATATATTTAAATGTGAATAATAGGTTAATATTTTTTCACTCCAAAATTGACTTCATTTTCTTAACAGGAGTATATTTTGTCGGAACTATTTAATAATTCATAATAACCACAATTATTTATTTCATATTTTATTTTCTGTATTTGTCTTAATAAAATGTTTTTTTTTAGTTACATGATATTGATAAAGGTTTGTGTATTGATACAAATATATAACCATGATAATCTCTAATAAATAAATATTATCAAACGTTTTAGGGTTTGTTGAGGATTAAAAGTAACTCATATGATGGAGTGAGAAGTTTTTTATAGGTGTTTTTTTGGTGTTAGAGATTAATCTCTATGTGTTTATAATTTCGATGGGGTCTTCCTTAGACTGAGCTCAGTCTCCCTGTAATATAACAACCTTTATGGGTGGGTGGTTGATATCCAAAAATTTAAGAGATGCAGTTAATCCTTATCACTTCCTAGCTACTTACTGTTAACTTGGTACACGCTCCTTCCACGATTGTGTGTTGTGGGTGGAGAAATGGAAAGTCGGGCGACGAGTCCAAACAAAGGGCGGTCAAACCAGATGAAGGGCACTCGAACTAACACACGGGCAACCCGGAAAGATCGAAGTGCACACCTCTCGCCCCCACCGCAAGGTTTCGCTAAATTATTCCACTATAGTTTGAGATCATAAAGTGTGCTTCTCTAATAATTTCATATTCAAATTTTAAATAATGCACCTACTTGTAATGTTTGTTAGACTTGTTTTTGGTTCGGGGCAGATTGGAGTTTGGGGAAATAGATTATCCTACTATAAGAATGAAGGCAGAGATACCCAAATTCAATCTGAGATACCTTATAATATACATAAATGCTAAGTTCTTGTAATTTTGACATCATATAAAATACATCTAAGGCAAATTGCACTCACAAGTCTCCCATTAAAATTACAAAATATATATTGTTTAATTCAAACATCTAGGACATATTAGATGAAGTGTTGGACTTCAATGATTTTAGACTGCCAAAGTCACCCGACTTTGTGTGTCTCAATAAAAAACATCCTCTCTCGTTATTTTTTCCCTTTTTTCACTTTCTCTATCGTCAAAATCAATTAAAGTCATCCAAAATTTCCAAAACCAAAATCACTTAATCTTGTCCCGTTAGATAAAAATGTTCGGTTAAGAATCACCCACATTCTCCCAAATATAACCAATGTGCAAATTATAGGCTTACTAATTAGTTATGAGTTGACATATTCAATCACTAATAAATTATTGTCGATTGTTATTAAATACTCATTATTGGTAAATTGTATATAGAGTTTTTCTTTTGAATGAATCATAATGGTTTTAAAATTATGTTTAATCAGAGACATGATGTCACATTGAATGGTGAATCAATGTAGAATACAACATGGTCGAAAATAATATATGAATGATTAAAAAAATAATAGATAAAAGATACAATACAATTTTAACTCAATTTAATGCAATTGTCATGTACGTCTAGAGGTCATTAGCCTAGTTGAAAGAAAATTCACTAATAACAATCTTTTCAAAATCAAATCCATAACATATGCAATCTCGAACAAAAAAATCTTTCCAAAGTAAATCTTTTCAAAATAAATCAAAAAGATTATGGAACAAAGTAAATCTTTTCAAAAGAAATATTTCTAAAATAAACCACATTATTTAGAAAAACTTTTTTGTTATTTTGTTGGGTGAGACAAAAAATTTCATCTTATTTAATGATCACTTTTGATTGCTTGTCATTAACAATAATATTTATGGACTTTATCATTGATTTCGTAAGGTTGATAAACACATGATATATCATGTTGTTAATTGAATAGTCAAGAAAAGTTCCATCATCTCCGTCGCTCTTTGTATCAAACTTACTTCTTTGCTCACGGTCAATAAGAATATAACATGTATTGCAAAACACATGAAAACATTTTATGTTGAGCTTTCTCCCCTCTATTTTTCATAATGAGTTATAGTGGTACCTAAGTGAATTGTTACTCGATTGTGAATATGATCGGTGATATTCATTGCTTCAGCCAAAAATGATATGGAAGATGTTTGGTGTGAATCATAACTCTTACCATTTTTTGTAAGGTATGGTTCTTTCACTCAACAACGTCGTTCTACTGAGGTGTGATATAGGAATAGAACTCATAAGCAATCACTTTAGCAATGCAGTAGGATGAGAATTTGGAGTTCTCAAATTCTTTTCCATGGTCGCTTTGAATGCGAATGATCTTGCCGATTTCTTATCCTTTTTCACGATGTAAATAACAAAAAAATAGTTTCAAAAACAATGAAGGTGTCGAAACTCTCACGAATAAACTTAACCCAAGTGTATTTGTTATAGTCATCAACACACACAAAATCATATTTCTTCTTTCTCGGACAATTAACTTATATGGGGCCCATAAGATTCATATGATGTAATTCAAGAACACAAATAGTGATAAGATGTTGCATAATCTAATGAGACATCTTGGTTTTCTTCAAAACCTGTCAATCTTCACATATTTTCACCTAATGAATCTTGAGATCAGGTATGTTAACAATAACTTTTTTAGCAATAATCTTTCTCATATTTCTCAGATTCTTACGACCAAACTTCATATGTCTCATCTTAATTTCTTTTATTTTATAAATTAGACAAAATTGAATATGATTGCCAATAAAGGGTAATCACATGTAACAATTGTCAATGGAGACGAACATATTTAAAAAGTTTTAAACGAACATTGAACTTTGTGATAGTTTCCTCCTCAAGCATTTTCAAGTTTTGAAATTTGGTAGTAAGGAGTTGAAGCCTTGACATCTAAATTTTAAAGTTTATGAATCACTTCAAGAATTTTCCATATGTGTTTATCACTAATGTAGGTTTTAACGATATGAAAAATATTCTTGTCAACTCCATTATAAATAACATTAAAAGTACAAGAATTTCTAAGAGCAACTTCATCTTTAGCAGGGCCTAAGTTCTTTTCAAATTTAAGGTTTCATAACTATCATCGTCTTTGATTGTAGGAGGTGTTATCCATTGACAACAACTTTTCAAGTCTTGTTGTCCACCAACTTGAGAAAAGAAACCATATGAGGTTTCCAATAAGTCATGAATCGCTTTATAAGGTGAACGATTAACAAATGTTTCTTCCTTTATATTATCCATCTTAAATAGAAAATGAATTGGTAGAAAATAATATAGGATAAAGTTGAACATAAGGTAGACATATTTTAGTTTCTTAAGTAATAAATTTTCCGACTCGTTATATTAAGTCTAATGTGATGCATTTATCTTCAACGTTCAATTATTTGATCGTTGTTCCGTTAAACTATTAATACACGTCGTAAAAAAACCTAGACGGCCACAAGTGTAATTTGTCTCTTATCTTAATCTTTTATTGATTGCCATTTGATTCCTAAATGATATGCAGTTCATAATCTTTAAATATGTAGATTTCCTATAACTTGTACCTATAATTCATTAAAATTCAACACTGATTTCATGGCCAAGCTTCTTCTAATCAAGACATTGTGGTGCACACTTATCCTCTCTTAAGACTTAACAGCATGCTTATGGCTGATGCATTAACAACTTTCTATATTAGAAACTTATTTTTTTCTCTTTTTCTTTGGTCTTGTAAAAAGACTAGGAGAAACTTGATTGCTGGATACATTGATCCATTTTATTATAAGAAACAAAAATATGTACCATGGAGATATTTATATTATTTAGCATGTCATCATCATAGGGTCAGTCGGTCCCATGCATCATTTTCAACGAGGGGACCCCCTTCATTCACTTTTTTCACTATGTTTTCCACTTTTGAGCTTTATTATAAAAAACCAAATTAAATTATAAATCATAAATTTAATATCACTATAGTTCATAGATTCGCATCTACATGAATAACGTGCTTTAGGTATATTATTAGTCAATGATCTTTACTAATCAATCAACAATGAATTTGAAGGTTTATTTTAACTCCATTATTTCTGACATACTAACTAATTTTGACAATAGTCAATAATATTTTCAATTACTATGTGCCAATATTAAATGTTTTATTTGATTGTGGCTATAGTTAATGTTCATCTTCAAAGAAGAATTAGCTAGTATAGTACCTTTTTGTCCTTTACAACTCATGGTCACAGTGAATTAATGGTAATGCATATGCTAGGGAAGGTACATACTGTAATGTGTGGATTTTACAGATGGAATGCAACAGAGTTCATTGATAAAGCAAATTGTTTGGTCGGAATTAGAATGTGCAAGAAAATTCTTACATGTGATAGAAATTCAGCTTTATCATATGCATGATCTGGTCTTGCAGAAATCATTGAATGTGTTTTAGATCCTTTGCTTCCTAAACAAACTTCCATTCATATGAGCTTTAATCAATTGAGTTAGGACTTGTGGATAAACTAAAAACACTTTTACTTTTATAAAAAAATATTAAATTTTTGTGTAACATTATTTCTTAAGTTTATTTTTTCTTATTGTCTATCCTTAACCAATCAAATATTAAAAGAAAACAAACAAAGATAATACTCCCTCATTTTTTACCATTTTCATATGAAAAGTGAGATTATGAAAATCTTACAAAATTATCTTTTATTAATCATATTTAATTGTAGGAGAAAGAATTTAATAAATTAAAAATAATAATAATAAATATTTAATTATATAAAAGAAAATAAATAACATTAATGATTAATTATTATTATAATTTAATACAATTTTTTTTCAACAAATGCGAATTATAATAAAAAACAGAGAAAGTATATCGATAAAAACGACAAATAGAGAGACACATTTGTATGCAGTGAGTAAAAAAATTTATGTCAATCCCTTCTTATAATAATTTATATGCCAATTATTAAAATGTTACTAGTTTGGTTTGGTCAAGAACACCAATATGTGAAGAGAAAGAGAAAAAAAAGGAAATTATTGGTAATATATACCTGGCAGTGGCACTGTTGAAGGAAACAAACAGATAGAGAAGTAGCTATTTATGCTTCATGTGGTCCGAGAATTATATAGCTGGCTCATTATATATTTAGTATTACCAATGCTGAAATCTTATATTAATAAAGATGAACTATAACACATGTTTTTAAATTTACAATGATTAAACTGGGTTTATAATATATTTCTCATTAAATTAATTTAATTATTTTATTATGGTTGAATCGTGATTAATCTTCTTAAAATATCTAAGACTTAAAAGAAAATTTTGCTCAACATTCTTTATCTTATAAACTAGTTTTGAAAAGTCAACGGTCCCATATTACTTGTGAGTGAGTATAAATTAATGTAAATTTTAGAATAAGACATACTAGAACTAGAGTGAGTGAGTATAAATTAAAGTAGGAGACATGATGAAGTTGTGTGGTTTGTGAGCATGCGCACACAACTACATAGATAAGAAACATGACATTGAAAGACAGTAGATGGTGATGAAGGCGGTCACGTGATGGTGGTCGACCCCATCATATCCATAATCATCTAGCACCATATAATGTAGGACATAGCACAGTGAAATTCACAAGAAACCCTAAATTGTAATAAAAGCACATTGTTTAAATGAGTCCCTAGGAGCTCTCTAAAAAAATCTTCCGTGCCACATTATTTGTGTTGGCCCCATTTTCATCCTTTGGCGCTGAAAAATTAAAAGGAAGAAAAAAAATTGATGCCAAGATGTGTTTTACAAAAGAATGGAGAGGATGGGAAATTAAAAGGAAAAGATAAAGGTTAATGTGATATAAAATCAAGTGGTTTAGATGTTTCACGTGATCATAGAAACCCTACTTTACAACTTTCACTTTCATCTTTTTCTTTTTCTTTGATTCTTTTTTAAGTAACAAAATTGATGAGGATGAAAAGGTTATGGGTCATGGATCACAAATTAATATGAACATTTTGTGTTATAAACATTTACCAAAGTATAGTACATGTTTTTACAAATATGTTTTATTTTTTTTTAATCACATATCCATTAAACCGATTAATCTGATTTAAAAGTTATTTCTAACATCAACTAATTTCGCCCTTCTCTTGATTGCATTTGTGAAAAACCAAATTGAAGTATAATTTCTAAAATTAGGGGTGTTCATGGTTGATTATTTTTAATAACTAAACCATAATCATTTTCAAACCACTTAAATCTTTGAATTTATAACCAAAACTACATTTTAATCAAAATTGATGATAAATTTGGTTATGGTTATAAACCGGATTTAAAAAAAAATCCAATTTAATAAAAAAAATATTTAAATTTTATTTATTTTTTTAAATTTTGAAAATAAAAAAAAATTGTATTTTAGATAACAACCAAACTATAATCGAATCCAAAATAATTTAACCAGTTAATAACCATCCAATTATATTTGAATAATAAAAATAAATAACCAAAACTATTAAAACTAAAACGGTTAATAACCATTTTCAATTATATTCGAATATTTAAAACAAATTTAAATTTAATTATGAATTTTGAGTTCACAGCGGAATATTTTATACATCTCCATCTAAAATGATATAATTTGTTTTGATTGTAGCGGTACTATAGTGTGAGATGGCTCATGGCTAGAAAAAAAGAATGGCATTGAAGTCATAAAAGCTGAATGTAAACATACATGAGTAGACTCTGAGGTGGGGGGACACTTATTATTATTTTTGATAAATGAGTGGGGGCAGGCAGTTATTAAATAGGAACTGGACCATTGTTTCTTATAAAGGCCCAAAATGTACTCAACAAGCTAGGGCACTTCATAGAATTTATTTTGCCATCTCTTTTATTTAACTTGTCATTCTCTAAAAGTATGATTTTATCATCATACCCTTGTAAAAAATCACTTTTTTAAAAAAATATTTTTTTACCGAAAATTTAGGCACACCAGAAATTTCAGTCAAAATACCGAAAATTTTAAATTTCATAGCAGAAATTTTCAATAAATTTAATTTTTTTAAAAAAAGAAAATACCAGAAATTTGGGGGATAATATCGAAAATTTCAAAAAAATACCGAAAATTTCTGAATTTTCCAGTATTTTTCAGAATTTTCAGAAAATTTTTTTTAATTTTTTTTCAAAAAAAGAAAAACTGAAAATTTGAGTGTACTGGAAATTTCAGTCAAATACCTTCAGAATTTTCTGGTAAATAAACAAAAAAATAAAAATTTGATAATGTGTATTTGAAATTTTCGACATATACAGGAAATTTGAAGTTTTCGATATCTAAAAGAAAAAAATTTTAATTAGTGTATTTGAAATTTCCGGTATCTAAAATTTTTTTTTCAAAAATTACGTGGAATACCGAAAATTTCTAAACATCAACCAGAAATTTTAACAGGGATAAAATTAAATCGACCAAAAGTTTCAACGGGATAAAATTGAGATAAGAATATTTATGCGATGCCAAGTACTCCGCACATCATTTGATGAATTAAATTCAATAAGATTGTTTTTTAGGTAATTAAATTTTGTACTTTCAACGTTGTAGAATTAGTAAGTACAATATAAATGATAAAATGATATCGAGATATTTGATATGTTGAGGCAAATTAATAGCCTACCAAATTAAACAGATAAAGCATTGAAGCCACACTCTAACCTACTACAAGTACCCGTGTCTACATACCCATTGACTCCTAACTAACTTGCCAATTTGCTACAAAGCTGCAAAACAATCGGGCTCACAAAAAATCATGGTAGTCAGTTCAACCTGAAATTTATTAAGAGTGTGTCGAAGATACTGCACACAGATTTGATTTTGTTTTAGATTTAGATAGATTTGATTTAGTTCTAAAATAGGTATTTTTGAGTTTTGGCTAACCTAAATCTATAAATAGAGAGAGTAACTCCTAATTTTGTAATCAAGTCATTCACATAATTTTACAGTTGCAAAGTGAATAATAAAGTTTTTCACAGCTTGTGGGCAGAGAGTTACTCTGTAGGAATTTATTGTCTTTTTTCTTTCTTTAAATTCTCTTTTCATTGTCATTGTGTGTGGTGATATCAATCTTGTTCATCAAGATTGATAGAAAATCATCATAGGTACTGGTGGATTTCCAACATCTGATATCAGAGCTCCGATTAATTGATTCAAGGGAAGAACGATCAAGAATGATAAAAAACGACCGTGGAAGAAGAATTCACGATGGCATTGAGTTATGGAATGTGAATTATCCAGCAAGTCTACCATTTTTGAAAGTAGATAACTATGAGAATTGGTGCAAACAGATGAAAGTTTTATTCATGTGTCAAGGTCTTTGGGACCTTGTAAATGATGGATTAGAAGCCTTTGAAGAAGACGCTCGCTTCAAAAGAAGACAAGAAGAAACACACAGAATTGGAGAAGCTGAGTTATAAAGAACTCTTCATAATTCATCAATGTCTGAGTCCAGAAAATTTCGAGAAAGTAAGTGATTTGGAATCTACAAAAGAAGCTTGGAAGAGTTGTTGTTTCAAAGATTTTGAGATCTTTGGCCCCTAAGTTTGACCAGGTGGTGATGGCTATAGAAGAGGGGAAAGATTGTCAAAATTAACAAACGAAGAGCTTCAAGGAACGCTTGAATCTCATTAACAAAGGATGAGTGAAAGAGTTGTAGGCAAGTCAAATAGTGATGTGGCTTTGCAGGCACATTCAACAAAAGAAACCAAAGGAAAAGGAAAGTGGTTCGTCAGAGGTAAAGGTGGCTACAACAATTCGATTGGTAGGGGAAACCAGAACGAAGGAAACGTGTCGAATCAGAGAAGACCATACCAAGGCAATCAAAGAGGTGGTGTTGCAAATAGAGGAAGAAGTTGTGGTCGAAATCCTGAGAAGAGTCACATTCAATGTTACAATTGTGAGAAGTTTGGTCATTATTCGAGTGATTTTTCAGAGAAGCGAAAGAATCAAGAAAGTGATGCAAAGTTCGCTAAGTATGAAGAAGAAGAGGTGTTGTTGATGGTCACAACAAGAGATGAAGAGAGATTCAAAAATCAATGGTACTTGGATTCAGGATGCTCATCACATATTCCTGGAAGAAAAGATTGGTTTTTCAATCTAAAACCCTCAATGAAGAACATGGTGAAATTCGCCAATGACAATACTCTAGCAACTAAAGGTATTGGAGATGTTATGATCATAAGTAAAGATGGCAAGGGGTCACTAATTTCGAATGTGTTATATATTCAAGGCACGAAGAGCAACTTGATAAGCATAGGGCAGTTGGTGGAAAATAATTATAAAGTGACTGTCGAAGACAAGATAATGAGAGTCGTCGACGCGAATGGTGGGTTAATCTTGAAGGCTCTTATGTCCCCAATAGAACCTTCAAGATTGAACTTAATATGATGGAGCACCAGTGTCTTTCGACTGCTGCTAGTAGAGACGAATGGATATGGCACTATCGACTAGGACATCTTAACTTTAGAGACACCAGAGATTTAAAGAGGAAGAATATGGTTTAAGGATTTCCAGAAGTTGACATTCCAAACTAAGTGTGTGAGGAATGTGTGCAAGCAAAGCAAGACAATAATAGCTTCAACAAGGATGCAGGAAGCAAGTCGAAGGTTGTTCTCGAAGTCATATATTCTGATGTATGTGGACCAATCCAGTTGGATTTGTTTGGAGGTAATAAATACTTTGTCACATTCATAGATGATTTTAGTCGAAAACTATGAACTTACCTGATCAAGAAGAAAAGTGAAGTGATCGAGGTATTTGCCAATTTTAAGTCTATGATCGAAAGACAAAGTGGTCGAAAGCTCAAAGTTTTGAGAACTGATGGTGGTGGAGAGTATGCGTCGAAATATTTCGACAAGTTATGTGAAAAAGAAGGGATTGTGCATGAGGTGGTGGCACCCTACACTCCACAACATAATGGGACTTCAGAAAGGAAGAGTCGAACCATCATGAATACAGTTTGTAGTATGTTGAAAGGGAAAAATTTACCTAAATAATTTTGGGGTGAAGTTGTGTCTACTGCAACTTATATTTTGAATAGATTTCCAATGAAGAAGCTAGAAGGGATTACTACAGAAGAATGTTGATCTTGTGTAAAACCTAGTTGAGTCATTTAAAGGCATTTAGATCTATTGCATATAGACATGTGCTAGATCAATTGAGAAGAAAACTTGATGACAAGTCGAGTCAAATGATTCTAGTAGGATATCATTCGACAGAAGGTTACAAGTTGTTTGACCCAATGAGCAAGCAGATTGTGATCAGCATGGACGCGTTTATAGATGAGCTGAAAGAATGAGATTGGAATCAAAGTGTCAAGAAAGATTCAGTGAGAGTTTTACTTGAAGAACCAGAAACTCAAGTCTAAAGAGAAGTTCGACAAGAGGAACCAGCGGATATGGATAAACCAAGTACACGTACAAACAGACCTCAGAGAACAAGACGCATGCCTGCAAGATTACAAGATTGTGTGGTTACATAAGATGATGTGGTTGATAATGAAGGTGAAATCGTACACTATGCTTTCTATGCAGACGTCGAACCTGTCAGTGCAGCTGAAGCATTGAAAGATTCGAAGTGGGTGAAAGAAATGGACGAAGAAGTGAAATCCATTAAAGACAACAACACTTGGTCACTTGTCGAATTGCCTCAAGACAAGAAGGAAATTGATGTCAAGTGGGTATACAAAGTAAAGATGAATCCAAAAGGGAAAGTAACTTGACACAAAGCAAGGATTGTGGAAAAAGGATTTCTTCAGAAAGAAGGAATTGACTTCAATGATATTTTTTTACCTGTGGCTAGGATCAAAACAATCAGGTTGGTTGTTGGTTTAGTAGGAATAAACAGTTGGTACATATGTCAGATGGACATAAAGTGTGAATTCCTGAATGGTCCCTTAGACGAAGAAGTTTATGTTAAACAACCAGTTGGATTTGTGAAACATAACAAAAAGAGAAAGGGGTATAGGCTTCATAAAGCCCTGTATGGATTGAAACCAGCTCCAAGAGCTTGGAACAAGAAGATTGATAGTTTTCTAAGGGAGAAGGAATTTTTGAAGTGCACAACTGAACATGGAGTATATGTAAGAAGAAGCAATAGTGAATTGTTTATACTATGTCTCTATGTCAATGACTTGTTAATAACAGGTAGCTACAAAAAGAAGATCGAAGACTTCAAAGGTGATCTCAGCAAGGAACTCAAAATGTCTGGGTGACATTTCATGTTTCCTTGACATCAAATTCTACAAGACTAGTAGAGGCATATTTCCTTGGCATCAAATTCTACAAGATTGGTAGAGGTTTGATGATACATCAAAGAAGATATGTAGGAGAAATTCTCAAAAAATTTGAGATGGAAGAATGCAATTCGACTTCGACACCTGACGAACCAAGACTGAAACTATCGAAGACTCAAAAGAAGATGATGTTGACCCAACCCAATATAGAAGTCTTATTGGGTCCTTAAGATACCTTTGTGATATGAGGCCTGACTTAGCATATAATGTGGGTATGATAAGTAGATTCATACAGAAGCCAAAGGTATCACACCTAATAGCGACAAAGAAGATATTGAAGTATTTGAAAGGAACTCTTGATTATGGAATTTTATTTCCAGCAGCTGATAAAGAAAAAGAATGCAAGTTAGTGTGATACACAGATTCGAGTTGGTGTAATGATGTTGAGGATCGAAAATCCACAGTAGGATATGTGTTTATGTTAGGTGGTGTGCTAGTTGCTTGGATTACAAGAAAGGAACCAGTTGTGGCATTATCATCATGCGAAGCAGAATACATAGCTGATTCTCTTTGTGCATGTCAAGCAACTTGGATGTTGAATATGGTCGAAGAAATTATAGGTAATGATCATGGAGAAATTACCATGAAGATGGACAACATGCCAGCTATCAATCTGGAGAAGAATCCGAGAGCTGATGGTCGAAGCAAGCACATCAAAATGAGGTTCCACTATCTTCAAGAGCAGGTAGCAGATAGGAAGATGAATTTGAAACACTGCAGAATTGAGAATCAGATTACAGACATCATGACGAAGGGTGTGCAGGTCGAAGTATTTCGAAGACTAAGAGGTATGATGAATATGGATAGCTTAGACAAAATGAATTAGGTGGTGTATTGAAAGTAATTCTTTGTGTCGAAGCAGTTAGCTCGACAGGAACAAGGAAGTATTGAAGAGAGAGTGTGTCGAAGATACTATACACATATTTGTTTTTGTTTTAGATTTAGATAGATTTGGTTTAGTTCCAAAATAGGTATTTTTGGACTTTTATAGTTTTGGGCTTTGCCTAACCTGAATCTATAAATAGAGGGAGTAACCCCTAATTTTGTAATCAAGTCATTTACAGATTTTGCAGTTGCAAAGTGAATAATAAATTTTTTCACAGTTTGTGGGCAGAGAGTTACTCTGCAGAAAATTATTGTCTTCTTTCTTTCTTTAAATTCTCTTTTCATTGTCATTGTGTGTGGTGATATCAATCTTGTTCATCAAGATTGATAAAAATTCATCATAAATATTGGTGGATTTCTAACAAAATCAAGCTTGAATCTAGTCTAAACAACCACTAAAATGGGGCAACAATTAAGTTGATAAAATGATCCAAAAACCAGAATAAAAAAAAAAACTTTTTCAGAATCTGGGATTTGACAAATATTTTAAATTGGACTATACTTTATTATATTCTTTTAATATTATTATATAATTATATTATTATTATTATATAAGAGTGGGGATCAACTTACTCCAAAAATAATTTTTTTTAACTTACTTTACAATCTTTGTCTTTAAATTAAATTTAATCTAATGGTTAATTCTTATTACAATTTTTAACCATTAGATTAAATCTAATTTAAAGATAAATATTGTGGAACAAATTAAAAAAAAGTAAATTGATCTTCACTCATTATATAATTATATTATATAATTAGAATAACAATAATTTAAAAAGACAATTTTAGTTTTGGGTGAATTGGGCCTTACAAATGAAGGTCTCATAACACAAAACATGACAAGAAGAGTTTAGCTTGAGATATTGTCTTGGCAACCTCCAATTATACATGTTATTTTTCATCGTAAGGCTTTACTATATTACCATTGGAAATTTAAAAAACTATTTTTACATTTTTACCGTCATATTTCAATTTTTTTTTTTGTTGCAAAATCGAGCGGTTTACCGATTAATTTAAGTTGTATATCGGATTTTTACTAGTTACGTTTTTATTGACAATTTACATTTTATACCGTATTTTTCGTTAAGAACGTGCATTTTTACCAACATTTTTTAAAATGTATGGTAGAAATTCATAATTCCAATGCAATTTTACCGGATTTAAAAAAAAATCAGATTAAAAATACATACATGCATATCAAATATTTTTAAAAATAACAAGAATATGTTATGATAATTCAGATTTTTCATAAAATCCGAGAAAGTCATGTTGATTTTCGAATTTTTAAGAAGTCTGGTAAGACTCTGAGGCATAAGAACAACAAGAAATACTCTTGTTGAGATAACCGGAAGATGTAATCCGATCGAAAAAAATAAGAGGAAGAATAGTAAGTATAAAAAATATTTTTTCAAATTAACACGATAAGTGTAAAATTTTCATTTTTCTATCTTGTCCAAAAGTAAAAGAGTAGGTATATATAAGACATGGAGAGAATGGTGTTTAATGATTGAGACTAAATCAAGTCAACATTATAATATATTTATTATTGACCACATTATTTTTTCTATAAATTATAAATATAATATTAATAATTTTCATTGAAAATATTTTGTCGCTTAAAAATTGAGACAAAAACTATTTACAACTTTTGAAATATTATTAAAATCTACAACAATCTCCACTTATTTCAAAATTTTAAAAGAAGTGTAAAAAATAATTGTTTGGATTAACATCATGAATGTGATGCATCAAACTAATGAAGCAAGTTATATGAATTAGTCCTAGAATGATAGTACTTAACATATATTAAGATTGGTGTAGCAAGCTATATGAACCAAGATCACTTAGCGTATATGTTTGCGAGAGTTCTTGGGAACAATCTTTAGCCTCTTAATTAAAGGTGGTCTGCATGATCGACTACAAAAGTCCTAGACTTAGTGTTAAGTTTGCTCGTGTTTTGATGTTTTGAAATGATTAAAGTACGAAAAACGTAATAAGAAAAAAGTAAAAGACAAAGGCAGATCAATAAATTGCAAGGTAGAAATGATAAACAAGCCTTGGAATAAACTGCTTTGAATATAAAGGTGGAGGCAATCCATCATTTCTCATAATACCTCTTAGCTTCCAGGATATGGGATTTCAACAAACCCTAGTAACTCTTCCACTTATGAGTCTTGCAACGATCATTACTCTCCAAGTGGATGCCACTTATCCACCATCAACGGCCTCAATGAGCCTATAAATACTCCTTCACGCCTATTGTTTCATCCTTCTTCTTCAACTTAAATAACCTGTGAAACAACATCCTCTGTTTTCTAAAAATGTACGCTTCATTACGTACTCCCTTTAATACTGGTAACAACCCCATGACTTTTGCCTTTTCGAAGAACAGAGTTTGGATTTTATCATGCAACCGTCTTCTGAAGCAAAGTCTAAGGTAAAGAAGTGGCAACGACAAATGTTGATCCCATTTGTTGTTGCAGAAAAAAATTGCATTTCATGGGCCGTATCCAACTCCATGAAGGTCGAAACATTTCTCTGGGCAAGCTTTTGATGCGCATTTGTACCATGCTTTAGGCGAAGCTTCTTCCCATTTAAAATCTCTTTCTGATAATTGCAAATGATTGGTTCTCCCAGACCCTTTCTGGCTGCTACAACGCTGGTTGAATGCCACATTTGAATACCACTTAGGTTACCCCATTTCTGAGGCGATATTGCGTCTAAACAAAACATATCTATCGAGGGCTGATGACTTCTCAACAGGAACTTGACAGGTATATTTTCATGAAATACATCAACATGTTTGTCGAAACTACTGCCTTTGTTTCGGTCATGGCTCATTTCATAGAAATACGATTTGGTCCAAACTGGTTTAGAGATCCTTTCCCTTGCATCTCTCTACTAAATGATGCACGGTCGAATGTTGTTTGAAAGGAATTTTTAAGCCCGACCTTGCTCCCCTTTCGCATCGATATTGGGCGAGATGTCTATGGATTTATGGCCTATCAACCAAATCCAGTGGCTCGTCATTTCGGCCTTAGTCAAATGTTGCCTCAGTCTTTATTCACTCGTCATGTCGATATTATCTCGGTTGACAGACAACTAAATGTTGATGTCCACATGACGTACCTTAAGTTTCATAAGGCTACTCAATCCCTTGACCAATTCGACCACTCACTCTTTAACACTGAGTTATTTGACCAGTGATGGTCTCAGATCAAACAAAGTACTCCTCGACACCATGTTTCTTTCAAAGGCTCATCGACGTTTTTAATACTCTGTCAGCTCGACAACCAACGACGCCACTAGCACTAACTTTCATACCTATAAAGCTCAACCTACCGTTTCTGGTGAAACTCTATTCAGGAAACTTCTGCCCATTGGATGGCTATGCATTTCCTATGTTTATTGAGCTTTTGCATTTGAATTTTTTTTCATTTTTTCATTTTTTCATTTTGCTTATTTTATAAAAGAAAATGATTAGTGATTAATTAAATTTGCATTTTTAGTAATAATTATATTTATTTTAATAAATAAATTGATTATTATTTAGTTTTACATTTAATTAATAATGGCATTTGTTTTTATATGGAATTTGTCTATTTGCATACATGGGTATACGTTTCTTTTACTTGAATAAGAGATAGGATCAAAGCAATTTTAAACAAAATGGAAATTTCTCTTTTTATTGTTACTGTATTTTCTTTACAATTTTCATTAAAAAACAAAAAAAAAAAGTATTATATCAGTAGTTACAACATGGAAAAGAGAGAGAGAGAAAAATGATTCTCATCCATCACGACTCGGACTCACGAGTTCCAGTCAGCCATACTCCATACTTCCTACGTATTCCGTCATATGTATCATACAAATACATGGACCATACGCATACGATTCGTACTATTTCAGTTAGTAATTGGGCTTGCCCTTAAGCCCAACAACACTTCACTAACCCATTCCATCACTCTTTTAAAAGAGAATTTTTTTTTGCCATCCCTGTTTTTAAACCTGGTATCCCCGTATTTTCATATTCCGAAAAATATCCCTTATCCTGTTTACTTAAAAAATTTATTTTTTCAATTTTTTTACTGTTGATATAATTAACAAAAAACTAAATTTTTGGTAGGTCAGAGCAAATTTTTGGTACCGATATTTGGCGAATACCGGAAATTCTTTGTAATTTACAAATTTCCGGTACCAATATACCAGATATTTACAAATTACCGTGCGATTTATCGAAAATTGCCAAAAAAATCCGGTATATTTTTTAAAATTACTTCACGTACCGGCAATTCCACATTTCCGATATACAAGTAATACCAAAAAATTCATATTTCCGGCATACCAAAAATTTTGTGAAGCCTGAAATTTTCGATATGGCAGATGAATTGTTATATATTTGTGGTCCTGAATCGACTGCCTCAGCTTCTTCTACGGATTCATGTACTGATCTTACGCAGTACTTCATCACTGATACGGTACACTATTCTTGACTTTATTTAGACGCATTTTGTTATTCTTTTCTAAATTAAGCTAATTAAACGTTAATGCGACTGTCAAATTTTTGAATCACGAGATAAAGTTCTTGAATGAACACGATCAATTGGAAAAACTCATGGTATTGTTGTTGTTACTATCCGAACCGACATTGCTAATGGTATGCGAGGGAGGAATGATAAATTGATTATGGGTTGTGACAAAGGAGGAAATTAAAAAAAGAAAAATGAAGTTGCAGCTCCTTCTGATGGTAATTATTCTATGAAGATTAAATGCCCATTTAGGCTGAGATCTATTCCGAATGGCGATGGCTGGAAGGTGATGGTAAGATGTGAGATGCACAATCATAAACTAGAAAACATGGCTCCAATGTACATCATTTCTGCTTTGAAAGACAAAGATCCAGAAAACCTCACGAGTATTACCCAGATATATAAAGCTAGATCAACATACAAAATGAACAAGAGAGGTGCAATGACAGAAATGCAAATGTTATTGGGTCTTGTTCACCAAGAGAAATAATTGTATTGGTCTAGAAATAAGGATAACTCAGATATGGCGGTTGATATCTTCTGGACACACCCTAATTCTGTGAAGTTTTTGAATATGTTTTCGACAGTGTTGATTTTTGATTGCACTTACAAAACAAATAGGTAATAATTGTAATTGTAATTTCATCACATCTTAAAAATATGCTAAGTGAGTTGGTTGTTGAATCGTCTTCATTTTGTAATTGTGCAGGTACCGGATACCACTGCTTGAGGTTGTTGGTGTTACATCAACAAAATTGACGTTTTCAGTTGCTTTTGCTTATTTGGAACATGAAAGGAAAGAGAACTTCTCATGGGATAGAGAGGTTGAAAGAGATGTTTTATTATGAGAAGTTTCTACCAAATGTCATGGTGACGGATCGGGAGCTTGCATTAATGAATGCCATTGAGTCGGTATATCCAAATGCTTCTCATATACTGTGTATGTTTCACATTTCAAAAACGTTAGCATGGAGTGTAAGGAGTATGTGAAATTAGAGAGACATGAACATGTAATGGATCAATGGAACAACATGATGTATTCAAATACAAAAGACGAATTTGATGTCCATCCTAACCATTTTGAGAGTGTTTGTGGTGATATTCCTAAATTTGTGAACTGTGTGAAAGAAACATGGTTAACACCATATAAAGAAAGGTTTGTTGCTGCATAGACTAACAAAATCACTCATTTAGGGAACACAACAACAAACAGGTACATTATGCTAACATGAAATATGTTGATGTTTATGCATTAAATTGAGAGTTGCTTATGTAATGTGCTTATGATGTATAGGGTGGAGTCAGTATATTGGAGACTGAAAAACATGTTGACTACAAGTCGTGGTGATTTATGTGCAAGCTGGGATGCTGTGAACATAATGTTGAAGTTGCAGTTAGGTTCCATAAGGGTGTCGTTTCAAAAAAGTATCGTCAATATTGATCATAGGTATAACACCCTATTCTATTCTAAGTTACACAATTTTGTTTCAAGACAGTGTATACAACTCATTGGAAAGGAACTTGAAAGAGTCAAATATGTTGGTGCAAGCAAAGAGAGGTGTGCTTGTTACATTAGAACAACACATGGGTTACCGTGTGCATGTCAACTTGCAGGTTTTCAGATTTTGGGCACACCTATACCTTTGGAAACAATTCATGTATTTTGGAAGAAATTGCAAATTGTGGAACATGGGGTGAGTTCTGAAGAGAGCAAGTGGGATTTAGAAGAGGAGTGAGAAGAGTTAAGGAAACAGTTCAATACTCTGGATATTGTGGGTCAAAGGGTGTTGAAAAAAAAGTCTGTGACCTAGCCTATTCATCAACAACTTCAATGTGTCTACCACTAGTGAAATACAAGTCATCAAAGAGAGGAGTTAAGAAGAGTATAAAGGGTACGGAAAGTGATGTGCATCGTGATCCAAGTTAGTGATAATACGTTGAAGCTTCACAACGGAGTCAGACTACGAAGAGGTCATGCACACAACCAAGTGGGTGTCAATCGTCAACCATACCGATTCATAGGGAACCTTGTACCAACTCTGCAAAAGGCGAGTACTTGCCACAATTTCCTGTTTCTTTCATCCATATATCGAAGACATTATTGATGTCAAACCAGATGGAAACTGAGGTTACCGTTATTGCAACTGCATTGAGATGGGACAGATGCGTGTTTTGATGTTAGGAGACAGTTGGATACTCATATCCATCAACACGAGGCATTGTTTTCCAAGGTGTTCTACGACACTATGTCTTATGTGAGGAATTCATTAATCGTGAAACACTTGGGTGCTTAGGGTATGGAGAAATGGACGTCGGTTCCAAATATGGGTTACCCTATTGCTTGTAGATATGGTGTTGTTTTTGTTTCTTTATCCATGAGTCATAGCACGACATTTTTCCCGCTTGCAATACCTATACCCATATACACAAGTCGTCATACAATTGTTGTTGTTGGTTTTGTCAACACAAATCACTGGGTTCTGATATAATTGAAACCATATTGTCCATTGCCTCCTGTCACAGAGCGTTGGAGGAATAATTATTCTGATGTTGCAAAAGGATGAGAATCAGCATATGCGGGTCGGATCAGACATTGGGCAGTACTGTCTGAGGAGTGATTGTATTTTATTTGTAATGCATCTATGTATAACATTAAATATATTTGTAATGAATCTATGTATGACATTAATTATATTTGTAATGCCTCTATGTATGATATTAATTATATTTATGTATTTTATTTAAGTATAAGTTTAAAAGTGTAAAAGATTTTCAAAAAATTTAAGCCCCAGTATTATCGGAAATTCTAAATTTCTGGTACAAAAAATCGTACTGGAAATTTAGAATTTCCGGTATGTATTTCAGTCCATCATAGACCAGAAATTTGAAATTTCCGATACGATTTTTTGTACTGGTAACTTTCTCACAATTTATGGTATTTATCACAAAATTTCTAGTACATACTGAAAATTTCAAAACTTCCGATAATTTACAGGAATATTTTGGTAAAAATACCCTGCATGAGAGTGTAAGGTATAAGTGGGGTGTAGCAGGAAAAATCATCCTTTTAAACCACGCACCACTTTAAAAGAAAGTTAATTTTTGTTATTAATTAAACTTCAACTATATTGATAATTAATTAAATCTAATTAATGATATTAATTATTGTTTAATCCAATTAATTAAATAAATAAATTTTAATTGATTAATTAAAATAATACCATGATAAAATCAATCCCTTTTCAAAATATAAAAACAATCTCTTTGTTTATTTTTGGTTTAGAGTTTAAAATTAATATTTGTTTAAGTGTGTTTACTTGGTTGCAAATTGCTATGTTGCTTTATTTTGATATTTGCTTGATTATCTATATTTCTCTAGCATTATTATGTTGTGTTTAATTTTATTGTTAATAAAAAATAAAATAAAAACTTAAAAATAAGTGTTCATCCAAAATAAATATTCGATCCAATGTCGACCCATTTTCTCACCTTTATAAGTCGATTGCTTTTGGATCGCTATCAACCTCTTATATTTTCCACTCAAATCATTTTCATAATAAACTCATTTCACAGCAAAAATACAAAAAAATAAACTAAGACCTTGGTTCACCACCAAGACTTTGGTTCAGCAATCTTATGACACTTTTCGCAAACTTATAAACAATCTAAACTCATCAAATTTCACTCACGTGCGAACCTTTTGCAAACTTGTCGCTTAATTGCGACTTCCATCACTCAAATGCGATTAAACTCTTTTCACAAATAAAATCAACCAATCAACAAACATTTTAGTTCACCGAGAACTACGTAAGTTCAGACTTTCCTGTAGCACTTGGGGAATACGTAGGCACAAGATGGAAAGTCTTGGCGATCCCACTTTAAAAAAAGAGAGAGAATATTTTCCTTTTTTTCTAACATAATAAAAGCAAGCAAACATAAGCCAACATTCGATTACAAGACTAGTTAAATTGGTCTCATTGAGTACAACAGAAGTGAGGGGTGCTAACACCTTTCCCTTACTTAATCAACTCCCAAACTCTAATTAAGTTTCGATAACCATTCTTCAATTGTTTGTGTCTTTTACTAGATATTTTCCCTTTCCTTTTAGAATAAATAAAATTTGATGGCGAATATGTTTGCATTTCGAATGTGTGATGCACTCGAGTATTTTTCGCGCAAATATATATTGTGCCAGTATGTCCCATGCAGCCTTCACCGTTGTTGAATAACCGATTTTCTCAAACACATTCGCATCCACACACTGATGGATGTAGAACAACACTTTTTGGTCTTTCTTTCTCGTATCTCTTTGCACGTTATTTGTTCATCCGTCACATCTGCAACAACCATAACGTAATTGTCGATCACAAGATCAAGAACGTATTGAGCACCAAACAAGACATGCATTAGAATCATCTAATGATTCCAATTCGTTCCATCAAACACTAGAAGCCTTGTATTTAAGATATTTATGCCGTTCATCTTCGCTCATGTGCACTAAAACTCACTCAGATCTCAGATATCACCAAATATTCATGTTTTTCGATCCTGGAAAATCAAGAAATGCAATTCTGATAGTGAATTCAATGCAAATACAAGAAACGAAATCAATCACACACGCGTCACGTACATTCGTGTTTCCCTATGAATCAAACCGGAGCTCTAGATACCAATTGTTGGAGCACAATGTTGAAGATAAAAATGAATATGGAAGAAGAGGGAGAAGATAGAAAAATGTAACAAACTCTCAATGGTGAGAAATTCAGTTGTGATACTACTAATTATGAAATTCACTTACAAGAGTTGTTTAAATACTGAAAATAAATTACCACGTAGACAAAAAAAAAACTAAGCTAAGCTAAGCTAACACTTCTAATAAACAGCTTCTATAGAAGCTTCTAACTAACAATCTCAAAAGTTACTGCTTCTGACTAAACAAAGCTTTTGACTAATTCAGGTTTTTGAATATGAAATACTTATAAGAGCTCAGACACCATTGATATGTTCAACCATTCTCTTGAGTTAAAAAAATATTCTTCAAATTGAAATTTTTTCTTTTGACTTTTAGTTTTTAAATTCCTTTCGTCAACAATGTCATCATTTAACCATTTAAAATTTTTTATAACATTTGTCAATGTGATTTATATAGTTTCTACAACTCCAAATTTCCTTATAAAAATTTAAATTGGACATTTTAGTCACTGATCATAGAATGCATTTCTCCTAGGAGTAACATTCTCTCCTCTTATGTTTTATTAATATAGACACACCAAAACCTAAGTTTTGTTTGATTGACTTCAAACTACATTTGGACATGTCGTTTGACATATTCAATAAAAGATGAAAATGAACCTGCAATTTTGAAGATAGACAGAGGACGAAAATGAAGAACAAAGCTCGAAACAAAAAAGGAAAAATAATTTAGATCGAAAAATGAGGACGACAATGAGCGATTTTGAAGAAAATGAGCACATTACGAAATTGGTTGAACAAAAATGAAGATGAACTCTAAAAATGTCTTGCATACGATCTAAAGTGATATACAGAAGATGAAAACATTATATCCCTGAATGGTGGGAAATTAAGAAAAATAACATAATAATACATAGCAGATATATAACTCCCCTCACTTGTAAGAACCTTGAGGATCAACAATAAATATAAGATGTCAAATCGAACAAATAAAGGCACAAAAGAACACTGATATGTTTAACATGGAAAATCCCTCAATACGAGAGTAAAATTTACGAGAAGTGTAAACCAAAGAAATAGCTCCACTATAATCAGTTAAGGTTACAATAGAGTCTTTAAGTGATTCACAAAATGGTGATAACAACCATAAATTACAATGCAAACTAACTTACAAATAAGAATCCAAAAATTTGAAAAATTACCCAAATCTGCAGCTTCAATGCGAAGCAATTATATCTCAGTCTTGAGTTCTTGTTGAAGGTCCCAATGGTAAGAAGTCAGATATAGGTATTGTGAACCTACCCTCCAAGTTTGAGCTTGATCTGATGGCTAACAAATCGGGGATCGTTAATTTAGTGAGACTGGTGCAGGAAAAATGGGAATGAGTTTCTCTCCTTTTTCTCTCTATTTTTCTTAACCCTAAATTGACACTCTCCACATAAATAAGTGATACAAATGGGCTATTCATATTTATGTATTTTTCTATATAGGAAGGGAGCCGAAGCCCAATAAATCTCTATCTCACACCTATATGGAGGAAATCACCAAACCGAGGATATCACAACAAGCTTCAAATTTGCCTCATGATAACGTTTTAGTCATCATATTCGAACCATTATCATATGTATGAAATTTATCTAACTCCAACAACTTAGCATCCAAAACATAACGTATCCAATGATATCTCACATCAATGTGTTTGGACCTATTATAAAAAGTTGGATTCTTGCCAAGATAAATAGCGTTTTGACTATAAACAAATATAACATATTTTTCTTAAACAAAACTAATCTTCTACAAAAATTTCTTCAACTATAGTAACTTTTTGCATGTTTTGATAATGGCATTAAACTCAACCTCTTTAGTAGAGATAGCTACACACTTTTGCAATCTGGATTTCCAATGCACAACTCCCTCTACAAATTTTATCATATATCCCGAAGTGGAGTTTCTGGAATCAATGTATCTAGCCATATCAGGCTCGGAGTATCCGACTAGAGTAGGCTTATATCCTCCAAAGCAAAGCCTCGTATAATTAGTACCGAAAAGATACCTTAAAATCCATTTTACAACATTCCAATACTCTCAACCTGAAGTTGACAAAAATCTACTGACTATACCAATAACATGTGCTATATCTGGGCTTGTACATACCATTGCATACATTAAACTACCCGCAACAGATGTATAAGGAACTCATTTCACATCAAACGCTTCATCTTTACTTGAAGGACTTTGATGAAAATGCAATTTGAAATGAGTAGCAAGAGGAGTGCTTACCTCCTTAGAACTTTCCATTTGAAATCTTTCTAGAACTCTTTCGATATAATGTTCTTGTGACATCTAAAGTTTCTTATCCTTTATGTCACGCACGATTCCAATGCCAAGAATCTTTTTTAGCTGCTCCCGTTTCTTTCATGGCAAATGCCTCTCCAAATTTCTTTTTGAACGTGTTAATGTTAGAAATATTTTTCCCTACAATAAGCACATCATCAACATATAACAACAAGACAATAAAGTCCTCATTAGAAAATGTTCCAACAAAGACACAATGATCTGTAGCAGTCTTCTTGTATCCTTGATCACACATAATGTGAAGTAAAACCTCTCCAAATATTAGTTTTGATGAAGACAAACTTAGAAGAAAATGATCATAGCAAAAGAATGGATAAAGTCTCAAGTAAAAGTCCAAGCATCATGTTCAAATTCAAGCAATTACATTTGAAATTTAAAGCATCATGTTCAAGACTTTAATTCAAGGCTATTGGCAAACTTTTAGAATGTATAATAACAATGCCTTATAATTACTTAAGTCTTAGATGCTCAAAGATCTAAAAATATTTGCATAGCATACTCTTGTGATCACACAATTTTTCAAAGCAAAAATCTTAGTTTTTCTATTGTGCAATCGATTTGCACTTATGTCCAATCGATTGCATACTGAGTGTTTTGTGTAAAATTTCAATTTTTAAGCTTCTGACTTTGGATGCAATCGATTTGCATTTGGAAGCAATCGAATGCATGTTGTACGTTTTTCAAATTTAAGCCATTTTAACTAAGTGCAATCGATTTGCGTATTAGTGCAGTCGATTGCTCACTGAAGGATTTTAAAAAATATGGCTGTTGGAAGGTAATGCAATCGATTTGAATATATGTGCAATCAATTTCACACTGCACGAATTTGAAAAATCATAATTTTTTCATGCACCATTCCATGAACCCTTTCATTTAAACATTGTCTCTAATCTTGACAATTAATTATGATATTTCAAAAAGGTGTCATGAATATATAAATACAAAATTTTTCAGAATTACTCTTTACCTCTTTCAATTAATTATCATTCAAAATTTCAAAATTCACATTAAAGTGTTCCTCTTTCATACAAGATTTTTCTGTATACTTTCATATTATATAAACCAGAAAATCATGAGCAATCTATTTCTCTAAGTCATTGTGAATTATTGTTATTGGAAGGGAAGATCAAGTATAATGATAAATCACTCAAAGTGATATTGTTCTACAATCTTACAAAGTCAAAAAATCTTGTTGTATCCATTTCTTATTTTTAGGATTGTTGAAAATAAGAAACATTGGCACTGTATTATTGATGTCCAGGATTGTTGGAAGCAATTGTGTACATTGAAGAGGATTGTTCTTCTTGCTCTTAGTGTTTAAATCTTAAAGGTTTTAAAATCCTTTGATCTCCCTATAGGTTAGATAGTAAGCATCACCATGGGTGTGAATAGGCTGTACAATCATTCTAACTATAGTGAAATCTCTTACATGTTGTAAGGGGACTGGACGTACTCTTGGACTATTGGGGGAACCAGGATACATCCTTGTGTTCTTTACTTTTCCGCATTTACCGTTTTTCATCATATCATAACCAGAAAAGAAAGACACACTTGTAAAAATTTCATACACCAAACCAGAAATAGTAGAACAAGTATTCATAAAACCGATAAAATTTTTAAAGACCTAATTAAGCCCCCTCTTAGGCGGACTTTGAACTTACGCATAACAGACTCAAAGTTCTTGTACCATTTCCTTGGAGCTTACTTCAACCCATATAGAGTCTTTCTAAATCTAAAAACACGATCTTCTTTGCCTTTACCTTGAAAACCATCAGGTTGTTTCATGTAGACTTCTTCCTCCAAATCACCATGAAGGAAAGCCATTTTCACATCCATTTGCTCAATCTCAAAATCAAGAGTTCAACTAAACTCAACACGGTTCTGAATGATGAAATCTTTAAAACAGGTGAGAAAATCTCATTTAAATCAACACCCTTTCTTTGAAGAAAATATTTCACCACTAATATGGCTTTATATCTTGGAGGCCTAGAGTTGCTCTCATGTTTAACTCTATAAATCCACCTTTTTCCAAAACCAGTTTGCCTTTAGGAAACTTCACTAAATCGTAAGTGTGATTATCATGCAATGATTTAATCTCATCATGCATTGCATCCAACCACCTTTAATTTTCATCACTTTTCATGGCCTCTTGAAAATACTCAGGTTCACCCTCATTAGTCAAGGTCACATACACATTAGAGTTATACCTTGTAGAAGGTTGTCTTTGCTTGTGAGACCTCCTAAGTTTAACTTGAGATGATTATGGAGCTTCATAAAGATTCTCATCTTGCGACATATATCTCTCCCCTTCATTATCATTAGTTGCAATATTACCTTATATTCAAGTTTTTGCATCTAGATTGTGACTAGGTAATCGAATTGGATTAACATAAGACAATCTGGTATCTTTATTAGGCGTAGTCTTCTCTACCTTAACAATGCCTTCAATATTTTGGTTTTCCATGAATACTACATCACGACTTCACATAAGCTTCTTCCCTACAGGATCATACAACCTGTAACCAAACTCATATTTCCCATAGCCGATGAATATACGTTGTTTTGACTATGCATCTGACTTGGATCTTTCATCCTTTGAAATATGCATAAAAGTCTTACAACCAAAGACTATCAAACGATCATACTTAACATTCTTTCCAAACCAAATCTTACTTTGAGCTTCACAGTTCAAAGCAACAGTAGGATTGAGATTAAGAACAGGCACCACCGTGTAAAGTGCCTTACCCCAATAATTATTTGGCAGCTTAGCTTCTGAGAGCATATACCTTACTCTCTCAATTAGTATTCAATTAAGTATCTCTACTAAGCCATTCAATTTATGATTTTTAGGAGGATTACTTTCATGTGTAATACCATGATTCTTAAAATAGGCATCAAATGGTCCACAACACTCACCACCAGTACGAGACCAAACAAATTTCAGCTTTTCGTCTGCCCGCCTCTCTACCAAAGCATAAAATTCTTTGAACTTCTCCAACACTTGGCCTTTTGTCTTCAAGGCATAAACCCATAGTTTCTTGGAACAATCATCAATAAAGGTAACAAAATAAAGTTCACCACTCAAATATTTTGACTTCCTTAAGGGAAGTGACAAGTTCAAAATAGTCGTTATATTTGTGTATATTTTAGTGGTACTTATCGACTTATTTTGTTGTAATCCTTTGAATAAACCCCATTTTGTGTGTGTATTTGTATGTATTGAGTATAATAGTGTTTTTGTGTAAATATAATATTATTCATAAGTTTACATATCTTTTATAGGTATTCATTCATATATGGAGCATGAGTAATAAAGTGTAGAAGACACGACTTCAAACGCACAATTTTGAGCAATTTATTAATGAATAAGGGTCAAATTAAAGAAGATAAAAATCATGAATTTGAGTGATATTTAGGCATGGTTAGATAGATAATTGAATAAGCTTTCCAACTCTTCAAACCAGACGCAAATCAGAGTTAGTTATAAACATATACCTCACAAATCTTGATTAGGGATGGATATATATTAGTTTCTAGATTCTAGAGATAGATTTATAGCTAATAATCATTGTGGGTATCAGAGCTTAATGCCTCTGTGTTGGTTGTGTCGTTATGAGAGATCGTCGACGCGAGTAGCACGATTGACTTATGTGTTGTTGAGGTTGGTTGAGAGATCGCCATTGAGGTGATACCGTTGGTGATGTGTTTGATACATGATGACATCTATGAGGATTGTAGGTTGAGTATAACGGGTCGATAGGTTTAAGTTTGTGAGGAGTGGATTAAATGCATGCTTGATAAGTTATTGCTTTTCTTTTGTTTGCATTTATTTTCTGTTCATATACTTTTCTTTCTATACAAACAACCCATTCAACCCCTAAACTCATTAATGAAAGCTTTGTCGAATGCCGAATCGATATCGCTAATCTCTGTGGACATGATACGATATAACCTATATCATCTAGTACAATAATACTTACTTTTTGCTTGCCGATTTACCACTTTAGCAAAATGGCGCCGTTGTCGGGGATTGATATTTTTATTATTGTGCATCGCGATAATTCCTTTGTTTTTGAGTATTGTAATTAATGTATATGTTGTATAGAATTTGTAATTGAACTTTTTTATGTTTAATTGTACATTTATTTGTATATGTTTATCAAACTTTTAAATTTTACATGTTTTACATATTTGTGAATTTTATACATAATATACTTGTTTCTTTTCACGTTTGCCACATATGTCGTTAAATGTGTAGTTCCGGTTAGAGCTCGAAGAGATGAGAGCAATGGCGAGGGTGAAGCATTTGGCTCATTCGAAGCAACGTGTGGGTTATAAATATCAGGTGTCGAGCTTACGACGTAAAACAAACATGTTTTACTGTTTTTCATTTTTGTTAGTTTAGGTAGTGTGCTGATTGTTGTTTAAACAAGTTAAAATTGGACCTGTTTTACTTTCTTAAATTTCCACTTTTCAACTTTTTTATTTCACTTTCATCCATTTGTTTTTGTTGTTGTTTGGACTCGAAGTTTGTTACGATAGCTTGAAGTGCATTTGGTGATTTTCCAAGATTGAGTGTTTCAACTTGCAGATGTATGGTAATGACATTTTTTTGAAGTTGGGACACGTCAGGTACACATTTATCAATTTCTATAGCATAATATGTTTAGGAAACTTTTCATCCGTACAAATTTCATGTTATTCATTATTTTTGCATTACTTACTTTTTGATTGAATCTCTTTGGCTCCCTTTTTACCCCAAAATATGAAGAAACTTTTCATTGTTCATATATGCTGGAGGCCACAATTCTTTCTTTAACTGTATTTCATTATGTTTAATCTTTTGTTTGTGTTCATTGTATGAAAGCATGGAAATGATCAAGGCATTTTGTTTGATTTTGAGGACAATTACCTAACCAAATAATTAATTCACCTTATGAGTGTGTGAACTTTTATTAACCCTTTTTGAGCTTTTTTTTGTCAATGTCCATGTTATTTTTGAACTGAATGCTTGTCTATGAGTGTTTAGTTTTGTCCTTTTTGAATGAACATTGATTCTTTGTTTTCTTGAATCCTGAACCATTGTTTTTGGTTCGAATTTGTACCTTGCCTTAGAAATTAGGTAATATTCATACATTGATGTTGGTTGAATTCAAGTTGGGGAGAACAATGTTTGCTCACTTATGTTGTTTATTGTTATGAGGTTGTGAAAGAGAAAAAATAAATGAAAAGAAAAAAGAAGTGAAAAAGAAAGATTAGAAAAAAAATATGAAAACGTTTTTAAAAAAGAAAAAAACAAAAAGAGTATGGAAGAATATTGTGATAATAAGTGATGTGTGTTGATGTGACAATTTGGAATTATGAAGAAGTGTGATTGAAATTTTGTGTTTGAGTTTTTGTTAGTTTATCACTCCCTTAGGTTTAGGCAAGTTTTTGTTTCGATTAGCTTTAGGACTTATCCCTTGTTTGTTAACCAAGCCACATTACAACCCTAAAAACCCCTTGTGATTCTTGCCTTTATATTTTAAATGTGAGTTTTTGGATGAATGCATAATTTAGTCTTTTGTTTGCAAGATTGTTGGATGAGTGTTTATGTCCCACACTTTTGAGTGTTCTTCAGCTACCGATGAATTTTTTACTAGGTGTGATTCATGATTAAGCTTGTTTTGCTTTAGAATATTTAGCATGATTTTTGTACTTCAAATTTATTTTGTTTATATGTTGTCGTAAAAGAATAGTGGTAAGTATTTACTTTACGTGTGCGTTTTTTGTTTGAACCATACATTTGTTTTCCGTTTTAAAAGCATGTTGATTTGTGATTCTTTGATTTTTGATTTTTGTTTCTTTAATTTGTTTGATTTTGTTTTAGGACAAAAAATGTTTTAAGTTGGGGAGATTTTGATAAGTGCAAAATATTCGTTATATTTGTGTATATTTTAGTGGCATTAGTTGACTCATTTTGCTGTAATACTTTGAATAAACCTAATTTTGTGTGTGTATTTGTACATATCGAGTATAATCGTGTTTTTATATAAATATAGTATCATTTGATATTTTTTCATATCTTTTATAGGTATCCATTCATATTTGAAGCATGAGGATTAAAGTGTCGAAGACACGACTTCGAACGCTCGATTTTGAGTAATTTATCAACGGATAATCAAATTGAAAAAGATAAAATCATGAATTTGAGTGATAACTAGGCATGGTTATATATATAATTGAATAAGCTTTGCAATGCTTCATACCGGGTGCAAATCAGAGTTACAGTTCTCAAGTTATGGCGAAAACAAGTGCTGATTTTTTTCAACACAGCATAGAGCGCGCTAAGCGCCCACAAATCAGGCTAAGTGCGCCCCGCGACTTTGATAATCCTTAAATAGGGTAAAAAAACACATTTTTAGGTTATGGGTTGGGTATTGTTGAGTCCCAACACCATCAAACCCTTTTTTTTGTAGAGAGAGGTTAAAAAACATCAATTGGGGTTGCATCTAGTCGAATCGGAGATGGATTCTCACCAATCAACTTGAAAACTCGAGAAGTGTTGGTTTATCTCTTTTTCTTATTTTTTCAAACTCTATTTTGTTGGGTTATGTTTGTATACGTACTTTGAACATATGTATATTTGTTGATCATGGTGTTGTATAAAGCTTGTTTTACAATTCATTGTTGATTTCTTCTTTAATCTTTTTGCTTTATGTTTGGATTTGGATCGTTATAGACATATACCTCACAAACATTGATTAGGGATGGATATATATTAGTTTCTAGATTCTAGAGATATATTTAGAGCTAATAATAATTGTGGGTATCAGAGCTTAATGCCTCTGTGTTGGTTATGTCGTTCTGAGAGATCGTCGATGCGAGTAGCACAATTGACTTCTGTGTTGTTGAGGTTGGTTGAGAGATCACCACTGAGGTGATATAGTGGGTGATATGTTTGATACATGATTACATCTATGAGGATTGTAGGTTGAGTATAACGGGTCGATAGGTTTAAGTTTGTGAGGAGTGGATTATATGCATGCTTGATAAGTTATTGGTTTTCTTTTGTTTGCATTTATTTTTCTGTTCATATATTTTCCTTTTCATACAAACAACCCATTCAAACCCTAAACTCATTAATGAAATATTTATCGAACGTCGACTCGATGACGCTAATCTCTGTGGATGCATCCGGTAAAATAATACTTACTTTTTGCTTTCCGCTTTACCGCTTTAACAGAAGGACATCTCTTGAAAGATACTCTAGTTTGTTTACCAACCAAGCAATGAGAAAACTTATCCAAATATGCATTCTTTAACCCAGGAAGAATATCCTTTTTGGCCAAAACATTCATCCATTTTCACTAATATGACTAAGTCTTCGGTGTCATAAAGATGCTTCCATGTCTATAGCATTCACATTGTCCCTAGCAACCAAAGATTTTGTATAATTAATTTAGAAAGCTTCTCCCCTCTAGCCACAACCAAGTTACATTTAATGAGTTTCCACTTACCATAACCAAATTGATTGTCATAACCACAATCATAAAGCATATGCACAAAGATCAAATTAAAGCGAACATCAGAAGCATGTTTGACACCTCTAAGCAACAATTGCATTCCGATGTTGGTTTGCAAGCAAACATCATCAAAACCAATTACCTTAGCTACACCATTATTAACCATGTTTAACAGTCCAAAGTCACCAGAAGTATAAGATGTGAAGAAATCCTTCCTTGGTGTATGCAATGTAGCACCATTGTCAACTATCCTTATGCTTCCGTCTGATACGAGATTAACAGACTCATGATCACGTAGAATAACAAGGTCATTACAAGTAGAAGTAGTAACACGATAATTATCTCTTTGTTTAGAATTACCTTTGTTATCCCTTTTCCACTAATAACAATACTTTTGTATGTGTCCTGTTTTGTGACAATAATGACATTTCAGATTCTTGTATCGTAGTTTGGACATGATTTTGTTATCCTATCTATCTCCCTTCGGTTCCTTTTTCCTACTTCTACCCTATTTTCAATGACAAGTACCACATATTAAGATTAAGAACCTTATGTCTTCATTCTCATATCCTCATTAAGAATACCACCCTTAGCTGTTTCCAAAGAAACAACACCTCTAAGAGCTGAACTTGCGATAAAAATTCGAAACGTTTCCCAAGACTCTGGTAAATATAGCAATTTAAATAGTCCCAAAAGTCCACCATCAAATTTAATACCAATTCTTGGCACATGATCAAGGATGTAATGCCCCGAATTTAATTAATATTTAATTAAGTTAACTAAGGACTTAATTAATGGAAGTTGTCGAAATTGGGATTTATCGGTATTATTCTAAGAGGAGAAATTGGATTATTATGTTGTTTGAGTTGTTAAGTGGATAGTTGGGTTAAATAGTCGGTTTAGTCGGAAAATTATTATTAGAAATAATAATTGAATATTAGAATATTACTTATTTAGTTGAGCTTAATTATTGTGTGAGAAATAACAAGTTGGAGGTATGAATAATAGGCCCAATAGAATATTATTATTATTATTATTATTATTATTATTATAAGTTGCATTTAAAAATAAGAGGAAGGAAGAAATCAGTACGTGAGAGAAAGAAAAGAGGAACAAGGGTTTGGAGGAAACTGCCGTCGGAAGAAAATTGTAAATCGAAAGCCAAATTGGAATTCGACCGGAAATTATAGAGAGACTGTCAATCCAAGGTAAGGGTGAGGTTCAATATCTAGAACCGGGTATATGGTAAATTGTATGTGGGGTTAGAGTGTATGAATTCTACCAAGGATTAATTGTGTTTGTGTTGCATTGATTTGATGAAATTAATTTGTTGTTCTGGTGATTGTTGTTGTGTAGATTGTCGTTGTTGTACTGACTATGGATATGAAAATTGAATGGAACCGATTGATAATATTTCTCTCTGTAGAATAAGAATATGTTGTTCTGGTATGAACATTTGGGATCGAAGCTGATAACACAGGAAATTGGGTTGAAAAACTACGTTGAAGGAAAGTCGTGACGACCGTCATAGGAAGCCCTGCCGAGCGGCAATGAGGGTGCAAGAGGCATGTTCCGATTGACACATGGTGTATTAGGAGGGAGTATGCTGTTCGGCATACTGTGTGTAGGAGGCACATGAATTTTTGTCTTCTTCTTCCTGTTATATTTTGTTTTGTTTTGTGTCGTTCATGTAGCAACATGTTTCAATTAAATTTTTCTATAAGATGTGGCAGTAGTAAGTAGCTATCCTTTTATACCCATTTAGTACATTAATACTTATAATATTAATTGTAACAAGCTAATAAAACATGAATATATGATGAATAATAATACTGAAGCATCCCATAGTAAGAGTCAATGGATTCAATTAGTTACTTAGTCTAATACAATTTCATATTTGGCAAATGGTTGGTAGAAATTGCAGTAGTAGCATTTGAAAATTGAATTAGCAGAGTCTATTAATTTAGCAGAATGAATAAAACATAAAACCCTTGCAGTTGAACATTTAAGAGAGGTAGCAGATGCAATTAATTAATTATAGAATAGTTAAAGTAGAAGAACTATTGGTAATTAGTAGTAAGTTATTAAATGAATGGCAAGTAAACCAAGTTGATAGTAGCAATATGTTTGAATTGTGGTTGCAAGGAATAGTTGTTTTGTTCACTTTAATATGGAATTAATGGAATAACGTTGTAACATGTTGACAGAGAACTATTTGAAAAACAATGATTGTACAGAGTAGAGTAAAAGGTAATGTACCAGAATAGTATTAAATAGTAGGTTCAGTTATTAAGTGAATAATAGTAGCTGTGTTGCAGATAACAATATATAAAAACAATACTGATTAGTAGATTTAAGTGGTATAATTAGATAGCCGGAATTAATTGGAAATTGTCGGATTAATTAGTATACACTTGTAAGTATTTTTGGTTGGTTTTGTTTTTGTTATAATCATGTTGAATAAGTTGATTTGCAGGTGAAGTCGAATTAAGTTGAATTGTTCCAGTTTATGGAATTGTGTTGTTGTTTATTGCTATGATTAAGTCGTTGTTGAATTGCGTTGTTGTTGCTGAGTTGCTGTTGTTATAAGTTGTTATTGATATATTGATGAAGTTGTAGGCTTATGGCTATTGTTGAAGCGACGAAGAGTACCTTTATTTATTTGTATAGCGACAATATAGGCTTATGCCTTGCGATGTTAATTGTTGTTGTTGTATGTGATGTTGCATTCATAGAGTCACATACATTTGCGTACTTTGCGATGGCCTGGATTGGCAAACTACGACGAAGTCTTATGCCTTGGCCTTGATGGCAACACGATGATGTTGAAGGCTTATGCCTTGGTCTTGATGGAAACACGATGACGATGAAGGCTTATGCCTCATAATATGATACGTAGCACTCGGGGGGTGGGTGGGGGGAGGGGGTGGGAATGAACGATAGTCGTTTCTTTTGTTGTTTCATTTGTTGTTATTACTTTAGATGTTGATGTTGATGTTATATTGTAAGTCGTATATTATAAGTTGTTATGTTGATGTGTTGGTTGATTAAATTTGTTTGTTGTTATTAAGTTGTGTTGATTTAAGTTGTTATGTTGATTGATTAAAGTGTCTTGTTGTTATTATTAAGTTGTTTACTGGTTATTGCATAATTGATGTTATAAAATGGTGATATTCGTATGATCTAATCTATTATATTGTTTACCATACGCTTGTTTATATTGGTTGATATCTCACCCCTTCTATTGTGATGTTGCCTCTACGTGGGTAACGTGCAGGCAATGAAGAAAAAGTTTTGGTTGTTGTTAGTTTGAGCCGGTGTAATGGCTCTGATACGTAGCACTCAGGGGATGAATGATAGTCGTTTCTTTTGTTGTTATTACTTTAGATGTTGAATTAAAAGTTGAAGTTTATGAAAGTACTTGTTGTTATCTTATACTAAGTTGAAGTCGCTTTTGCTGAATAAAAGAAGCTTAGTGAATTGAAGATGAACATGATATTATGATATAAGTTGAAATTGTGATTTCTTCGCGTAGTAATAATAAGTTGTTTTCTTTTCAAGAAGATTAATACAGGTTGTTTGAGGTTCACCCAAGTATGTTGTGCTATGTATCTATGTGCTGAATGTGATTAATTGCCGTTGTTTTAAGTCGAAAATGTGATATCACAATTGTTGGTTGGAAATTTTATACTCTGATTTGTTTATAATTACCGGGTAGAAATTGGGGTGTTACAAAGGTGCCCTTGACATTCACTCAAGTGATATATAATAGAAGTCCCTTCTTTATACTTCAAACTTCAGAACTATTCAACAAGAACAATTTATTATTCTCTGATTTAGAGGCATACGGGGAATCTATCTACTCCCATAAAGTTTTTCCATGTGCCTCATTAGCAATATAATTATAAACATTATCTTCTATATATTGCCGAATAAAACCACATAGAATTTGGCTTTGCAGAACTAAAAAACAATAAATGTAATTTCTTCACAAATATTAACTCTTTCATCTCTCCCTTCTATAAATAGTAATTAGAACCATTCAATAATACCATCTTCATCTTTAAATTTAACTTCATCATTCAAACAAGTAAAATAACCCGCTCGATATGAGAAAAAACCACAGTAAAAATATGAGACGAAACAAAGAAATAGCTCCACAATAATCAATTGAGGTTACAAGAGAGTCTTAAAGCAATTCAAAAAATAGTGATAACAACCGCAAATCACAAAACAAACTAGCTTATAAATAAGAATCCAAAAAGCTAAAAAAATTACCCAAATCTGCAGATTCAGTTCGAAGCAATTATCTCTTAGCTTAGACTTCTTTTTGAATATTTCAATGGTCAAAAGTTAGATATAGGTGTTGCGAACCTACCGTCCAAATTTGAGCTTGAACTGATGGATAAAAAATCAGGCATCGTTGATTTAGTGAGACTGGTGCGTAAAAAATAGGAACGAGTTTCTCTCCCCTTTCTCTCTTTTGAGTACTTATTTTCTCTTTATTTTTCTTAATCCTAAATAGACACTCTCCACTTAAAAAGTGAGATAAATGAGCTATTCATATTTGAATCTTTCGCCACATAAGAAGGGAGCCTAAGCCCAACACTGAATGCCAAGTCACTCTGATGAAATATACCAATTAAGGCGCGTTTGATTTGCTAAAAAAATAAGGGATTAGACAACACAACTATAGTTGTATTACGTTGATTTAAAATATGTTTACGGAACAGAACGCAAATCAGGATTAAGATTGGATAAAAGTTCAAATTTTTGTCCCTCACAAAATCATGGGACAACTTTTTGCCACTGATACAAGTTATTTGAAATACGAAAATACCCTTTTATTTTTTACTAAAAATATATATTCTCTCTCATTCTCATATATTAATATTTACCATATAAAAAATACTCTTAAGCCTCTAATATAAGTTATTTAAAAGACAAAAATACCCTTTTATTTTTTATTAGTATAGTTTATTTAAAATAAAAAAATATAATTTTATTTTCTAGTAAAAATTTATATTCTCTCTCATTCTCCTCTATTAATATTATGAAATTTGTCCCTAATACAAGTTATTTAAAAGATGAAAATACTTTTTTTTTTCCTACTAATACAAATTACTTAAAATACAAAACTACACTTTTATTTTCTACTTAAAAATGTATACTCTCTCATTCTCCTCTATTATTGTTTACAATATAAAAATACTTTTTTGTCTTTAGTACTATTTACTAAAAGATAAAATACTCTTTTATTTATTTTATATATATATATATATATATATATATATATATATATATATATATATATATATATATATATATATATATATATATATATATATATATATATATATATATATATATATATATATATATATATATATATTTAAAGGCAATGAAACAATCAAATCGTTATAATTTTCGCAAGATAAGTCAAAGATTGAAAAATAAGCTACCGGATTTTGGGAAGTGGAATTAGCTAAGGGGACAAAATGAATTTTTTAATTTCTTTTCTGTGTGAATATGTAATAACTAATAAGAGAGTAGACTTTGTGGAGGCATAAGTGGAAATATAATCACAACATCCAATTAAAAGTACACATCTAATGCAATCAATTATGTGGTGGAAAAAACACCCCAGAATGCATGGAGCACAGCCAACGCGGCTTAAAAATAGTTTGGATCAGATAGTTTATGTTTATGTGTTTCTGTCTTTTACAAGATATTGTTATACTTATTATTTAATAAGATTTGAAAGCGATTTTCTTTTTTGACAGTGATATAATCTTAAAACAGATATGATAAACAAAGTCATAGATAGATAGATATGATTGAAAACTAGTAAAAACAAGTTTCCAATCAACTTATCGTACTTCATTTATTATTACTATAATTGTGGTTATTGATGACATTCTAGTGCAGACAGGTGCTTGGCTTTGCTTAAATGTATTTTTTTAAGGCAAAAGTTTACATTGTGTTCAAAAAAAAAAAAAGAGGCAAAATTTACATTATGTTATTGAATAATATCTGTGCTTAATTTTTATTCTAATCACACATTCTATACATGCAAAAAGAAATAGGATTGCATGTAATTAAAAGATCTTACCATTAAAGGTTGTATGTGGTACTTAAATTTACAAAAAGGTAAATAATCGTCTCCACACGATACACTAATATTCATACGATACACTAATATTTCGAACAAAAAGAAGGGCAAATAATTGTCTCTAGGTGATACACTAGTACTTAGATCAATCATAAAGATAGATAATCGTCTCCCAGTAGTACACTAGTACTTAGATCATATTGTATAAAAGAGTTATCTACAAACTGTTCGATACCCAAATGAATGACGATCAACTCTGAAACATGGATATTTGTAAAATGGTGAATTATTAGTACCTAGTACGCACTTGTACTGGGTACACGTATCCTATTCGTGGTACTTTTTTTATTCAGTTTTGAGTGAAATACTGAATTTTCTCATATATCAATCTAGTATATTTAGGGAAGGTAATATATGTCTTAATTTGTCTGATTCTTTTTTTTTTTTGAATCCATTCCTAATTGTATAAGGGTGGATTTTATAAAGATTAGACTAGGATTGCCATTCTTTAAGTTTGTTTCTCATTGATAGGGTTTTGGTTTATGACCCCTATCTTTTTTGTCCTGTTTCTTTTTTAATGGAATCTTCATTAAAAAAAATTTAATAAATTTTTTGTATTTTAAATTCTCTGTTATTGAATCATAACCGTATTTTTAATTTTTTTTTAAACTTTTATATTTAAGTTTTGATGTGAATCGAACAATTTAGTTCTCTTCACATATATTTTATATAAAAAATTTATTAACATACCCGTATCTTAATTGTTTTAAATATTATCGTATCCTTATCGATAATACCCACACCGGATACTGTACCCGGATCATAGCCTATCAATATGATATTAGTTGATATTGGATTATCTAATTATTGTTTGGAATAGAATTTTATATTTTTTAGGACCTACTAACAAAAAAAATTTCAAAATTTTGTCAAAAATTAAATTAAATCAAAGCAAATGGTCATTTATAGACATACTCCCCACGGGAAAATGGAAGAAACGATGTATTGACAAAAACATGTTTATGTTTTATGTGTGCAATATTGACTACATTGACATCTAGAAATGTCACATTATTGCAAGGTGCTATGTCTATATTATCGCGTTCACATGTCAATGTTGTTGGGTTCTAGCAAAGAAAAAAACAAAATGACAAAATGGAAAAAAAAAAAAAAAAGACATAATTTTGATAATTAAATCTTGTGGTGTGTATTGGTGTTTAAAAGACACAATAGGACGTGTCTGTCTGTATGTATGATGTACGCTTTCTGGTGTTAAAAAATGATAGTTTGTGTATTCATTGGTGTTTGGTGTTGGTTGTGTTTTGTGCCATATCTGTAGCTATCGTTTTTTTCTTGTCCACCTTTGTTCTTGAATCACATTTATTATTATAATATTTTGTTACTGAAAAATCAATAACCATAAAAGATTATAGTACATGAAGATCATGGTTTTTTTATTCAAGCTGAGCCAAACACTAATTACAAAACTTAAGAAAATTGTCAAAAATGAAATTTAGAAAAGAAAAAAAGTTTACTGAATCATGTTCTACATATGAATTGATTTGTGTATAAGATCTGTCATATATGAAATTAATGTTTACATTTTTCCACATATCAATCCATATACTGTAATCAAAGCCATTACAAGGGAATGATCTGTTCCAGATTCCAAATCCAAAGTTAGAACATCATTGCTCAAAACAACTCCTGAGGATGATACTTTTTGTTTTGCCTCTGCTATCATTTGTCCATCTTTGTTTACTATCTGAAAACCGAATGCTTTGCGATTGCTCATTCTTTCTATGCACAAATTTTGGTACCCAACTTTAATCTGACACGCAGTTTTACCTGTGAGACATCTATTAACTTGAAACCATGCTTGCTCCTCATGACTTCTAGAATCAGAATTGCTGCTGTGATATCTGTGTCCTTTCCAGCATCCAAAAGCTAGTAATCCCTTTTTGATGGTGCAGACAACATTTCCTTTTAGATTCATGAGACTAACTTCTCTTCCACCCTTTCTGTCATAGTTATCAACTCTATAAACTATGTTACCATTTGAATCATAGACAGTGCAACCATTAGAGTGAAGAACTAGTGATTTCATCCATACTGTATATCTTTCTCTCTTATTGCTGAAACACTGATCATCATGAGACTGAGATGATGTGGTGGATTCTTGATTAGGGTAAATTTTGGCCATTATTTGTAGTTTGATTGTAATATTCAGGAGGGTGCTTCTAATGAATTTGTGTTTGTTGAAGAAGAGTAGTAAGCAGTAAGCAGTAAGCACCTTATTTATATGCCTATTTCTATTGTAGGCCCGACTAAGTTGGTTGCTTCTTAGAGTAACCTTTTGGAGATGATTGAGTTGAATATGATAGCACTCGTGGAAAAAGTGCTTCTATAATTAATTAGTAACTGAATTAAAAAAAGAAAGACGTGTTTTCAAGTTCAAACCCCTTTTATTTTCAAAAGGATTCTTATGATTTTTTTATACTAAATTAGTGTATTCTACTTTGTGTATATAATAGATTTAAATTAAAATTTTGGTCACAGATGCAGATTTAGTTGTAGATGTTGTGATTGTTATGATACACATTATAGTTATTATATTGTTTTCTATTAATAAAAAGTTATTTGAAATACACAATTAAGAGACGATTTAAGATTTTTCATTACATCAAAAAAAGATTAGAAAATATATTTATGAAGTTTTGATTTTTAGTAAAAAAACACAAAAAGAATATGGCTGAAATTGTCTAATAGAGTTCTTGTTGCCCATATGATTTGAAATCACATCAGTATTTTAATTAATTGCTATTGTAGATACTATTACATCAATAATATTGGGGCTGTTAGATCTTGTGTTGGGGATCTGCTGTAAGAAGAAAATTGCATAAAATAAATTCTAAAACGTGTGTTTATACTAAATTTTAGGTTCGATTCGCCTCCACCAATTTAGTCAAATTGGAAGCAAATGAATTATCCGACGAATCCCCTTCAGGATACATTGAAAACCTTAACGTGAATCACACATTTACATTAAGCATATCGATCAACGATATTTTACCAAATAAAATTTTCTCATTTATTCTCATGCATTAAAAAAAATAAAGAATGACTTAGATATAAATTTTCTCTCTTGAAAAATATAAATTTTTGTGTATTTTTTATGCCTTACAACTATCAAACCATGTCATCTTTGTCATATTAGTACATTTATCACATGTAAAATACATTCTATAATCTTGATAGTTTCGACAAACTATCATCATGACACTTTTGTCATTTAATTACATTTTATCATATACACAAATTTAATGTTATTCTTCATTTGATTACGTTTTTAGCTTGAAGTTTTCCTTCCACTTAAATATATCCAAAATATATTTAATGCATCACATATAAATATATAATTAAACACCATAGAATTTATTTCTATTCTTTCAGAATAAACCATTTTCTTGCATAATAAAATATATAATTAAAACATGTCATATATATTTTTAACATTTCATTTACACCATTTTACGTTACCAATACATGTACCATAAATTTAAATTCACGATTTTATACCAAATTATTTCATTCACGAATAAACACAATATTAATTAAAATAAATTACTTTCACCATAGATTATTATTTAACATGTATTTTACATTCAAGTATACACCATAAATCAAATATATTCTTGATTAGTCAAATTCACATACTTGAATAATTTATAAATCATGCGTATATAAATTTAATATAATTATGTACCTTTCACCATGATTAGGAATAAGGAAGCATGCAAGTTTATTTCTTCATCAAAGTTGTAGTCACAAATTAACCACAAAAAATCATAAATCAAAATTTCATAAATAAAAAATTATATGAATTAATTGTGTACATTTCACCTTTATCGAAAGTTGTTATCATCTTCTTTAAAGTTGTATATTTTAATATTAATTGTAAATAAAGTATGGATCAAAATCGAAAAACAAAAATCGAACCTAAAGATTGTTAGATCTTGTGTTGGGGGTCTCCTGCAAAATATGAACAAGAAGATGAAAACGGTAAGTAGAAAGTTGCATAAAATAAATTTCAAAGCGTGTGTTTACACTACAAAAAGACTCTCAGTTGCGACATGAATTTCACGTCACAACTCATTATCAGCGACGTGAGCATTTATGTCGCTGGGGAACAAGTGACAAACTTGTTGGGACGTGTTTCTCATGTCACAAAGTTGTGACGTGGTATTCACGTTGCAACATAGTTGCACAGAAAACAACACTATGCTATAGGAGCAGTGGGGACAAACATTAAAGCAGCTTTAGTTGCGACGTGAAATACATATCACAATTTTGTGACATGTATTCCACGTCGCTACAGGTGACGTTTTATTTTATAATTAATTGCTAATAATCTTTTTTATATATAATAAAAAAATTAATTAATATAATAAAATTCATATAATAAAATTATATAATTATATGCGTATAATAAAATTTTATATAATAAATTCATATAATAAAATTTTATATAATAAATTTGATAAACTAAAATTATATAATTAAATTTAATATAATAAAACTAACGGTTAAATAAGTTTTTGGTCCCCATAAATATTGCAGTTTTATTTTTAGTCCCTCATGAATTTTGGCAACGGTTTTAGCTGGCTTTGGTAACGGTTTTTTTGTAAAAATCGTTGCCTAAAGGCAAGGAGGGACTAAAAATGAAAACTGCAATATTTATAAGGATCAAAAACTTATTTAACCCTAAAACTAATAAATTAAAATTTAATATTTAATATTTTAATAAATTCAAATTTAAAATATCTTACATAAATGCAAATTTGGAAACAAATTAAATACAAAGTGTTTTTACGAGGCATCTGCACCCGAAAAATTATCAATGTCAAAATCATTGTTTCCGTCATCCTCCGGCTCTTGATCACGAACATTTTGATTTCCACCACCGTGCATAAATCGTCTCATTTGCTCCTCCATATCATATTACCTCTTCCGCATGATCTCCAATTACCGCTCTTGCTCTTGTCTCATTGCCTCTATTTGGGCCTTCATTGCCGCCTCACATTGCGCTGATTCATGTCTCGCCTCACTTAAATCCAATTGTCTTACTGTTTCAACTTGTGCTCGTGTCATATTTGGTTGACGCAACTCTCCTTCTCTATCTCTAACTCTTTGAAACAAATTCCTATCACCATTTCTCAAGCCAACCATCAAATTTCCACCACCAAAAAAAACCATTAGATCCTTTTCCCTCAGAGCGTCCAACAAAATATGCAGATGTGATTTCACTTAAAGAATGGGATGTTTTTAAAGACAAACGGAAAACCCTAGAATTTAAGAGTGTAAGTGACGCAAATCGTCAAAGAGCATCATCTCCAGCATATCCATACAAAAAGGGACGTTTGGGATATGCACGATTAGAACAAAAAATAGTAAGTATTTACAAATTGTAATGATATACTTGTTCATAAAGAGTTATAACTGAGCTTGTTTTTTGTGTTAATGTGTAGTTAAAAGAGGAGAATAGTTCAGAAACATCTCTTTCGGAGCATGTTTTGTGGAAGGCTGCCCGTGTGGGTAAGGATGGAGTTCTTAAAGATGAAGTACAAGAAATTTTTGCAAAATGTGTAAGTATAACATTAATTCTAATTAAATCAAAATTTTATTAACATATAATATTCATGTTTTTTCCAATATTCATATGCATTTCAGGAGATTCTGTCACAATCTACATCTCCACCGGATGATTGCAGGAGCATACTTAGTCGAGCATTAGATGTTCGTGAGTATTCTGGTAGGGTGAGGGGTAAAGGATGTGGGGTTACTCCAAGCTCCTTGAAAAAGAACAACCCAAAGACAAAATCTGCTAGCAATAAAGAATTGCAGGCAAGGTTGGATGCATTAGAAGCTGAAGTTCTTGAATTGAGGAAGGAAAAAGCAAGACAGTACCAATCAGAAATGGAATCTTTGGGTGTTAAGGAAACTAGTGACATAGCTAGTGTCAATTGTGCTCTTAAAGAAACTATTCCCGAGGTAAATTCATATATTATTTAATTAGTGTAATTTATTTAACTGATATATATACACATTAACGATGTCATATTTATTATTGATTTTAGGGCATTTCACCTTGTCAACTCTTTTTAGAGACACCAACTTATCGCATGGTTGGCAAGGGAAAAGTCCATAACACTCAGGGAGAAGTACTTCATCATAAACCGCTCCCTCCTGGATATTTGAAAGTGTCAATTGATATTGCTTTAGAGGAGGGTGCGTTATTACCAATCCCAGATGAAGTTTCGGATGCAACATTGGTGGGAGAGGCAATAGGAGCGTTTGTTGCATGGCCGTCAAGACTCGTTCGCATAGATGATGAGGTATAATTAAAACCGTTATGAACCTTTTAGTACTCAAATTTTTTACGTTCGTTTTACTTACATTTTTTTTGCATGGTAATGTTAGACTCCTACAAAATCCAAACCAAAAGATAAAGGGATTACACGGCCAATGGAGTTGGTGGCATCACAAAAACAGGTACAACACAATTACATGATATTTATGCTTAGATAATGTTAATTTGTCATCCTATACTTGACCACTCTAATTTTATGCAATTTAGATTATTCTGCGAAAGAGATTGAAGCTGTAAGTAGGGGTAAAGAGCCTGTAATTAGCAACATTCCCACAGAAATAAAGAGTGTTGCTAAGAGGACCGGTGCTAGAAAGAAAACTACTTCACAATATAGGTCGTGCCTTCGGACATTTATAAGCTTCACAACTATTCCGCAAGGTGGTACTTCTCTTGTACCCCTGGATGAAGGGATTTATGGTTCTCATGGCATGACAGCAATTGGTATGGAGGATTTGGACCAAGTTTTTGGACACTTGACATTAGGCATGGCTGTTATCGATACATACATCAGGTATACTCCAACCAACTTTGTTTAATTAATTGCAGAATTTATTTACTCATTTCAATGAATAATTAATTGAAATGAATAATTATTTACTCATTTTATGCAATTTAGATTATTCCTGCGAAAGAGATTGAAGCTGTAAGTAGGGGTAAAGAGCCTGTAATTAGCAACATTCCCACAGAAATAAAGAGTGTTGCTAAGAGGACCGATGCTAGAAAGAAAACTACTTCACAATATAGGTCGTGCCTTCGGACATTTATAAGCTTCACAACTATTCCGCAAGGTGGTACTTCTCTTGTACCCCTGGATGAAGGGATTTATGGTTCTCATGGCATGACAGCAATTGGTATGGAGGATTTGGACCAAGTTTTTGGACACTTGACATTAGGCATGGTGTATCGATACATACATCGTATACTCCAACCAACTTTGTTTAATTAATTGCGAATTTATTTACTCATTTCAATGAATAATTAATGTTAATGATGTTTTTATTTAAGGTTTACGTGTGACAAGTTGATTCGCGCGTGGATTGGAGTCAGATTCGCTTTCATAAATTCCAACGTTGTCCACGCAGGTCAATCATCTCAAAACCGGATGAAGTAATAGCATATGTACTCGGTTTATTTATGGCCATAAAAGATACGGAAAAATTGTTCTTTTACCATATAATCGGCAACAAGTAAGATTTTCATTCTAAATTTCCTCTATTATAATATTTCGTTTTTTAACGTTGTGTAGAAAATTTCCATCTAACCTTTGTTTAATATTCCAGTGGACACTGGTTATTGGTTGCAATTAATCCTTTGAGAGGAATTGTATATTATCTGGATTCATTGGGCAATGATTGGACAACATACCCAGATATGAAGAAGACGATTGACACGTAAGTGAGATTGTTCTAAAATATACCTGTGTATATTTAATTATTTATGTGCGATAGTTCTAAATATTCGTTATTATTTTATTATAGCGTTCTACAAAGTTTTCGAGCACAAAGAGGTATTCAAGTACCAAGGAGTAGAGTCAACAATATTTCTTGGATCAAAGTGGAGGTATAGATTTTCCCAATTTTGATAATATAGCGATGATACTTGATAAAACAAGTTAAGTTGTATATACTGATGTAAATCCGTATTTTCTTTCCATGTGTAGTGTCCTCGTCAACGCAATTGTGTAGATTGCGGTTATTTTATGTTGAGGTTTATGAAAGAAACTATTCTTTTGGACCGATTAGAGATTCCATCCACGGTATGAATTTCTAACTTAGGAATTATTTTAATATTTCTCATAAAATGACTTAGTATTTTAATTAAATCATACTATTTTATATTATTATGTAGTACTTTGATGAATTCAAGTGTGCTTCTTACTCAAAAGATCAATTGGATGAACTTATGGAGGATTGGTGCCAATTTGTTATGGAGTTGAGAGTTTTATTATAAGCAGGTATAACTTTGAGTTTTGAGTATAATATATGTCGTTATAGTTGTGTTGTTTTTGTTGTTATTTGGTAACTTGTATGAATTTCGATTTTTTGATTTTGTTTCAGGTAATATAGGTGCAGATCGATGTATAGAGTTATTTTGTAAAGAAATTTTGATTTTGTTTCTTTGTTGTATAAATTAATGTTGTTGTTGTGTATATTGTGCAAAAAGGATTGAGATGTATATATATTAACGTATATTGATCGATGTTGTTATAATATTGTTTGATTGTTGTATATTGATGCATATATATTGTAGTTTAAAATGTTATGTTGAAGCTATAAATTAAGTTGCAAAAAATGGTGAGATATTATATTAAATGAAAAAAAAAATATGTTAAAAAAAATAAGGAAAAGCGCTGCTAAAGGGGGGGAATAGACATCGCTTTTAATGATAAGCGCTGCCTAAAGTGATTGAAAAAAATATATATTTAAAAAAAAAAAAAAGGAAAAGCGCTGCTAAAGGGGGGGAATAGGCAGCACTTTATAAAAGCGCTGTCTAAAGTAATTAAAAAAAAATTAAATAAAAAAAATTAGGAAAAGCGCTGCTAAAGGAGGGGAATAGACAGCGCTTTCTAAAAGCGCTGTCTAAAGTTCAACATTAAAAGCGCTGCTGGCTAAAGGATAAGCGCTGCTAAAGGGGTACCTTTAGCAGCGTTTTTTAATGAAAAGCGCTGCTAAAGGGGGTACCTATAGCAGCGCTTTTGAAATTACAAAAGCGCTGTCTATACCTTTAGCAGCGGAGGCTTTAGCAGTGGAGGCTAAAGCCCTAAAAAAGCGCTATCTATGCCCTTATTTGGCATAGTGATTCCAAATATAGAAATCAACATCCGCATGAAGCGGCTCCTCCTCTGCAGGAGTATATTCAGGATTAATTTCCAGAAAAACTGCGAGCAATGTCTGATAATCATCCTGCATATACATACAATAAAAAAATTTAAATTAAATATTTACACATATATATATATATATATATATATATATATTAAATTATACTAAATTAATATATATATATATATATATATATATTAAATTATACTTAATTAAAGTATATTAAAAAGTTGCCATATGATTTTCACGCCACAACTTATGAATTGCCACGTGATTTTCACGTGGCAATTTATCAGTTGCCACATGATAATCACGCCACAAAATTATCATTAAGTTTAAAAAATCACTTGTCACGTGATATTCACGCCACAATTTATCAATTGCCACGTGAAAATCACGTCACAAATTTGTTATTAAATTAAAAAAATATCAACAACATAAATTAAATAACTTACAAAAGCTCTCCGTGTGCGCTCATCAACAAAACCTCTCGATCTCTTTGTCCGAGTCCTTGTAATCAACTCAATGATCAATAACTCCTTAGTCTAAATAATAAAATTAAAATTAATTAATAAAATATATTATGAATAAAAATATAACTTAAAAAATTAGTAATATTTACCACTCGTCGAACATGCTCCGCAGTACTAATACTTCCAACAGTATTGACACAACCCCCTTTTCGGATACCCTCATCTTCTTAAAATTTTCTGATTTAGCCTTGAATTTTGGTGACTCCCAATAGTTAAGAAGTTCTCTGAAAAACTCTACGCCTATCGAATTAGGACGGATACCATGAAGCTCATAATTCTCCCTAACCTGCCGCATTATATCTGAAAAGGGATCCCACACATATTTTTCCTACAATGTTGTATGACATTAAAATAAAAAAATTAAAAAGTTAAGTAATTATAATGAAAATGTCATTTAAATAACAATAACTAAAAAGTTAAGTACTTATTCACTTGACTGACAACTTGCCATGTCCTCAACTAGTAACAAATATCTATCGTCGCTCGGGGACGGTCAGCTTCGCCCGACGACACGACAACTTCTTGCCCAGCGACCCAGCAGCAAAACAAGGTAGAGACAACACCAAAATTGGTCATTTCTTATTGCTCCACCGTCGCCCGACAACGCAGACACGATGACCCTCGCCTGGCCATCGCAAGACGACACATATCAGTTCAACAACTTTTGTTGCCTTTCCTGCATAACGTAGAATGACTTCTTTCTTTTGCCTTATTCCATTATTGATCAACTTGCATCTTAGAGCTCCATTTGGACTTTATTCTTAATGCTCCAATAATGCAACAAATACCTATAAAATATATACAAAACTAATCAAACGGTACAATATGTACACAAAACACAATAAAACGTATTTACAAAAAAAAGTGGGGTTATTCAACGATTATTAACAAACAAGAACGGATAAGTGCCACAAAATATATATACAAAATAACTATATTTTGGAACTTATCAACTCTCCCCAACTTGACACATTGTTTGTCCTCAAACAAAGTCAAGTAACCCAAAGAAATAAAGAATGATAATCAAAGAATCACGAATCAACAAGTTTTTAAAACGGAAAACAAATGCATGGTTCAAACAAAATGTACACGCAAAATACATACTTACCACTATCCTACAATGAAAACATATAAACGAAACAAATCCTAAGTACAAAAATCATGCAAAACATTCTAAAACAAAACAAGCTCAATCATGAATCAAACCTAGCAAAAATTCATCAGTAGATGAAGAACACACAAAGGTGAGGGACTTTTGACACTCTTCCAACAATCTTGCAAACAAAAGACTAAATTATGCATTCTTACAAAAACTAATATTGAAAATACAAAAGCAAGAATCACAAGGGTTTTTCAAGGTTGTAATGGTGGCTTGGTTAACAAACAAGTGATAAGTCCTAAAGCTAATCCAGACAAAAACTTGCCGAAACCTAAGGGAGTGATCAACTCACAAAGTGCCAAACAATACAATTCCAATCAAACTTCTTATTTATCACAAATTTTCAGACCAAAACACGTCATTTATTAACACAACATTATTCATACTCTTTTTGTTTTTGTTTTTCTAAACTTTTTTCTTTTTTCTTTCTTTTTATAATCTTTTTCTTTTCTCAACCTCATACCAACCACAATTCCTCTCCCCAACTTGAATTCAACCAACATTAAGGTTTGAATACGCCCAGCGACGGTCAGCTTCGCCCAGCGACACGACATCTTCTCGCCCAGCGACCCAACAGCGAAACAAGGCAGAGACAACACCAAAATTGGTCATTTCTTATCGCTCCACCGTCGCCCGACGATGCAGACGCGATGGCCCTCTCCTGGACATCGCCCGACGACACATGACTGTTCAACAACTTTTGTTGCTTTTCCTGCATAACTTGGAATGACTTATTTCTTTTGCCTTATTCCATTATTGATCAACTTGCATCTTGGAGCTCCATTTGGGCTTTATTCTCAACACTCCAATAATGCAATAAATACCTACAAAATATATACAAAACTAATCAAATGGTACAATATGTACACAAAACACAATAAAACATATTTACAACAAAAAGTGGGATTATTCAACGATTATTAACAAACAAGAACGAATAAGTGCCACAAAACATATATACAAAATAACTATATTTTGGTACTTATCACACCTCTAAACAAAGGTGCTCTCATATTATTTTGTTTTTTGATTTAACATTAATTTAATATAACAACGGTTGATGAGTCAACTGTGGTGAAATTGTCAAACTTTCATGGGTTCGAACCTCAACGCCATCTATATATATTATTCCATTAATATTAATGCGCGTCTTTTTGTTTTTATTTATTTTTAAATAAAAAACTTAAATGATTTTGATTGCGGTTATATCGGTCCACCGTTGTGATATAATTTGATTTTTATTTAAAATTTTTAAATATAAATTAAATTTTGGCTCTTCTTTATGAAATTTCACAATGAAAGTAATATATCACAAAGGTTTCTGATTTTGACCGTGGTGGTATCGTTATAATATTATACACTCCTAGTAAGCTTGTCTCTTCAGTATCCTTCTTTCTATTGAAAAAATAAAATACAAAATAATACACGATTTCAACCCTAAACCATAACATTCAATACTATGAAACAATACATGATTTCAACCAAAACACCACCGTTCACCCTAGCTTATCTCTTCAGTATCCATTCTTCATTGTATATTTGTCATTTTCATCATCATCATCATCATCAAGGTTGACAAGATCATCATAATCGTCGAGTTTGAAAGAAGAGTATACTAACCAACTTGTCACCGTCGAAAAGGCAACAATAACACCGTTGTTGCCGTAAGGAAGAAAGACAACACCAACACCAACACCAACATCATTTACTTAGTCATCTCGTTTAGGGTACATAAATATTTTCCCCATGCATCTACTGAAAACTCCATTTTTCATTGTTGTTGTTTATGTTCTTGTTGTTCATGTTGTTGTTGTTTTTTAACATAGATGTCACAAATAGAAGAAACCATATCGATTTTTTCAACAGATTATAGCGAATAAACTCAAACAAATGAGACTTGTGCGACTAAAACTCAATCAAAAAAGATCGCAAAGAGGTGTCACAATGATTTTCCAATTCGCATCATCCCGAAACTCAACAAGTCAAAAATCTGATACAGTTTGATTCGTTCTACAAAGTAGTTGATTATGAATATTACTCTACTTACAAGAGTTATGTTGTGTTCCTTGGACGGATCAAAGTATCGATATTTATAGATGATTGGAAACGAGTGAAAGCTGGAGTCAAGGAAAGCATATAGACAGAAGTTAAGGTATTACATACTATAATTTTCCTATATTAGATATCAAAGTTGAATTTCTAATACATTGATTTAAATGTAGTTAAATTTTGAGTTTACCGATGACTCAAAGTTGAAGATAAAGTGGATTCTTATGCTGGTACTCGTTGAAGGGCATTTAAGTCACAACTCATGGCTGACTACATTAGGAAGCCTATGAGCAGTCTTGATCTTCCATGGAAAAGATATAGTTTTATATCAAAGAAGCAATGGAAGAAATTTGCGAAGATATGTCGTTATGAGGGATTCAAGGTTAGTACTAGTCTTATTTAACCATAAATGTTTTACTAAAGTTATATTTAACCATATATATATATATATATATATATATATATATATATATATATTATTCATTATGTTAATAACAGCTTAAAAGCAGAATGTGAATACAAAATAAGGAAAAGAACATGTACCCTCATAGATTGTGTCGCTGGGGATATAGGAAACTTGAGAAAAAATCATGCTTAAAAAACAACCAAAAACAGGAGATGATCTTATCCCATCCCCACCATCAAGACATGAGAAATGGAAGAGAGCTCGATTAAGACCAAATGGAGAGTATACCTATGAGGAAACAAAAGTAGTTGCCACGAAAATTGTAAGTATGATTTGTTTTGCAGATGTTATTTTGTTATTTAAATGTGTTGATAAAAATATACGTAAGTTGCTTATGTTGTGTAGGATAAGTTGGTTGAGGTGACAAGTGAAGGAAAATTTGTACCAGAAGCACGACATGACATACTAGTATAAGCAATCAGAACAGATGAGTATGGTGTGCATGTTTGTGGTGTGGGAGAAGGTGTCAGCTTGAGGTTATTCTTTGGGTATCAAAGGAAAACACTGCCAAAAATGACCTACGAAAGCGCTTTTTTTGGACTTTAAAAGCGCTTTCGTAGGTGGCGTTGCTAAAGGTTTTAGCAGCGCTTTTTGTTTAGAAAAAGTGATTTAGAGGCCTACATGAAAGCTTTTCACCCTCATAGGTAGGCCTAAGCGCTTTTTCCGAAAAGCGCTTTCATAAGTGCCTTGAATGCATTAAAGGAATTCTAAAGTAGGCCTAAGAAATCGCTTTAAAAGCGCTTTCAGCCTACCTATGAGTGCTTTTGGTTGAAAAGCGCTCTCATAGTAGCCTCACGCTTTTTCTAAACAAAAGCGCTCTCATAGGTGACCTGAAAGCGCTTTTAACCAGAAAGCGCTTTCATAGGCTACATATGAGAGCGCTTTTTGGTTAAAAGCGCTTTCATAGGTTTTCTTGAAAAATCAAATATTTAAAAATTTCTAAACTGCATTTTTTGCAGAACACATAATTCCTAAACCGTAATTTACAATCTTATATAGAAATACCAATATATATCAGTGTTATCCAAATACCAAATGTAAATATTATATACAAATACCATTCATATCCAAAATATATATACACCATGGTAATTCAATTAACATGTTTTTAAACGTAACAAAATCAACCCTAACAAATCAGCTATATAACACTAGGTAAATCAATCCTAATGTACATATATATCCAAGGTCCTGATCCTGCAAGATATGAACATAATAACACGGTCAGTATTGTATACACAAAACAATATATTCATAACCATTTTCACACAACAATGTATTCATACCTTATAAGATTCTTAACTCAATAAAATATTGACACAACTCCTCTTTGAGTTCTTCCAATTGAAGTGGCGAGTAATATGGACACTTGTATTGATCAAAATACTACATTACAAAACAAAAAATATGCATGATTTAGTTAAATGTAATAAATTATATGCAAAACCCGATAAATAATAAAACAAAGTATAAATCCATAATAAGTTATAAATCCATACCGTGATTGGAATCCTGATTTCATTCATTTGAATGATTTCTTTGATAAACTTCAAAACGAAGTATCCGCAATCTATGCCGTTTTGTTGTTGAGGGCACTACATAGAAAAACAAATAAGATTATATACATGTATTGTTTTATCAAGTAGCATAAATATTATAAGCAAAATTGTTGAAATTTATATACTTGTACTTTGATCCAATTAATTTTGTTAGATTTAGACCGTGGTACCCGTGCTTCCCTTTGACATCAGAATACTTGTATTAAACTGACAAAATTAAAATATTTATTTAGAACAATGACATAGAAATAGTTAAATATATAAACACAAATGAATATTTAGAATAATGTCACTTACGTATCAATCATTAGCTTCATTTCCGGATAATTTGTCCAATCACCTTCAACCGAATTCAGGTAATAGACCACTTCTTTTATGGGATCGATAGCAAGCAACAACCAGTGACATCTATAAATTAAAGCAACAATTTAAAAGCGAATTTTAATGTAAAAAATAAAAATATTAAAAGGAACTTAGAATGAAAATCTAACCCTGTATTATACGCCAAAAGATACAAGCTTTCTGTACTGGCGGTTGTCATGAATCTTTCGACCAAGTGCTCTCTTACTGAATCCGGTTCCCTAGAAATTATTGCTCCGCTGACACGGGAGGAAGACACGAAACAGAATCTATTTGACAATTGATTCCCGCGCATCAATTTGTCAAATAACATCCTTAAATAAAAACATAATTAATATTAGACTATTTTAATTAAATGTTTTAAAAAATGTTCAACCAATTAAATAATATATTGATCGGGTTACCGGATGTACGAGTGCATCACACTGACTCCTAATTCTCGATGATGAAAGATTTGTTCCATGTCCTCTAGTCCAATTGTTTCGGTACATGGAAAACCAAAGACACATGCATCCATATCGATTTGACGAATTCCATCATTCATCAAATCTGATGTGCCAACTAGTGTTTCCAGACACTGCCGAAATCTAGGCACAAATTTACGGACAGGAACCTTTTTCTTAGGTGGAACCCTACCAACTTTCTGGCTCACCTGTTGTGACTCTTGAAAAGGTACCTAAAAATCATATAGACTTATGTAAGATACAAAGTTATGCAGTTTTTTTATTCTGATCATAAAATTAACACTTTAAACGTACCTCTCTTTGTGATGCAATAGACTTTGTGCAAAATCCCTTTATCCTTAGATGCGGGTTTTGTAGGAGTCTAAAATTACCATGTAAAAATTGAGGTCGAATCACAATTGAATACTTAAAGATTCATAATGGTTTTCAACATACCGATCATCTATGAAGATGAGGTCGATGGCCATGCCACAAAAGATCCCTGCATCTCGCAAAGAATGTGGTCTCCGCATAATGTCGTACCGTAGCAATGCATTCATATCTAAAACAACATCAATCGATACCTTCATGTGGCCATCCGGGAGCGGTCTATGGTGAATTAAATCTCCCGAGGTGTTGTGCACTTTTCCCTTGCCAACTACCCGATAAGTCAGCGACGATAGATATAATTGACAACATGAACTGCCCTAAACCAAAAATAACCGTTAGACTTCCTTTAATGTTGACAATAATAACCAATACTAACCGTTACAATTATACTTTCTCTAATATAATGGATTATCATCTTAATTACCTCGGGAAATTTATGTTGACAGTTGATACTAGCCTTGTCACTAGTTTCTTTTAGCTGTGAACTGCTCCTTTCCGCCATATATCTCTCTTTGTCCCTCTGCAGTTCACGGACTTGTGCTTGTAAATCCTGCAATGTTTGCATCCCTTCTGCATTGTCCCTTTTATATTGAGTAACGTACCAATAACACTGTCAAATACATTTTTTCAATATGCATCACATCAAGAAAATGTCTTACGTACAAAGATTTCCAATATGGCAATTCAAAGAAAATCAACCTCTTCTTCCACCCACCTGTGACAACTTTATGTGCAAAAGGCTTGCCAAACTGAATATTCACATCTTTCACCTTTTCAAAAATTTGATCACCTGTCAATTCGGTAGAGCTCGTTGTTCGGTATCTCCATTGAACGTTTTTCTCCATCCACGATACTGATGTTTAGAAGTTAATAATCTACGATGACCGAGAAAGACATTCTTCTGACAAATTTTCAATCGCATCGTATTGGTCCCGTCTTCACAAACAGGACACGCTTTTTCACCTTTAATGCTATACCCGGATAGATTTCCGTATGCTGGAAAATCGTTAATTGTTCCAAACAACATCACCCTCAAGTTGAAACTTTCTTTCCTATAACCATCATAAACCTCCACACCGTTCTCCCACAAAATCTTCAAATCTTCGATTAATGGTTCCAAGTGTACGTCTATGTCATTTCCTAGTTGTTTAGGCCCAGAAATTAACATGGATAGCATCGTGTACTTACGCTTCATACATAGCCATGGAGGTAGGTTATAAATCATAAGAATCACAGGCCATGTGCTATGCGAGATACTTTGAATACCGTGTGGGTTCATTCCATCAGTAGACAATGCCAAGCGAAGGTTTCTTGCTTCTTTTCCAAATTCAGGATAATCATTATCAATTTTCATCCACTGTGGAGAATCTGCCGGATATCGAAATTTTCCATCAATAATTCTTTCATCTGAATGCCAAGTCAAGTGTCTTGAATCGGTTTCAGTACGATACATCCGTCTAAATCTCGGGATTATAGGAAAATACCATAAGACTTTTGCCGGAGACAACTTTTTCTTATATCGAGGGGCACCGCATTTAGGACACTCATTTAACGATGCATACTCGTTTCGAAACAAAATGCAATCTTTTGGACATGAATGTATCTTATCATAGCTCATGCCAATAGAGTACAACATCTTTTTGGCCTCATACGTTCGATTGGGAAGAACATTATCCTCTAGTAGCATATCTTTCATAAGGGCTAATAACTCTGAAACTTTTATCCGACCATCCATTGCCGGTTTTTAAGTTGTACAATTTTAACACCGTAGACAATCTTGTGAATTTTGTACAACCATTATACAACGGTTTCTCTGCATCGCTTACCAACCTCTCGAACATTTTGGGACAATCGTTAACATCTTCTTCAAGCGCTTCTGCAATTTCTTCGACTCGATCATAATCGTATGTATCTGTGCAATCGTCATTTGAAACATAGGTCCTCTTATCCCCCGATTCAACATTCCCGTTACTTTTCTCAACATGCATATTCCAACATGTATAACTTCTATCAATTCCATACCGAATTAAATGTGATGCCAACTGAACTGCATCAACCCGATTCCCATAACAGCAATACAAACAAGGACATGTCATTCGATTGGGGTCTTTGGCGTGCGCAACAGAAAACTTAACAAACTCCGAAACACCATTCTCGTAGTCTTTTGACAATCGATTGAAATACATCCATGTCTTATCCATATCAACTAATTAGTGCACAAAACAGTATATTGCGTTTCTGTCAAAATGCAAAGTATACACGGAATGGATCCGTATCAAGAAAACGTAACATACAAAAAGGCAATTTAAGACAAATTCATCACAATACCAGTAATTTGAGGAAGAAGTTTACCTCGAATTTATTGAACTAAAAGAAACGCGGAGAATGAACGTCGTACGTCGAACTAGGCTGGGAAACACTGCTAATTCAAAGAAAAGAAAACTTATATTATAAAAAATAGGATGAATGAATGTAAGTGAGACTAACATGATAAACCAAATTTAATACAACCTATAAATCAAACGTAACAAAATCCGAGCACAAACATCTTACATTGTAACAGTAGTACATACAGAGAGATTCTACATTGTCAAACATCTTACATGGACACAAACATCTTACATTGTCAGACATCCTTTTGATTTGAAATGTACACAAACAAACAATACAAGTTATTCAATCCTAAACTAACTAGTAAGCTAGAAATATAATCCTAAATAATACCATATTCTTTTGATTTGAAATGTACACAAACATCTTACATTGTCAAACATCCTTTTGATTTGAAATATACACAAACAAACAATACAAGTTATTCAATCCTAAACTAACTAGTAAGCTAGAAATAATATAATCTTAAACATTACTCTTATTTATCAATGAACGCAGGCTCAGTCACTTTTTTAATATGGAATATTTTGTTGCTTTTAAACAACTTAAGTAGCAATATGGAATATAATCACTTTTGTTATAATCACTTCTGTTATGCCAACTTGGTGCAAACTAAAACAACTTAAGTAGCTATATGGAATATAATCACTTCTGTTATAATCACTTCTATTATGCCAACTTGGTGCAAACTAAAACAACTTAAGTAGCAATATAAAGTTATGCCAAATTGGTCAAAAATCAGAATGTTAGATGACACTTAAGATTGAAAAATCAGAATGCATGTCATTCCCTTTCCGGAAATCGAAATAGAGAGCACACAGAAGCCATGGAAATCGAAACAGAGAGAACTGACGGCGGAAGAAGAAGCCATGGAAGAAGAAGAAACTTACCAAGACGAAGAGAACTGACGGCATGGGTGTGAAAGAAGTTAGTCCAGATTCATAGGAGATTCCTTTGTGATGGTGTGAAAGGTGAGGAAACGATTTCCTAGGTGAAATGGTCTAATGTAAATCTAAGAAGAATGGAGGCATGGGTGTGAAAGATGATTGACTAGTTAATGCATCTCTCTTAGCCAAATAGAGATGAAGGATATTGTTAGGAGATTCTAGTATTTGATTTGATATTCTTGTTTCCAGATATGATGTTTTCTTGGTCACCATCTTGTGCAGGGGTAAGGATTCATGCCTTCGCTAAATTTCCTTGTGGTGGAGGGAAATCTCTCTCCTTGGGTCCAAAAAAGATGATCATCATAATTGGTTTGAAAGTGGGATGGTTAAGAGGTTCAGGCCTGGTGTCCATTGTTCTTCTTGGGAGGATACAAATTGTGGATATACCTTTGAAGGTTATGTTTCCTAGACTTTTTATATCTCTTTCATGTATATTCTGTGGGGATTGTCTCGAGTCTAACTCTCATTTATTTATTATCTATATCATACCTTTCAATGTGTTGTATAAGATCTTTAAGTGTTTGGTTTTTGAAGTGGTGCTTACTAGATACCTTAGGATTCTTTTTGAGTTTTTTTTATATCCTTAAGTTCTAAGGTTAAAAGTAGAGGAGATTTTGCTATGATTTTTCATGTAGTTGTGTGAGCCGTTTGGTTGGTTCATAATGATAAGTTGTTATCTAGTTTGTAAACAAAAGTGCAACAAGTAGTAGAGAAGAATATTTTTTGACTTGGAATTGACTTTTAAGAAAGTCTTCAAAGAACTCACACTCGATCCCTAATTGGATTTAGAATCGTATCATGTGACTAGACTGATAACATATCAAGAAGTTAGACTTGCTTCTAGGGATGTTGAGACGTGGTTTTAGTTTTGCTATTGTTTTCCTTGTTCTCGTGCTAGTGAGTGTTGTTGTCTAAGCTCTAGTTGAATTTCTTGCTATGTGGTGCTTCAGTGAGTAGGTTAATGTTTGCTCTTTGTGAAACTCTCTCTTTTGGTGGTTGTTCCTTGGCTATGATTTTGATGTTGTGATATTTTTTAATTTCTTTTGACCGTTTGTTCCTTTTTCTTAGCATTTCTCATGTATTTTGTTCTTTTCTCATAATTATAAGATTAACCCCAACTTTTATATATATATATATATATATATATATATATATATATATATATATATATATATATATATATATATATATATATATGATTTTGTCTTTAAAAAATTAAAATATAAATTAATAAGATATATAAAATAAAAACTAAAAAGTTAGATAGGATTGAAAACTAGTAAAAACAAAGTCATTGTCATTCATAGTATAGGATTTAAAACTAGTAAAAACAAAGATATGATCATTGATAGATATAAGATTTAAAACTAGTAAAAACAACGTTTTCAATAATACGTAAAATTACTTTCAGGTTTTTTAAGTTATTTAATGATAATAAATTAGTTTTTTTTATATTTTTTTTATTATATGTGGGTCTTTTACGTTAATTAACGCTTACATCGTTTATTTTTATGTTGCTTTATTTTGTTCTATTAATTTTATTTTAACTTCTATAATCCATATTAAATTCGTTTTTGGTCCAAAAATTATAAAAAAAATTCCTAAAAATATTTATTATCGTTTTACACTTTGTGTAATTTTCTGAGAATTTTATTTTCTATTTTACTATTTTTTTTCCTTTTTGTGTATTTTAATTAATTTAATACTTTTATGCACTAAGAAATTCTGAAAATTTTATTATATGATTCAGTGATGGTCTCTGACCTACGTTAAGTGACATATCTGACCATTAGTGCCACTTTAACTTTTTTAGAAAAGAGTTTGGGTAAAAAGTCAACGATGCAAGTGATGGTTCACATAAATGACGCACACGTAGCGAAAGAAACATAAATAACTTAAATTTCCCAACTCATATATATATATATATAATATATATATATAATTTTGTCTTTAAAATAATTAAATATAAATTAATAAGATATATAAATAAAAACTAAAAAGTTAGATAGGATTGAGAAATAGTAAAAACAAAGTCATTGTCAGCATAGGATTTAAAACTAGTAAAAACAAAGACATGGTCATTGATAGATATAAGATTTAAAATTAGTAAAAACAACTTTTTAAATAATAGGCAAAAAAAATTGGTCTATCTTCTTCCTTCAACCCTAATTTTTTTTGTTCTTGATCCACTAAAGAGGGGTGAATTTAGGGTCAATTTTGATCCAAAATTATCCCTCTGAATTATTTTTCCTTTCCTTTTCGGTCAAATAAGTGATTTCACATATATTTTTAGTTTTTTCTTTGTGGTTTTGTTGTCTTAGTGCGGCGTTGTGTGATTTCGTCATCTTGGTGTGGCGTTGTGTTGGTGTCCGTGTTATTGCGGTGTCATTTTGTTTTTCATCTTGGTGCGGTATTTGTTCGGTTCAGATTTGACAGATTAGCTTCGAGCTGATGCATATTATGTAACACCCCTTCTAATTTACCCGCGTTTTATATAATTTTAATCAGAGTTTTAAACACATAATAAGAGGCGTCACAATTTAATTTTAATTCAAATAACCAAAAACAGTAACCATGCCTTTTTAATGAAGAACGTATTAAATGAAATAAAACCAATGATCATGTTTAAACAGCGGAAAGATACCATAAACTCCGGAATAGTACAATCATAGTTATTCCAAAACAATAAACCAAAAGGAAGCAGTTTTAAATCCATAAAATCCCAATCAAACGTTCCCCAATGTTACAACTACCAGAGCATGACACTGACACGCGGACTAACTAGGTAGCACAACTCTAAAAGTTGTCCTCACCAATTCCCAAGCAGCTAATCACTTCGAATCTGAAATCATTAAAGTAAGGGTGAGATTTCATCAAAATTAAGATGCATTATACATTTCTCAAGAACAATAAAACAATCAATTCATTATTCACCCTTATTAACAGCATTAGCATACGATTCGCAAACACAATCCAAACATACATTATGCATACAACAACAATTAAATGCAATTGAAACACTGGAATTCATCCTAACATGTTACAATCACATATGCAATGCAGACTCAAATGCATGTGGTACCAATCGTGAACCAAGTCCACACCCTGTCCCGCTTACACTTCGGAAACAACGTCAATTCAATGATTCGCCCATACATCACCGGGTCAAGAATCTAGCCTCACTACCTCTGTCCATTAGATAAGTTTATTGGTCCTGCAAGCTCAATTCCGCACAATGGGAATGAACCATTACCAAAATGCTCATGCATGCACATTAGAAGCATGCAACAATTTAAACATGGAACATGAACACACAGCATTATTCCAATTATAAATCAATAACAACAACAACATCTGGTACAACAATCATAAACATCAAATGTTAATCACAATCCATAAAATTAACATTCTGCACAATTATTCAACACATGAATCATAAATTTTCAACGAGTTATGATTACGGAAGCTAAATTAATCCTTCCATATTTTTAATTATTAGTGTTGAAAATATTTCTATTATGTAGTACTCGTTCTAAGCTTTCCAACGATACCAACTATGCCTAAATCGGAGTTACGGTTAAAAAGATATGATTAAAATCGTTTCAGAAAAATTCATGTTTCAGCCCAACACAGTATGCATCGATGCATAAGGCTATGCATCAATACATAAACAACTTGCATCGACACATAGAATGTATGCATCGATGCATAACTTTAAAATTCTGCAATTTTTCAAAAATACTTCAGTATGTGTCGACACATATGAAACTTGCATCGATGCATAGCCCTGTTTTTGGCCTATGTATCGATGCATACGCATCTTGCATCGATGCATAGCTTCCCAATTTCCCCTATGGATCGATGTATGGCTTTATGAGTCGATGCATAGTTTTTCCTTGCTTCTGGTTTTCCAAATTTTCACAGCATGCATCGATTCATATCATCTTGTGTCGACTCATACAGTTTGTTTTCACCCATAATTCAGTTTTTCTTCACTGTTACGAATCACCAACACATCCAAACATCACCAAACCTCATATCATCATAAAACATAATCATTTACTGCATTTTTACATCTAATTAATCACCAAATCTGTTTTCTAATTAACCTATATTCATCATACATAGATTAATTGTTCATAACAGTCCCAATTACGGTTTCACGTCGGATTATAACATTAGGGCATATTCAATTATCCTAATTCGAGATTCCTAACGATTCGATTCATTCTATTGATCATCAAAACCCATAAGGCATAAAAATCAGATTCAATCCCCCCTTACCTCGCGATGAATCTTCGAATTCTCGGTGTTTGACTTCTTCTCCTCTTTTCTTCTTTTTTTCAATTTCACGTAGTATGCAATCCTAATTCCTTTTTCCTCACACTTTTCCTTTTATTCCTTTATTTATTCCTTTTTATTTGCCAAATAATAGAAATAAATTAGTTAGAATTTAGTAGAGCTTTTAACTCCACACACCTCCACTTCAATCTTACACCCCCCAACCTTCCTCTATTTAATTAAATAATTAAATCCATTAATCCAAAAATATTAATAATTAACCTTTAATTAAATTAATAATTAAATTTCTAATTATTAAATAATTGAATTAATTTGGGGTGTCATATATTAAACCAATGATTTTGACATCATCAACGTTGCAGACTCGGAGACATGAGTATTCCGAGCATTTCAATTTCGTCATATTTGTAGGCTTTGTCACATTTGTAGGCATTTTTCCGTTATATGCTATTAATGTGGGTGCTGTGAGTTTGTTCGCAGATCCACCCTTTTCAGTTTATAGCGATTTTGAATTTGGATTATTCGATGTATTATATCAATTTGAAAGAATGAATATCTTTTGTTTTAGTAAAAAAAAAAAAAATAGACAAAATTATCTCCAGGATCTTTTAAGTTATTTAATTGTAATAAGTTAGTCCTTTATGTTTTTTCTATTACATGTATGTTAACTAACGTTTGTATCATTTCATTGACCTTTATGTTGTTTTATTTTATTCTATTAACTTTATTTTAACATCTACAATTTACACTAAATCTGTTTTTGATGCAAAAATTATGAGAAAAATCCTAAATATATTTCTTCGCGTTTTACATTTCATGTAATTTTTGAGAATTTTATTTTCTGTATTACTAATTTTCTTTAATTTTTTCTTTTTCGTGCATTTTAATTAGTTTAAAAATACTTTTATGCATTAAAATTTTTTGAAATTTTTTATTATATGATTCAATAATGATTTTTGATCTATATTAAATGACATATCCGTATCATTAATGACTCACATGTAACTAAAACAACATAAAAAACTGACTTGCTATAATTAAATAATTTAAAATCCTAACTTTTATATATATAAATTAATAAGATATATAAATAAAAACTAAAAAGTTAGATAGGATTGAAAACTAGTAAAAGTAAAAGTCATTGTCATTCGTAGCATAGGATTTAAAACTAATAAAAACAAAGACATGGTCGTTGATAGTATAAGATTTAAAACTAGTAAAAACAACTTTCCAAATAATACCTCGTATTGCATTTCTAATGACTATATTGGAGGCGACTGATGACATTCTACTGCAGACAGGTGTTTGGCTTTGCTTATAATTGTGTAGTTATTTGTGTAAAGAAATGAGTTAATTAATCATTAGTGATATCGGTGCATGTCATGAACATGAATTAATAACATTATTAATCTTGTTTATTTTATACAAAGCATAATTAACCATTATCCTTTTCGAGATTGTGTGGTGGATATATTTTTGGTAGAGACGTTTAACATTAATGATGGTTATTTAAAGATTTCTCATTAAGTTGTGTGGTTGATATATTTTCTTTGTTTGGAAATGATATTTTCGGTAGATCTCTGACCTACACTTCTTGTTTCTTTGATTGTCATGAAAATGGTATTCTTTGTTTGAGATAACTTTTCAATAAATATCACGTACTTAATTTCCAATTACTATAATTGTGGCGATTGATGAAATTCTAGTGCAGACAGGTGTTTGGCTTTGCTTAACTGTGTAGTTAAAATATTTTAAATGAATGATTTAAATAATTAACGGTGGTATCTGTTCATGTCAATGAGGTCATAAACATAAAACGATACTAGAATTCTTAATTTTTTAACTTTTTAAGATAAATTCTTATGTACTTGATACTAATATATTTAGTGAAAATTGATTTAAATTATTTAATTAATTTTAAATAAAATAAATATAAAAATGACATCATATTGAATATAATTATTTGATTGATTAAAAGTGTCCGTATTTAACAAAACTCAAGTGTATCCGAATGTTGCCTCTTCTTATTGTATACCGAAGATAATTAACGGTTATTCTTTTCTTTTTTTTCTTAACAAAGTGACATTTCTTTCACTCTTATTTAAAAATGTCCCATTTGCAATTTTTTTCTATTTCAAAATAAATTTCTGTTTACCATATTAACATTTTTTTCTATTTTTACAATTATATCTTTATTTATTACCGTAACACTATTCAATTATTTATTAAATATAATTAATAAGATATCTCAGTAAATGACACAAATTTTATCATTGAAATTAATAAATATAATTATTTTTGTAGGAACTGACATAGTTTAAATAAGATATTTATTATCACTATAACAAATAACACTTTTTATGTTGAGATGTGCCTTCTTTTATTACTTATAAAAAATAAAAAATTATATATTTCTTTGATTTTCAAAAAAATCGAGGAGAAAAATAAATCAGGACACATTTTGATTCCGAGCTATTGTAGTTTATGTTTTTATTTGTTTATAATTGTAAACTAAATGGTCTAACCTTTCAATTTTCAATAAAATCGAGTTATAAAATAATCAGATTTTACTAATCAAAGCATTTGTTAAACAAATTTTACCATAATCCTTACTAATATGAAGCCGCCCCAAACTCACATGCATCATTATTTAGGATGGATTGCAAGACAGAAAAATCGACAATGTTCTTTTATCTAAAACAAAATATTTTTTTCTGCCCTTGCAATTTATCTCACATAATGGTGTTGATGTTGTTGTTGTTGTTGTATTTTTTCTCATTTGATAGATTACAAGTTTTGAAAATCATTCTTTCTTCAAGTTACACAAGGATGAGAGCTCAACCTTTTAAAAAATTAAACAGATATGGGAGCTTAACTTTTCAGAAGATGGATACCAGCGAAAAATAAAAATTCTCATGGAAAAATATATTTCTAGCATCTTGCATGAGATCAGTACAATCTTGAAGAGAACTAAATCTTGATATCAATAAAGCTTTGTTGTATACAATGTACTTTTAATATTCTAGATAAACAATGTACTTTCTACACATATTAATGTATTGATGTTCTAGGTAAACAATGTAACAATTTTTGTAAAAAAAAAAAGTAATCTTACCCCTCAATTTTCTTTGAAAGTCAATATGTAAGAGAAAGTTTTCACCTTGGTTTTTTTCGTAACCGAGGGGATAGTTAAACGTTTTATTTTTTACTATATTCATTGGTCTTAAACAAATATTTTCCGTCCATTTAATGATTATCATCGCTCAAGACTCTGCGATTAGAGATCCACGTGAAATCTAAGGGACATCCATTATAAAAGCATGCCGAATATTGAAAATCATCCTAAATGAAACATGATGTGCTTGAAACCTAAAGGCCCTTATTTTTTTATGAGGAGAAAATTCTCTATGATGGATTGCAAGAGAAAAAATTATTTGGGTTAAGGTTTGTTTTCTAAAATATCTTTTTGAGCATAAAATAATTTCTTCATCTGACCATTATTTTTTTAACCTTTTTTTTTGGTTTTATATCAGAGACAAATGTAAGGAAATGCAACTGAAAATATATTATACCCAAGATTTTTTCTTTCATGTACTTCAATTATTCAAAGACCTAAAATCTAGATCTTCATGGAAATTGATTTTTAATGTAATAATCTCTATAAACAATATAATCTAAGCATTTTTGTAGCTTCTTCTTTCTTATATGTAAGTTGGTTTGCTTTGTGATTTTGTTGTTGTTAGATCTAGTTTATTAATTACTTTGAAACTCTCTTGTACCCTTATTTGATTATAGTTCAGCATCATGTCCCAATGTAATTTGTAAACAAATAATTATATTAATATTTGGGTATACAATGTAACAAATTTTAAAACAAGAAGAAATGATCTTACCCCTCGATTTTATTTGTAAGCCGAGAGATAAGATAAGTTAATTTTGAAAATAATAAAAATGAGGCTGTTGGGATTTGAACTCGTGTGTGTATAACTTTACCTCTCAGTTATTATTCCATCGGGGTGATAAGAAGAGACTTATCATGAAGCCCTTTATTACCTCGCTTCTTTAGCCGGGGTAAATTGCATTTTACATTCAGAATGGAGTGCTAGAAGATCCACGTTGTATGCACTCATAAGTAACTTGCAGATGTCCTGATTAAAGTTGTCAAGACTAAACACTTTATCCCCTTGAGGGGTGGAATTGGTGTTGTATATTTCTGAATATGAATTAAGAGATGATGTTAGAAGTTATTCATATCCAGAAGCTTGATGTTTTCTAGAAGTTACTCTTAGCTGTTAGCTTAACTATTAAACATAATTTTGTTTGTGCCTACGTGACAGTTTATTTTGTGTATATAAACAAGGTTGTAGCTAGAGTTTTGTAAAAATTATATAATAGAGTTTCTTTCTCAACAAGTTTATTACAATCATTTTTCTCTCTCTTCTTTTTGTCTCTCATCTTCCATCTTCATCTTCAATCTTTGTGCACCAACACATACATTCTTGTTGGGTCTCAATTACATGTAGTGAGAATCATGATCCATTGACTCCATAAAGTTGACCTCCTGAATCTATAAAGGTTGGGTCTTGAATAATTGAAATGAAATGACAATTCTTTGTAAATTAGGTATTAAGACAAAGTCCATAAATACACCAACAATTAAGATGAAGAAAAAGCTCTTTAATTAGATAGTTAAAAATAAACATCGATTGATTGGTCAAGGATGGTTTTGGCACCAACCCAATCTATAATCTGAGAGCACTATGCCAATTACTTAGAAATACACTCTTGCAAGATGATGGTGCAACATAGTGTAGGTGAGATGGATAACTTAACATAGCAGTTAAGAGTAGTAGACGGTGTTTCATAGCAATCCCACATTGTTTCCATTAGAAATTTTTGTAGTGTTTTATATATTGGGAATTTCTTAATCCACCCTATAAGGTGGAAAAAAACCTATAAAAAATTGAAAAATGTCACTCACTCTTCGAAAATGCATTTTCACACGCATCTTCTATATCACACACCAACGACAAAACTTAATTCACCCTAAAGCCAACCTAAAAGTTTTTTCGAAGATGTATCTCTAAGACATAGAACTAAATAAATTGTCAAATGTAATTTTTTTATTTTTGTCAACATGTTGTTTTCCACTCTACTCCTGCTTCGTAATTGTTCCAAAATACATCTCTGAAGGTAATACGAATATACATCTCAGAGATCAATGAATTATCAACAAATGTTTAGTGCGTCCGAAGATACATCTCTGAAATTCGAGAGCATCATTATATTTCCGCGCGGTGCACTAGAGAAGTATACGATGCATAAAGAAATTCCTTATATATTTTAGAGTTAATACCATTTTATTCTCTACCATATAGGCGACTTCTGATTTTGTTTCCTATAATTTTTTTTTTGAAAAACACCATTGTCATTTCAAAATACTAACAATTTAGTCCCTAAAGTCAAAATCCGCAAGTTTTCTGCGGATTTTATTTCGAATTTACCTGCAGATTTTGACTTTAAGACTAAATTATTAATATTTTGAAATGACAAGGATGTTTTAAAAAAATATTTTAAGAGTGCAAAACCAAAAGTCACCTATAACACACAGAGATAAAATGATAATAAGCATTTTACACAAACACAATTAGTCACTTATGGGTTAAAAAGACTGACCAAAGACGCCAAAAAGGCTAGGCTAAAAGTGTTTCATTTATATTTTGTTATTAATTAATTAAAAAATTTAATTATAAATACAAATAAATAATTAATTCATTTATTAGTTAAAATAATATTAATAAATTAATTATTCTAGTCAATATTGTCAACTCATTAAAAATCTACTTTATATTCTAATTATTAATGACACATATGCAAAATTGGAGAGAGGCCAACAAAATTTCAATTGATGTAAATTTAAGGGACTAAAAACCTTATTTTTAAAATAAGAGATTAAAAATTAAAATAAGAGGACCAAAAATACATTTAAGCCAATTTTAATTTAATATTTAAAAATTTCACAAGTGACATGATATTTAAAATTAAACACGTGATTATCTTTAAATATAAAAATGTGAAACAAAGATCAAAACTATTTCAATTCAAAATAGAATAATTGATTTAATAAATTAAATAAAATAGAGTGATCAAAATTATAACTATTTTTCCAACTAAAAAACAGATGTCAAATAAATTAACGTCTCTTTATTGCTATAAAATTGATGTCTAAACTAGCAAGGCCTTTGTGTGGAAATCCACGAGCTGTTCATGAGTAAATATAGGTAAAAGACGAAGCATTCCCTTTTGAAGCTTTTCATGAACCAAGTGGCAATCAATCTCTAAATGTTTAGTTCGTTCATGAAACACCATACTAGAGGCAATATGCATTGCACTTTGGCTATCACAGTACAGAACAGAGAGTTTACCACATGTAATTTGCAATTCCTTCAGTAAGACACTTACCCACAGTAGCTCACACATAGCAACAAATAACGCTTCATACTTTGCCTCCGATGAAGACCTGGAAATGGTGTGTTATTTCTTTGCGCACCATGAAATAAGGGAAGATCTAAGGAAGAAGCAATATCCTGATATAGACTTCCTGGAATCTAGGCACCCTACCCAATCAACATCTTAAAATCCAAGGAGTTGGAACTCAGATTTTCTGCGAAATAGAAGGCCTCTACCAGAACTAGACTTCAAGTAACGAATGGCTCTACAGGCAGCATAATAGTGTGCCATGGTAGGATGGTGAAGAAATTGACTAAGCTGTTGGGTGGCGTATGTAATGTCAGGTCGTATGGTATTAAGATACAACAGATGACCTATGAGTCTTCTATAAGCTCCAACATCTTCATATGTCTTGCCATTATCAACATGAAGTTTGATAGAATGATCTAGAGGAGTAAATGTTGGCTTGGATCCAACTAATCCAGATTCTTTCAACAAATCAAGACAATATTTTCGTTGGGATAATGAGATTCCCTCCTTGGAATGTGCTACTTCCAACCCAAGAATATATTTAAGCAATCCAAGGTCTTTGATAAAGAAATTTGTGTCCGAAGATGTTTTAATTCGAGAGAATTCAAGCATCGATGTTCCGGGTAGTATTATGTTGTCCATATAAACTAGAATAGATATAAATTCAGTATCAGTGCTCAAGGTAAATAAATATTAGTTTGAAGTGGATTGAGTGTAGCCCTGTTCTATGAGCAAATCAATAAGCTTTTCATACCATTTTCGACTAGTCTGTTTTAGTCCATAGACACTTTTCTAAAGTTTGCACACCTAATTGGGCATATGACACTTAACTCCTTCAGGAATTATCATGTACACATCTTCTTGTATTTGTCCATGTAGAAATGTGTTGTTGACATCAAGTTGATGCAAAAACCAATTGTTTATAGTAGCAATGGCAAGAAGAGTTCTAACTGTAGTAAGTGAAGGCTTAGAAAACACTTAGAAGAGGGGTTGAATAAGTTTTTCCCTTTTAAATTTTATTTTACTTAACAACAATCTAAACACACAATGATTTTTATCCTAGTTCGTTTGAAACTCAAACTACTCCAGTCCACCCGCCAAGGTGATTTTGCCTTTCTCAAACAAGGACTTAATCTACTATAATCAAGAGATTACAATTTCACAACCAACTGTTGAGACTGACAACAATGCACAAGCCAACTACAAGTGGCTAACACCTCTAAGACTCTCTATTCCTAGCCTTCTTGAGAGATCTGGCCCAAGTGGTCTCTCAAGGAACAATTACACAAGAACTTTTAACAAAGTATATAAGGTTGCTTCTAAAAATCTATATCACAAAAGTGAATTTTACATAAGAAATTTTAAGCTCAAAACTGAAAATAGGTTAGCAAAAAATAGTGTTGATTTTGATAGCGTAAGTTTTCTTTCAGAATTATTGTGAAAAATTGTTTTACTTCTTTGAAAGTTTTCTATTTATATAGCTTCTAGAAATTGTTCTGTTGCATTCTGTTGCGTCTCTTGGATAATGAGAAACGTAATGAGTGTTGTTTGTCTGCATGTGCTTTGTTTTCTCAATGAGCCTCAGAATTTGATCCACTCAAGTGCTTAAGCCGTCTTAGCCTTAGTATAGTAACGATATTGTAGCAGACTTTGTCTTAGAAGATGACGTACTGAAAAATCATGATCTTCTGCAAGTCTTGTTCAAAGTATCTTCTAATCATAGGTTTCCTTGGTGCTTCTATCAGAGGTTGCGTTAGCATGTTTCCTTTAGAATTTTATTTTTAGCGTGCATGTTCAGAAGTTCCCTCTAACATTAGAACTTCTATAACTTGGTTACTCAGCATAATTTGATATTTCTTTTATTCTAGAATGCTTGAGTCAAAACATCATCTAAAATGAAAATAATATACATCAGAGTATAATATTTATTATACAAAATTTATTTCACTTGTTATCATCAAAACTATAAGATATGATTAGAACCAAAATATGTTCTAACAGTAAGCTTTGCAACTGGAGAAAATGTGTCAAACAAATCCAAGCCTTCAATTTGATTATAATTATTGGCAACAAGTCTTTCTTTGTACCTTTCTATTCTGCCATCAACTCTATGCTTTACCTTGAACACTCATTTGTTACCAATAGGCTTAACATTAAATGGCAGATTTACTATGGTCCAAGTTCTATTCTTGTCCAATGCTTCTAATTCTGAATTCATAACCTTGATCCAACGTTCAAAAAAGCAAGCTTCTTTGTATGTTTTTGGCTCACGTGTAAATGTAATGTTAGATGCAAAGACATGATGAGATGAAGATAAAGAATACAGAGAATCATAATTTGAAATAGGATAAAGGGCTTTGGTTTTACCTGAAGATGTATTGTCTGATGAAGCACCAGATGCACTACACACATAATCTGAGATATATTTAGGTGCATGATTGGTTCTGGTAGGTCTACCTTCTGCTATATGTTTAGTTTATTGAGGAACATTATTACCCTCTATGTCAATTTGGTCAGAAACATAGTGGTCAAGATCTGCATCAGTATGTTCCTCATCAAATTGTACAAGTTGTTCATAGTTTTGTGTGTTTTTATCTATGTTTTCAATATTTATGGCTTGTGGAGGAATAGAACTTTGTTCACATTCAGGATTAGTATTAGATGAAAGAATGGGATTTGGTAAGTGTGTGGTTTTAAGGTCAGTGTGAGGGTGATATTCCAAGTGACAAAATTTTCACTTGAGTAAGGAAAGATATGTTCATGATGAATGACATTTCTAGAGATAAAGATTTCATGGCTATTAATTTCATAGAGTACAAATACCTTAATCCCACTTTTATATCCCAAAAAAAATGCATTTTCTGCCTCGTGGCTCATGTTTGGTTATATGCATGTGAAGTGTGGATGCATATGCTAACGATCCAAAGACCTTAAGACTATGCATATTAGGAACTTAATTATGTAAAATAAAATGAGGTGACATATTGTTTAGAACTTGTGTAAGGAGTTTATTTACGATAAATGTGGCATGTAAGATGGCACAGGACCAAAATTTCTTAGGAAGTTTTGATTGAAAAAGAAGGGCTCTTCGTACATTTAATAAATGTTGATGTTTCCTCTCTGCTCTACCATTTTGTTGTGGAGATTCAACACATCTAGTTTGATGTTGGATTCCCTTGGATGAATAAAAGTCTGACACACTAAACTCAAGCCCATTATCAGACCTAATAACCTTGACAAATATGCCCTTTTGAGTTTCTATGAGTTTGACAAAGTTAACTACATGCTGTCTAGTTTCAAATTTTGATTTCATAAGGGTTATCCATGTGTATCTACTACAATCATAAACAATAGTTGAGAAATAAGAATGACCATGGATGGATTTGACAGCAAGGGGACCCCAAATGTCAAGCTATATCATATCATAGGGATGGAGAGCTCTATTATTGCTAATAGTATAAGGCAATTTTATTTGTCTAGCATAACAACATACATCACAAACATCTTCATTATTGAAAGTAATGAAAGGAAATTGGGAATGTAGATACATCAATCTATTTTGTGACAAATTCCTAATCTAAAGTGCCATAAGGCTTTTTCAGGTAAAGAAATATCTGCAGCCACTACAGATAGTGAAACAGGTGAAAAAGGAGTATGTGTGTGAAGCTTTGTTGTGTAATTCATTATCTCTCAGTGTCATGTAGTACAGTCCATATCTTAGCTCAATAGAACCAGTCATCTTCATGGATGTTCTTTACTGTATGATGCATTGTGTATCAAGAAACCTGACATTACAATTAGAGGATGTACATAGTTTTGAAACAAATAGTAAATTTAAGGAAAATTCAAGAATAAGCAGAACATTATAAACAATAAACTCCTGAGAAAATTGGATTGTACCTGAATATTTTGCCATCAAACAATGTGCATTAGGCAATTTGACACTAATAGGATTAATAGATTTATAAGAATGGAACCAATGCATAGAGCTGCATATATGATCAGAAGCTCCTGAATCAATGATCCAAGAGTTAACAATTTTATGATGCATGAGATGGTGTGTGTTACCTGTTGATGAATGACCAACTGTAACCTGATTTAAAGAAGCATGTGCTGAACTTTGGCCAAAACTGGATTTCTGAAGTAACTCCATTAGGGCATTGAATTGACCTTGAGTCATAGGAGAGTTGTCATCTCTTGTTTCAGCACTATTAGGAACATACCCATCACCATTTCCATCAGAAGCAACACTATTGGCTGTGGACTGAAATTACTCTTGCATATGAGGTTATAATCCATGTTTCTTGAAGCAATTTTCAACGGTGTGGTTGGTTTTGCCACAGAATGTGCAAACACGAGCACCATGCTTGACGAAATTTTGTCTTCCACCAAACTTCTTGGAATCAGTAACAATTATCAAAGTTTGTGATTCATCCGTTGGTGTATGAATTTGTAGTTGGCACTCATGTTGGATAACCATAAAGAAGATCTTGTTAATGGGTGACAGAGAATCCATTAACAATATTCAAGACTTAACCACAACAAATTGATCATTTAGACCAGTTAGAAACGTATAATTTGTAAAACTGGATGGTTTGATCTTGCACTGCTGAAAGCTGCACAAGAACATGTTATGCGGCAGGTACACATTGGTAAAGGCAAATAAATATCTAGTTCTTCCCATAGTATCTCAAGATCAGAAAAGTATTCAGTTACCAGTTTCATTTGTTGCTTGAGGTTGTAGATTTCTTGCTGCAATTCAGAAATTCTGATGAGATCACCTTGGAAGAATATTTCTTGCAAATTATTCCATACATCAATAACATTCTTCATAAAAATAATAGATTGATCAATCGAATCTGAAACTGAATTCATGATCCATGAATTGACCAACATATTGCAACGATTCCAAGCACAAACAGAGGGATCAAATGAGTCTTCAGGAACTGACATCAATCCATCATGAACTCAATCTTCATCTTGCCGCCAAGGGCTCTCTTCATGGATTGAGCCTAGGTATGGTAGTTCTAATCATTGAGGTTGGGAAGAACAATGAAAAACCCAGGACCTTCAACGGGGTGGACGAAGTACTGTGAGGTTTGATCTAAAGTTGGATCGACGAGAAGGTTTCGCAGTGGAGCTATAGAATGACGGCAAGGGTTTAACAATGGAATAATGGAAATAGGATTGGAATGACGAGTGATACCATATTGTGATGAAGCATATTCAGAAGAAAGGGAAAAGAATGGAATATAAAGAAAGAACCTGTTAAGCATTCATGCCTATGCAGACTACAAAGTGTGAGTATATATGGTCACAATTCAAGCTACAAAAGAGAGGGAACTTTTCCTATGCTAACCAATCATAAAAGCTCAAACTAAAGACCAATAAAACGTTGATAGTTGTATTAAACTAATTCTAATTAGTAAACTAGCCAAACATTTCAACAATAATAAAAAATAAAACAAAAACAACAATACAACCCAAATACCCACTTCAAGATGGTAGAGTCATTCGTCAACAGACCGATAATAGAGAAGGGAAACCAACAACCATCATATTACATTGAAAAATCGACTAAATCTTACCAAGACGTCAAGTACACATCGTCCACGATCCAATGCCAAAAACTCTCAACAAGAGTAGGCTAAAGAAACAACAAATGGAGTTGCTTTGATTGCAAAGTAACCTTCAAAGTTAAGAATGATTTGAATATTGTATGTTAATCTCAGATTCTCTACAACTCCCACGTAAGCTTTATTTAATGAATATGAGCAAGTTATTATTTTCTTCTGATATAAACTCCAAATGAGAAAACAATTGATCCCCTATTTAACATTGTTATGTTTTGGCTTCCCATTTCCACCTCTGTCTTAAATGATATATGTTCTTTTCAACCACATTTACATACAATCTTGGTCCCTCGATGCACTATCATTAACATAATTTTCTTGATTGGAAAAATATGATATTCCTTTCGCATGTTTGGATTGATTAGTTCTAGTGAAAGTTTCTTCTTGATTCAGACCTTTCTTGTTGATAACCTTCTCTATCACTTTCTCTGAAAACGAGAGATGTTCACAAACATCTTCTCACTCGCGATGAAAATATTGTCAGGTTTTATAGCCAAAAGTTGTTTGTTATCAACATTATAGAATATAACAAGCCCATAATGTTTTTCTTCAATGTCTCTCTTCAAAGGAAAGATTACTTCTTCAATATCTCCAAAAACCTTAAAAACTTCATACATTTCCTTAGCTTTGCAGTTCTCCGAAATCAAAATAACGAAAAAAGTCATTCTTTTTACATCTTTTCTTATACTCCGTTATTCTTCTACATTTCCCAACGACTAGTCTTCCACCAGTTTTCTTTCCTCCGATCAATGTGTCACCATTGTCCTTCCACCATTGTTGTCGTTTCAATGTTTCTCTCTTTCATCCAAGTGAAAAACAATTTTATATGTGATTTTAAAATAGACCATACAACTAAATGTCAAATCATTGAGACATCATATCTAATCTTAAATTTCACAATGCTTATGCATTTCATGCATTTCATTCTTATTCTTTTCAATTAGGACAAAATATTTTTTTTATTATATACTATTTTAAAATATTCAGATAATAAAATAAAATATTCATATATTTTTTCCCACTTCACTACGGTGTTTTATTCTGCTTAACTTCGTTGAGAAATTCAAATATAGCCTAAATATCTTACACAAATATATAAACACTTATAAAAACATCAAATAATTTATAGTAAAAACAAAAATTCACTCTCACCCATTAAAAGTTATATTACTGCATCATTGCCAATGCCACCCTCCCACGAACCCAAAATTGATACGGTATCCTCCAATAAACAAGATGATTAATGCTTATGTTCATGACAAGCACCCATATCATCAATGATTAATTAATTAATTGATCTAAATATATTATTACACAATTAAGCAAAGCTAAACACCTGTCTGCACTAGAATGTCATTAATCGCCACCATTATAGTAATTGGAAATAAAATACGTGATACTTATTGGAAAGTTGTTTTTACTAGTTTTTTGTTCTATTTATTAATGACTGTGACTTTGTTTTTACTAGTTTTCTATTTTATTAATGACTGTGACTTTATTTTTATTACTAGTTTTCTAGGATATCCATCTTTCTGTTTACGCGTTTGTTTTTCAATCCTATCTATCTAGTCATATTTAACTTGGACAAACCGAAGGTGCCGTGGTTAACTTACAATGTTTATATAAAACTAAATAAAAAATTTATAGTTTTATGTGATATAATATGCATAACTATTGGCGCAACAATCGGGGAGGGTCGAACGAAGAGATTTATATTTTTGAAAATTTTCATTTGAGCAACACACCTTTATGGAAGACACATCACACTTGTAATATTTTTAATACTCTCCTCAAGTGTGAGTCTACTATTAGAACATGGTTTGGTTCTACACCCATCTTAGAAGTTTTGATGATAACAAGTATTGTTGATGACAATTATGTTGTGACCCTGATAAATAAATATTTTGTATGAAACATTGTTGTCTCCTAATTTTTTAATGAAGTATGCAGATGATGTTCTGATTCTGAATGGAAAAGAAGAACAGGTTACAATTCCGAAGATATAAGAAGTACTAATATTTTGTAAAAGAAATTCTAAGAGAACTTAAAAAGGTACACATGTAAAAGTAGTCTTCAAGACTATCACGCTCGTTAGAAGAAGTTCTGCTATGATCAAAAGAAAAAATTCTGAAAGAACCATGTTGCACTACAAACTCTGATTCATATATGTTGGTTGCTTAGTCTGATGCGTTACAAGGACTCAAATGAGAATATTTGGAGTAACGGCCAATTTCCAACAGGATCTCGTTTTTATGGAAAGCACAATTTAATGACAAATATCATTCTTCCATTTGTGGAATCTATGTCTCAAACAAATTGAAATTCTCACGCCTATATAAAGACAAAATCATGAAGAATTTCATACAACTCTTACACGCATATTGTAGAGAAATTTTTCAACAAAAACATTCATATTTCTCTAGTTTCAATTGAGCTCAAAATATATTGTGTAATACATCACAGTAGTGATATAGCTTATTAGAAGCATCTTTTATACACAGTTGTAATTGTTCAATCAGTTGTAATTCCTTGAGAATCAGGTTGTGGTTTATCTCAAGAAGACAAAGACAGTTGTCTTTGTGAATTGTAATCTATTATTAAATAGTGGAGTAAGACCTCGTTGAGAGAGGAAAATCACCTTGACGGGTGGACTAGAGTAGTTTGAGTTCAAATGAACCAGGATAAAAATAGATGTCTCAAACAGTTTTAATTTAGAAAAACTCAATTCAAACCCCCCTTTCTTGTGTTTCTTAACCTTCATCTACCACAATACTCTCCTTCACACTTGTATCGCTGTTGACTCTCTTCAATGGGACACCTCTACCTACATGCGGGACTCCTACCCTTACCCATGTGGTGATTCTTTTCAATACAAGTAAGATTGTCCCTATCTCAAAACCACAATTTTCCCCCTCACACTTGTACCGCCGTTATGCCCACGTGGTAATTCCTTTCGATACAAGTAAGCTGGTCCTTATCTCGAAACCATAGGCTCTGGTACCAGTTGTAGGCGCAACAATCAGTGGAGGGTCGAGCGAGGAGCATTATTACTTTCAGGACTTTCCATTTGAGCAACACACCTTTATGGGAGACACACCACTTGTCCACCTAAAACCTTAAGGTGATAGGCGAGTGGATTCTCCCACTTATAAATGCTCAAGTCACTACATTCTTATCAAATGTGGGACTATTTACCCACACTCACATTTGTAATATTTTTAATAATAACATGTAATAAACGTTAATAAAGTAAACATATTTATTCTAAAACTTAAAATATCCTTAATTATTAAATTATACATTTTGAGATCTTTAATTTGTTCATCATTTTTTTCATACTTTAACTTGTGATCTTCATTTTCAATTTTTTTCTAGATTTTCTTTTTCCTCATCAATCATGTTGTAAAAATGACAAAGTTCAATTCAAATCAACAGTTTGTATGTAGGATAAAGAATAATGACAAACAAAATAAATAATTTAAAATAATAAAAATAATAGTAGGCGAGAATACAGAGAATTTGTTTTCTTAGTTCGATCAAAATATATATGTTTGGGAGAGAGAGAGAAAAAATCTCTAATTCACTATATTCAGAAAGTTGTTACAAGAGATTATAAACGAGTTACCAAAAAATAGTCTTCGCCTTCAGAGTTCACAAAAATAAACCCTGAAGGTTCCCAAGAACAAATCGTTATTTTCTATTCATTTATCACTCAAACTCAGGGTATCAAGAAGTATTGTTTGACACTTCTAGATAACTCTAAAAGGTTTTTCTTAATTTCTAAACCATTATTTCTCCATATTGTTATTAAAATATAAAATTGTCACACTGCATTAATCAGAAGAGATACATATTTATAATTAGGCTAAATTACCCCCGTGGTCCTTTGAGTTATTTAATTGTAATACCTTGGTCCCTTATGTTCATTTCGCTACAACGAGGTCCTTCATGTTGGCTAACGTTATTAATGTTGCCCTTGTCCATAGATTATGTTCCAAAAAACGTGATGTGGCACAAACGGAGCTTAGGTGCCACTTAACCTTGCTGACTGGTATGTTAACTCACTTAACTCACTTAAATATATTGCTGAAACGTTACAATTAGGGGTAAATTGCATTTGATAAACCCTAATCCCAAATCAGTGACAAGAAACGTTAGAGGCGAACACGAAGGAGAAACATGCCACGTTGATCATCGACGAAGGTACTTGCAGAAGACAAATGTGTCATTGAAGCTGGAGAATTTGAGACATTGAGGTATGTTATTTTTTGTCTAACTTAATGATTCCTTGCATGTGGTTCTGCTGTTGATACTAGGGTTTACTTGTTATTGTTAGGAAAAAATGGATGAGGATATATTTAATGTTGAAATTCATCATGGGGGATTTTTTGTTGGTGATAACTACATAGAAGGGGAAGTGGAAGACGGTAAGTTTAATGGTGATAGATGGAGTTATTTTGAGATGTTAACGGTTGTTAAGGCGTTGAACTATCCAGGTGCTCTTGAACTTTGGTACGACTTTGCTGGAACATTGAAGATACTAGAAGATGACTTTGGTGCTATAGAAGCATTGAATTGGGCCAAAAGTAATGGAAAGGTTGATATATACATTGTTCACCCTATTTACCAACCTAACATAGAAATTTCCCTACCTGAACCCCTACCTGTAGTAGATTCAGATGAACCAATTGTTCCACAAGCTGAAGTAGTTTCAAATGAGCCCCCTGAGCCACCACCTGAACAAGTGTCAAATGCTAAAACTGATACCCAACCTGAAGTAGTTTTAGATGATCCAACTGATGCACAACCTGAGAATGTTTTGAATGAACCCACTGAGACAAAACCTGAACAAGTTCCAAATGAACAACCTGGAGTAGTTTTAGATGACTAAACTGATACACATCCTGAGGATGTTTTGAATGAACCCACTGAGACACAACCTGAATAAGTGCCAAATGAACAACCTGAAGTAGTTTTAGATGACCAAACTGATGCATAACCTGAAGATGTTTTTGATCCAATTGTGCCACAACCTGAATTAGTATTAGATGATCCAACTGAATATGCTATTGAACAACAACCTGACAGTGATGATAGTGCTTTAGTACTAAGGTTTTATGATTTAGATGATGAGGTTTTAAATGATGGATGTGATGAAGTTTTGGTAGGATAAGGAGGGTTCATTGCTGGCCAACATGATCAACCCATTGATGAACTCCTACTAGAGGAGACACCTAAAAAAAGAAAGAGGAATAATAGAAGACCAAAGAAAAAGAAGGGTGGGAAAACAACTCCAAAAAAAGCACCAGGTAGATCCAAGAAACAGAAGGGAATACCTGTTGAAAAAAGGATGGCTTAAGGAAAAACAGTTGCATTTGGGGCTGAAACATCAAGTGAGGAAGATGAGCTGGACTTTGGAGTTAGGCAAAGGAGTAATGTTAAAAAGGTATGTCACAGGTTATCAGATTCTGACTATTAAACTGAAGATATAGAAAGTGAGGATGATATGAGTAGTGATTACTCAGATGAGGGGGGAGGGTAAAGTATCCATCATTTGTTATGCCTAAGAAGTTTAATGATTATAAGTGGGAATTGGGAAGCTTTTTTTCATCAAAGGAGGAATTCAAGGAAGCAATAGCAAGTTATACTGTTCATAATGGTAGGGATTTGAGATATTTGAAGAATGACAAGACAAGGGTTAGAGTGGGTTGCAAGGAAGAATGTGGATGGGTGGCATTATGTTCTAAGTTGCCTAATGAGGATACTTGGAAATTAAGAACTTTGAAAGACAATCACACATGTAATAAAGAGTATAATGTAAGGATGTTTAGTATTAACTGGCTAGGGAAGAAATTATACTCAACAGTTAGAATTAACCCCAACGTAAAATTGTCTGCAATTTGTGAAAAGGTACATGAGAAATGGAATACAGGAATGAATAGGATGAAAGATTATAGGGCTAGAAAACAAGAATTAAATATGGTTGAAGGGTTATTCAAAGAACAATATAGTAAGCTTTATGACTACACACATGAGCTTCTGAGGTCTAACCCAAACAACACCATAAAGATGAATGTCCAAGCAACTGAACAAAATCCTACTGAAACTGAGCAACATCCAGAGGATTATGTTAGAATACCTCTACTACCAAGTTTCTATAGACTCTATATGTGCCTTGATGCTTGCAAGAAAAGTTTTAGTGTTTGTAGACCAATAATAGGTATTGATGGATGCTTTCTCAAGGGGAATTATGGAGGTCATATTCTTGCAACAGTTGGAAGAAACCCTAGTGATCAGATGTTGCCCATTGCATTGGCTGTAATTGAAGATGAGACAAAGGATTCTTGGGCATGGTTCTTTGATCTACTAGTTCATGACTTAGGAGGACCAGAAATATGCAAGAACATTACTTTCATTTTAGATCAACAAAAGGTAACATTCATGCACTGTACTATTTTAAAATGTAACAACTTAGTACTTTATATTTATTAAAGTGTACCATAATTTGTATATTACATTATTAGGGACTGGTACTTGCAATAAAAGAGTTGTTGCTTGGGGTTGACCAGAGATTTTGTGTTAGACATTTGTATAGCAACTTCAGAAAAAAGTTTCCAGGAAAGCAGTTGAAGGAGTTAATCTGGAAGGCAGCCAAAGCAACCTATCCCCAAGCATGGGAGGGGGAAATAACGGATTTGAGAAAGGTCAATGAGGAGGCATTTAAACATTTGTTGAAGACCCCCTAGATACTGGAGTAAGTCACATTTCAAATACAATACAAAAAGTGATGTGCTTGTGAACAACATGTCTGAAACCTTTAATAGTGTTATAATTGGACCAAGACAAAAACCAATTATAACAATGTTAGAGGAGATCAGAGGATACCTCATGGACAGATGGGCAGCTAATAGGTGTCTTTGTATTTCAGAGCTTTTTCTGAACTGGTGAATGGTATATGATCAAGGATAGGTATCCCAAGTATCTTAGAGAACTCTTTCAATGTAGGTACCAACTGATAATCTGGGAATGTAAAGCAGTGATGTTTCGTATCGAAGAACTGGAATATGACGTGCATCATATCTTCTTCAAAACCGGAGATAACCAAGTCGAGCAGATAACCATGTCTTTTGATGAACTGAGAGTGATCAGGAATTTCTGAAACCAATTCTTTGAGTTGAGAAGGTATACTGATGAAGTTGATTCGGATATTCTTTCTGGAAGCCATAATTCGTATAAAACAGAGCAAAGATAAATTCCTAGGTCCTTGAAATAGTTAGACATGATATGATGTTTATGATGTTATGATGTCATGTTTAAAACAAGTAGCAAGCACAAGCAATTCACACAATAGCCCTAGGTTTAAGGCTTGCATGAGGTATAAGTGTCTACCCTACCAAAGTTTGAGTGGGTTCAACCTGTCCTATAATAGTAACCAGGTTCTAGGAATCTCATATCATTGATATTTCTCGTAGGATTTATTTTAATACGACTACCAAGTGGTCGACTGAAACATCCCGAAAGTCGAATCTTAATGAGCGTAGCGTCGAGTATCAACCAACCTCAGTCTGCACCGAAGTCGGCCATCTCACTATCTTCAAATGGCCAAGATGGGTCAATTAGGGTTCTAAAAGTTGAGTTTGTACTCATGACACCACGCAGACGCCAAATACCTTCCTCAACTAGACATGAGGAGCATCGGGACATCCAAAGTGTCGCACTAACATAGCCATCATGTTGACCGTTTCGGTATACGTCTAACGGTCGCGACAATTTATTGCTACTTACCTAAGGAAACCTGGATCCAGGTGTAGGATCCCCCACAAGTATAATGCCCAAGTAGCCCTTAAAAATAAAGCATACAAGTCAAACAATTTAAGTGATCTAGACCCTAAGGTAACCTCTCTTTAGGGATATTCCCCAGCAGAGTCGCCAGTTCTGTAACACGGTGGGAGAACTGACTTGTTTATTTTGCGTTTTATCGCAAATGTTGCGGATAGCAAGAGTCGCCACCGACTTTTCTTTTATCCAATTAAGGGAAGGCGAAAAGAACAGGAAAAGACCTTCGTTAGATTCTGAGTAAGGGAGGTGGTTATGAAAAGGGAAGGTGTTAACACCCTTTCCATCTGTAATTATCTATGGGCTCTTAATTTCTTAGCTCACTTAAATTTTTTTTTATGTGTGTATTTGAAAATATTTTTGAAAAGGCATTTCGCTTTGACTTCGTAATGATTCACGCTAGAATGTATACAAAGTGTTTGGAAATGTTTTGTTTTGGAAAAGGACTTTGTAATGATTCACGCTGGAATGTATACAAAGTATTTGAAAATGTGAGGTGTGAAAAGTATTTTGATTGAGCAAGCAAAAGAGACTTATTACCTACTCAGAACGGTCGTTTCCGTGTTATTTTGCTTTCTTTAAGAATAAGGTCATCTGTACCATTGGTTGATACGTAACCTTATTCATTGGATGTAAAGGGACATTCGAAGGGACAACGGATAGTCATAGAAGGCAACTTGTAGGGATATCCTAGCATATTCGTAGGGACGATCATCACTTTTCGTAGGCAACAATCGAGGGATGAGATCATATATTCGTAGGCAACATTGAGGGACTATGATCTTTTAAGTCGAAGGGACTATGATGATATATTGTAGGCAACCATACCAAGATATCCCTACGTTCGAGGGACTTGACCATTATTTGTAAGGCAACGAGAGAGGATACCCTAAGGTGGGTGCAAGTGTGAAGAATGTGTTGTATTCAGATATTTTATCTTATGATTAGAAGTGATCTACGTTGTTTTTAATCTTGCCATACACGCCTAATTACTAGCATTTAATAGGTGCGGAAAGTAAATTGCGGAAATATAAAGGTCTTATGCTATTACATGGCTTTGGGGAAGATACATAATAGGAGGTGCAGAAAGTAAAGGCAGAAACATAAATCTACGCTATTACATGAAAACAAACTTGCAACCTATACATCCTTTCTAGAATTTAAATGCAAAATAATACATGAAAAGAAACTAAATCCTAATATTTTTTGGTGTTTTTGAAAATTAATGTTGGTGTGAGAAAAAACCTAATTCTAATTGATTTTAATTAAAAAAATATTTAATGAAAATTAACCTAAATTAAACTAATTAAGTTAATTAAAAAGCATGGAGAAAATTATTTGTGAAATTCCCTAATTAAACTAATTATTTAACCTAATTACTAATTAATTAAATTAAATAAAAGGGAAATAAGAAGAAAAAAACAGAAAAATAAATAAAGCAAGAAAATCATCAGAGCTTCTGACGGAAGCTGCCTCAGAAGCCAAGCCTTCTATAAGTGGCGCGCCTTGGGCACCCGGAGTTTCTAGGAGAATCCCATCCGAGGCTGTCGAGCTTCATCGAAGGGTCCAGAAGTTGGGACTTCTGGAGATTCTGCTGGAGCTTCTGGGGAATATGGTGTTGGAAACATCCGGCGGAGCTTGGGAGGTCCGGCCGAGGGGTCCGTGGGGCTTCGGATGGGACGCCGTGGAGCTCGGGGCTCTGTCTTGAAGAGGATCCAAGCTAGAGCTCGGAGGCAAGGCTTCCGAGGGTCCGAAATTGGCACCAGAACGCGCCAAGGGTGTCATCTTCTTCGTTTGAATTTTCAAACTCTTACCCACGGTTCTGTTTCGTCACTATACCCCTGCAAAAAATCAAAACTAAAAAATACGCAACATAAGTCAGTTATGAGACCATGGATCAACTCGGTTTGATCCTCTGAGTGTGATAGGGTCACTCGTTTCGTCCAATTTTTCCTAATTCGCAAAGCCCTAATTCCAAGCTTGGAACCCTAGCCATGGCAGATTCATATTCTTGTACTCAAACTTAAATTGAACCATGCAGAAAGCTTAGAAATAGCATCACGAACACAAACATATAACCAAATCATGTTAAAAATGCATGAACCATGGAAATCGATTTTGAAATATGAAGAGCAAACCGTGAGTATGGATATTACGATTCTGGACGTTTCAAGGTTTGGTGAATGGCTGGATCGATTCAGAGGACTCCTAGGAACGTGTTGGGATGCTTGGAATAGCTTGAAATAAGCTGAAACTCTGGCTGCAAGTTACTTGTATCACACGGTTTTCTTGAGCTTAGTTAGGGTTTTTAAAGCTGCCAAAAAAACCTCCTTTAGGATTTAGAAACCCTCTGAATTTATAGAGGATGGATTCAGGTTGAGCATTGATTAGAAAATATATCCCATTCAATGAGAGTATATTTCATTTGCTAATCTTGTCAATCTTGATCAAATTTTGCCAATCTTGTACCAATCACTTGCCAATCTTTCAATTTCGAATTTCAGGTCATTTAATAGGTATCTTGGACCCTCAAGAATGTCAAATATACAGCCTTGCATTGATTGATTTATTTTTTGCTATTTTATTTTAATTAAATTGACTTTAATGAATAAAAAATCAAAATAAATAAAATAAAAAAGCTCAAGGGCGTGGCATTGGGCTTGGAGGTTATAATTGTGATTAGAAACAATTTTGAACGAAGAAAAGTTAAGCCCATTTGGAAAAAATTTGATTTTCTCAAGTATTTCTCTTAATGCACCTCCCCAAAAATACCCAACTTGTACAACTTCTATCTTGCTCAATTTTTAATATTTTTGGGTGTTCTTGGACTTTTTAGAAATTTCAAGATGTCCTCTAAAATTCCCTTTTGGTTTCATCTTCATTGAAGGTTCCATGCTCATGAACACTTCTTTGCAAAAAGATGACTTTTGTTGACTTTTTAAAAGGACCTGTAAGGTTTTGATCTATAACTTCCAAATGAAGCATTTCCAGCTCAAGCTTGTGAGACATGAAGCTGCAGGGAATTGAATTCCCTTTAAAATGAGCTTTGGTGGAAAAATTTCTGATAAAGTATGTGAAAGTTATGCTTGGTCAACGTTCTATTGACTTTTATCTAGAGAGCCCTAATTTAGAAACTTGGACTTTTGCTCAAATCTTGATTTTTCTTGTTGAATCTTGGTCAACCCTTGATCAAATGATGAATATTATTTCAAAATATTGGTGTTGACCAAAAATTATGAAGTTTGACTGCATGTTGACCGCAGTTGACTTTTTGTCTAATACAGTTGATTTTCCGCTATCTGAGCAATTGGATGAGCAATTTTGACTTGTAAGGCTTGAAACTTGATATGGTGATCCCTTGAAGCATATGATGAGATGTGATGACCACTTAAATCATTGGAAGTCCATCTTGACTTGAGAGGAGCAAAACCTTAGCTTGGATGGATTGCTTAGAATAGGGATTATCTAGTCAACCCTTATGAAATTCTTGAGTATGGAGTGATGGATTGTCATGAGAAGTAGGAGGGAAAATTTTGGGGTATAACAGGTTTGCCAAACAAATGCTCAGCATGTGATCTTTCTGGCCATAACAAGTCATCCTTTGCTTTTGCACCAAAACAATCTCATAGTGCCACAATGCCAAATGTTCAAGCCCAAACACCTACCATTGTAGTCCCAAATGTTCAGACCTGTCAATCTCAAGATTCAAAGGGTTTAGACAAGGAAATCCCAAAATGCCACTAGAAATTCTCAACCATCTCAAAGTGTTCAGACTAGAGAATCTCAAAATTCCACTACCAATTCAAAACCATCTCAAAAGGCTCAGACAAGGCAATCTCAAAATTCCACTAGCAACTCTCAACCATATCAGAGGGTTCAAACAAGGCAGTCAACCCAAAACCAAGGAGTACAAACATGTCACTCCATCACAACTTCTTAGCTACTTGCCATGAGAAGGGCTAGATAAGGACCAACAACAACATTTCAGCCACCAAAAACTCAAAGATCAAAGATGCATTATAAGAGAAAGACCACATAGAAAGTTTGCAAGAATTATGTTTTTTGGACCACTAATTATGTACTTTGGGAGTATGACGTATCTATGCTTATTTTGAATCTTTAAGATAATATTTTATGTATTTTGGGAGTATGTTGTATCTACTCTTTTGTAATAACAATCTTTTGGTCTATGCTATAATAATATTTTGTATGCTATATTCTAAATGGTATAAACTATAATTTTCTGGATGGTATATTATGAATGTTATAACTATAATTTTCTGTTGTTAACTTGTAACATATAGGTCCTCCTTCATTTTAGATTGTATCAACCAAGACCTACTTCTTATTAAAATGTATCAAAGTTCTCCCTAATTATTTATTAATTGCACATGGTATGTTATGACAGTAACAAAACTATAAGGCAAATATATCAAAAACTAACCAAAACTGATATTAATCTGCAAAACTGATAACATATTACATTAATGTGCCAAAACTGATAACATATTACATATTACATCAAAGTACCAAAACTGATAACATATTACATCAAAGTACCAAAACTGATAACATATTACATCAAAATCTTACAACATTAGCATTAACATAAGCTAAGATCACATATTTTTGAACAACATACAAATCAAGACTATAATAATTAGAACTAAACATATCATGACATAAAAAAGCATCTTCAACATCTTCAATATGTTCTTCATCATCTCCTTATTGTATGTCTCATCCTTTATAGGCATCTTGATTTGTACCTCCTTTTCATCACATTTCAAACACTTCAATAATGCATTTGGTGGTATCTTTGGTTTTCCTTCATCACTGTGTTGGTTTTCATACCACATAAAAAAATTGCAGCCAACATTCTCATGTTTATTCTGCAACCAAAATCACTAACATCAAACCTAACTCAGGAAAACGAAGGAGAAAATACCCAAACTATTCACAACATATGTACGTACCTTAAAGTATTTGCAGCCCCAAAAAAGCTTACTCAAGTTTCTTCCTTTCTTTTTAACTGAACGTATCACATCTATGGATCCACACATGCATGTTGGTTCGATTACCGATTGGAATGCACTCGAAAATAGCGAATTGGAGTTCTCAACTCTCACATTTGTTCCATTGCAACTTATTGAGCCATTGATGCTGAATTTCAAGATTAGGGTTCTAAAAATTGGGGGTTTTCTTCTCATCTCTCACATTTTCCTCTTCTACATGTAATGTTTCACCCATATCTTCCTCTTTAAGTGAGTTAGCCGACCAGTCAGCAAGATTAAGTGACACCTAAGCTCTGTTTGTGCCACATCACGTTTTTTGGAACATAATTTATGGACAAGGGCAACATTGAAAACGTTAGCCAACATAAAGGACCTCGTTGTAGCGAAATGAACATACGGGACCAAAGTGTTACAATTAAATAACTTAAAAGACCCCGAGAGTAATTTATCCTTATAATTACTAAAACGCAACATACAAAATCCAAAACACAACTCATTAATAATTAAAATAAATATCTTATAATATATTTGATATTAATTTAGTATTTTTATAAATTTTTATAGATTTAATATTCTAACATTAAATAAACAGATTCGTAGAATCGAACCGGTCAAACCCGATATTTGCGAACCGTCCAAACCATACATTCTTGTTGCTTTTCGACTTCTCGATTTTTGGTAATTACGAAACATATTTTATTTATCTTCATCACTTAAAGTTTTAAGACATACTTCAACATTCCTCACTTTGTTTTGAAACCATGTTGATGTCAATTTCACCATCAACCACCTTATTGCTCTCCGTTGAAGCTTCAATCAATAACCATGATTAAATTCAAGGTACTCTTAAATCTTGATCTCATCACTTGCATGCAATTGTTTCCAGTTACCACATTCTACCTAGATAATATAACAATCCCACGAGTATGATTATTCAACCATCGTCGACTCTACATGCCTTTGAACGCATCCCTAAAGGTCTCTGTTTTTATATTTTACAACACTTCAGCCACATTCAAAGAACAACACCTAAGTATATCATAATTGTCCCTTTGAGATCCTATAATCCCCCTCCTTAACTTATCACGAGTCAGTCATAATCAGAGATCTCTGTAATTGTTCCCTCACTACTACTAGTATCCATAGTAAGAAACTTAAGCTCAAAGTGTGTTTTCTGCGTTATAGTTTCTAAAAGGTTGATCTCTTGGTTTTTACCATTCTTCCTATAAAGAAACCTACCAAGTAATTTGTAATGACATCATCCCTTTCCCAAAAATTTAATAACAACTCCCCGGTCACATGCATTTTGATCCCTTGTTTTCTGCAAAATTCATTATAGACTTCTAAAACAAACTCCAAGCATTTATAATGCCTTAAGCTCAAATTCCATTGCTCTTTCTTTTCATGAAAGTCTCCACTAGTTAATAATGAGTGAATAAAAATATTTGAACCTTCTTAAAATATATAGACCTTATACTTTAGACCCTTTATCAATAATCACTTCATCATGCGAAATCTTTAACACTTAATGTTCAACTTTAGCGCAATAGTGTAGATTATCAAACATGCTTATGGATAAAAAAAATTCTTGAATTATGGAACATACCTCATGTTGTGAAGAAGAAATTCACGATCATCAAATATTTTAAGTCTGACTAAGCCTTATTATCCCAAAGGCTAACTATTCCTCCTTGCACCATTTTCAAAGTCTCAAAATATTTTATTTTTGGACACATGTGATAAGAGCAACTTGAGCCTATAACTCAACTATTTTTAGTCTCCAAACTCGATACTATTATTACTTCAGAACTCGCATAACCATCCTCATCTTAGGCAACCACAACTTAAACAAAATCATCGTTGACCTTTCTCTCAGAGCAATCCTTCTTAAATTGGTAGGATTTTATACAATTAAAACATTTTACCTTTGAATTGTCAAACCTTTTTGATTTGGACATTCCTCTATGCTTAGCTCCTCCTCTTGAGACACTTAAGCCTTCACCACAATCTTCAATCTTCAAATCATCTGCATTTGAAAATTCTTTGAATTTCATCGTTGTCTGGACTTCATCCAAAGTAGTAGTACATTTCTTACCATAAATAATGACACGCTTAAAATGCTCAAACAATCTAGATAATAAACTCAATGAGAGTAGAGCTTTGTCTCCTTCATCAATCTTCACCTCAATATTCTTAAAATCATCAATAATCTTGTGAAATTCTATCAACTGCTCAACTCTAGATTTGTTTTCCACCAATTGGAATGAATAAAATTGTTGTTTCAAACACAACCTGTGAGTTAAAGACTAGTTCATATACAATGATTCAAGTTTTTCCCACATCACAACTACAATTTCTCCCTGGAGACTTCTCTTAGAACTTTATCTTAAATGCAAAAGATAATGAGATTCCCTGCCTTATCCACCATATTAGTCTTCTTTGCCTTACTAAGGCGTGCATGCATCAATGCCTCACCCTTTAAAGCTTCAATACACTTTTCTTGAGTTAGAATTGCTTTCATATTCACTTTCCACAACCCAAAATTGTTTTCTCTGGAAAACGATCTCCCATTTAGCCATGGTGCTCACTTGTAAGAAATACCCCTTAACTCCATAATAGGCGCCACTTGTTGTGGAAATGACCAGATTCAATTCAAATCAACATTTTGGTACATGGTAGAAAAAAACAATGGCAACCAAACAAACGACCTAAAGCAATAAAATAATAGTAGGGAAAAGCACAAGGATTTGTTTACCATGTTCAATCAAAAGATCTACTTTTGGGGAGATAGCAATTATTCAATTCATTATACTCAAAAATTTGTTACAAGAGATTACAAATGAGTTACAAAAAATAGTCTTCGCCTTCAGAGTTCCCAAGAGCAAACCCTGAAGGCTTCCAAAAACAAATCCATATTTTCTACCCAAGTATTTTCCAACCTCTCCAACTCTCAATATTTGAATCACTCAAACCTATGGTATCAGAAAATATTGTCTGATCCTTCTAGATAACTCTAAAACATTTCCCTTGATTTATAAACCCTTATTTCTCCTTGTTTCTCTAAAACTCTAAAATTTTCACACTATAATCACCAAAAGAAATACATATTTATATTACTAAAACCCAACATACAAAGCTCAAAACACAATCGATTAATTATTAAAATAAAATATTATATTTTATAATATACTTTATATTAATTTGGACTTTTTTAAAATTAATATATATATCTAATATTTTAATATTAAATAAAATGACTCGCAATCTGAACCGATGAAATCCGATATCCGTGAATTTTCCAAACAAGGCATTCTTGCTGCTTCTCGCCTTCCTGATTTTTGAAAATATAAAATCATATTTCTTTCTCTTCACCACGATTAACCAAATCATTTTCTTCTTCACATATCTAATAACAAATTAAAATATCATAACATATCTACATACAATATTCATTTTTTTCTTCTTGAAGTTGAATGTTTGGTAATAATATTCATGGTAATTAATTATGGTTGATTATAGTAGACGAGTTAGCGGATAAAAAATAGAAAATTTGATGTCTTAATAAATTGTCATCATATTTTATTAGTTTGGTTCAATTCTTTCTCGAGGTGAAAAAATATATCCAATCCAAACACTATAGTTTAATTTGATTTGGAATTTTATTCAAGTTTACCCAAACAAAAAACACCCCATCCACAACCAGATGTGTATCCACGACAACAACTATAATTTAAAACTATATTATGCACACAAACTACAAACTAGGATACATCAGTTTACTCAAAGAGATCATAGTAAGAAGCCTTCTGAAAATACTGGGGGTTTGAACTCGAACCACGTCGGTCTTTTTAAATCAGTTTACTAATCTAAGGCACTTTTCCATGAGTGCTATAATATTTACCTCAATGATGAGCTTCCAAGAAGCAACCAAGTTAGTTCGGGCCTACAATTGAAATAGGCATATAAATAAGCTGCTTACTACACTTCTTTAACAAACACCAATTCATTAGAAGTGAATATTACAATCAAACAACAAAGAATGGCCAAAATTTACCCTAATCAAGAATCCACAACATCATCTCAGTCTCATGATCATCAGTGTTTCATCAATAAAAGAGAAAGATATACGTTGTGGATGAAATCACTTGTTCTTCATTCTAATGGTTGCACTGTCTATGATTCAAATGGTAACGTTGTTTATAGAGTTGATAACTATGATAGAAAGGGTGGAAGAGAAGTTCATCTCATGAACCTAAAAGGAAATGTTATCTGCACAATCAAAAAGAGATTACTAGCGTTTGGAAGCTGGGAAGGACACAATACTTGAAAATAAGGAAAAACACATATATGTCCAAGTATGAAAAGTAAACACACAACATGTACAAGTAACAATATACAAGTTCATATACAAAGTCTATAAAACATATACATTAATTACAAAACTCAAAAACAACGGAGTTATCGCAATACAGAAATAATAAAACCAATCCCCGACAACAGCGCCATTTTGTTTGGATGCGGTTATAACAGGCGAACAAAATGTATAGTATTATTTCTACCTGGTGATATATAGCGGTTAGGTTATATCGTATTGTGTCTACAGAGATTGGTTATTGATTCGTCGTTCGACAATTCTATCATTAATGAGTTTGGGATTAAATGGTTGAAAATAAAAGACAAAAAGTAAATGAACAAAAACTATACAGGATAAACAACTTATCCAGAACAATGCAAACTACCCTTCACAGACTTAAATATACCGTCCAGTTATACTCATCCTACGATACTCGTCCATGTCATCACATACCCCTCACAATCTAAGCTATTTCTAACCCAAATTGAGAATTCAACTTCGTCACCTTCATACCCATCTCTGGCATATTTCACCAACACAGAGGCATTAAGATCAGATACCTTAAGTGAATATCAGCTCTAAACCCATTTCTAGCATTCAGAAACTAACATATAACCATCCTAGGTAAGAATCTAAGCAATCTATATCTTGAAAAACTCAAATCCCTAACATAGAGTAAAAACCTAAGACAATCACCAACACAGATTCGTAAAGCAAACTTTATACAACGCCAAGGGCGACAAATATACATGAGTAAGAGTATAAATACATACATAACCAAAACAATAGAGAAATAAAAAGAGAAGAGAAGATATAAACTACTCATTTACACCGGTTTGTCAACTCCTATCGAAGAGCAATCCACCTCCAATCATCCATGAACAAGAACCTAGTGTTGTTTCTAAGCTAATCTATCAAGTATAAAGGTTGATGGAATTTGGGAGCAAAAACTTCCCCAAAACCATAACCTAAAAATGTGCAAAAATGAAGTTATAAAACAAATCTCAGATGTACGCGCATTAGCGGCGTGAGCGCGCTCAACGGGCTCAGTTATTTACACATTAAACTGCGTTAATACCGCTCAGCGGAGAGGGTGCGCTAAACGGCCTCTAAAACCAATTTTCTTTCTGCCGCAACAGTAACAAAGCACTCAACGCGCTCCAAAACACGCTGAGAGGACTCGCGTTGAGAGGTGTAATACGGTGGGAGAACTGACTTTAAGGAATTTATTTTGCTTTTTATCGCAAATGTTGCGGATAGCAAGAGTCGCCATCGACTTTTCTTTTATCCAATTAAGGGAAGGTGAAAAGAACAAAAAAAGACCTTCGTTAGATTCTGAGTAAGGGAGAAGGTTATGAAAAGGGAAGGTATTAGCACCCCTTTCCATCCGTAGTTTTCTACGGGCTCTTAGTTTCTTCTAGCTCATCTTTAAAAATTTGCTTTCTGTGTGTTTGTTTGAAAAAATGTTTTTGAAAAGGCATTTCGCTTTGACTTCGTAATGATTCACGCTGGAATGTATACGAAGTGTTTGGAAATGTTTCGTTTTGAAAAGAGTTTGAACTTTGACAAAAGTGTGAGGTGTGAAAAGATATTTTGATAGAGCAAGCAACTAAAAGTCTTATTACCTACTCAGAATGGTCATTTTCGTGTTGTTTTATGTTCCTTGAGAATAGTGCTATCCATACCATTAGTTGGTAGGTAACCCCATTCGTTGGATGTAGAAGGGACATTCGAAGGGACATCGGATGGTCATAGAAGGCAACTTGTAGGAGTATCCTAGCACATTCGAAGGGACGATCATCACTTTTCGTAGGCAACAATCGAGGGACGAGATCATGTTTTCGTAGGCGACATCGTGGGTCTATGATCTTTGTATCGAAGTGACTATGATGATATGTTTCGTAGGCAACGGTGCTAGGATACCTCTACGTTCGAGGGACTTGACCATTTATTCGAAAGGCAACGAGAGAGAATACCCTAAGGGGTGCATGTGTGAAAAGAGTGTGTCAAATTCAGATATATCATCTTGGAATTAGAAGTGATCTATGTTCGTTTTTATCTTGCCATACACGCCTAATTACTAACAGTTTATAGGGTGCAGAAAGTAAATTGCGGAAAGAAAAGTGCGGAAAGTAAATGTCCTACGCTATTATATGGCTTTGGGGCAGTTACATAATATAGGAGTGCGGAAAGTAAAGGCAGAAAATATAAATCTACGCTATTACATGATAAAAACTTTGCGACCTATACATCCTTTCTAGAATTGTAAATGCGGAATAAGAAATAGATAATCGAAAAAAAATAAGAAAATGTTAGCAAAAACGTTTCGGAAATTAGTAAAAAAAGGTTTTTTGGTTAGTAATGATAATTAGATAATAGGATAATTTTTTGGGAATTTTCTGGATCGATTTTGATAAGAAAAAACAATTAAAAGTCAATTTTATGGTTAATTAACAATTAATTAAAATATGCATGCAAAAATATTAATTTTTATGTCAAAAATTAAATAAACATTTTTCTGACCTAAATGCAAAAGGAAAATATTTTTGGTGATTTTTTAATGCATGAGAAAATTATTTGAAAAGAAATTAAATTAAGAAAGAAAATATGAAAAGAAAATAAGAAAAAGTGTTAGTTTTGCAAAGTGTAAAAAATATGTTGCAATGCCAGGGATCGAACCAAGGACATCCAGGACAAACACGCGCCTCCCTGACCAACTGAGCTAGCCTGCATTCGTGTTAGTATTATGAAACAAAAACGTTTTAAACGAAATAAATTTCTGAAAACCAAACTGAAAACACGCGCGAAGAACTTCATCGTCCCCATTTGAATTTTTGAACTTTTACCTACGGATTTGGTTCGTAGCTAAAACATATAGCGACGGATTCGTTCATCACTATAGCACCTACAATTTTCCAAAACTCATAATACACAATATAAATTTAAAGTAAAGCCATGGTTCAATTGCAATCAAGCTCCTGATCACGAATAAGTCCATAGTTTTGGCCAATTTTACTTGGATCGATGGATCCCAATTTGAAGCTTTGAAACCCTAGTAATGGCATATCACGATCCTGGTGTCTAAACTCAAATCGATCTATACAGAAACATTCCAAACATCAAAACGAACAAGAATATGCAATCAAAATGTATTTATAATGCACAAATCATAGAAATCGAATTTGGATAAAAGTTGTGCAAACCGTGATTATAATATCGTGATTCTGCACGTTTTGCTTGCTTGTGAGTATCTGGAATTGATCAGTGAACCTCCAGGACTGTATTGGAATGCTTAGAATTGGCTGAATCGATCTGGAACTAGGGTTGCAAGTAGCTTGTACCACACAGTTTTTTTTAGCTTTGTTAGGGTTCTTAGAGGCAGAACTTTCGTCCCTTGTACTTGTGAATGCATTGTGTACTTATAGTGGATGAATTTAGGTCAAGAATCATGAAGAAATAATGTACCAATCAATGAGAAAATATTTGATTTGGTATAAAACCAAATATTGCCTTTTTTGATCAAATCTCATTCAATTCCTTTGCCAATCAATGCAATTTCGAAATTGACAGCTTGTATGGCTTGCTTGGACCTCAAGAATGAGAGAAATCCAATTTGCATTTAATTTTGATTTTCTACCTTTTATTTTAATTTAATTGGCGGTTAAATTATTAAAATCCAAAATAAATATAAAATAAAAGATAAAATTTGTGGCCTTGGGCTTGGAGGTTCCAAATTAGCTAAGGAACATGTTTGAACCAGGAAAAGTTAGGCCCATTTGCAAAATTTTGGATTTTGTCAAGTATTTCTCTTTGTGCACCTCCTCAAAAATGCTCAACTTGTGCAAGGTGTATATTGCTCAATTTTTAACATTTTTGGGTGTTCTTGGACTTTTTAGAAAGCTCAAGATGACCTCTAAATAACCTCTTTGGTTTCATCTCAATTGAAGTTTCCATGCTCAGTAACACTTCTTTAAAAAATTTGATTTTTTGTTGTCTTTGAAAAGGACCTGTAATGTTTTGATCCATAACTTCCAAATGAAGCATTTTCTGACCAAGCTTGTGAGACATGAAGTTGTAGAGAATTGAATTCTGTTTAAAATGAGCTATGGTGGGAAAATTTCTGATAAAGTATGTGAAAGTTATGTCTGGTCAAAGTTCTGTTGACTTTTGTTTGAGAAAGCCCAATTTAGAAACTTTGACTTTTGAACAATTCTTGACTTTTCTTGATGAATCATGATCAACCCTTGATCAAATGATGAATATCACTTCAAAATATTGATGTTGACCAAAAATTATGAAGTTTGACTATATGTTGACCATAGTTGACTTTTTGTCCAATACAACTTATTTTCAACCATCTGAGCAATTGTCTGAGGAAACTTGACTTGTAAGGCTTGAAACTTGACATGGAGATTATTTGAAGCATATGATGAGGCATGGTGATCACTGGAATTGTTAGAGGCTCACCTGGATTTGAGGATAGCCAAACCCTAGTTTGGGTTGATTGCTTAGGAGAGGGTTTGTCTGGTCAGCCCTAGTGAAATCCTTGAGTATGAATATGAGAAAAGTCTTGAGAAGCAGGAGGGCAAATTTTGGGGTATGACAAGCGGCCTCACCACGCTCAGCGGTCTCCACTGAACAAAACAGGTCTTTTATTCATCAAAACTGCGTCTTTGGAGCTGTGTCTTCAACACTTTATTCCTCGATGCTCCAACACGCACAAATACCTACAAAAATACATTAAAATTAATCAAGTGGTACATTATGTACACAAAACACAATAAAACGTATTTACAACAAAAAATGGGATTATTCAACAGTTATTAACAAACAAGAACGGATAAGTGTCACAAAACATATATACAAAATAACTACATTTTGACACTTATCATTCTTCGACAGGTATCAAAGGAGACGTCGGCAGTAGGGTTATGGGTGAAACTTGAAAGTTTGTACATGACCAAATTGTTGGTGAATCGACTTTACTTGAAGCAAGCTTTATTTTCATTCAAGATGATTGAAGACAAAGTGTTGGCTGAGAAGTTGGATATGTTTAACAAGCTGATTCTTGAACTTGAAAATATTGATGCAAAGATCGATGATGAAGATCAAGCGTTGTTGCTGTTGTGCGCGAGAGTTTCTTTGAAAATTAAGGTTGATTACAAGGTTCAAAGGTCAGGTACTCCCTTCCATACAAGAGAGTTTCTTTGAAGTGAGCATGTGATAGAGGCTCTCTTGTATGGAAGGGAGTACCTGACCTTTGAAGAAGTTCAATCAACCTTGTATTCGAAGGGCTTGAACGAATGAAAGGAGCATAAAGATGGTGGATCTATATTGCTGGAAAACAACAAAGCTTGCAAGATTATAGGTGTTGGATCTGTGAGATTCAAACTCCATGATGAGTCAATCTGGTATTGACTGAAGTTAGGTATGTACCTGATTTGAAGAGAAATATGATTTCTCTTGGTGAATTCGACAAGAAAGAATATGTTTTTCAAGGAGAGAAAAGTATCCTAAGAGTCATGAAGGGGTCGAAGAAAGTCTTGAGAGACGTGAAGAAACAAGGCTTGTATACCCTTGAGGCTGAAGTTGTAAGTGGTTCGATGAATGTTACATCCACAAAACCTTTGTCGAAGACAAAAATTTGACACATGAGATTGGGCCATGTCAGTGAAAGAGGGTCGGTCGAATTGGGGAAATAAAATTTGCTCGGTGGAGATAAATTCGAAAAACTGAAGTTTTGTGAACCCTTTTTACTTGGAAAATCTTGCAGAGTGAAGTTCAACAAAGGCAAACAAAGAACACATAGATCCCTTGATTACATCCATGCTGATCTTTGGGGCCTGCAAGGTGTCCATCACATTCAGGAGCAAGGTATTTTCTATCCATAGTAGATGACTATTCTAGAAAGTTATGAGTATTCATTCAGAAGACTAAGGATGAAACTTTTGAGAATTTCAAAGGTTGGAAGACTTTGGTCTAAAATAAAACTGGCAGAAAGGTCAAGAGGTTGAGAACAGACAATGGTCTTGAATTTTGCAATGAGGCATTCGACAGCTTTTGTGATGCCTCTTATATTGAAAGGCACATAACTACTGCAGGCACTCCACAACAAAATGGTTTGGCTTAAAGGTTTAATCGAACCATCTTGGAGAGAGTTAGATGCATGTTGACTAGTGTTGGATTAAAGAAGGTGTTTTGGGCTGAGGCTGTTTCGACAACAACATATCTAATAAACAGTTGTCCTTCGACTGCGTTAGATATGAAGACACCTGAAGAAGTTTGGTCGGGACATCCACCAAATCTCGAAAAACTGAGAGTATTTGGCTGCGTAGCCTATGCTCACATTAGGCAAGACAAGGTCGAACCTAGAGCTCTTAAATGCATGTTCATGGGATACCCTAAAGGAGTCAAAGCTTATAGGCTATGGTGCTTAGATTCAGGTCACAGAAGAATTATCACCAGTCGAGATGTTGTTTTCAATGAAGCTGAAATGGCTTTCAAAAAAATGGATGATGTTGGTCGAAGTGCAGAAGTATCTGACGAAGAGCTGGAACAAATAGAGATTCCTGTTGAGGTGGAGCATGTTGATGTTGAATTACATATCCCAGGTCATAGAGCATTTGTTAATCAATTTTATTTTAATATATATTTAAATCTAAATATAAATATTTAATAAATATATTTAATAACTATTATTTATTAGCTACATTTAGAAAACAATTATTTAAAAAACTATTCAATTTTATTTATTTAGAAGTAATATTGTAAACTAACTATTAAATAACTTTTAAATATATTTATTCATATTGATATTTAAATATAATTGTTATTAAAATAATATTTAAACTTTTTTATTTAATAGTTAGCTTATAATATTAAATATCAGTATTTAATAGTTAACTTAAAATTTTATTTAAAAGTAATATTATTAATATAAATACCTGTATTTTATTAGTTAAATTCAAAATAATATTTAAATTTTTTTATTTAACTTAATTGTTATTTGAATGGTGAATATTAGAAGTATTATTTGTATGACGAATATTAGAATAATTTAATAGTTAAAATTTATTTAAGCTTAAAATATTACTTCTAAATTATTATTTTCTAATATGAAAAGTAATAATAGTTATCTTAAACTTTTAAATAATTATTTTCTAAATGTAATTAATAAATAATAGTTATTAAATATATATATATATATATATATATATATATATATATATATATATATATATATATATATATATATATATATATATATATATATATATATATATATATATAGATTAATTAACGTTTATTTATTTGATTGATAAAAATCAACATGATTAATAAAACTGTTTAAAAATATTTATTTAATATAAATTTATTATCTATTAATTAACATTTTATTTAATTGTTAATTAAATGTTAAATAAATTAAAATGTTGAAATTTATAGGGATGATTCAATCATAATAATGAAGAGAAGCATGTAGTGGTAGGCGATTTTCTTATCAAGCATTATGTCATGGATTCAACACCCATTTAGTATAAATTTTTCATGTTTTAAATTTAACTTCTTAAAAACTAAATATTAAAATAATAAAAACGCCACATGTTATTAAAAATAATAAAAATGCCAACAAGATAATACACGTTATAAAAAATAATAATAAAAAATAATATTATCATGTCAGTTTTCTGAATTTCAAGATGAGTCAAAATGATAAAATTCTAAAATATTAGAGAGCGAGTTCATTGTTTTTTACATATGTGTTTTCAAAACTTGCTCATATAATAGAGGAAAAATAACTATTAAACATATAACTACACAATTAAGCAAAGCCAAACACCTGTCTGCACTAGAATGTCATTAACCGCCACCATTATAGTAATTGGAAATAAAATAGGCGATATTTATTGGAAAGTTGTTTTTGCTAGTTTTTTGTTCTATTTATTAATCACTGTGACTTTGTTTTTACTAGTTTTCTATTCTATTAATTAATGACTGACTTTGTTTTTATTACTGTTTTTCTATGATATCCATCTTTCTATCTACGCGTTTGTTTTCAATCCTATCTCTAATCATATTTAACTTGGGCAAACCGAAGGTGCCGTGGTTAACTTACAGTATTTATATAAAATTAAAAAAAAAAACTATTTCAGTAATTTTTATTTTTATAGTTTTATGTGTTATAATATGGATAGCATGAACATATTTATTCTAAAAACTTAAAATATCCTTAATTTTTAAATTATAAATTTGAGATGTTGTTCAAAATTATCTAATAAAAACTGATTTAAACCGATTAAAATTTTCCATAATAGATTCAAAATTATCTAACAAAAAACATCTAAAATAAAGGTTTCCAAATCTATAATTAATCATAACATAACATAATAATCAATATATTTCATAATTCTATGCTCGCTTAACACAATACACTAATAAATTTCTTACAATAAATTAGAATATCATAACATGTCTACATACGATAATTCACGTTTTTTTTTTAAGTTGAATGTTTGATAATAATATTCATAATAATTAATTATGGTTAGTTTGATTGAGTTTGCGGCGGATCAATTTACTAAAAGAGTTTTGAACTCAAACCACGTCGGTCTTTTTAATTTATTTACTAATCAATTAACTAATCTAAAGCACTTTTCCACGAGTGCTATAATATTTAACTCAATTATGTGCTTCCAAGAAGCAGCCAAGTTAGTTCGGGCCTACAATTCAAATAGGCATATAAATAAGCTGCTTACTACTATTCTTTTAACAAACACCAATTCATTAGAAGTACCATCTTGAATAGTACAATCGAGCAACAAAGAATAATGGCCAGAGTTTATCCTCAAGAACACGAATCCACAACATCATCTCAGTCTCACGATGATCAGTGTTTCAGCAATAAGAGAGAAAGATATACAGTATGGATGAAATCACTAGTTCTTCACTCTAATGGTTGCACTGTTTATGACTCAAATGGTAACATAGTTTATAGAGTTGATAACTATGATAGAAAGGGTGGAAGAGAAGTTCATCTCATGAACCTAAAAGGAAATATTGTTTGCACCATCAAAAAGAGATTACTAGCTTTCGGATGCTGGGAAGGACACAAATATCGCAGCAGCAATTCTAATAGTAGAAGCCAAAAGGAGCAACCATGGTTTCAAGTTAAGAGATGTCTCACCGGGAAAACAGCTTGCGAGATTAAAGTTGGCTCACAAAATTTGTGCATAGAAAGAATGAGTATTGGCAAATCATTTAGTCTCCGGATAGTAAACAGAAACGGAGAAATGATAGCAGAGGCAAAGCAAAAACAATCTTCATCAGGGATTATTCTGAGTAATGATGTTTTAACTTTGGATTTGGAAGCTGGCACAGATCATTCTCTTATAATGGCTTTGATCACAGTATACGGACTGATATGTGGAAAAATGTAGATAACTTCATATATGAGAGACAGTATACTCAAACCAATTCATATGTAAATCAATTCTCTTATGTAAACACTAAAGTTATTTTTTGACAATTTTTGAAGTAGTGTATGTTTTCAGAAGTTTTGTAATTAGTGTTTGGCTCAAATTTCTATAAAAAAAAATCCTGAGCATCATCGTGATTTTTGTTGGTAATCATCAGGATCTTCATCATATGTATGACATCATGTATTATATCTTTTATGATTATTTATTTTAGAGCAACAAAATACAATAATAAATGTGATTCAAGAACAAAGGTGGACAAGAAAAAAACAATAGTACAGATATGGCACAAAAGACACCCAGCACCAAACACCAATAAGAACAGCAATAATATTAAAATTAATATATCATCTATTAAAAATATTAATAGGTGATATTAGAAATCTATTCCAATTTAACCCAAAATTTCAGCTAGACACAATGATTTTACATTGCAAATGTGTAATACAAACAAAGGTATGCATGCTGACCAATTGTTCCAATAAAGAGCACTGTTATTTGGATTTAATACCCTAACCACTGGACAAGGTGCATGTGTTTCTATGTTTATGTTTCAATAAATGCCAGTATACTAAGTTTTCGGTCAATATTCGCCATAAAATTGATCTGATCACACACCACGAGATATGATTGATGCATTTATTTTCTTTTTGCAAGAACCCACCAACATTGACATGTGAATACGATAGTATAGACATAGCACCTTGCAACAATGTGTCATTTCTTGATATACCAATATAGTCAATATTGCATACATAAAAGCATAAACATGTGTGCTGAGTATGTCTATAACTTACTATTAGCTTTGATTTAACTTTAATTTTGACAAAATTTAAGAATTTATTTTTGTTATTCGGTTTGTAGGTCCTTAAAAGTCAAACATATTTTTGTAAAAGACTAACTGCAAATTAATATCAAATACACATTATTATAATTATAAAGATTTTACTTATGACATGAGCGTCAAAGTATTTTTAAGTATTTCCTTCGTTGCCACTAAATTGAACCAAAAGAACAAACACCAGAATCCTCGGTCGAATTTGCCATCAGGTCACAATTTACTTCTTTCGTGTGAACGAAACAAATTCATACCATATCATTCGGTGTTGTCTCTTGAAAGCGACTATAATGTTTTCACTATCTCACTTAACATATCTAATGGTGAACAAGGGAAGAAAGACAATGAAAACACATGTGGTCATGACACCTTCATTTATTGCATTTGTGAGCGTATGAATTAAAAATGATCCCTTGGATAGACAACGATACCATCATCGTTTATAAGAGAATATAACTATTTCTACAACCATCATCACCACATGTTTCCTTTTCCCTCGAAGATGCCCAATCTTTTTAAAAAACCATTGAACGATAACACTATTGATGAGAAATTAAGACACAATAATAAAAAAATACGCAAAAGATATAACATATACCAAACTTGTAGGAACCTTGAGGATCAACAACAAATATAAGACAACAACCAAACAATAAAGACACAAAAGAACACCGATATTTTTAACGTGGAAACCCCTCAATATAAGAGTAAAAATCACGAGTCATCCAGACCAAATAAATCTCCACTATAATCAATTGAGGATACAAGAGAGTCTTAAAGTGATTCCTAAAATAGTGATAACAACCGCAAATCACAAAGCAAACAAACTTACAGATTAGAATAAAAAAACCGAAAATTTTCTCAAATCTGCAGCTTCAGTGCGAAGTCGATAGCTCTTAACTCAAACCTTGTTTTGAAAATCCCAACGATTAAAGTTATATATATATATATATATATATATATATATATATATATATATATATATATATATATATATATATATATATATATATATATATATAAAGCCCATTGAATTTTAGCTCGATCCGACGGTGAACGAATCAAGGATCATCATTTTAGTGAGACTAATGGAGAAAAAAACGGAAATTAGTTTCTCTCATCTTTTCTTTTTGAATTCCTATTTTCTCTCTATCTCTCTTAACTCTAAATTGACATGCTTCACTTAAATAAGTGAGACAAATGATTTATTCGTATTTGTGTCTTTCTCCACATAGGAAGGAAGTCCAAGCTCAACAAATTTCCCCCTCACAACAAACTTAAAACATCCATCTGGGTAATGTTGTAGTCATCATATCAAATCATTATCATATGTATGAACCTTAGCTAACTTCAACAAATTAGCATCCAAAACAACACATATCTAATGATATCTCACATCAATGTGTTTTCACCTATTATGAAAAGTTGGATTCTTACCAAGATGAATAGCGCTTTGATTATCAACAAATAGCAGATATTTGTCTTGAACAAAACCAAGCTCTTGCAAAAACTTCTTCAACCAAAGTAACTCTTTGCATGCTTTGATAATGGAAATAAACTCAGCCTCTATAGTAGACAATGATACACACTTTTGCAATCTAGACTGTCAAGCCACAATCCCCCTGCAAATTTAATCATGTAGCCCAAAGTGGACTTTTTGAAATCAATATCTCCCTCCATATCATATTTAGGGTATCCTACTAGAGCACGCTTATCTCCTCCAAAGCAACGCCTCATAGAAGTAGTACCGCGAAGATATCTTAAAATCCATTTTACAATATTCCAATGCTCTTAATTTGGATTTGACAAAATCTACTAATTGTATCAATTGTACATACCATTACATACGTCAAACTACCCATAGAAGAAGCATGAGGAACATGTTTCATATCAAACGCTTCATCTTCACTTGAAGGACTTTGATTAGAACTTAACTTGAAATGAGTAGCAAGAGGAGTGCTTATTTCCTTAGAGTTTTCTATTTTGAATCTTTGCAACACTTTTTCGATATAATGTTCTTCTAACATCAAAAGTTTCTTCTCTTTTCTGTCACACATGATTCTAATGTGAAGAATCTGTTTAGTTGTTCCTATGTTTTTCATGGCAAATGACTCTCTCAACTACTTCTTTAACCTGTTAATGTTAAAAATATTTTTCCCTACAATAAACATATCATCAACATATAACAACAGGACAATAAAGTCATCCATAGAAATTTTTCTAACAAATACACAATGATCAGAAGTAGTGTTCTCGTACCCTTGATCACCCATAACATACTCTCAAGCTTCTTGTACCATTGCCTTGGAGCTTGCTTCAACTCATATAGACTTTTTCTCAATCTACAAACATGATATTCTTTGTCTTTAACTTGAAAACTATTAGGTTATTTCATGTAGACTTTTCCTCCAAATCACCATGAAGGAAAGTCGTTTTTAGATCCATTTGATCAACCTCTAAATCAAGAGTATCATATAAAATCAACACGATTCTGAGTGATGACATCTTTACAACAGGTCATAAAATATCATTAAAATCAAAACCTTTCTTTGATGGAAACCTTTCACTGGTAATCTAGATTTATATCTTGGAGACTTAGAGTTGCTCTCATGTTTAAACCTATAAATCCACTTATTTTTCAAAGCCCTTTTACCTTTAGGAATCTTCACTAAATCATAAGTTTGATTATAATGCAATAATTTCATCTCTCCAAGCATTGCATCCAATACCTTTTAATTTTTATCACTTTCTATAGCCTCTTGAAAACACCCAGGTTCACCCACATCAGTCAAGGTCACATGCTCATCCGAATTATATATTGTAGAAGGTTGTATATACCCTATAGAGCTCTTAAGTTGAACTTGAGATGATTCTGGAGCTTCACCAAGATTCTCATCCTTTGTCATATCATTCTCCTATTCAGCATCATTAGTTGAAATATTCACCTCATCTCGAGGATGTTGATCATCAACATAATCATATGGCTCATCATTATGATCATCACCATCAATACCATCTAGATGATGATTAGGTAAAAAACTGGATCAATATTAGACAAATGATATCTTTCTTAGGTGTATTATTCTCTACCTTGTCAATTTCTTCAATAGTTTGGTCTTCCATGAATACTAAATTGTGGCTTTTGATAAGCGTCTTTCCTACAGGATCATATAACATGTAACTAAACTCATCTTGGCCATAGCCGATTAAGATACATTGTTATAACTTTGAATCAACTTGGATCATTCATCCTTTGGAATATTCACAAAATCCTTACAACCAAATACTCTCAAATGATCATACTTGACATTCTTTCCAAACCAAATTTTGTCTGGAACTTCACTATTCAAAGCAACAATAAGAGTAAGATTAAGAACACGCACCTCCGTTTAAATTGCCTCACCCCAATAATGATTTGGAAACTTAGCTTCAGAGAGCATACATGTTACTATCTCAATTAGTTTTTCGATTCATCCTCTACGCTAAACCACTCAATTTAGGGGTTTTATATGTAGACTCTTCATGTTCAATATCGTGTTGCTTGTCTACTTCTCTACCGAAGTATGGAATTATTTGAACTTCTCCAACACTTGGTATTTTGTCTTAAAGACATAAACACATAGTTTCTTGGAATAATCATCAGTAAAGGTAACAAATATGACTAAGACTTCGGGGCCACAAAGATGCTTCCATGTTGATATCATTGACACTGTCCGTAACAACCAAAGCTTTTGTCAATAAAATTTAGGAAATTTTCCCCTTTAGCCACAACTAAGTTACCTTTGTTGAGTTATTACTTTCCAAAACCAAAGTTATTGTCATAACCATAATCATCAAGCATGTGTACATGGATCAAATTAAAGCGAACATCCAGAGCATGTTTGACACCTCTAAGCAACAATTGAATTCTCATGTTGGTTTGTAAGAAAAAATCACCTACACCAATTACCTTAGATACACTATCATTACCCATATTCAACATTCCAAAAATAAGTAGAAGTATAAGATGTGAAGAAATCCTTCTTTGGTGTAACATGCAATGTACCACTATTGTCAACTATCCACATGTTCTCGTATGATACAAGATTACTAGACTTGTGATCATGTAGAATAACAAGATCAATACTACTACTACTAATAGTAACACGATCATCATCATGATCATTATGATCTCTTTGTTTAGATTTACCTTTCTTGCCTTTGTTATCCCTTTTCCACTGATAACAATACTTTTGTGTGTGTCCTATTTTTGTGACAATAATTACCTCCATATTCTTGTGTCGTGGCGTGGACTTGCTTATACTATTCTCTCTACCACCTTTCAGTTCTTTTTTCCTAATTCTCCCTCTATTTTTAGTGACAAGTTCCTCAGATTGAGATTAAAAACCTTGTATATTCCTTCTCGTCTCCTCATTAAGAATATCACCCTTAGCTGTTTCCAAAGAAATAACACCTCTAGGAGCAGAACTTATGATAGACACTTGAAACATCTCCCAAGACTCTGGTAAATATAACAATAAAAATAGTCCCTAAAGTTCATCATCAAATTTAATACCCATTCTTGACATCTGATCAAGGAGCCCTTGAAATTCACTCGAGTGATCTAAAATAGAATTCCCTCATTATACTTCATACTTATGAAGCTACTCAATAAGAACAATTTTTTATTCCCTAATTTAGAGGCATACAAAGACTTTACCTTCTCACACAAAGGTTTTTCATGTGTCTCATTAGAAATATGATTATAAACATTAGCTTTTACACATTGTCGAATAAAACCACATACATGTTGGTGTTCAAACTCTCATTCTTCATCAGATACACAATCCGCTTTTGCGGAACTAAAAACTGGTAAATGAATTTTCTTCACAAATAATAACTCTTTCATATTCCCCTTTCATAAATGAACAACTCAACAATACCATCTTTATCATTGTATTTGATCTCATCATTTAAACAAGTTAAATAACCCTTAACCAAGAGCTCTTATACCACTCTAATGAGAAATTTAGATACAATAATAGACTAATACACAACAGATATAATATTTCATAAACTTGTATGAACCTTGAGGACCAACAACAAATATAAGACACCAACCGAACTGTACAGGCACAAAAGAATACCGGTATTTTTAACGTGGAAAATCCATCAATATGAGAGTAAAAACCATGAGTTGTCCAGACCAAAGAAAAAGCTCCACTATAATTAATTGAGGATACAAGAGAGTCTTAAAGTGATTCACAAACTAGATATGATAACCACAAATCACAAAGCAAACTAACTTACAAATAAGAATAAAAAAGATGAAATTTTTCTCAAATCTACAGCATTAGTGCAAAGTCGATATCTCTTAACTCAAACCTTGTTTTGGACATCCCAATGGTCAAAATGTTAGATATGTGTTGCAAAAAAGCCCACTAAATTTCAGCTCTATCTGACGGTGAATGAACCGTGGATCATCGTTTTAGTGAGACTTATGCATAAAAATGGGAAAGAATTTCTCCCCTATTCTCTCTTTTTCAATCCTTATTTTATCTCTATCTATACTAACCCTAACTTGAAATTCTCCACTTAAATAAGTGAAACAAATGGGCTATTTTCAGTCTTTCTCCATATAGGAAGAGAGTCCAAGCCTAACAACTACACCATTGGCAAACCCTTCTGTCATACCCCAAAGTTTGCCCTCTTACTCCTCAAGACATTTCATATATCCATACTCAAGGATTCTACAAGGGTTGACCAGACAAACCCTCTCCTAGGCAATCAACCCAAACTAGGGTTTGACAATTCTCAGATCAAGGTGGTTCCCAACATCTCATGTGGTCATAATGCCTCCTCATATGCTTCAAAGAATCTCCATGACAAGTTTCAAGCCTTACAAGTCAAGTTTCCTCAAACAATTGCTCAGATGGTTGAAAATTAGTTGTATTTGACAAAAAGTCAACTGTGGTCAAAGTACAGTCAAACTTCATGATTTTTGGTCAACATCCATATTTTGAAGTAACATTCATCATTTGATCAAGGGTTGATCATGATTCATCAAGAAAACTCAAGATTTGATCAAAAGTCAAACTTTCCAAATTAGGGTTTCTTGAGGAAAAGTCAACCCTAATTCATATTTTTCTTGAATTCGTGTTTTATTATTTAGCATGTTTTAATTGAAACTAACCATTCTAACATGATCATGAGGTATCATAGACAGGATCTGGGCCATCGTTCATGAGGTTGAACGTCCAAATCGCGTTATGCCATAGTTAGGGCTTCAAATCGGAGAAGCTTCGAACCGGTTGATACAAGTCATCTTAGTCCAAACAAACACCACCATTGAACTCGCAGACATCGATTTAGGGGGGGTAGCCTTAACCTTAAGCTTTAATTTTCAGTATTTTGCAGGTTTTGATTTTCGGGTGATCGGAGAAGACGACCGGAGCAAGGGATCCAGCGTCGTTGACTCGTTTGACTCCGGCAAGGCACGCGTGGCAAGACGGAGCGATCTGATTCGTTCTTACATAAACACTGGACCCCACATGTTGACTGTGTTTGAAAAAAATCACAACTATGACACGTTTACCCTTTTGATCAATTGTTTGCAGGATTCAAACACCAAGCACCCTTGGTTTAGATGGCAACGTGTATGGTGATTTCCCCAGGAGGTCAGGGGTTCGATCCCTGGCTTCCCCACTTTATTTTTACAATCCTGAAAACTAACTTTTTTTATTTTCTTATTTTTCTTAATATTTTCATTCAATTTAATTTATCTTCAAATATTTTTCTCATGCATTTAAAAATCACCAAAAATATTTTCCTTTTGCATTTTAATCAGAAAAATGTTTATTTAATTTTGGCATTTAAATTAATATTTTTGCATGCATATTTTAATTAATTGCTAATTAACCATTAAATTGACTTTTAGTTGCTTTTAATTATCAAAATCGATCCAGAAAATTCCCAAAAAATTATCTCATCATCTAATGAGCATGACTAACTTAAAATCTTTGTCCTCATTCAAAAACCTTATTTTTACTAACATTTTTTCTCTTATGCGAGTTTCTTATATTTCCCGATTATGTATCTGCTTACAGGTTGTAACGTTTCGGACTATTTTTCTCGCTTTTCTTTTCAATATTATGTAACTGCCCATGGGATGTAATAGTTTAATTAGGACTTTTACTTTCCGCACCCCTATTATGTAACCGCCCCAAAGCCATGTAATAGCGTAGGATTTACTTTTCCGCAATTTACTTTCCGCACCCTATAAACTGCTAGTAACTAGGCATGTATGGCAAGATAAAAATCAACATAGATAACCTCTAATTCCAAGATAACATATCTGAATTTAACACACTCTCTTCACACATGCACCCCTTAGGGCTATTCTCTCTCGTTGTCTTTCGATTAAATGGTCAAGTCCCTCGAACCTAGAGGTATCCTAGCACCATTGCCTACGAGTATATCATCATAGTCCCTTAGATACAAAGATCATAGATCCACGATGTCGCCTACGAAAACATGATCTCGTCCCTCGATTATTTCCTACGAGAAGTGATGATCGTCCCTTCGAATGTGCTAGGATACTCCTACAAGTTGCCTTCTATGACCATCCGATGTCCCTTCGAATGTCCCTTCTACATCCAACGAATGGGGTTACCTACCAACTAATGGTATGGATAGCACTATTCTCAAGGAACATAAAACAACACGAAAATGACCATTCTGAGTAGGTAATAAGACTTTTAGTTGCTTGCTCTATCAAAATATCTTTTCACACCTCACACTTTTGTCAAAGTTCAAACTCTTTTCAAAACGAAACATTTCCAAACACTTCGTATACATTCCAGCGTGAATCATTACGAAGTCAAAGCGAAATGCCTTTTCAAAAACATTTTTTCAAACAAACACACAGAAAGCAAATTTTTAAAGATGAGCTAGAAGAAACTAAGAGCCCGTAGAAAACTACGGATGGAAAGGGGTGCTAATACCTTCCCTTTTCATAACCTTCTCCCTTACTCAGAATCTAACGAAGGTCTTTTTTTGTTCTTTTCACCTTCCCTTAATTGGATAAAAGAAAAGTCGATGGCGACTCTTGCTATCCGCAACATTTGCGATAAAAAGCAAAATAAATTCCTTAAAGTCAGTTCTCCCACCGTATTACACCTCTCAACGCGAGTCCTCTCAGCGTGTTTTGGAGCGCGTTGAGTGCTTTGTTACTGTTGCGGCAGAAAGAAAATTGGTTTTAGAGGCCGTTTAGCGCACCCTCTCCGCTGAGCGGTATTAACGCAGTTTAATGTGTAAATAACTGAGCCCGTTGAGCGCGCTCACGCCGCTAATGCGCGTACATCTGAGATTTGTTTTATAACTTCATTTTTGCACATTTTTAGGTTATGGTTTTGGGGAAGTTTTTGCTCCCAAATTCCATCAACCTTTATACTTGATAGATTAGCTTAGAAACAACACTAGGTTCTTGTTCATGGATGATTGGAGGTGGATTGCTCTTCGATAGGAGTTGACAAACCGGTGTAAATGAGTAGTTTATATCTTCTCTTCTCTTTTTATTTCTCTATTGTTTTGGTTATGTATGTATTTATACTCTTACTCATGTATATTTGTCGCCCTTGGCGTTGTATAAAGTTTGCTTTACGAATCTGTGTTGGTGATTGTCTTAGGTTTTTACTCTATGTTAGGGATTTGAGTTTTTCAAGATATAGATTGCTTAGATTCTTACCTAGGATGGTTATATGTTAGTTTCTGAATGCTAGAAATGGGTTTAGAGCTGATATTCACTTAAGGTATCTGATCTTAATGCCTCTGTGTTGGTGAAATATGCCAGAGATGGGTATGAAGGTGACGCAGTTGAATTCTCAATTTGGGTTAGAAATAGCTTAGATTGTGAGGGGTATGTGATGACATGGACGAGTATCGTAGGATGAGTATAACTGGACGGTATATTTAAGTCTGTGAAGGGTAGTTTGCATTGTTCTGGATAAGTTGTTTATCCTGTATAGTTTTTGTTCATTTACTTTTTGTCTTTTATTTTCAACCATTTAATCCCAAACTCATTAATGATAGAATTGTCGAACGACGAATCAATAACCAATCTCTGTAGACACAATACGATATAACCTAACCGCTATATATCACCAGGTAGAAATAATACTATACATTTTGTTCGCCTGTTATAACCGCATCCAAACAAAATGGCGCTGTTGTCGGGGATTGGTTTTATTATTTCTGTATTGCGATAACTCCGTTGTTTTTGAGTTTTGTAATTAATGTATATGTTTTATAGACTTTGTATATGAACTTGTATATTGTTACTTGTACATGTTGTGTGTTTACTTTTCATACTTGGACATATATGTGTTTTTCCTTATTTTCAAGTATTGTGTCCTTCCCAGCTTCCAAACGCTAGTAATCTCTTTTTGATTGTGCAGATAACATTTCCTTTTAGGTTCATGAGATGAACTTCTCTTCCACCCTTTCTATCATAGTTATCAACTCTATAAACAACGTTACCATTTGAATCATAGACAGTGCAACCATTAGAATGAAGAACAAGTGATTTCATCCACAACGTATATCTTTCTCTTTTATTGATGAAACACTGATGATCATGAGACTGAGATGATGTTGTGGATTCTTGATTAGGGTAAATTTTGGCCATTCTTTGTTGTTTGATTGTAATATTCACTTCTAATGAATTGGTGTTTGTTAAAGAAGTGTAGTAAGCAGCTTATTTATATGCCTATTTCAATTGTAGGCCCGAACTAACTTGGTTGCTTCTTGGAAGCTCATCATTGAGGTAAATATTATAGCACTCATGGAAAAGTGCCTTAGATTAGTAAACTGATTTAAAAAGACCGACGTGGTTCGAGTTCAAACCCCCAGTATTTTCAGAAGGCTTCTTACTATGATCTCTTTGAGTAAACTGATGTATCCTAGTTTGTAGTTTGTGTGCATAATATAGTTTTAAATTATAGTTGTTGTCGTGGATACACATCTGGTTGTGGATGGGGTGTTTTTTGTTTGGGTAAACTTGAATAAAATTCCAAATCAAATTAAACTATAGTGTTTGGATTGGATATATTTTTTCACCTCGAGAAAGAATTGAACCAAACTAATAAAATATGATGACAATTTATTAAGACATCAAATTTTCTATTTTTTATCCGCTAACTCGTCTACTATAATCAACCATAATTAATTACCATGAATATTATTACCAAACATTCAACTTCAAGAAGAAAAAAATGAATATTGTATGTAGATATGTTATGATATTTTAATTTGTTATTAGATATGTGAAGAAGAAAATGATTTGGTTAATCGTGGTGAAGAGAAAGAAATATGATTTTATATTTTCAAAAATCAGGAAGGCGAGAAGCAGCAAGAATGCCTTGTTTGGAAAATTCACGGATATCGGATTTCATCGGTTCAGATTGCGAGTCATTTTATTTAATATTAAAATATTAGATATATATATTAATTTTAAAAAAGTCCAAATTAATATAAAGTATATTATAAAATATAATATTTTATTTTAATAATTAATCGATTGTGTTTTGAGCTTTGTATGTTGGGTTTTAGTAATATAAATATGTATTTCTTTTGGTGATTATAGTGTGAAAATTTTAGAGTTTTAGAGAAACAAGGAGAAATAAGGGTTTATAAATCAAGGGAAATGTTTTAGAGTTATCTAGAAGGATCAGACAATATTTTCTGATACCATAGGTTTGAGTGATTCAAATATTGAGAGTTGGAGAGGTTGGAAAATACTTGGGTAGAAAATATGGATTTGTTTTTGGAAGCCTTCAGGGTTTGCTCTTGGGAACTCTGAAGGCGAAGACTATTTTTTGTAACTCATTTGTAATCTCTTGTAACAAATTTTTGAGTATAATGAATTGAATAATTGCTATCTCCCCAAAAGTAGATCTTTTGATTGAACATGGTAAACAAATCCTTGTGCTTTTCCCTACTATTATTTTATTGCTTTAGGTCGTTTGTTTGGTTGCCATTGTTTTTTTCTACCATGTACCAAAATGTTGATTTGAATTGAATCTGGTCATTTCCACAACAAGTGGCGCCTATTATGGAGTTAAGGGGTATTTCTTACAAGTGAGCACCATGGCTAAATGGGAGATCGTTTTTCAGAGAAAACAATTTTGGGTTGTGGAAAGTGAATATGAAAGCAATTCTAACTCAAGAAAAGTGTATTGAAGCTTTAAAGGGTGAGGCATTGATGCATGCACGCCTTAGTAAGGCAAAGAAGACTAATATGGTGGATAAGGCAGGGAATCTCATTATCTTTTGCATTTAAGATAAAGTTCTAAGAGAAGTCTCCAGGGAGAAATTGTAGTTGTGATGTGGGAAAAACTTGAATCATTGTATATGAACTAGTCTTTAACTCACAGGTTGTGTTTGAAACAACAATTTTATTCATTCCAATTGGTGGAAAACAAATCTAGAGTTGAGCAGTTGACAGAATTTCACAAGATTATTGATGATTTTAAGAATATTGAGGTGAAGATTGATGAAGGAGACAAAGCTCTACTCTCATTGAGTTTATTATCTAGATTGTTTGAGCATTTTAAGCGTGTCATTATTTATGGTAAGAAATGTACTACTACTTTGGATGAAGTCCAGACAACGATGAAATTCAAAGAATTTTCAAATGCAGATGATTTGAAGATTGAAGATTGTGGTGAAGGCTTAAGTGTCTCAAGAGGAGGAGCTAAGCATAGAGGAATGTCCAAATCAAAAAGGTTTGACAATTCAAAGGTAAAATGTTTTAATTGTATAAAATCCTACCAATTTAAGAAGGATTGCTCTGAGAGAAAGGTCAACGATGATTTTGTTTAAGTTGTGGTTGCCTAAGATGAGGATGGTTATGCGAGTTCTGAAGTAATAATAGTATCGAGTTTGGAGACTAAAAATAGTTGAGTTATAGGCTCAAGTTGCTCTTATCACATGTGTCCAAAAATAAAATATTTTGAGACTTTGAAAATGGTGCAAGGAGGAATAGTTAGCCTTTGGGATAATAAGGCTTAGTCAGACTTAAAATATTTGATGATCGTGAATTTCTTCTTCACAACATGAGGTATGTTCCATAATTCAAGAATTTTTTTTATCCATAAGCATGTTTGATAATCTACACTATTGCGCTAAAGTTGAACATTAAGTGTTAAAGATTTCGCATGATGAAGTGATTATTGATAAAGGGTCTAAAGTATAAGGTCTATATATTTTAAGAAGGTTCAAATATTTTTATTCACTCATTATTAACTAGTGGAGACTTTCATGAAAAGAAAGAGCAATGGAATTTGAGCTTAAGGCATTATAAATGCTTGGAGTTTGTTTTAGAAGTCTATAATGAATTTTGCAGAAAACAAGGGATCAAAATGCATGTGACCGGGGAGTTGTTATTAAATTTTTGGGAAAGGGATGATGTCATTACAAATTACTTGGTAGGTTTCTTTATAGGAAGAATGGTAAAAACCAAGAGATCAACCTTTTAGAAACTATAACGCAGAAAACACACTTTGAGCTTAAGTTTCTTACTATGGATACTAGTAGTAGTGAGGGAACAATTACAGAGATCTCTGATTATGACTGACTCGTGATAAGTTAAGGAGGGGGATTATAGGATCTCAAAGGGACAATTATGATATACTTAGGTGTTGTTCTTTGAATGTGGCTGAAGTGTTGTAAAATATAAAAACAGAGACCTTTAGGGATGCGTTCAAAGGCATGTAGAGTCGACGATGGTTGAATAATCATACTCGTGGGATTGTTATATTATCTAGGTAGAATGTGGTAACTGGAAACAATTGCATGCAAGTGATGAGATCAAGATTTAAGAGTACCTTGAATTTAATCATGGTTATTGATTGAAGCTTCAACGGAGAGCAATAAGGTGGTTGATGGTGAAATTGACATCAACATGGTTTCAAAACAAAGTGAGGAATGTTGAAGTATGTCTTAAAACTTTAAGTGATGAAGATAAATAAAATATGTTTCGTAATTACCAAAAATCGAGAAGTCGAAAAGCAACAAGAATGTATGGTTTGGACGGTTCGCAAATATCGGGTTTGACCGGTTCGATTTACGAATCTGTTTATTTAATGTTAGAATATTAAATCTATAAAAATTTATAAAAATACTAAATTAATATCAAATATATTATAAGATATTTATTTTAATTATTAATGAGTTGTGTTTTGGATTTTGTATGTTGCGTTTTAGTAATTATAAGGATAAATTACTCTCGGGGTCTTTTAAGTTATTTAATTGTAACACTTTGGTCCCGTATGTTCATTTCGCTACAACGAGGTCCTTTATGTTGGCTAACGTTTTCAATGTTGCCCTTGTCCATAAATTATGTTCCAAAAAACGTGATGTGGCACAAACAGAGCTTAGGTGTCACTTAATCTTGCTGACTGGTCGGCTAACTCACTTAAAGAGGAAGATATGGGTGAAACATTACATGTAGAAGAGGAAAATGTGAGAGATGAGAAGAAAACCCCCAATTTTTAGAACCCTAATCTTGAAATTCAGCATCAATGGCTCAATAAGTTGCAATGGAACAAATGTGAGAGTTGAGAACTCCAATTCGCTATTTTCGAGTGCATTCCAATCAGTAATCGAACCAACATGCATGTGTGGATCCATAGATGTGATACGTTCAGTTAAAAAGAAAGGAAGAAACTTGAGTAAGCTTTTTTGGGGCTGCAAATACTTTAAGGTACGTACATATGTTGTGAATAGTTTGGGTATTTTCTCCTTCGTTTTCCTGAGTTAGGTTTGATGTTAGTGATTTTGGTTGCAGAATAAACATGAGAATGTTGGCTGCAATTTTTTTATGTGGTATGAAAACCAACACAGTGATGAAGGAAAACCAAAGATACCACCAAATGCATTATTGAAGTGTTTGAAATGTGATGAAAAGGAGGTACAAATCAAGATGCCTATAAAGGATGAGACATACAATAAGGAGATGATGAAGAACATATTGAAGATGTTGAAGATGCTTTTTTATGTCATGATATGTTTAGTTCTAATTATTATAGTCTTGATTTGTATGTTGTTCAAAAATATGTGATCTTAGCTTATGTTAATGCTAATGTTGTAAGATTTTGATGTAATATGTTATCAGTTTTGGTACTTTGATGTAATATGTTATCAGTTTTGGTACTTTGATGTAATATGTAATATGTTATCAGTTTTGGCACATTAATGTAATATGTTATCAGTTTTGCAGATTAATATCAGTTTTGGTTAGTTTTTGATATATTTGCCTTATAGTTTTGTTACTGTCATAACATACCATGTGCAATTAATAAATAATTAGGGAGAACTTTGATACATTTTAATAAGAAGTAGGTCTTGGTTGATACAATCTAAAATGAAGGAGGACCTATATGTTACAAGTTAACAACAGAAAATTATAGTTATAACATTCATAATATACCATCCAGAAAATTATAGTTTATACCATTTAGAATATAGCATACAAAATATTATTATAGCATAGACCAAAAGATTGTTATTACAAAAGAGTAGATACAACATACTCCCAAAATACATAAAATATTATCTTAAAGATTCAAAATAAGCATAGATACGTCATACTCCCAAAGTACATAATTAGTGGTCCAAAAAACATAATTCTTGCAAACTTTCTATGTGGTCTTTCTCTTATAATGCATCTTTGATCTTTGAGTTTTTGGTGGCTGAAATGTTGTTGTTGGTCCTTATCTAGCCCTTCTCATGGCAAGTAGCTAAGAAGTTGTGATGGAGTGACATGTTTGTACTCCTTGGTTTTGGGTTGACTGCCTTGTTTGAACCCTCTGATATGGTTGAGAGTTGCTAGTGGAATTTTGAGATTGCCTTGTCTGAGCCTTTTGAGATGGTTTTGAATTGGTAGTGGAATTTTGAGATTCTCTAGTCTGAACACTTTGAGATGGTTGAGAATTTCTAGTGGCATTTTGGGATTTCCTTGTCTAAACCCTTTGAATCTTGAGATTGACAGGTCTGAACATTTGGGACTACAATGGTAGGTGTTTGGGCTTGAACATTTGGCATTGTGGCACTATGAGATTGTTTTGGTGCAAAAGCAAAGGATGACTTGTTATGGCCAGAAAGATCACATGCTGAGCATTTGTTTGGCAAACCTGTTATACCCCAAAATTTTCCCTCCTACTTCTCATGACAATCCATCACTCCATACTCAAGAATTTCATAAGGGTTGACTAGATAATCCCTATTCTAAGCAATCCATCCAAGCTAAGGTTTTGCTCCTCTCAAGTCAAGATGGACTTCCAATGATTTAAGTGGTCATCACATCTCATCATATGCTTCAAGGGATCACCATATCAAGTTTCAAGCCTTACAAGTCAAAATTGCTCATCCAATTGCTCAGATAGCGGAAAATCAACTGTATTAGACAAAAAGTCAACTGCGGTCAACATGCAGTCAAACTTCATAATTTTTGGTCAACACCAATATTTTGAAATAATATTCATCATTTGATCAAGGGTTGACCAAGATTCAACAAGAAAAATCAAGATTTGAGCAAAAGTCCAAGTTTCTAAATTAGGGCTCTCTAGATAAAAGTCAATAGAACGTTGACCAAGCATAACTTTCACATACTTTATCAGAAATTTTTCCACCAAAGCTCATTTTAAAGGGAATTCAATTCCCTGCAGCTTCATGTCTCACAAGCTTGGGCTGGAAATGCTTCATTTGGAAGTTATAGATCAAAACCTTACAGGTCCTTTTAAAAAGTCAACAAAAGTCATCTTTTTGCAAAGAAGTGTTCATGAGCATGGAACCTTCAATGAAGATGAAACCAAAAGGGAATTTTAGAGGACATCTTGAAATTTCTAAAAAGTCCAAGAACACCCAAAAATATTAAAAATTGAGCAAGATAGAAGTTGTACAAGTTGGGTATTTTTGGGGAGGTGCATTAAGAGAAATACTTGAGAAAATCAAATTTTTTCCAAATGGGCTTAACTTTTCTTCGTTCAAAATTGTTTCTAATCACAATTATAACCTCCAAGCCCAATGCCACGCCCTTGAGCTTTTTTATTTTATTTATTTTGATTTTTTATTCATTAAAGTCAATTTAATTAAAATAAAATAGCAAAAAATAAATCAATCAATGCAAGGCTGTATATTTGACATTCTTGAGGGTCCAAGATACCTATTAAATGACCTGAAATTCGAAATTGAAAGATTGGCAAGTGATTGGTACAAGATTGGCAAAATTTGATCAAGATTGACAAGATTAGCAAATGAAATATACTCTCATTGAATGGGATATATTTTCTAATCAATGCTCAACCTGAATCCATCCTCTATAAATTCAGAGGGTTTCTAAATCCTAAAGGAGGTTTTTTTGGCAGCTTTAAAAACCCTAACTAAGCTCAAGAAAACCGTGTGATACAAGTAACTTGCAGCCAGAGTTTCAGCTTATTTCAAGCTATTCCAAGCATCCCAACACGTTCCTAGGAGTCCTCTGAATCGATCCAGCCATTCACCAAACCTTGAAACGTCCAGAATCGTAATATCCATACTCACGGTTTGCTCTTCATATTTCAAAATCGATTTCCATGGTTCATGCATTTTTAACATGATTTGGTTATATGTTTGTGTTCGTGATGCTATTTCTAAGCTTTCTGCATGGTTCAATTTAAGTTTGAGTACAAGAATATGAATCTGCCATGGCTAGGGTTCCAAGCTTGGAATTAGGGCTTTGCGAATTAGGAAAAATTGGACGAAACCAGTGACCCTATCACACTCAGAGGATCAAACCGAGTTGATCCATGGTCTCATAACTGACTTATGTTGCGTATTTTTTAGTTTTGATTTTTTGCAGGGGTATAGTGACGAAACAGAACCGTGGGTAAGAGTTTGAAAATTCAAACGAAGAAGATGACACCCTTGGCGCGTTCTGGTGCCAATTTCTGGACCCCTCAGAAGCACTGCCTCCAGAAGCTCTAGCTTCTGGATCCTCTTCAGCAACAGAGCCCCCAGAAGCTCCAGCTTCTGGGCGTCCCAGATCCAGAAGCCCCAGCTTCTGGACCCTTTCCAGCGCCAGACCTCCCAGAAGCTCCAGCTTCTGGATGTTTCCAACACCATATTCCCCAGAAGCTCCAGCAGAATCTCCAGAAGTCCCAACTTCTGGACCCTTCCAGATGCAGAAGCTCCAGCTTCTGGCCTCGCTCAGTAGGATTCTCCCTAGAAACTCCAGTTTCTGGGTGCCCAAGGCGCGCCACTTATAGAAGGCTTGGCTTCTGAGGCAGCTTCCGTCAGAAGCTCTGATGATTTTTCTTGCTTTATTTATTTTTCTGTTTTTTTCTTCTTATTTCCCTTTTATTTAATTTAATTAATTAGTAATTAGGTTAAATAATTAGTTTAATTAGGGAATTTCACAAATAATTTTCTCCATGCTTTTTAATTAACTTAATTAGTTTAATTTAGGTTAATTTTCATTAAATATTTTTTTAATTAAAATCAATTAGAATTAGGTTTTTTCTCACACCAACATTAATTTTCAAAAACACCAAAAAATATTAGGATTTAGTTTCTTTTCATGTATTATTTTGCATTTAAATTCTAGAAAGGATGTATAGGTTGCAAGTTTGTTTTCATGTAATAGCGTAGATTTATGTTTCTGCCTTTACTTTCTGCACCTCCTATTATGTATCTTCCCCAAAGCCATGTAATAGCATAAGACCTTTATATTTCCGCAATTTACTTTCCGCACCTATTAAATGCTAGTAATTAGGCGTGTATGGCAAGATTAAAAACAACGTAGATCACTTCTAATCATAAGATAAAATATCTGAATACAACACATTCTTCACACTTGCACCCACCTTAGGGTATCCTCTCTCGTTGCCTTACAAATAATGGTCAAGTCCCTCGAACGTAGGGATATCTTGGTATGGTTGCCTACAATATATCATCATAGTCCCTTCGACTTAAAAGATCATAGTCCCTCAATGTTGCCTACGAATATATGATCTCATCCCTCGATTGTTGCCTACGAAAAGTGATGATCGTCCCTACGAATATGCTAGGATATCCCTACAAGTTGCCTTCTATGACTATCCGTTGTCCCTTCGAATGTCCCTTTACATCCAATGAATAAGGTTACGTATCAACCAATGGTACAGATGACCTTATTCTTAAAGAAAGCAAAATAACACGGAAACGACCGTTCTGAGTAGGTAATAAGTCTCTTTTGCTTGCTCAATCAAAATACTTTTCACACCTCACATTTTCAAATACTTTGTATACATTCCAGCGTGAATCATTACAAAGTCCTTTTCCAAAACAAAACATTTCCAAACACTTTGTATACATTCTAGCGTGAATCATTACGAAGTCAAAGCGAAATGCCTTTTCAAAAATATTTTCAAATACACACATAAAAAAAAATTTAAGTGAGCTAAGAAATTAAGAGCCCATAGATAATTACAGATGGAAAGGGTGTTAACACCTTCCCTTTTCATAACCACCTCCCTTACTCAGAATCTAACGAAGGTCTTTTCCTGTTCTTTTCGCCTTCCCTTAATTGGATAAAAGAAAAGTCGGTGGCGACTCTTGCTATCCGCAACATTTGCGATAAAACGCAAAATAAACAAGTCAGTTCTCCCACCGTGTTACAGAACTGGCGACTCTGCTGGGGAATATCCCTAAAGAGAGGTTACCTTAGGGTCTAGATCACTTAAATTGTTTGACTTGTATGCTTTATTTTTAAGGGCTACTTGGGTATTATACTGGTGGGGGATCCTACACCTGGATCCAGGTTTCCTTAGGTAAGTAGCAATAGATCGTCGCGACCGTTAGGCGTATACCGAAACGGTCAACATGATGGCTATGTTAGTGTGGCACTTTGGATGTCCTGGTACTCTTCATTTCCAAGTTGAGGATAGTATTTGGCTTCTGCGTGGTGTCATCAGCACTAACTCAACTTTTAGAATCCTAATTGACCCATCTTGGCCATTAGAAGGTAGTGAGATGGCCGACTTTGGTGCAGACTAAGGTTGGCTGATACTCGATGCTACACTCATTAAGATCAGACTTTTGGGATATTTTCAGTCGACCACTTGATAGTCGTATTGAAATAAACGCCTACGAGAAAGATCAATGATATGAGATTCCTAGAACCCGTTACCATTATAGGACAGGATGAACCAACTCAAACTTTTGGTAGGGTAAATACCTATACCTCATGCAAGCCTTAAACCTAGGGCTATTGTGTGAATTGTTTGTGCTTGCTAAACATGACATCATGACATCATCGCATTGCATATCATTCCTAACTATTTCAAGGACCTAGGGATTTATCTTTGCTCTATTTTGTAGGGATTATTGTTAAGGACCAAATTGTAGTTATTTTGTACATTATTTTGTAGTCCTTAACAATGTCTTTTTATTTAATTTGTATATTTATTCTAGTATTTTGTTTTAATTAGGTTTTTATTTAGTTTTCGTTTAATATATATTATTTAACTTATTTTACTCTTATTTGTAGGAATTTATTGACTACTTCTCCCAAGCTTGGATTCAAGGGCACTTGAAGAGCTTTAGGGATGATTCTTTTGAAGATAATTTTGGGTGAAGGAAGCATGCTACAGGTCGCGCTCAGCGCGGTGCCAGCATGATCGCGCTCAGCGCGCGTAACCGGGCTTAGCGCGGTCTGCGAAAAAAGCAGAAAAAGGACAGAACTCATGCTTTCACTTTTGGGGCCACCAACCCATCATTTCAGCTGAGTTTTTGGCTTGTAAAGGAAGCAAGAAACACTCCACCATGATTATCTTTTCATCTTTGTAAAAATCTAGGGCAAGTAGAGAAAGAACACCATAGCTTTTCCTTCTTGATTCTTGGATTTTCATCATTCCTACCAACAATCTTGAGAGCAAGCAACCATGGAAATGAGTGGCTAAGCTCTTTTGTGTCAAGATTAGAGGTAGTTGATCTATATAGTATGTATTTCTATTAATCCATTTGTGTATGAACATGGTTGATGATTAATATAGTTGAATATCTTTGTTCTTCATCTTTATGCTTTGAGTTTTGCTTGGAAAAGAATATTTCAAAGTGACCTAGGATATTCATCCTCTAATAAACAAATGCTAGGAATAGATTTGTGTGTTAGTGTTTACAAAATATTGAACTTAATGACTATCATGCTAATAGTTTTAGTGAGGAATCATGCAAGGATTAACATGATAACATTCACAATCTTGGTGGGAAATCTACAAGATTGAGAGGATATGTATTTGTAGAAATCATCTATTATGTTCATCACTTGATTAAATGAATATGTATGAAACTAGATCAATGAAACTAATCTTGACATGCCTTCTTAATTTGAAAACAATCTCAAACTCTCTCTAATCCAAACTATAACTCTCTTGGAAAGAATTAATTTAGTTATTGTTTGGAAACTCATGGTTCTAGTAGAGTAGATAACAAACCCTTTGGTTACAATATCTTAAAATACACTTTTCTATTGAAAGACTATAACATACACCAATCCCTGTGGAATTGATAATTAAAAATACTTGTTTACGAAAAAATCCTACAACAAAATGGCGCCGTTGCCGGGATTACGTTGATGTTGTTAGTATAGCAATAGTTGTGTGTTTTAAGACTTTTTCTACTAAGCTCTCTTTGTTTCTTTTGTGTGGCTAGACTTTTTCAGGCATTAGTTTATGCGGGGAAGTATTCCGGTCGACCAACTCCTTTTCGATCCCGAAATTGAAAGGACGGCTAGAAGACTTAATAGTAGTGCTAAAAGAAGAAAAAGACAAGCTAGGCAAAGGCAAGAAAGAGAAGAAAGAGGAGAAGCATCTACTTCTTCAACACCACCCGTGTTTGGAGAAGTCACCACTATGGCGGAGAATCAACCACAACCACCACCACCACCACGGGGGCCGTGTGTCAATAGCCCTCGTCACAATGCCCAATTTGCTCGTCAAGCAAATGCAAGGGTTGCGGAGATGAAGACGGGCTTGCTTCAACTTCTCTATGCAAGTCCATTTCATGGCCATGACCATGAAGATCCTTACACCCACCTTACTAAGTTCTATGAGATCGCGGGAGCGGCCGGTGCTCCGGAAGACCAAGAAGAACAATATTTCCAAAGGCTTTTCCCTCATTCTCTAGTGGGGAAGGCAAAAGATTGGTATCTTGATCAATTGCAAGAGACAATGACTAATTGGAATGTTTTGGAGGAAAAGTTTCTTGAACGCTTTTTCCCTTAATCACGTTTCATGGAGGCTAAGACGGCTATCTCGGTATTTTCGCAAGGAGTAAACGAGCCTTTGAATTGGGCATGGGAAAGATACAAGTCTATGCTTAGGAAGTGTCCTAGCCATGGTTTTGACGAGCTTACACAAATTCATATTTTACGAAATGGTCTCCAACCTCAACACAAATTGTTGTTGGATGCCACGGCGGGAGGTTCTTTGATGGCCAAAACACCATATGAAGCAATCCAAATAATTGAGAAGATGGGTAGGAATGATCATCAAACTCAACATGATCAAGGAGGTGTACAAGTGAAAACGGGAGTTCTAGAAATTGGGTCGAGTCATGAAGCACTTGTAGCGCAAAACAAATTGTTTGCGAAACAAGTTGAAGAATTGACAAAACAAATGGCTAAACTCCCTCAACAAATCATGGAGTTACAAGGAGCATCAAATAATCAAGCTCACCAAATAGCTTGTTGTGAATTGTGCAAAGGAGATCATAAAACCGGATTTTGTCCTCCGGAGAATGAGGAAGCTAACTATATGGCCAACCAAGGCCAAGGGTATCAACAACGAGCTCCTTACCCTTATCAAAATCAAAACCAAGGTTACCAACAAAGGGGTAATCAAGGTTATCAAGGAGGGTGGAGGCAAGATAACAACAACCAAGGAAGGCAAAATCCATATCAGACACAAAATCAAAATCAAAGTCAACAACAAAATCAAGGTCAACAACAAAGCCAACCTCAAAATCAAGTGAGATCTTCCAACATTCAAGACACTCTAGCTCAATTTATGCAAGCTTCTATGGCTAATCAAAAGAGCACGGAGGCGTCCATCAAGAATTTGGAGACACAAGTGGGACAACTAGCTAAGCAACTTTCCGAACAAAGTGCTTGACATCATTTTCCCAACTACGCAAACAAATCCTAAGGAGCATTGCAAAGCCATAACAACAAGAAGTGGTAGAGTTTGTGATGAGAAAAGGAAGGTAGTTGAAAGAAAAAAGAAAGTAGTGGAGAAGGATGAAGAAGTAATAGTGGAGGAAGAGGTAGTTGAAAAGATGAAGAGGTTGAAGTTGAAAACATGATAATGTTGATGTGGAGGATGACTTAGTTGAAAATGAGGTGTTAGTTGAAAATGAAAAGAAAATGGTGTAGTTGAAAAGGAGAAAGTAGAGGAGAAAAGAAGAAAATGAAAAAGGGAAAAGAGAAGGAAGTAACTTATCCATTGAGAAGTTTACCATATCCTCACCTTCCTTCTAAAAAGGATGATGCAAAGCACTATGCTAGGTTTATGGATATTTTCAAGCAATTGCAAATAAATATTCCATTTACCGAAGCATTAGAGCAAATACCCAAATATGCAAAATTCATGAAGGATATCTTGACGAAAAGAAGAGTACACGGATCAAGAAACCATAATGGTGGATGCTAGTTGTAGTGCAATAATTCAACGCACTATTCAAGAAAGAAAGTGATCCGGGCGTGTAACTTGTATATGTTAAAGGGATTAATTGATTTGGGATCAAGTATCAATTTGATTCCATTATCCATTGTGAAGAGGTTGGGGAGATTGAATTAAAGTCCACAAAATGACATTGCAATTAGCGGACAAGTCTATTACTACTGTAGCTTTAGATTTGTTGGTAAAAGTGGACAAATTCTTTTTCCGTTGACTTTGTTGTCATACACATGGAGGAAGATGTGGATGCACCTTTAATTCTTGGAAGACCATTCATGAAGACGGCTAGAATGATGATTGATATAGATGATGGCCTAATGAAGGTGAGAGTTCAAGATGAAGAGATTTGCTTTAATCTTTTTGAAGCAATGAAGCACCCCATGGATAAGAAAGATTGTTTCAAGATTGACGTTATTGAGGAAGCAACACAAGAAGTGAATGATGATGATGATAGTCGAGATATTGAGGAGTGTTTGGAAGGAATGGGGATTTTAAAGGAAATGCACCCTTGGGAGGAAGAAGAGGAAAGTTTAAAAAAGGATCTAAAAGATGAAGACCAAAAACTTGAGTTGAAAGAGCTACCGTCTCATTTAAAGTATGTGTTTCTTGAGGAGGGAGGTAAAAAGCCCGTAATCATTAGTAATACATTGTCGGAGAATGAGGAGGAAAGCTTAATTGAAGTTTTGAAATTGAACAAAAATGCGATTGGTTGGGTCTTAGCCGATTTGAAAGGCATAAGCCCGGCCTATTGTATGCACAACATTATGATGGAGGATGAATACAAGCCGGTAGAACAACCTCAACGGCGATTGAATTCGGTGATGAAGGGGGTAGTTCGCAAAGAAGTAGTGAAGATGCTTGAAGCGGGCATGATTTACCCGATTTCGGATAGTACGTGGGTGAGCCCGGTTCATGTGGTTCCTAAGAAAGGAGGTTTGACGGTTGTATCTAATGATAAAGATGAGCTAGTGCAAACAAGAAAAGTGACAGGGTGGAGAATGTGTATTGATTACCGTAGGCTTAACAAAGCGACGAGAAAAGATCATTTTCCTTCCGCTCATGGACCAAATGTTAGAAAGGCTCATGGGACAATACTATTTTTTCTTGATGGATATTCGGGTACAATCAAATATCGGTGAATCCGAAGATCATGAGAAAACGGCTTTCACATGTCCTTTTGGAATTTTCAGATAGGTGTATGCCTTCGCTTATGCAATGCGCCGACAACATTTCAAAGGTGCATGCAAGCTATATTCGCCGATTTGATAGAGAAGACAATTGAAGTTTTTATGGATGACTTTTCCGTTTTTGGAGCTTCATTTGATTTATGCTTGGAAAATTTGGACACCGTCTTGAAGAGGTGTGTGCAAACCAACTTGGTCTTGAATTGGGAAAAATGCAACTTTATGGTGACCGAGGGAATTGTCCTTGGCCACAAGATATCTTCAAGAGGAATTGAGGTTGACAAAGCAAAATTGATGTTATCGAGACGCTCCCCACCTACCAATGTCAAAGGCATTCGAGCTTTTTGGTCACGGGATTCTATCAAGATTCATCAAGGACTTCTCCAAAATAGCCAAACCTTTGAGCAACTTGCTCAACAAAGATAAGTCTTTCTTGTTTGATAATGATTGTTTATTAGCTTTTGAAAAATTAAAGGAGAATTTGATAATGCACCCATAATCACGCGCCTAATTGGAAACTTGATTTTGAACTAATGTGTGACGCTAGTGATTATGCGGTGGGAGCCAGAAAGGACAAAGGAAGAACAAAATCTTCCATGCTATACATTATGCGAGCAAAGTTTTGAACGATGCTCAAATAAATTATGCAACAACGAAAAGAGTTGCTCGCAATTGTATATGCATTGGAAAAGTTTCGCCTTACCTAATTGGTTCAAAGGTTGTGGTTTTCACGGATCATTCCGCGATAAAATATCGCTTACCAAACCGGACTCTAAACAAAGGCTAATTGATGGATTCTTCTTTTGCAAGAATTTGATTTAGAGGTCCGTGATAAAAAGGTTCGGAAAATTTGGTAGCGGATCATTTGTCTCGCTTAGTGAACGATAAATTACGGACAAGGAAAAGAGGTGAAGGAGGAATTCCGGATGAGAAGTTATTTGCAATCCAAGAGCGACCGTGGTTTGCCGACATGGCAAATTACAAGGCCGGGATTAATGCCTAAGATTTGACTTGGAATGAGAAGAGGAAATTTTAGCCGATACTAAGTATTATGTGGGATGAACCTTACATCTTTAGGTTGAGTAGCGATGGATTGTTAAGAAGATGTGTGAGTGATGAAGAGGCCAAAAACATTCTTTGGCATTGTCACAATTCCCCTTGTAGGGGAAACTATAATGGAATGCGGACGGCCATCAAAGTCCTACAATCGGGATTTTATTGGCCTTCGCTATTCAAAGATGCGTATGCTCACGCTAAGTCTTGTGACAAATGCCAAAGAAGTGGCGGGATAGGAAAAAGAGATTAAATGCCATTGAGCAATATGTTGGAAGTGGAGGTATTTGATTGTTGGGGGATTGATTTTGTTGGTCCTTTTCCATCTTCGTTTTCAAATGAATATATTCTTGTAGCTGTGGATTACGTATCAAAGTGGGTAGAGGCCATTGCTTCGCCTAAGGCCGACGCCAAAACTGTTATCAAATTTTTGAAAAGAAACATTTTTTCTCGTTTTAGTGTGCCTAGGGTGCTCATTAGTGATGGTGGGTCGCACTTTTGTAATGCATTGTTACAAAAACTTTTGAAACAATTTGGTGTAAAGCATAAAGTGACAACCCCCTATCACCCTCAAGCGAATGGCCAAGCCGAGGTGTCTAATAGAGAAATCAAAAAGATTTTGGAAAAAACTGTTTCGGGTTCTAGAAAAGATTGGTCACAAAAATTAGATGAAGCTTTATGGGCGTATCGAACCGCCTATAAAGCTCCTATTGGACTAACCCCGTTTCAGGTTGTGTATGGCAAAACTTGTCACCTCCCGGTAGAGATTGAGCACAAAGCATTATGGGCCCTCCGATTCTTGAATTTCGATCCATCCTTGGCGGGTGAAAAGCGAAAAATACAACTTGTTCATTTGGAAGAAATGCGAGAGGGGGCATACCATTCAAACCAGAGATACAAAGCAAAAGTTAAGGTTTCTTATGATAAAAAGATAAAGATCAAGGAATTTAGGCCGGGGCAAAAAGTTCTCTTGTTCAATTCCCGGATGAGGCTTTTTCCGGGAAAACTCAAAACAAAGTGGTCCGGTCCGTTTTTAATCAAAGAAGTCAAAGAATACGGTGCAATTGTCTTGCAAGATCTTGAAAGAACAAAAGAATGGACGGTGAATGGGCAGCGGTTGAAACGGTACGTTGGCGGAGAGATGAGCCGCACCATAGCCGAATCCTTTTTTGATGATCAATGATCATCATGAACCGTCGAGCTCTACCGACGCTAAACAAAGCGCTTGTTGGGAGGCACCCCAACATTGTAAGTATTCTTCCTTGAACTCATTTACTCATGCCCGAACTGTCCATTTTGCTTTTTTTCTTGAAATCTCAAAATTGCAGACAAGGCCAGCGCCAGAGCGCCTCGCGCATTTAGACCCATCTGGCAGAAGTTTCCCATGGTGGGATTTTTTAAAAAATATTTTGAAAAATCGGTTTTGAGGCCCAATTGTGGCTCGTCGGCTTTAATAGGGGTTAGGGTTATTTTCAACCCTTTTTCCCCTCTTTTCTTCACAATTCCTCACTCTCTCAAAATCCTAAAATCCCCAACCAAAAATCTTCGAATTTTTGCGAATTTCTTTGTCAAATCAATCACCCAAGGCATCCTAGTAAGTATTCTACGCTTTTTTCTCAATTTCGTGTACATTGCATGTTTAGTTTAGATTTTGAAACCTAGGGTTAGGAATTTTCGAATTTTCTCTTAGAATTAGGATGTTTATTTGATAGAGAAGTATTAGGATGTCATTTTCGCTGCCCTAGGAAGTGTTTTTGTGGAGAAAATCTGCTTTTGGAGGAATTTTTCAAAATCGCAGAGCGCCATGGTCCGTAATTTCGTAAAATTCTTCTGTGTTTTTCTGTTTTCCGATTAATCGTAATGCTTTGGTTGGTTGATTGGCTTTGCTGTTTGCATGATTATTTGCTAATGGACACCTCGGTGTCACTTTTCTGTTGATTTTTGTGTTGAAATTTCAGATGGCACCTAAGAGACAAAGAGTTTCCTCTGCTGGGGCTGGGCCCTCTAGGCCTGCCGCTTTCGACGCTGTTCGATTTTTGGGACCTGCTCAGGAGGCTCGATACAAAGAGCATGAAGAGCGAAATATCTGGACTGAACGAACCATCCGCCTCCGTGAGCAAGGGCACTACCACACGCCTCATGTCATCCTTGATAACTACGGCTTGGATGTTCTCTGTGAGCCTCAGCAAAAGGTGAACGTGGAGCTTGTTCGAGAGTTCTATGCCAATGCTATCCCGGTCGAGGGATGTGAGTTTAGGTTTGCTTCCGTTGTTCGAGGCAAATCAATTTCTTTCTCTCGCACCGCAATCAACAGTTTTCTGGGCATCAACTGGACAGCCCCAGAGGACCAACTGGATGTCTACCATGAGCACCTGGCTCGTGGTAATTGGGATTTCAACATGCTGAGGAGTAAGATCTGTTTGTTTGGGCATTCATATGAGTTGAATCGGGCTGGTCAACCTTTGAAATTCAATAGGGCCAGTCTGAAAACAAGTGCCCGAGTTATGATGTGTGTGGCTCTTTACAATCTGAAACCTAGGAGCCACACATCTTCGATCCCCATGGAGACGGCAGGTTTGATTGCTTATATGCTCGATGAGGAGCAAATTGATTTTGGCCGTCTGATCGCGAATGAGCTGAAGAGGGTTACGCTTAGTTATACCTCTAGGGGGAGCGTATAAAGTGTGCTCTCACATATCCTGGGTTGATCATGGGTTTGCTGAAGAGGGCGAAGGTTGCCTTCCCTGCTGTGGGGCATCTCACCATTGACGGAGTTATTGATGATCACTACTGTGATCGATTTTGTAGGGCCCTTGATGATAATACTGCTGCCCAGGCTGTACCGGTTGCAGCGGCACTTCCTCAGGCTAGTCCATCAGAAGAATGGAACAGGCAGATGCATCTCGCTCATCAGAGAGCATTCTTGTTTATGCATGAGAGCATGGAGCATCTTGCTCTGCAGATTAGAGAGCCTGGAGTGAACCATTTCACTCGCACGGGAGAGCAGCTCCGTGCATATGCTGGTTGGCCTGGGGGTCGGGCCAAATGCTGAGGAGGAGGAGGAGGGAGATGAGGATGATGGAGAAGAGAGTTCTGGTTCTGGTTCCGGTTCTGACTCGGGGTCTATTGGAGATTCGATTCTTGAGGCCTCTGACTGATGATTTATCTTATTTTCCTGTTTTCATTTTACTTTTAGCATTTTCTAGTTTAGTGTTTATTTTCGCATTTTACTTTTAAACTTCTGAATTGTTGGTTGTCATCCATTTTTGGGGATTGGCTTGTAATTCCAATTAATATTTTGTAGGCATGGAGCCTAAGTACTTTTTTTTTAAAGTTTTAAACACCATTTTGGGGTTTCTTTTTATTTTAGTTTAGTTTCTTTTATTTTGTTCTATTTTATTTTATTTTTAGATTATAGTATTTAGTTTGAATTTACTTCTTGTGGTTTGTCCGGATTGTTCAAACGGTTCTTCAAAGCTAGTAAGCGTGTTTCACCAAAGTGATGGTGATGATAAAATTCTCGATTCATTCCACGAAGAAGGTACACATTTAGTCGTTTGGTAGAAACATAACATGTCTATGAAATTTGTTCTTTATGCAAGATATTTTGGCATGTACAAAAAAAAAATTTGTGTTCACATTCGAATCATTAGGACATAAACCATATATGTGAGAAGCTTCCACTTTTTACCAAATATAGAGTGTCTAATAGTTGTGTCAACTCGTGTGATTCATGCTTAATCTTTACTTGTTTGTGATAACTTGGAAACTAAGAAATGATCAAGGCAAATTTTTGTGCATTATGAGAAAAACCACCAATTCTAAAAGGGCTTCAATTACCCGTGAGTGAGTAAATCCTTGTGAACCCTTTTGAGCTTAGATAGTATTTGTAGGATGAATCTATCAAATCGACTAATTGTTAAGTAGGCCACTTAATAGTTATTGATGATCTTTGAAAAATTCAATGATAATTCATTCTATAAATTTTCTTGTTGATGAATACCAACCCTTTTGTCAATTAACCCTTGAAGAGCATGTCTTGAATAAAAAAGGATTGATATAAATGAAGTTGGGGAGGTGGATCAAAAAGAACCTAGAATTGATGGCACAATGATCCTAAAGAAAGAAAAAGAATAGAGAAAAAGAAAAATACAAAAGAAGAAAGAAATTTGTTTATGAAAAGAAATCAAAAGAAAATAAAAAAGAGAGGATCATTGTGTGGAAAGAAAAGAGGTTGTGAATAATAAGATGTGAATTAGTTGTGAAATGCTCTTCATATCCTTTTACCCGATTCGTTTCAATGGCTTTGTACTTAAATATCCCTTGTTTCTAACCTAAGCCAAGTTACAACCTTGAAAGTCCTTAATGATCTTCGTTTCCATTTTATCATTTAACTTGTTTCGATGAATGCATGAATTATTCTGGATGTGCATAGTTATTAGTGAGAGTGTTAGTCCTTTGTGAATATACATTTTGTTCTTCTTGACTTTTGAAGAAATGATTAGGTGATTCAAGTGTGAACATATCTTTTATTTTGTTACATGTTTTGAGATATTGTGTTTAGAACTTAATTCATGGCCATGATTGTGTTTAGAAGAAGCGATTGATGTGTGCTTTTGCCTGGTATGTCGAGTTTGAACCATTATCCTTGTGTGAGTTTGCATGCTTGCATTTTGTTCTTTCTAGCTTTGTAAGATTATTGACCTTTGTTTAGGGACAAACAAAGAAGTAAGTTGGGGAGAGTTGTTAAGGACCAAATTGTAGTTATTTTGTACATTATTTTGTAGTCCTTAACAATGTCTTTTTATTTAATTTGTATATTTATTCTAGTATTTTGTTTTAATTAGGTTTTTATTTAGTTTTCGTTTAATATATATTATTTAACTTATTTTACTCTTATTTGTAGGAATTTATTGACTACTTCTCCCAAGCTTGGATTCAAGGGCACTTGAAGAGCTTTAGGGATGATTCTTTTGAAGATAATTTTGGGTGAAGGAAGCATGCTACAGGTCGCGCTCAGCGCGGTGCCAGCATGATCGCGCTCAGCGCGCGTAACCGGGCTTAGCGCGGTCTGCGAAAAAAGCAGAAAAAGGACAGAACTCATGCTTTCACTTTTGGGGGCCACCAACCCATCATTTCAGCTGAGTTTTTGGCTTGTAAAGGAAGCAAGAAACACTCCACCATGATTATCTTTTCATCTTTGTAAAAATCTAGGGCAAGTAGAGAAAGAACACCATAGCTTTTCCTTCTTGATTCTTGGATTTTCATCATTCCTACCAACAATCTTGAGAGCAAGCAACCATGGAAATGAGTGGCTAAGCTCTTTTTGTGTCAAGATTAGAGGTAGTTGATCTATATAGTATGTATTTCTATTAATCCATTTGTGTATGAACATGGTTGATGATTAATATAGTTGAATATCTTTGTTCTTCATCTTTATGCTTTGAGTTTTGCTTGGAAAAGAATATTTCAAAGTGACCTAGGATATTCATCCTCTAATAAACAAATGCTAGGAATAGATTTGTGTGTTAGTGTTTACAAAATATTGAACTTAATGACTATCATGCTAATAGTTTTAGTGAGGAATCATGCAAGGATTAACATGATAACATTCACAATCTTGGTGGGAAATCTACAAGATTGAGAGGATATGTATTTGTAGAAATCATCTATTATGTTCATCACTTGATTAAACGAATATGTATGAAACTAGATCAATGAAACTAATCTTGACATGCCTTCTTAATTTGAAAACAATCTCAAACTCTCTCTAATCCAAACTATAACTCTCTTGGAAAGAATTAATTTAGTTATTGTTTAGAAACTCATGGTTCTAGTAGAGTAGATAACAAACCCTTTGGTTACAATATCTTAAAATACACTTTTCTATTGAAAGACTATAACATACACCAATCCCTGTGGAATCGGTAATTAAAAATACTTGTTTACGGAAAAATCCTACAACAATTATGGCTTCTAGAAAGACTATCCGAATCAACTTCATGGGTATACCTTCTTAGCTCAAAGAATTGGTTTCAGAATTTCCGATCATGCCCAGTTCATCAAAAGACATGGTTATCTGCTTGATTTGGTTATCTCCAGTTTTGAAGAAGATATGATGCACGTCCTATTCCAGTTCTTCGATCCGAAATACCATTGCTTTGCATTCCCAGATTATCAGTTGGTTCCTACCTTGGAAGAGTTCTCTAAGCTACTTGGGATACCTATTCTTGATCAAATGCCATTCACCGGTCTAGAAAAGGTTCCTAGGTACAAAGACATTGCATCAGCGCTACATCTAAAGCGCTCAGACATTGAAGCCAATTGGGAAACAAGAAGTGGACTTAAGGGTTTACTTGCTAAGTTCCTAATAAAGAAAGCCCGAGAATTCCTCAAAGCTATGAGTTTCAAAGCATTCGAAGACATCTTGGCCTTGCTAATCTATGGTTTGGTTCTATTTCCTAACTCGGATCAATTCATAGATGTGAACGCCATTAAGATATTCCTTACCCGCAATCCTGTGCCTACTTTACTTGGAGACGTTCTACATTCTCTCCATACTCGTACCATCAAACGACAAGGAACTCTCATGTGTTGTATACCGTTACTTTCCAGGTGGTTTATTTTGCACCTTACTCCATCAGTATTGAAGAACGAACAAAGGTTGAAGTGGTCTCAAAGGCTGATGTCACTCTCCCATTCAGATATCCGTTGGTGTCTTTTTTCTCAAAAGGACTTCATTTTCATTGAGCGTTGTGGGGAATTCCCTAATGTGCCACTCCTTGGCATAAGGGGAGGTATCACTTACAACCCCTATCTAGCTCTACGTCAGTTTGGTTATGCTCGAAGAGATGGTCCTCATGATATGCTTCTCCAAGATATTGTGTTCAACTACAACCACGATCTCCAGAATTACCGTCGAAGGTTCATACACGCTTAGGGCATGGTAAAGAAGACTGATACCAAGACTTTGGGGCACCAAAACTCCATTCCTTGGAAACCTTACCTCAAATGGGTGTGAGCTCGAGCTCAAAACCTCATGATGCCATTTACATCCGTGTTACCAGTAATTATGGAACCTGTTGCTATAGGTGACGAATCCTATATTGTTCTCTATCCCGACATGCCTACTGATTTCGAAGACTTGAAGAGATCCTGGATTCAACTAAAAGAAGAAAGGGATACATTTGAGGTTCAGTGCTATGCAAGCGAGAAGAAGGTACTAGAGTTGACAAAGCTACTTCACAAGGAGCGGAACATCAACGCCTACTTCAACACCAAGAGGAAGCGCCCATGGGAGGTTTAGAGCTTTAGGATTTTTGTTCTTTTATTTTTTCCGAACTATCTTTTGTACTTAAAAAGAAAGGAGAATAAAAGAAACTAATAAAGTTTGCTCATGCTTGTTTAACAAATTTAAATTCCTATGGTCCTTGAAAACATTGCATTACATTGCATAAACATCACATATCATAGCATAACATTTCATAACAGGTACATTGAAGATTGGTTTTCTCATTTTCTCGCTATTTATTTTAGCAGAAATGGATGTTGAACAGACTGTCAAAGATCTTCAGGCTCAGAATGCTCAGTTCTAGGAAGTGGTTGCCAGCTTGGTCCAAGGCCAAGAAGATCTGAAGAAGCTCATCAACAAAAAGAAGAAGGTCATTAGTGTTCTCAACATGGGTAGACGCCACAAAGGGGGTCCTAAGGTGGTCAGCCGGATAGAGTTCTCAGAAGGGAGTGTCAAAACTGAGGGAAGTGTCAAGGGCAACGAAGAAGACTAGCGTGAGCCTGAGAAGAAGGAAGAAGACTATGAGAATGATCAATACTCTTTTGAGGATGACAAATACAGACAACTTGAAGACCGTCTGAATGCTGTGGAAAATCTAAAGATGTCAGGGCTGAATTTTGATGATCTGAGTCTTGTTCCTGGTGTGGTGATTCCTCACAAGTTCAAGGTTCCTACTTTTGCCAAGTATGATGGCATTTCTTGTCCGAAGCTGCATTTGAAGTCCTATGTTCAGAAGATCAACCCCCACACTGATGACAGAAAGTTGTGGATTCATTATTTCCAAGAGAGTTTGTCTGGAACTCAATTGGAGTGGTATTATCAGCTAGAGAGTGACCACATCCGTACCTAGAGTGACTTAGCAGATGCTTTCTACAAGCAATATGAGTACAATGCTGAATTGGCGCTAACTCGCATGCAACTACAAATCATGTCTATGGGTCGTGATGAGAAGTTCAAAGAGTATGCTCAGAAATGGAGAGATCTAGTAGGCAGAGTTCAACCACCCTTGTCCAATAGGGAGTTGGTTGATATGTTTATGGGGACACTGACAGACCCCTTCTTCAATCATCTGATTGGAAACTCTTCAGTTGGGTTCACCGAGCTGATATTGACAGGAGAACGCATTGAAGCTGGTATCAAGAGCGGAAAGATTCAGGCAGCATCATCCTCAAATGCTGCGAAAAGATCTTTTGGTGGTAAGAAAGAAGCCAATACTGTGTATGGTCAGAAAAGCCGAGCCAAGACCGATCGTGCTCAATCTGTGGGGGCAGTTGTGATCTCCAATCCTACATCAGCACAACCTCAGGCGAGACAACGCGTGTAACCAGAACGCGCCACAAAGACAGTTTACGAAGATCAACATGCCATTGTCGCAAGCCTTGCAACACATGTTGAAAGCCGAACTGATTACCTTGAGGGATCCTCCTCAAAACATCAACACTTCCTCTCCGAGATATAATCCCAATGCTAAGTGTGCTTACCACTCCAACAGCCTAGGACATAACACTGAGGATTGTTGGGCTCTGAAGAACAAGATTCAAGACATGATTGAAGCTAAGGAAATTAAGTTTGACCCTCCTGTCGAGACTCTGAATGGGATCAACGCACCTATGCCTAACCATGGAAAGAGTGCAAATGCTATTGACAAGAACTCTTATGTTTTCAATATAGATGACTTGACTATTCCTCTGATGACTGTTAAGAAGAATTTGCTGCAATCTGGTGCCAATCCAGAATGCCCAGAGAATTGTCGTTGGTGCCCATCTACGCCTGACGGTTGTGCTTGGTTGAGAAGACGTATTCAGTGCATGATGGATAACCGCGAAGTGCTATTTCTGAAACCATCACCTGTGGAGGATCTGTGTGGAGGCATGTCTAAGAAGTTGAAGATCAAAGATGTGAGCGAAACTGTACCAGAAGTATGGGATACCTTGGGGCAGCCAAGTGGAAAGTTTGACTACATGGTGAAGTATACTGTTCCTGAAAGCTACAAAATTCCTATTGAAGATGTTAAGGCGACCGGATGGGGAGACGATTTCCCAGAAGACTATGCTTATGTTAACACCATAAGGATTTTCTCTGCTGATCCTGTGCCTAGAGTGGCACCTCTCATCATTACTTCTCCCGGACCAGTTCCATACTCCTCTGACAAAGCTATACCTTGGAACTATGGAGCTAAAGTTTACTATCATGGCGTCAAGCAAGACCCTCTGACCCTTGAGGATCTTACCGTTGAAGCTACCATTCCAGACATTGACAACATCACCGGAGTAAGGTGACCAGAAGAACTGGAAGAGTGTTTTCTCCAGAGATCTCTCCTCCAAAAAGACACTGCGACTCCAGCTCGCATTCCTTCTATTCAACCAGTTCTCAAAGCTAGAGGGAAAGAACCAGTAACTCATCCTGCTCCTACAGAAGTACCAAAGGAAGTTGCTGAAGATACCTCCAAACAAGAAACGGAGGAAATTCTGAAGATTATCAAGAAGAGTGACTACAATGTTGTGGAACAGTTGGTGAAGTTTCTGAAGAATGCTCACGTACCACAAGACACTACTACTGATCAGTGTGAAGTTTGTATTTCTATCCTGGCTGCCAACAATGGCCTAGGTTTCTCTGATGTTGATTTGACTCCTGTCAGAAAGAAACACAACAAAGCCTTGCACATCTCTGTTGAATGCAAGGTATTACACTGTCCCATGTTTTGGTAGATATCGATTCTACTCTGAATATCCTACCGAAGACTACTTTTGACCGACTTGATGTTGAAGGATTGGTCCTAAAGCCCAGTGACATAATTGTGAGAGCTTTTGATGGTTCTAAACGAACAGTACTTGGAGAGCTCATTCGCGCTTAAAGTTGGTTCCCGACTTTCGACTCCACTTTGTTATGGACATCCGTCCGCTTACTCTGCCTACTGACGCCTCGATACATGGGGCTGGCACCTCCACCTTGCATCGTGTCAAGTACCCATGAAGGGAAGGTTGTTACAAGATGTGAAGAGGAATACATGGTCAGTCATCTGCAGTCATTCCGATACCTTGAGATGGAGGGAGAATTCTTTAAAACTCCCTGTCAAGCTTTCGAAACGGTTCCAAGAGTCGTGCCTGTTGACTCTTCTGTTACTTCTGAAGTTACACAAGTTCCGCCTAGGATGGCCTCGATGAAGGATGCTCAATCTGCAGTTGAAGAATGAGGTAATACTATTTGGGGTCAGCTCCCTGATCTTCTTTTCAAATCTGACAAGACTGGTTTAGGCTTCACCATCAAGGGTCAGAAGATGATACGTCACGAACGTGCCGGTCAACTTTCTTTCTGCATCAGCAAAGATGGAGTTCATGCTATAGAAGACGACGACAGCGACTTCGACATCAGCAAATGGATCTTCCCAACTCCCGACAACGGACTCAGCAATTGGAAGACTGAAGACGTCATACCAATCTCCTTTAGACAGGAGTAAGTGCTTTTGTTTTTCTATTTTTCTTTTTGTTTTCTATGCTCTAAACAATAAACTTTAAAGCCTGGTGCCTTGCCCGGGGCATCATGGCTCGTTTGTGAGGGTTATTATCTGTCATTTGCATATTTTCATTCAATAAAATCGTTGGACTTTTGCATTTATTTTTTTCTTTCTTTTACTTTATCACCCCTTCCAAAAAGTTATGTGTTCTTACACACACCCACGTGATACACTACAGATTCACTCCGAATCTCCTTGATAACAGCTATGCTATTGCTAAATATGACTTCGATAATCCGATCTACCAAGCCGAAGACGAGGGTGAGGAAGATTGTGAAGTGCCAGGAGAACTTGTCAGACTGCTACAACAAGAAGAACGAGTTATACAGCCACACGAAGAGCTAGTTGAGGTTGTGAATTTGGGTACTGATGAAGACAGAAAAGAGATCAAGATAGGAGCAGGTCTTGAAAACAGTGTCAAAAAGAGATTGATTCAGATGCTACGAGACTATATCGAGGTTTTTGCTTGGTCTTACGAAGACATGCCAGGTTTAGACATTGACATTGTGGTACACCAGTTACCGACAAAAGAAGGTTTTCTCCCAGTGAAACAGAAGATTCGTCGCATGCATCCTGAGATGTCTCGAGAAACGTGTCATGAAATGGCCTACATCACCCCACCATACCAAGAAGGATCATACAAACATAACAAAGCGAGTCCGAATACGTTCTCATAATTATTCCGGACAATAAACTAAAACATTAATCAAAACTAATATTTAATATCCAAAAGAATCATCAATAAATAAACCAAAAGTTATGTTTCAATGTTACATCAACTGAGCATAATTATTCGACAATAAACTAAAACATTAATCAAAACTAATATTTAATATCGGAATCTCAATCAAATGTTTCGACTCTAGAAGCTATCCTCACCGATTCCAAGCAGCTAATCACTTCAAATCTGAAATCATTAAAGTAAGAGTGAGATTTATATCCAATATATAATGCATTATACGTTTTTAAATACAACGGAATGATTGAATGCATTAGTCCATTATCCAAAGGCATAATCATAGACAATTCACAAATATATCTCACACAATGAACATGTAAATATAACAAACAATGGAAATTGCAACACTGGAAACCATCCTAGCATGTTACAATCCCATATGCAATGCAGACTCTATGCATGTGGTACCAAAACGTGAACCGAGTTCACCCACACTGATCCATCATCAACCGGATACAACAATCATCGATTCGCCCAGACACCACTGAGTCAAGAATCCAACCTAACCACCACTATCCACTGGGTACGGTTAACGGCTATACAAGTAAAATTCCACACAATGGGAATTAACTTCACCAAAAATGCATATGCATGCACAACACCAGCATGCAACATTTAATCGCCTATGAAATGCATCAAACCATCATAATCGAATCAAACCAAACATGATATTCTCAACAATCATGCACACAATCAACAACATAACATGTCTTTCATTCACACAAATCAGATACCTCAATGTCACAGGTACACTACCTCTAAATCCTGGTAAGTTTATTGGCTCTGCCAGCTCACTTCCACACAATGGGAATGCAAAATTAACAAATGTTTATGCATGCATCATAAAAGCATGCAACATCAATTCACAGATTATGATATCAACATAATTCACATAATGCCAATCACCAATGTATTACATTCAATAGCAATGAATAATCAACACAACATTGTAAGCATTAGTTCTCATCCGATAACTCAGACCATTCATAATAATTTCCCATTATCCTTAACTATCCACACTTTTCAAAATCGGAAGCTCGGCTCTTTTTAAAATAATTTTAGCAAAATAATATTTTTCCCTTTCTAAAAGATAGCATTTTAAATTTAAGAAATAATGCCGAAAACAGCACTCGAATCGGAGTTACGGTTTAGAAAATATGAATTTTGGAAGTTTAAGTATTTTTGAACTCAATACAATGGAACCCGGTTCCTACCCTGGGACAACCCGGTTCCCACTTTTTGAAAAAGTCACGCCTGAATTTTTGGGAACCCGGTTCCTACTGGGAACCTGCTCCAAAATTGCCGCTTTTGAAAGTTTACATGAACTCGGTTCCTTCCCTGGAACCGGTTCCCACGACTCAGAATCAAAATCTGCTATTTTGACAGCATTTACCCATTCCAAATCAATTCCAAACATTCCCATACGAATTGCAACATGAGGAACACTAAAATACATCCATTTTACACCATTATAACATCAGACAACATTATTTCATCATTCCTATTAGTTATCCGACACATAATGGTTTCCACCTACAACCGACAAATAGGGTTTAATCCTACAAACCTATATTAATCCAAAATCGAATTTCCTAACGTACCAATCATCCATTTTATTCCCAAAACCCATAAGGCATTAAAACCGAATGAAATCACCCTTACCTCGCGATGATCTTCGATTTCCTGGCTTTTTTTCCTCTCTTCCAATTCTACGTGAAATAACTTTTTCCAAAAAGACCTTCTTTCCTTCTTTTCCTTTTTATAATCCTTTTAATACTCCTTTTATTTATTCCAATAAAATAAATAATTAGTAACTAGTAAAGTAGAGTACTTTACAACTCACACCCTCTACTTACTCCTCACACCACCAACTCTTCTTTTTAATTAAACAATCCAATTAAATCCAAAAATATAAATAATCAAGCCTTTAATTAATTAAATAATTAAATTCCTAATTATCTAACATTTGAATTAATTCGGGGTGTCACAACTCTCCCCCTACTAAAACAGTTTTCGTCCTCGAAAACATACCTTAGACGAAAAGTTCGGGATACAAGTCCTTCATCTGACTCTCCAGTTCCCAAGTTACATTTCCTCCAGCTGGTCCTCCCCAAGCTACTCGTACCAGTGCTATCTCTTTACCACGCAATCTTCACTTTCCGATCTTCAATTCTCGCAGGTACTGCTTCAACAGTCAAATTATCTCGTACCTGTTACATCATCTATCTGAATCTCATGAGACGGATCCGCAATGTACCTCCTCAACTGAGATACATGAAAGACATCATGCAAATTCGCAAGTGACGGTGGTAAAGCAATCTGATAAGCAACTTTCCCAACTCTCTTGGTAATCTGAAACGGACCGATAAAACGCGGAGTCAACTTCCTTGACTTCAAAGCTCGACCAATACCAGTCATCGGCGTAACCCGCATGAACACATGATCTCCTTCACTAAACTCAAGTGATATTATTTTACCAATTACAATTTCTTTTATTTAACATTTTTTTATGAATTAAACAAAGAATGAAAAAAAAAAAAAAAAGAAGAGAAAAAAACATTTTAAAACAAGGTGGTGACACTTGTCACCACCAGACCCAACATATTAAAAAAAGACAAACAAATTAAACTGTTTTTATTTTAAGAAAAAGAAATTAGAAAAAACAAATTATAAAAAATTTACCCAAATGGGCAAAGAACAAGAAGAACTCTGTCTCTCTCTCGTTCACGCGTTCTCATCGCTCTCTCACTGTTCTTGCATGTTTCCCATCTTCTTACCCAGAAATCCCATGGAATCCTATCTTTCTCCCTCGTTCTCACACCGATGCTCTCACTATCTCTCCCTGTTCCCCATCGGAAAACCAAAACGGCCGCGTCGGGAATCGCCCCATGGCGATTTCGGCGGTGGCGTGTCCCATAATCCCAATATTTCGTTTTTCTACGTGTTTCTGAACCTGTTTAATCTGACATTCATGTTATTTTTGCAAGATGAATGATAAATTTGGGCGAAAACAAAAGGGGTTTTGAAACCCTAGTTACCCTCCGCTTGCTATTCCGGCTGTGGGTACGAAATCCGGACCTTGGAGACGTATTCGGCGGCGAGGAAAGGCTCCCGGGCTACACTCGGGTGAGATCGTTCTGAACCTTCTCTTTTCTCTGTACTCAGAACATGATTTCTGAAATTGAACTCAAACTCTGAAGGGTTTCTGGCATTAGGAAGATGATGATAGAGTGATTTAGGGCTGGTTTATCGTGCCTATAACTGCTGGGTTTGGGAATAGAACAGATACCACTTGCTTGGCCTCTTTTTTTGGTTTGTAACTGATGCTGGTTTCTTAGGACAGATGAGTTTTTTTTTGGTTCTTTGGCTTGTTAAAACTGATCAGAACAGATACTTTGTGGTTTGGCTTTTTATGTTTGGAATAGGTATCATGTTGGCTTTACAGATGTTGTTTTTCTGGTTTTTTTTAGGACAGATACTGGTTTCTTGTTTTGGTTTTTGAAAACAGATGGATTTTCTATGTTGACTCTAAAACTGATGGAACAGATGCTTATTTCTTGTTTTTGTGGCTAGAACAAAATGCTGGTTTTTTTGTGTTTTTCCACTGATGTCTCTTTTTTTTCAAAACATATATATGCCTTGTTCTTTTTGTGGCTGTTAGGCTGATGCTTGCTTCTTGGTTCTTTTTCTGGTTTCAAAGAACACTAATAGAACATATATTAACTTCTTCTTTTGGCTTCCAAAACTGATACAACAGATACTTTGCTTCTTGTTTTTGGGTTACCAAACTGATGCTTCTCTCTTTTTCTGGTATTGTTTTAAACATAGATGTATGCTTGTCTTTGTCTTCTGCTCAGGGACTTTAAACATCAATGTTGGCTTTTTCTGTTTTTCCCCTTTTCACCTTTGGTGAAAACATAACTTTGAAATCATCCTTTCCTCTTCCATGTTGCTGCTGTTATGCATTGCTTGTATGGTTTAATTTACTTCTTTCGGCTCTACTGCTACTGGATTATTTCTTTGCTGATAACCAAGACATTTTGTCTTTCTTGCTGCTGCTGCTATGTTAACCTTGACCCTGTTGCCTTGGACTATTCTGGCTGTTGCCTTGATTATGCTTGTTGGGATTAATTGGGATGTTGCCTTTGATTACATTGCTGCCTATTGCCTTTGAATATACTTGTTGGGATTAATTGGAATGTTGGATTATATTAACTGTGATGAATGGTCTGAGTTAGGCTTGTTTGTGAACCGAGGTAACTCGCGATTTGCGAATAAGCCCTTTTTCACCGATTATTAATCTTGAACAAGATTATGAGGATTAGCATTAAAACCTGATTCCCGCCAGAAACACCTAATGATGAGTTCAAAAACACGATACTTTTCCTTGATTTTACTTTGATATTCAAATATAGCTACTAATCATTCTTTTTCTTGTGTTTCATGTGACGACGCAGAGAATGGCATAGCAACAAATGAGAAGGCATCCTGGATGTGAAGCAAAACTCGCAGGAGACAACAATTAACTCGGACAAATTTTAGGACTTGTAGCAACAATGTAGAATTAGGACATTCTTCTGTATTTTTGTAACTTTGTAATTCGAAATTGTAACCAAATTCTAAAGAAATAAGAAACTCTCTTTTTTCAACATTGAATCTTAAAATTCCAATTTTGCACTTTTGCTTGAAACATCCAATATAAATCGAATAATCTCTTGTAATTATTTCCGGCTAGCAAAATCATACACCAAGAACGGCGTTTTCCTCCGCCGAATTTAAATGACCCAAGTAAAAAAAGAGAATTTCTTTTAAAATTTAAATTCTCAAATAAATAATTATTTTTGAATTCAAGTTCTAAAACAAATAACCATTTTTCGGACAAATAAATTCAAACAACCTTTTGCACCAATAGTCCGAAGCCGTTCGAAACCTCTTGAATTTGAATTGAATCGGTAACAAGATAAAACTTTCCCACCACTTTTTTTTCATGAAAAATTTCCAGTAGGAATTCATCTAAAATCACAATAAATGATCATCTCTGCTCGAAAATAATAGGGTAAAACGAAGGGGAAATTTTGGGGTGCGACAGTTGCCCCTATTCAATCATCTTAAACTTGATGAGTGAGAAAAAAGCGACAGCTTTCGAACGTTCAAGGTGGAAGAGGATTGAATACCAGAGAACCCCGAAAATTTGCCCTGCGCGGGAAACCAATGTTACAGGATAAAGCGTATAAAATATCCTGACTATAGAGCCAAGGAAAAACTCCTGAAGAGAAAAAGACTTGTTAAGCAACATCAGAATGCTTTAGCAATGATAGTACCAAAATGAGAAATATTAGAAGATCTCAACTGCATTGGGGATAACCGAATACACAAATGAAAATGCTATGAGAATAAAACCGAACTTCTCAAGCGATACAGAAAATAGTAAATTAAGCCATCTCAGGATGTCCTTAACGAAAATGCTATGAGAAGAAAACCGAACTTCTCAAGCAAAAAGAAATGAAGATAAATTAAAAATTCGATTAAATCGAGAATTTGTCAGAAATTCCCGAAAAAGTTAAGGAATACCTACAGACCTTAACGAAAATGAAATTGAGAAACTGTCTGAAGATCTCAAAGAGTTAAAGAATACCCGCAAACTTTAACGAAGATGCGATCGAGAATTTGTCAGAAAATCCCGAAAAGTTAAGGAATACCCGCAGACCTTAACGAAAATGAAATTGAGAAACTGTCTGAAGATCCCCAAAGAGTTAAAGAATACCCGCAAACTTTAACGAAGATATATGGCTATAACAATATCCGAATTGTTGGTGCACGAAAGTGCGAGGAGCCATGGCATGCTGAATGTCTTGACCATATAACTTCCGAGTTACTAGCAGAACAAAATTCAGTAGCGCCCCCGAGAATACACTTCTCTGGGGATAAATAAATCAATATCCAGCACACTGGTGTGATATAGATGTTTATAAAGTTGGTAAATCTTGTTTCCGGCGCTTCTGCTGATGAGAGATCTTACTGAACATGTACAGACATGTTGAACAACTTCCGAGTTGACAAGATCTTCAATTTGTATGCAGATAGCTCTACCGGTGATAGAAGAATCAGATTCAGCACCTGTGACTGAAAAACTTCTAGGATAATGAGGTTCAATTTGCTGACATTGTATAGACAATGCGTTGTAGCATGTGGATATATGGATCAACTTCTGAGTTGGAGAAATATCCTGAGATTGAATAAACATCCTACCCGGTGGATATTTGTTTGTTGAGTAGTTGATAACTTACTGGGGAAATAAACACACCAGAAGTTTGCTGTAGTTTTCTGAGAACAGCTCAGAGAAACAAAAACACAGAATTCACTTGCCAATAGAATTTACTGGGAAGACTCTTGTCTGAAAGAAATCTTGAAAATACCAAGAATAATGCTGCAATAATCCTTTCTGAAGGAGTCTCACTTGGGAGTGAATTAAGTTTCGCTGGGGAAACTTCGTAAGAAAACCGTGCGGAAAATTCACTGGGAATTCCCAGTTGATAATTTTGCTGACGTTAGAGTCTATCTGAAAGAAACAACTGTTTCGCTGGGGAAGAAATCTCGATTGGAGAAGCCATCAGTTGTTGAGATCCATACAAGTATATAACTTGTATTGGGGAGAAAAGGATGATTATGTTCCAGCCACTCTCAATCATTCCATTGTGCTCCTGAGGTAAGATTGAGTAAGTATACATCAAGAACCAAGGTTAAACATGCCTGAATCGTGCCATACATGAACATACATATTCATATTTTTCTTGAATTCGTATTTTATTATTTAGCATGTTTTAATTGAAAATAACCATTCTAACATGATCATGAGGTATCATAGACAGGATCTGGGCCATCGTTCATGAGGTTGAATGTCCAAATCGCGTTATGCCATAGTTAGGGCTTCAAATCGGAGAAGCTTCGAACCGGTTGATACAGGCCGTCTTAGTCCAAACAAACACCACCATTGAACTCGCAGGCATCGACTTAGGGGTAACCTTAACCTTAAGCTTTAATTTTCAGTATTTTGTAGGTTTTGATTTTCGGGTGATCGGAGAAGACAACTAGAGTTAGGGCTCCAGCGTCGCTGACTCGTTTGACTCCGGCAAGGCACGCGTGGCAAGACGGAGTGATCTGATTCGTTCTTACATAAACACTGGACCCCCACATGTTGACTGTGTTTGAAAAAAATCACAACTATGACACGTTTACCCTTTTGATTAATTGTTTGCAGGATTCAAACACCAAGCACCCTTGGTTCAGATGGCAACGCGTATGGTGATTTCCCCAGGAGGTTAGGGGTTCGATCCCTGGCTTCCCCACTTTATTTTTACAATCCTGAAAACTAACTTTTTTCTATTTTCTTATTTTTCTTAATATTTTCATTCAATTTAATTTATCTTCAAATATTTTTCTCATGCATTTAAAAATCACCAAAAATATTTTCCTTTTGCATTTTAATCAGAAAAATGTTTATTTAATTTTTGACATTAAAAAATTAATATTTTTGCATGCATATTTTAATTAATTGCTAATTAACCATTAAATTGACTTTTAATTGCTTTTAATTATCAAAATCGATCTAGAAAATTCCCAAAAAATTATCTCATCATCTAATCAACATGACTAACTTAAAATCTTTTTCCTCATTCAAAAACCTTATTTTTACTAATATTTTTTCTCTTATGCGAGTTTCTTATATTTTCCGATTATCTATCTGCTTATAGGTTGTAACGTTTCGGACTATTTTTCTCGCTTTTATTTTCAATATTATGTAACTGCCCATGGGATGTAATAGTTTAATTAGGACTTTTACTTTCCGCACCCCTATTATGTAACTGCCCCAAAGCCATGTAATAGCGTAGGATTTACTTTTCCGCACTTTACTTTCCGCAATTTACTTTCCGCACCCTATAAACTGCTAGTAACTAGGCATGTATGGCAAGATAAAAATCAACATAGATAACCTCTAATTCCAAGATAACATATCTGAATTTAACACACTCTCTTCACACATGCACCCCTTAGGGCTATTCTCTCTCGTTGCCTTTCGATTAAATGGTCAAGTCCCTCGAACGTAGAGGTATCCTAGCACCGTTGCCTACGAGTATATCATCATAGTCCCTTAGATACAAAGATCATAGATCCACGATGTCGCCTACGAAAACATGATCTCGTCCCTCGATTGTTGCCTACGAGAACTGATGATCGTCCCTTCGAATGTGCTAGGATACTCCTACAAGTTGCCTTCTATGACCATCCGATGTCCCTTCGAATGTCCCTTCTACATCCAACGAATAAGGTTACCTACCAACTAATGGTATGGATAACACTATTCTAAAGGAAACGTAAAACAACACGAAAACGACCATTCTGAGTAGGTAATAAAACTTTTAGTTGCTTGCTCAAACAAAATACTTTTCACACCTCACACTTTTGTCAAAGTTCAAACTTTTAAAAAAACGAAACATTTCCGAACACTTTGTATACATTCCTACATGAATCATTACAAAGTCAAAGCGAAATGCCTCTTTCAAAATATTTTGTCAAACACACAGAAAGCACTTTTAAAAATGAGCTAGAAGCAACTAAGAGCCCGTAGATAACTACGGATGGAAATGGGTGCGAATACCTTTCCTTTTCATAACCTTCTCCCTTACTCAGAATCTAACGAAGGTCTTTTTTTGTTCTTTTCACCTTCCCTTAATTGGATAAAAGAAAAGTCGGTGGCGACTCTTGCTATCCGCATATTTGCGATAAAAAGCAAAGCAAAATCTCAAAGTCAGTTCACCGTATTACACCTTCAAATATTGTCGCAAATGAAGAAACTAACAACTTACTATACAAAGATTATTACTAATCCTTCAAATACAATTGGAAGAGACGAAACAACAAAGTAGGAGACTAAGGCTGATCAAAATAATAATTCCAGCCCTTTGATTGCAACCAGAGCCACAAAGTATTAGAAATCCCCAAAGACAACATATCTCATATTAGAGGAAACATACTCACATTATTCACGTTAATAGTTGAGACAACATTTTATGTAGACCATAATTCTCTGATAAGTAAGATAATTTTATCTATAAATACTATATTTTGTAAGTTTTTTTACACGCCTAACTAATCAATAAAGTTAATTTATATATTTTATCGTTTATACTTTTCTTTATTTGTTATACATTTTAATGTTGGTAGTTCTACTTCCCAATTCATACTTAAAACTCTTTAGAATAGTTAAGAAATCCAGATCAAGGGACGCAATTTCTTCCTCAGATTAATCTCTTGAAAAAAATGACTTACTATATTAAGAGGTAGCAACCAATTCTCAACAAAATTTTTCAATTCAAAAATATATTTAGATTCAATTTTTCTTGTTGGGTGAACTTGAGTAATGTATTTGAAGATAATTATGATCAATAATGATGCATAATGTTGAAACTTAAGAGATAGTTTGAGGATGGAAAGCGATTTACTGAAATGCATTGATGAATGATGGTCGAAAAGAATTACAAAGTTATGGTCGAAGACAAGATGATGAGAGTCGTCGATGCAAATGGAAGATTAATCTTGAAGGCTCCTATGTCTCGTAATAGAACCTTCAAGACTGAACTTAATGTGATAGAGCACCAATGCCTTTCAACTGAAGGTAGCATAGACAAATAGACATGACACTATCGACTAGGCCATCTCAACTTAAGAGACATAATAGATTTGAGGATAAAGAATATGGTTTCAGGATTTCCAAAAATTGATATTCCAAAATAAGTGTGTGAGGAATGAGTGGAAGTGAAGCAACACAAGAATAGCTTCAGCAAAGATGCAAAAAGCAAGTCGAAGGCTATTCTTGAAGTCATATATCAAGAATTTATTTAAGTCTAAGTCATATATCACAACAACTGCTTTAAGCCGAAGGCCAAAAGCAAGTTGAAGGATTTGAAATGGGTGAAAGCAATGGATGAAGAAGTGAAATCCATTGAAGACAACAACACTTGGTCACTTGTCGAATTACCTCAAGTAAGTAGATATATAAAGCGAAGATGAATCCTGAAGGAGAAGTGACTCGACATAAATCAAGGCTAGTGGCAGCATGATTTCTCCAAAAAAATGGAATAAACTTCGATGAGGTTTTTGCATTTGTTGCTAGAATTGAAACAATCAAGTTTGTTGTTGGTCTAGCAGAAATAAACAGTTGGCACATATGTCAGATGGACATGAAGTTTGAATTTCTAAATAGACCCTTAGACGAAGAAGTTTATGTTAAACAATTAGTTGGATTTATGAAACGTGACGAAGAGAGAAAGGTGTACAGGCTGCATAAATCCTTGTATGGATTGAAACAAGCTCCAAAAGCTTGAAATAAGAAGATTGATAGTTTTCTAAGGGAGAAGATATTTATGAAGTTCATAACTGAACATGGAGTATATCTAAGAAGAAGTAATAATGAATTTCTTATACTATGTCTCTATGTCGACGACTTGTTAATAAAAGGTAGTTGTAAGAAGGATATCGAAGACTTCAAAGGTGATCTCAGCAAGGAACTTGAAATGTCTGATCTGGGTGACATTTCATATTTCCTTTGCATTCAATTCGACAAGACTAGTAGAGGTTTGATGATACATGAAAGAAGATATGCAAGATAAATTCTCAAGAGATTTGAGATGGAAAAATGCAACTCAATATCGACACCTGCAGAACAAAGACTGCAAATGTCGAAAGATTCAGAAGAAGATGATGTCAACTCAACCCAATATAGAAGACTTGTTGGGTCATTAAGGTACCTTTGTCACACGAGGTCTTTCTTAAAATATAGTGTAGGTATTGTAAGTAGATTCATGTAAAAGCCAAAGGTATCACATCTATCGGCAACAAAGAGGATAATGGGGTATTTGAAAGGAACTCTCGACTATGACATTTTGTTTTCTACAGCTGATAAAGGAAAAGAATGTAAATTAGTGGATTACACTGATTCGAGTTGGTGTACTGATGTTGAGGATCAAAAATTCATTGTAGGATATATGTTTATCTTAGGCGGTGCACCAGTTGCTTGGAGTTCGAGAGAGGAACCAGTAGTAGCATTATCATCGTGTGAAGTAGAATATAGTTGCTTCTTTTTGCACATGTCAAATAATATGGATGATGAACTTGGTTGAAGAGATAACATGTAAAGATCATGGAGCAATTACCATGAAGATCGACAACATGTCGGCTATCAACTTGGCGAAGAACCCGATATCACACAGTCGAAGCATGCACTTTGAAATGAGGTTTCAATATCTTCGAGAGCATGTAGCAGATGGGAAGATGAACTTGGAACACTGCATTATTGAGAATCAGATTGCAGATATCACGACGAAGGGAGTGCAAGTCAAAATATTCAAAAGACTAAGAGCTATAATGAATATAGATAGTTTAGACACAATGAATTAGGTGGTGTGTTGAAAGTGATTCCTTATGTCGAAGTAGTTTGCTCGACAGAGACAAAGGAGTGTCAAAAAGATAGATTTGATTTAGAAGTGTGGAAACAATTTGTTACACACATATCTAAAATAGATAAATTTAGGTCTAAAATAGATAGATTTGATTTAGTTGCAAAATAGATATTTTGCACTTTTATAGTTTTGGGTTTTGGCTTAGGGAACAAGCTAACCTAAACCTATAATTAGAAGGAGTAACCTCTATCTTTGTAATCAATCAAGTTGTATTTATAGATTTTGCAGTTGTAAGTGAATAAAATTTTTTTCACAGTTTGTGGATATAGAAAAATTCTGCAGAAAATTATTGTCTTACTTTTCTTCTTTAAATATTTTTTTTTATTATCATTGCTATTTTGTGATAATAACAATTTTGTTAATCAAAATTGATAGAAATTTATTATAGATTTTGATGGATTTTCAATTAATACACTTTTAATAAAGAAAATATATAATCCAGAGCAGAGCCACGCGGCTTGAAAATATGTTTGGATTAGTTTTTATTTATTATACACATGCATGAAAAATAGTATGAAAATAATATGAAGTTCAAAGTCGAAAATTAGAAAGATATATAAATAGAATTGAAAACCAAATTAATAAATCAGCAAGTTAGATAAGATTGAAAACTAGTAAAAACAAAGTCATGGCATTGATAGATATAGGATAGAAAACTAGTAAAAACAACTTTCCAATTACTATAATGATGTCGATTTATGATGACATTCAAGGGCAGACAGGTGTTAGGCATTGATTTATTGCTTATTAGTTATATGCTAAAAATGAATGAATTAATCTTATGTGGTTTCAGTGCATGTCATGAGCATAAAATGACAGCATTAGTAATCTTGTTTATTATATACAGAACATAATTAACCGTTATCCTTTTTTGGAACATAGTGGCCATGTAGGTAAAGATAAGTTATGCATTATGTGAACTTGCATGCTTTCTTAAACTAAATAAAATAATAGAAGAGAGAGAAAGAAAAGAAGAGAGTATATTATATTATTTATATTTTAAGTGAATGTTTCGAGTATAATATGAATCCTATTTATATGATATATGTAATAAATGAAAAATTAACATGAAATTCTTTAATAGATGGACATCCATAATCATGTCATTTATCACACTCTCCATTGAATGTCCATAAAAAATACGTCTCGTTAAAATCTTATTAGAAAAAACTCAGTGAAAAAAATTATAGAGAAGTTCAAAGAATACAACATTCTTTGTGAGGGAACTACCTCGTTATTAATCAATACAGATTATTACAAATAAGAAGAAAAAAAATTATAGGGAGACAATCATCATTATTCATAACAGTCCTCCTCGAATATTTGTTCAGGACATGTCTCGTTAAAACTTTACTAGAAAAAAACTCAGTGGAAAAAAATCTAGTGAAAGAAAAAGAGTACAAATTCTTTTAAGAAAACTCTGTTTCTCCTCCCCAGCTGAACGAATTGAGTTCTCTCCCTCAGCTGAACAAATTTGTTGGAGCTTATATCCCCATTTTTCTTAAGATCATGAGGGGAAAAAGAACTGTAAAGAAACCTGTTTTCTTCGGCTCATCAAGCCATAGATGACTATCAGTCTATGCAATTCGAGTTTCCAGACAAAGATGTTTTGCTAGTTACCGATTGCGAAGAACCAAGACCAGACGAAGGATCCGAACTAGGATCCCGATGGACCATGGTCTTTGGTGGAGCCTCAAATGCATTCGGCAACGACATTGGCACCATCATTACGTCCCCTACAGGCGGACACACGCCTTTCACCGCCATACTTTATTTCAATTGGACTAACAACATGGCCGAATACGAAGCGTGCATCATGGGTATCAAAGCTGCTATTGACGCTAATCAGAAAAAAAAATCGATTACGAACAATGAAACAATGAAGTCGCCACCTAACTTTATTTATTCCTAATGATGAAAGGGAAAATATAGATAAAACCCAAAGAATGAAATGTGAAAAAGGAATGGTCTTCGAGACCAAGAGATGCGGGTTCTGGAGTCGGTTATGCAAGGGGAAGGTATTAGCACCCCTCACATCCATCGTACTCGATGATACCCATTTAGTTCTAAGTGTGTGTGTGTGTGTGTTTAAAATTAAATTTGCTATCTTCTACTTATTATGTGCGAAAAGAGAAACATGTTTTAATTTTTTGAAATTGTGCTCGCCAAGATGTTAGAATATTGTGCCTACGTATTCCCCAAGTGCGATGGGAAATTCAGAGCTTACGTTGTTCTCGGTTGCGAGAACATTTGTTGGTTGGTTGATTTTATTTATGAAAATAGGAGCTTAATCGTACGTGGACGATAAGACATCACTAGTGCAATTCGCGTGTGAGCGAAAGAAGGTCGCGTGTGAGCAATGAGTGTTTGAAAAAGAACTTGCACATGGGCAAGGTTTGATGAGTTGAATTGATTTTAATTGTGGGTGAAAAAAGTACCGAACAATACGACTAACGTCTTACGATTCAAATACTAGAAACCAGAGGAGCTAATGCTCAGACGAGTCGTCTATCACCCAAAAAGGTTTTCTCATGAAAAAGTGAATTGAAACAAAGGTCACGTTGTTTAGGAGTATTTAAACAATTGGTCTAGCGTCCAATGATTTAAAGACTTAAAGTTCACTTGGCACAAGTTTTTAAACAATTGGCCTAACGTCCAACGATTTAAAAACTTGGAATTTATTGTGAAAGCGTTTTGAAAATGCACTCGACGTTGGATCGAGGTTTGGAAATTTATTATGAAAGTGGTCTTAAAGATGAGAAGAGAATTGATTTGGTTTGGGCTATGATTAACCGAGAAAGCTTGATTAATCTCGAGAGAATAGACAAGTGTCTACTCCCTACCATGAGGCCCTTTGGAATGAAAACTTGGTATGTGGACCAAGGCGCGAGAATGGAAGTGAACGATGGCGAATAATTATATACAAACATGATAATTGTAAAAGCCCATACAAGGTGGCTTGCACAAATGATAAGACAGATTTATATTGTGTAGGTGCATGCACGAAATAAATTTAATCGACTAATTAAACAAAATTTAATCAAGTAATTAGTTTAATAAAATTAATTAGATGGACTAATCAATTTTAAATAACCTAATTAGATAATTAAATAATGTTTAACTAATCAATCAAAGTTTCATTGTAAGCCCAAGAGCAAGCGTGGTGTGTGTATAAATGTGTGGTCGTTGTGACGCTTCGAAGCTTTATTGACCCAAGGTATGAAAATGACTCGCAATCGAGTATTAGTTTGAAAAGTTTTTAATTTTGTGCTTGTGATGGATAGTAATGGAATAAAACAATAAATTATTTACTAAACTATTACATCATGTGGGGAATGAGAGTACAAATTTACAAATGGAAATTGAATCCAATAATTACAAGTCCTAACAAATGTAAAAGAAAGAAAGAATTAAATTCATAAGAAAATAATAATTATTAAAAATTTAAGATCACTAAATTAATCCTAATTAAAAAAAATTTAAAGATATTAAAGTAATTCTAAACCAACCACAAAGTCTAAGGTTATAAAAATAATTTTAAAATTATTAAACAAAATCTAAATTAGACTAAAATTCTAAACTTACTAAATTAAATCTAAAATAAATAAAAATTATAAAGTGGCTAAAACTAAACCTAAATCAAATAAAAATTATAAAATTATATAAAATATTTAAAGATTCTAAAGTTAGTAAATTAAATCTAAATCGAATAAATATTCTAAAGTTTACTAAATTAAATCTAAATTAAATAAAATCCTAAATTTACTTAATTAAATCTAAATCAAATAAAAAAATCTAAAATACTTAGAAAAAGAAAATATTTTTGACTATTAAAGAAAATTAGTTCTAAACTATTTTTTTTTTTATCTTTGAAAATTATTTTAAAGATCTAAAATATATTACTTGTATAAATTAACAACAACAATACTATTTCTAACAAAAAAAACTTAACAACTAAAATAAAAATAAAATCTTTTTGCTCTCTTTTTAAAAAAAATGTAAAATAAATCTAATTTTAAATATATTTTTTTACACTTTTTTTAAATAATTTTTTTGATTTTTTGATAAAAGATAAAAATGAAAGTAGAAACTAAGTTAAAACAAAACACTAAATTGAATAATAAAAAGTAATTAAAAGATATACTAGATTTGAAAAAAAAATAAATAAAAAATTGGATAATATGATGAGCAAATTCGCTGGACTATGCTTACTGGGTCAGATCTTTAGCCCAATTCAAATTTCTAACTTAACAAAAAATACCTTAGAACTACTAGGTTTAGCCGCCCGCTTGCTTCCTAATATTTCCTAATAATTGTTTTTATTTTTATTTTTATTAATGAAAAAAACAAAAAGAAGAAACACGATGCACCACTCTCTGCAACTCACTTTCTCTCTCACGCTCGTATCTTCTCTTCTGCTCCTATGGCTTCATATTTGTCTATTCTCCATGCTTTCTACTACTCTCATCTACCACATTAACTCTCGCTTGCCATGAAAGCCAAACAAACATAACATCACAAGACAGATCGAATTACCCTCATCCAATCAAACCCTAACCCCCAATTTCAAGTTCTGATATCACGGCCAGCCACAAGTACAGAATCAGTGGTGACTATAACAAGAAGATGAAATTAAATGTCTATATAACAAAGAATTGAAAGCACGTGGATCTACCGAACAAATGCGTTATTAAAATCTGATCTGCTAGCTCAGATTCTCTTCGAACTACTATCCTCCTTCTGTCGGCTTTTGGTTTGTCTCTGTGTCGATCTACTTCCGCTTCAGGTATGACTCGATTTCGCTTCTGCTTCGCGTTCTGCTACTGTGTGATCTGAGTGTTGTTGCGTTGATTCTATAGCGGTTCTGGATGATGGAGAAGTAGCGTGAAGGTGAAACGGTTTATTATTATATGAGGGTGAAGATTGAGTGTATGGCTGAGGTTATAGTGAATGTTGAGGTTTTAAGTGAAGCAATGCACATTTTTTATTTGTGTATTTTCTGAATGATTTCTCTGCCTCCTCCTTAAGAGTGTGAATACTGGTTATATAATGTGTGAAGAGTGAGAGTAATTTGGGATTTGTATGGAGACGAGGATAAGATCAAGGGGACTAGTAGTACAAAATTAGTGGAATTGAAATTATGTAGTGGAGAGGAATGAAGTTTGTTGTGTTTGTACTGATGTTGCTTTTTTTAATCTTATAGTTGTACAAGATGGTGGAGGCAAGGCATGGAAAGAAGCGTGAAAAAAGAATGAAAGAAATTTACTCTGTTTTTGGCTTTTGCTTTTAATCCATACAGTGTTTGTATTTAAAACAAAAATGCTTTTTTTAATAATAACCACTAATATTCTTAAAATAAGGTAACAACAAAAATGTTATTTTAACAAAAATAATTTTTTTTATTTAATTCCTAATAAAAGTAGAATTAAAAGATACAAATATAAAAATTAATTAATCTATTAGAAAAATGTAAGTATGATAAAACAAACTTTGATACTATGATTTATCTAGAAAGGAAATTAATGTTAATATCAAAGAAAATACTACTATCGTCTTAAATGAAAGATTAAAAAATTAAAATTTCAAAATAAATAAATAAAAAATATCAAAATTAATACTTAATTAAATAAAAATAAAAAATATTTTTAATTAGAAAGATTTTATTTAATTCAAAGCTCTAATAAAAAATACAAATTAAAAAAAGTCAATTTCAAAAGAAATAAATAGCATGGAAATTTTATCTAATAATTTAAATCACTATATTAAAAAAAATTATTCAATTACTAATAAATCCTAACTATAAGGGAATGCAAATAATTATTCACATGAATAATGCAAAATTGAATTAAAAGAAATTTAACGCAAAAATAACAAATTAACTACTAATTACATAATTGAAAGTCAAATTCAACAATTAAATACTCATGTGAAATATGACATTAAACTTTATTTGGAAGCAAATGAATCAGATGACATGTTAAAAAAAGAAAAAATTCGGGCGAAATTTAGGGTGTGACAATTACGTCCTTCGGACGAAATTTAGGGTGTGACAATTACGTCCCCTACAGGCGGACACACACTTTTCACTGCCAGACTTTATTTCAATTGGACTAACAACATGGCCAAATACGAAGCGTGCATGATGGGTATCAAAGCTGCTATTGACTTAAGAATCAAATTCTTGCAAGTGTATGGAGACTCAGCTTTAGTGATTAGTCAGGTTAAAGGCGAGTGGGATACAAAGCATCCGAATCTCATCCCATGTCGAGAACATGTTTTAAGTCTGATCCTTTACTTCGAAGAAATCACTTTTGATCACATCCCACGAGAAGAGAATCAGTTAGCTGACGCATTAGCTACCATGTCGTCTATGTTCAAACTCGGATGAGACAACGAAGCTCCCCAAATCATCATCAAAAAGTTCGACGAACCAGCATACTGTTCTGAACTTGATACAGAAGAGAAACCTTGGTTCTACGAAGTGAAGAGGTATCTCGAGACTTAGGAATATGCCGCAGGGGCATCTGTCAATGACAAGAAATTCTTAAGAAGATTCTCTTCCAAATTCTTCCTCAGCAACGACATCTTATACAAGCGCAATCACGACTTAGCTTACTCTACTGTAGACCGTAAAACAATGAATGATCATGGAAGAATTACATGAAGGCGCATTTGGTACTCACTCCAGGGACATACAATGGCTAAGAAGATTCTAAGAGCAGGTTACTATTGGTCCACCATGGAAGCTGATTGTCACCGCTATGCTCGGTCTTCTCACAAATGTCAGATATATGCAAACAGAGTACACGTACCTCCAGTTCCGTTGAATGTTTTGACCGCTCCGTGGCCTTTCGCAATGTGGGGCATTAACGTGATCGGAGAAATCAAACCTACCGCTTCCAATGGACACCGTTTCATCCTTGTTGCAATTGATTACTTTACCAAATGGGTAGAAGTAGCCTCGTTCGCATCTGTTACCAAGAATGTTGTGGCTCGATTCATCAAGCATAATCTGATCTGCCGGTACGGCGTCCCCGAAAGGATTACTACGGACAACGGTACCAACTTCAATAACAAAATGATCACCGAACTCTGCACGCAGTTCAAAATCAAACATCACAACTCTTCTCCATATCGGCCTAAAATGAGCGGCGCAGTGGAAGCCGCCAACAAGAATCTCAAGAAGATCATACAGAAGATGACAGTGACCTATAAGGATTGGCACGAGATGTTGCCATTTTCTCTCCACGGTTACCGCACCACAGTACGAACATCTACAGGGGCAACCCCCTTCTATCTTGTATACGGTATAGAGGCAGTCCTACCCATCGAGGTTCAAATACCCTCAACTAGAGTCCTCCAGGACGCAGAGTTAGGTGAAGACGAATGGGTCCAGACTTTCCTTGACCAAATCAACTTGATCGACGAGAAACGACTCGCATCCATCTGCCACGGACAGATCTATCAGAAGCGAATGATCAGAGCATTCAACAAGAAAGTCAAGCATTGAGTCTACCAAGTCGGTGATCTAGTAGTCAAGCGCATTATTCTTCCACAAGGTGATCCCAGGGGCAAATGGACTCCCACCTACGAGGGACCATTTGTAGTCAAAATAGTATTTTCCGGTGGAGCTATGATACTTAGCACCGTGGATGGAGAAGACTTTCCACACCCTGTGAACACAGACATAGTCAAAAAATATTACGCATGAACGAGACCCGCTAGGTCGACTGGCTTAGGCAAAAATAAGGGCATCCTGGCGAACCAAAAGGGTTCGGGCAAAAATTAAGGACATATATACAAAAATGTACACCCGACAAGTCGAAAACCTGCAAAGGCGACTTGGACAAAAAAGGGTATCCCGGTAGATTGAAAACCCGAAAGGGCGGTCTAGGCAAAAATTAGGGATTTAATCGTACGACTATGTCTCGTCCATATCACCTACCTACAGACTATACCACAATCAACATTCAGGATTCAAATGGCGAAAATCAATTCAATCACTTTCTTCTGACAGCAAGGAGATGAGATAGTCGAAAATATACGAGCAATAACATAGTTGAAACTCGACAAGATTGTTCCCGCATAGCTTTTTACTATTTTGATAATTTCCTCTTACTAGGATATGCATCTCTTGTATACAAACTGCCTGACTATGGGCCACTTTTTAATGCAAATTTGTCTTTTCCAGTTCCAATTTTATTGTTTTGTTGCATAAAGTCCAATGATTGCTGTGAATGATTATATGCATCTAACAGACAGTAAAATTCACAAACATATATGAAAAGTGAACAGAAACAAGCGATTACGACAGGCTCTAGGAATTGAGATGACGACCAAAGTCACCAATACATCCCCATAGAGTTACTTTCGCAAGAAATCCACGCAGGATCATTTCTACAATCCCCCATCCAACAGTGTTCCAACACTTCAACTCTATCACATTAGTCCCCGAGCAGTGATCCTATCAGCTTCATCAAGCTTCAACTCTATCACGTTAGTCCCCGAGCAGTGATCCTATCAGCTTCATCAAGCTTCAACTCTATCACGTTAGTCCCTGAGCAGTGATCCTATCAGCTTGATCAAGCTTCAACTATATCACATTAGTCCCCGAGTAGTGATCCTATCAGATTCATCACCTCAAGTGATCATATCAAATTCATCACCTCAAGTGATCCTATCAGATTCATCACCTCAAGTGATCCTATCAGCCTCGTCAAGCTTTAATGACACTATCAGTGTCACCACGCCACAATTAGACAGTGGTAGGTTATGACATTTCACATCATCCTCAACAAGGTTTATGCACAAGATCCCTAGCCGGGTATCTCTCGATCATTGCTCTTCATCCGACAACATAAATATCAAGACTCAAGATTTGGTTAGATAGTGCATCGGAGGAATTTGAAACATCTCTTTTCTCTCCAGTCAGGGTTCTCAACGACCCTATTCCCAAGCAAACATCAGAAATCCCCAGCAGGACGTTCCTATCTTCTTCAAGATGGATATGTTTTGAAATACCACAACATCTATATTCATACATCTGCATAAAAGTCATAACATATGCATATATCATAGTAACATTACCATACATTATCATGCATCATAATCTGCATAGGATTAACTATATCCCGCCAAGATCTTATCTCCCTTGAAGTTAAAAGTCAAAGATTAATGCCCGAAACAAGACGGGAAAAATATCTAAAAGACCACACAAATTATCTCTAAGTGACAGATCACGGATTAACACCCAAAATAAGACGGGAAAACTATCCACGTCCTGCCAAGTATTCTTCTTAGAAATAACAAAGACGAAGGCTTATTCTAACTCCCTCTCACTATCAAGCTCCCCGGATGGCATCTCAAGCCCATCTCCGACTACACCTCTTCATTACCTTGGATGGCATCTTTAAGCCCATCCCCATTTTCTCTCATTCAAGGGACAAACACAGAGTCTGGCGACGACTCACTCTCTCGCATCAGCTTCTCCAAATGGCATCTATAAGCCCATTCCAGCACATCATCAATTGACGATCTTATTTTATACAACGACGAGTGCAAATTTTCAGGTGTACTCGAATGTTCAATCATCTTCTACTCTCAGATCACGAAAGGCAAGCATGCCAATCTAACTCTTCCAATACAAGAAGATTGAACAGGGGAAACTGTTATACCCCAAAAATTTCCCTCCTACTTCTCAAGACAATTCATATCTCCATACTTAAGGATTTCACAAGGGTGGACCAGACAAACCCCCTCCTAAGCAACCAATCAAAACTAGGGCTTTGCTCCTCTCATGTCAAAATGTGTTTCCAATGCTTCAAGTGGTCATCATACCTTATCATATGCCTCAAGGGATCATCATGTCAAGTTTCAAGTCTTACAAGTCCAACTTGCTCATCTAATTGCTCAGATAGCTGAAAATCAGCTGTGTTGAACAAAAAGTCAATTGTGGTCAACATACAGTCAAACTTCATAATTTTTTGTCAACATCAATATTTTGAAGTGATATTCATCATTTGATCAAGGGTTGATCATGATTCCTCAATAAAAGTCAAGATCTAATCAAAAGTCAAAGTTTCCAAATTAGGGCTTCTCTAGACAAAAGTCAACAGAACTTTGACCAAGCATAACTTTCACATAGTTCATCCGAAATTTCTCCACCACAACTCATTTTGAAGAGAACTCAATTATCTACAACTTCATGTCTCAGAAGCTTGGGTAGAAAATGCTTCATTTGGAAGCTATGGATCAAAACATTATAGGTCCTTCTAGAAAAGTCAACAAAAGTCATCTTTTTGCAAAGAAGTCTCCATGAGCATGGAAAGTTCAATGAAGATGAAACCAAAAAGGATATTTAGAAGACATCTTGAGCTTTCTAAAAAGTCCAAGAACACCCAAAAATGTTGAAAATTGAGCAAGATACAAATTGTGCAAGTTGGGCATTTTTGAGGAGGTGCATGAAGAAGAATACCTTGCAAAAGCCAAAAATTTCCAAATGGGCCTAAAATTTTATGATTTTAACTTGATCATGAGATTATCCATGACTACTATGCAGCATGCCACACCCTCTACCTCATTTTTTTATTTATTTTTGAATTTAATAACTTAAATTCAAATTTAATTAAATAAAATACAAAATTAAAAGATAAGGCAAGATTGATTGGATATTTGCATGTCTTGGGGTCCAAGATAGCTCATTACAAGCTGTCAATTTCGTGCAAGGAGATTGAGGAAAGATTGATCAAAATTGGAAAGATTTTGTATAATTTTTCAAATCAAATATTCTCCATTTAAGGAGAATATTTTCTCTTAATGCCTTGACCTAATTCCACTCATCTATAAATATCTAGATTTCTTACAAGATTAGGAGTTCCTTTAGACCGCCCTTACACGTGCAGCCAGCTTCTCACAAACCCTAGAATTTTCTCAAAAAATTCTCAAAGTTGGCAAACTCGTGTTCCACTTTCCAGCAACTTTCAATCACTTTTAAGCATTCCATTGTGATCCTGAGGTAAGTCTGAGTAAGTATGCATCATCATACATGATCATAACACGTTGAAACTTGCCATATGAATTTCTCCGATTTGCATTTTTTCTTGAATTCGTATTTTACATTTAAGTGTGTTTTGCTTGTAACTAATGCTTTTAATATGTTCATAGCATGATATAGAACATGTCTGGGTAGTCGTTTGAAGTTTTCCATGGCTTAATCACTAGATGCCATTGTTAGGGAAAAAAATGGAAGAGCTTTGTATCTGTAGTTCTAGGCCGATTCAGAACGATTTAACACCACCAATCGATTCGTAGCCCTAAAATTAGGGGGATAGGGTACCCTTGTTGCATTCATATTGCTTATTTTGCAGGTTGATGATGGAAACCGATCGGAGAAGATGACTGGAGCTTTGCTCTGGTGCTTCTGATTCAGAGACTATAAACCCTGACCTATTTATGGGTTCAGAAGGATGAATGGATGTATCACCGCCCCAGCGGTTCACCTTGCGCGCACTATGTCATTTTCTCTATCAGGTCGTGGGTTCAAACCCCATATTTTGAAATATTTTTCTTTTTGCCTTGCAGGTTCCCAGATTGCCAGAAGTTGCGCCCCAGAAGCTCCAGCTTCTGGATCCTTTCCATCCAGAAGTGCCAACTTCTGAGCGTCACAAGCACCAACAGCTCTACCTTCTGGGCCTCATCAGCATCAGAAGTGCCAACTTCTGAGCCTCCCAGTGCAGAATTCCTTCAGAAGATCCAACTTCTGGATGGTCCCAGACGTGAAGCCCCCAGAAGCTCAAGCTTCTGGACGCCCAAGACAAAACCCCGTATGCCAACTCGGGTGCCTCAAAGAAAGGAACTCCTAGAAGCTCCAGCTTCTGGGATGACTTCTGTCAGAAGCTTTCCAACGTTTATTTATATTTTTCATATTTTTCTTATTTTGCTTATTTAATAATTAATTAATTTAATTAGTAATTAGGTTAAATAATTTAGGATTAATTAGATAACTTTCATTAATATTTTCTTTAATTTAATTTAATTAATTAATTTAAGTTAATATTCACTAATATTTCTTTAAATTAATTAAAATCAGCTAGAACTAGGTTATTTTCACATAAACTCTAATTTCAAAAATACCAAAAATATTAGGACTAGTTTTCTTTTCGGCTATTTATATTTCTTGCATTTTAAATTCTAGAAAGGTTGTATAGGTCACAAACTTTTTATCATGTAATAGCGTAGGATTTTACTTTCCGCACCTCCTATTATGTATCTGCCCCAAAGCCATGTAATAGCGTAGGACCCTTTATATTTCCGCAATTTACTTTCTGCACCTATTAAACTGCTAGTATCTAGGCGTGTATGGCAAGATAAAATCAACATAGATCACTAATCACAAGATAAAATATCATAATACAACACTCATTTCACACATGCACCCCATAGGGTATTCTCTCTCGTTGCCTTTTAAATGGTCAAGTCCCTCGAATGTGGGGGTATCTTAGCACGGTTGCCTACGAAATATCATCACAGTCCCTTCGACTTAAAAGATCACAGTCCCTCGATGTTGCCTATGAATACATGATCTCGTCCCTCGATTGTTGCCTACAAAAAGTGATGATCGTCCCTACGAATGTGCTAGGATACTCCTACAAGTTGCCTTCTATGACCATCCGATGTCCCTTCGAACGTCCCTTTACAACCAACGAATAGGGTTACCTACCAACAAATGGTATGGATAACGCTATTCTAAAGGAAAGAAAAATAACACGGAAAGCAAATTTCAAAGTGAGCTAAGCAATTAAGAGCCCGTAGATAACTACGGATGGAAAGGGAGCTAATACTTTCCCTTTTCATAACCAACTCCCTTACTCAGAATCTAACGAAGGCCTTTTCCTGTTCTTTTCGCCTTCCCTTAATTGGATAAAAGAAAAGTCGGTGGCGACTCTTGCTATCCGCATCATTTGCGATAAAACGCAAAAACAAATAAGTCAGTTCTCCCACCGTATTACAGAACTGGCGACTCTGTTGGGGAAAATAAAGAGAGTTTACGTTAGGGTCGTAGATCACTTTATTGCTTTCTGCTTTGTTTGTATGCTTTACTTTTAAGGGTTGCTTGGGTATTATACTTGTGGGGGATCCTACACCCGGATCCAGGTTTCCTTAGGTAAGTAGCAATAAATCGTCGCGACCGTTAGGCGTATACCGAAACAGACAACATGATGGCTACGTTAGTGAGACACTTTGGATGTCCCGATGCTCCTCATGTCTAGTTGAGGAAAGTATTTGACGTCTGCGTGGTGTCATAAGCACTAACTCAACTTTTAGAACCCTAATCGACCATCTTGCCCATTAGAAGGTAGTGAGATGACCGACTTTGTTGTAGACTGAGGTTGGTTGATACTCGATGCTACGCTCATTAAGATTCAACTTTTGGGATGTTTCAGTCGACCACTTGGTAGTCGTATTGAAATAAAGCCTACGAGAAAGATCAATCATATGAGATTTCTATAACCCGGTTACTATTATAGGACAGGATGAACCCACTCAAACTTTGGTAGGGTAGACGCCTATACCTCATGCAAGCTTTAAACCTAGGGCTATTGTGTGATTTGCTTGTGCTTGCTATTTGCTTAAACATGACATCATGACATCATAACATCGCATCATTATTTCTAACTATTTCAAGGACCTAGGGATTTATCTTTGCTCTGTTTTGTAGGAGTTATGGCTTCCAGGAAGACTATCCGAATCAACTTCATGGGTATACCTTCACAAAGAATTGGTATCAAAAGTTCCCGATCATACTCAGTTCATTAAAAGACATGGTTATCTGCTCGACTTGGTTATCTCCGGTTTTGAAGAAGATATGATGCACGTCTTATTCCAGTTCTTCGATCCAAAATATCATTGCTTTAAATTCCCAGATTACCAGTTGGTGCCTACCTTGGAAGAGTTCTCTAAGCTACTCGGGATACCTATCCTTGATCAGATACCATTCATCGGTTCAGAAAAATTTCCGAAGTATGAAGACATCGCATCAGCGTTACATCTAAAGCGATCAGAGATTGAAGCCAATTGGGAAACAAGAAGCGGAGTTAAGGGTTTGCTTGCTAAGTTTCTGATAAAGAAAGCTCGAGAATTCCTAAAGGCTATGAGTTTCCACGCACTCGAAGACATTTTGGCCTTGCTAATCTATGGCTTGGTGCTATTTCCTAATCCATATCTGTTCATAGACGTGAACGCCATCAAGATATTCCTCACTCGCAATCCTGTACCTATCTTACTTGGGGATATTCTGCATTCTCTCCACACTCGTACCATCAAAAGGCAAGGAACTCTCATGTGTTGCATACCATTACTTTCTAGGTGGTTTATTTCGCACCTTCCTCAATCAGTAATGAAGAACAAGCAAAGATTGAAGTGGTCTCAAAGGCTAATGTCAGTCTCTCATTCAGATATCTGTTGGTGTCTTTTCTCCCAAAAGGACTTCACTTTCATTGAGCGTTGTGGGGAATTCCCTAATGTACCACTCCTTGGCATAAGGGGAGGTATCACTTACAACCCTTCTCTAGCTCTACGTAAGTTTGGTTATGCTCGAAGAGATGGTCCTCATGATATGCTTCTTCAAGACATTGTGTTTGACTACAACAACGATCTCCAGAGTTACTGTCGAAGATTTGTGCACGCTTGAGGCATGGTAAAGAAGAATGATACCAAGACTTTGGGACACAAGTATTCCATTCCTTGGGAACCTTACCTCAAATGGGTGCGAGCTCAAGCTCAAAACCTCATGATGTCGTACAAGATTATGGAACCCACAAAGAACCCTATACCATTCTCCATCCAAACATGCCTACTGATTTTGAAGACTTGAAGAGATCCTAGATTCACCTTAAAGAAGAAAGGGATACATTCGAAGCTCAGTTCTATGCGAGCGAGAATAAGGTATTAGATTTGACAAAGCTACTTCACGAGGAGCGAAACATCAACACCTACTTCAACACCAAGAGGAAACGCCCATGGGAGACCTAAAGCTCTAGGAATTTTTTATTATTTAAACTTTCTTTTGTACTTGCTAAAAGTAAACTAATAAAAAGTTTGTTTATGCTTGTTTAACAAATTTAAATTCCTAAGGTCCTTGAAAACATTGCATTGCATTGCATAAACATCGCATATCATGGCATAACATTTCATAGCTGGTACATCGACGACCGGTTTTCTTATTCTCTCGTTGTTTATTTCAGCAGAAAATGGCTCTTGAACAGACTATCAAAGATCTCCAGGCTCAAAATGCTCAATTCCAGGAAATGTTCACCAGCTTGGTCCAAGGCCAGAAAGATCTGAAGAAGCTGATCACCAGAACGAAGAAGACCATCGGTATCCTCAACATGGGAAGAAATCACAAGGGTGCAACTAGGGTGGTCAGCCAGTTCGAAATCTTAGACAAGAGCGGTGAAACTGAGGGAAGTATCAAGAACAGTGAAGGAAGCCATCATGGGTCTGAAAACGAAGATGAAGGCTATGTGAACGAGCAATATCCTCCTGACAACGACAAGTACAAGAAACTTGAAGACCGTCTGAATGTTGTGGAAAATCTGAAAATATCCGGGCCGAACTTTGATGATCTGAGTCTTGTCCCTGGCGTGGTAACTCCCCGCAAGTTCAAGGTCCCTACTTTTGTCAAATATGATGGCATATTTTGTCCAAAGCAGCATCTGAAGTCCTATCTTTAGAAGATCCATCCTCACATTGAAGACAGGAAATTATGGATCCATTTCTTTCAAGAGAGTTTTGTTGCACCCCAAAATTTACCCTCATATCTCGATTTTATCTGGCTTAAGCTTCACATTCATCTGCATACGCTTCCATTAAGTCATTGGCATTAAACAGTCATTCATTCATTGCATATGAATCATTTCGTCGTATTTAAATTGACCAAAAGTCGGTTTAAATCGATATCTGAATCGTTTTATAGTTATAAAATACCCGATATTTCACCTCATTCATTTTTATCTCCTTACCTGTTTATTGTATCGTTTTAAGTTGATTATGTGTCGATGATATTGATATTTCGGTTTTACAAACAGACTGTTAAAAAGCGATTCGACACTATACGAAAATTAGCGGGAAAAATATTTCAAGTTTTTGCCTCTAACTCACTGCTTTATGAATCTACGTGTCGCGTAGATCCTGAAAATGTGATCTCTCTAATTTTTTGATACATTTCGAAGTTTTGTTTTTAACTGTAAGTGTTTTAAAACCGGGTATTCTTTATTATCATTTTATTTCGATTTTAAATATTTCGATAATTTTTCTTTAATGTTTGATACCCGTAATTTATTTTAATATGTTTATTTTATTTTTTCGGATGTTTTAGTGTTTGAATTTATATCATTTTAAACAATTTTAGGTTTCAATTTTTTATCTCCAAAAAAAGCCTCCTCACCGTCATCCCAATCGCCGTTGTCACCCTTCATCAATACACCCACGTCGTAACACTCCCTCTGTTCACATCCATCATCTTCACACTTTCCTCTTCCCATTTCAAACACTCCGCCGCGACACACTCCCTGCCGTCGCCATTTCATCTTCTCCAAACCGATTCTGTCCACTGCTCAAACCCTCACGAACACTGCTTCCGCAACTTCGACACGTTTCCACTGTTCAACCTGCAGCAAAAACTTCAGATTCTGTCTCTGTTCTACTCACGCTTCCTTCTTATCTTTAACACAACAACATCAACTTCAGATTCTGGTTCTGAAAAAAACTGGCATCGCGGATCGTATCATTCTCGGAGCGATACTGTGGCAATCAAGGACCTACACCGATATGAATGCATACGGATAACAAACAAAGAACAACTTCAACGTTGCATCTCGGTAACTTTCGATCTAATCAATTGCCTACTGTCATATTTTTTTGAATCTGAGATGTGTGTATAAATGCTTGTGATTCTCTTTGGTTTAAATCTTTGTTAAACTGCAGTGAGGAGTAGACTATGTGTCAATATCGCTGTCCATTTGTAAAAATGTGGATTTGTTTGCAATATGAGACCCTGTGTTAGTTCTAAAGCTGACTAAAATCATTTGTCTTAACACTGAATTTTGATTTTTCGATGTCCTTTGTGAATAACGTATTGCTGTCCGATTTTTGTTGGTACTTTGATTTTGAATTTTGCGAAATTTGAGTGTTCGATTTGGTAATGGATAAATGTTGGTGTAGTTTCGATGATGGTAATGGTAGTATTGTGTTTAATCGCGATAAACCTAGCCGAGAACTACGGGGGCAACTTTGTTGTTGTTTCCTTTGAGGCAATTTCGAACAAGGATATTTGTGAAAGTTCAAACTGTGTTATTATGTTGGTCTTATTTCAATTTGAATTAGAACTGCGATTGAAGTAATATTAGGGTAGTTTCGATGAAGGTGACGATAATGCCACGTTCATTCGTGTAAAAAAATCAAACCGAGAAACCATTAGGGATGTCACAACATTGCGTTATTCTCATTTTAATTGAAGTTTATGAGTTGAAAGTTTTATAATTTCGATGAAGGTGATGTTGTTTCCGTGATTATTCACGTAGAAACTAACTGAGAAACCATTGAGACATTGTGTATTATGTTATTCTCATTTCTTTTTTTAATTTTGATTGGATTTGATAAGAGGATTTCATACCGTTTTCGATGATGGTTCGATGTCTATGTCGCGTTATTTGCGTAAGACTTAACCGAGAAAACTATCGAGGGTAGCACATTGTTTCTTTAGTGTAAGAAAATCATTTTTATCTTGAGTAAAGGTAATTGATTAGTGGCTGCCCCGAATTCGGTTTCATGACATGTTGAATGAATGGTTAATGTTGTTTCGATTACATTTCAATTTGAATTTGAACAATGGAATCTTGGTTGCAATGGCAATGGTGTTTTGGTAGTTTAATTGATTTAAGAGGATTTTTTGAGTGTTTCTTAAGATAATGAAGTTGCTGCCCGATTTTCGTTTGTGTAATTCAAATGTGTTTAAAACTCAATTGTCCATGTTTTGATTGATTAATAGCACGAGTTCTTTGGGTAGTCCATTTATGAATCGATAATCATGAATAAATTCTTGATTCTTTAATTTTTCATTCATTCGTATAAGTTGCATTCGATTTTAAGATCTTGCTTATTAACCATGTTTATCTTATTGCCATTTCATTTCGATTTTATTCCATACTTTGTTACTAATGCATTTGTTACTTGTGAAGAGATATCCAAAGATCATTCCAAGCATTCACCTACAATTGACGCATACACTCGCACTTTAGCAACTAAACGATAAATTATTACTTCTATTTAGTATTTAGTATTATTTAGTAATGTATAATGTTGTAAATATATATATATATATATATATATATATATATATATATATATATATATATATATATATATATATATAGTACTTAGTATTATTTTATTTATTTATTATTTCTTACATTTGATATTGTATATATAATTATATAGTATTTCTATTTTATATTTAGTATGGTAAATACAATTATACTACTTTTATTCATATACTTTTATTCGGTTCAATTTGTAAATAAAATTATATTGTAGTTATTATTCTTGTGTTATGATTTCGAATTTGGAATTTAATTCAACCTTCGAATGAATTTGAATGCAAATATATCTATTCTAACTAATCTAACAAAATACATACTTGAGCATTGCAACACTCTTCGCATAGTTTTTGTTTGTATCTTGAGTGATGTAGGAATCTTCATTTGATATTCATCTGATGCACCAAGCCTTATCCGATATTGAAGACTACTCGGAGCTCAATTCTTGAACCACATAAAAGCTATTCAATTATTCAAACTAATTCGATTTGGTTGTATATATCCTCGTTCGTGAGCATGTACCTCCACTCTTGCATATATTGTAATATCTTAGGATTTATTTCCTCGTGTGTTCTAATTACCGTTTAATTATGCGTTTATCATATTAGAACACATAGCCTCCTCTTGGGCTCCTCATCAAGAAGCAGGTAAACATACACAATGCACACTTGCACAGATTCATAGTTTGGTCCTGGGCTTTTCTACAGCGACAACTATTCGATCGATTGTTCCAATCGGTCGTTTAGAATACTAGTGTCACGCTAGTCCCACATTTAGGAGCATACATAAAGCCACTTTGTATGGGCTTGCTTATTTTCCAAATCGAATTCTATCCACAATCAAACCCCTAAAACACTTTCAAATTAAATTAATTAATTGAATTTGTTTTCTTTAAATCAATTTTCTATAAAAAAGAACACTTGGATGGGATTTGTTTCAATTGTTAGATGTTAGCCTAACGATTTAAACAAATCGAAGTTTCTAGTTTATTAGATGGTAGCCTAATAAACTAAAAATTTCTATCCATGTTTTAAAACAAAAATATAGTGTTGTGGCATTTGGTTAAATTGTTGGATGATAGCCCGATGATTTAATTAAATTTAAAGTATTTGGGCCATTAGATGATAGCCTAATGACTTAAATACTTTTATTCCATACACTTAATAAACGTGAACTTTGCTTCACCTCATCCTTTTCATAATAAAGATTTTGGATGAGAGATGATTGGTCGAGCTCACTCACCAATTTCGAGTATTCGAATCGTTAGATGATAGCCTAACATTTTGGTACTTGTCATCCACAAATTAAAATCAATTCAACCCATTCAAATTCTTTTTCCGCTCACGCGATCATCAAAAATATTTCAATTAAAATCAATACAACCAATTCAAACATTTTCAACAAGAACTACGAAGTTTTGATTTTCCCATTGCACGAGGGAATACCTAGGCACGCGGTTTCGAAACCGTATCAAACTCAAAATAATAATAAACAAATCCCTTTTCTTCTTTTTTTATTCATAACTTAGAAATTAGCGATTACACACTGTTGCACCCCAAAATTTGCCCTCCCGTCTCGATCTTATCTGGTTTAGGCTTCGCGTTTATCATAACACTCACATGCATTCATATCACTGGTTCTATGGTTACGGATTGGAGTTGATTCCCAAAGATTCTCTGTTGAGCAGAAAAGGCATGGCGCTTTCAACCAATCTAGGATATTTAAAAACGACGAGGTTTAGTATTGAATCTTATCCGTTCATATCTATGGGTTTTCGGGGCTTGATGTTCGATTGTTGAATTGAATGGTCTGTTCTTGATGGAGCTACGGAAGTCTGGTTATTTTGAATGACATTACCTCCTGATTCAGGAGATCAATTCATCACGAGTTTGGGTTTTGCTGTCGTTTCGAGTTCATTGTTCAAGATGTAAAAGGGTGGATTATGATTATCCGTTTATTGATCAACAATACAAGTTCTAGTGCGTTTGGTTTGCTCGTCGACTTTGTTCGTTCTTGGCAATAGTTGATGTATGTGGAAATATTCATCCAGAGGGCTTGATTACAAGATTTACGAATGTCAAGTTACCACATGCTTAGATTTTTTCCTGTCGCGTTCATCGCTCACAAGATTCGAGGCGTTCTTTGAATAAACTAGAAGTTTCTTTATGAAATTCGTTTGGTTTCAAATCTTTTTCTACTACCGAAGATGTTTCGATTTGCGAATGCGGTGATAATACCATTAATTTCAAAGTGGAATCTATCACCCATTTCTTAAAAGAAATCGTGGAATCGCCAAATTGACTAAGGTTTGGAATCAAGAATTTTATTTGAAACTTAGAGTTTTAATTTTTTTTGTTTCAAGTGGCAAAAGGCTCGGGTTTTCTTTTACAAGAGCGGATCTACATAAAAGCTTTATGGCCGGGAAATTCAAAAGAATTTAAGTATTGCTCATTTCTAAGTCATCAAGACTACGAATTGGAATTTTTAGATTGAAGTGGTTTTGGATACGTCTATTAATCAATATTTCAACATGATTTGTTTTAACCAATTTAATTTTGGTTCATGACAAATTTTCGGGATATTTGATGCATTTTGAATTTCAAATTTTTATACACAGTCAAGAATTCAATTAGGTGCATTTTTTCTCAAGGCTTGTGTTCATAAAATTCCAAGAGTTCCAAGATTACTCTAAAGTTTTTTTTATCGTACAAGGACACAAATCAAGATACGTGTTACAATTTGACAAATCCTAAAATGCAAGTTTCAATCTAAAAACCAATTCATTCAACATTCAAATTCCTTTCCTTATCATTCAATTTCCAAAGTCTTATGTGAATTCAAAATGACATTCAAAGAATATCCATTTATAAAGTAGGATCAAATTTCCGAATTCGACATTCATTTAATCTCGGTTTGTACAAATGCCACAAGATTTGTCACATTTACAATTATAACTCAAACATTTGCTATGTCACAAAGTTCCTAACTTTTATCCTAATCCTATTTACAAAACTCAAACATACAAGCAAATGTTACTAATGCTATATCCTAATCCTATTTTCTATTGAAGTTTCGTTGTCCTTTGGCTTCTATGTCTTCTTGCTCCATCTTCGAACCATGCTTCCTTGGCCAACCTTCTTTCACCGCTTTCCCAAGTTTGCACTATCGTTCGCATACATGAAACAAACAAAAGAGATCGGTTAGCAAGTTAAATGGGCAGCAATAATAACACAAGGCAGCTTTACATATTTTTATCTCATCATTAGGATTTTCTTTTCGGAATCAGGTTGCAAGGGGGTTTCGATCATAACCGAGGCCTCATAACAAATCATTGGCCATAAAACTCACTATTGCAAATCCTCAAGAGTGTTAACCCTTGGTTCACAATAGGAGGTGTAGAAAGAAGAAGAGGAAAAGCAGTTTGGCATGACGGTACAACAACTTTACACAGGGCAGCAAGGGTAGGCATCTGAAAAGGCAAGTTTTTACCATAAACAGCATCCAACAGCCAGCATATCAAAACAGATGACAGTCTAATATATCAAAAACAGCCAGAAAAGTCAGAAATGATGAGCCCAATACAAATGATGCAAGCCCATCAAGCATTTTCGCAAGGCCTCTTACTTGTAAAATCAAAATAGCAAGAACTCCAAAAACCCTAAGTCAGACAGTATTTAAGCATTGAAGTTTATAACACAAAGGAGGCAGCAACTGTTCACCAAAAAAACCCTAGCCGAAATTCATCAGTAATCATAAACCCTAACAGCATACTAAAACACTGCCAAGCCAAAACCCAGAACAATATTCGTCACCAACCAAAACCCAGAACAACGTTCATCAAAACCAAACCCAGAACAATATCCATCCAAAACGGAAATCATCATTTCCCAAAAAGAAAATCCTTCAGAAAGAAAGAAGACGAGGCAAAAGAAGCAGTTAGCAAGGTAAATAGAAAGGTCTCACCGGGGTTGCGAATACGAGCCGCCGTCCGCCGTGTACACCCCATCTCAACTTTCCTTTGCTTTTCGTTACCGTATTTCCAGCATCCGGTTTATCGTAGCGTCGCCGATTTCACCAAATAGGAGTTAGGGTTTCACCCCCATCCCATTCTCGATCTGTAAACATGAACAAACAAACGGGTTTCAAAAATCAGAACATACTATAACAGAGTAACAAAACAGTGAGATCGTAAGAGAAGCTGTGATCGAGAGAGAGATCGCGTGAGCCGCCGAGAGAGACAGTGAGAGCGTTGACGAGAGAGAGATCGCGGCGAGAGACCGAGAGAGACAGTGAGAGCGGTGACGAGAGAGATCGCGATGAGAGGTCGAGAGACAACCCGTGAGAGAGCGGCGAGATCGGAACGGTGAGGACGATAACAGCGAGCCGGAGCGGCGAGAGATCGATGAGAGATGAGACATGCAAGCGGCGGAGAGTCCCGATGAGAGGTTAGAGAGCGGCGGCTAGGGTTCATGAGGGAGGATGGGAGGTTGAGAGAGTCTGTGAGAGATGAAAGTGAGTCAGATCCTTTCCCCTTTTGTTTTTTTTGTTTTATATAATTTGATTTTGGTTTATCATAATTAAGTTCTAAGTTTTTTTGTAAATTAAGTGTTAGTTTATAGGATTTAGTTTTTATTTTTTTTTATAATATCAAGTTTTAATTAAAATATAACTTAATTCACTAAACTAATTTTAGTTTTAGTTTTAACAGCTGATTTTCATTTTTGTTTATAAAATATAATTTAAGTTTAGTATTAGTTTAGATTATTTAGATTTAGTTCTATTTCTTTTAAGTTATAAAAATGGGTTTAGAATAAGTTTTAGTTTTAAAATATATTTAAGATTTGTTGTGGTTTAGCCAGGCGGTGACACTTGTCACCGTCTGTTTGGTCTATTTTCGAAATCTGGTGTGTACATGTATATCGTATCTATTTTGCACCCTCCTGCATCAAGCCGTCAGATCTGTTGAAGTCCAGATCCAGCGATCCAGAATGGCAGACCATAGCATGATCCATGGAGGCACTCACACAGGATCCAGCAGCTTGGTTTTGGGCTTGGGCTCAGTTTGCTGTTCACACCCTCCAAATTAAAGCTCCAATCAGGCCCATTTCTAAACTTCTCTTTAAATTCAATATTATGCAAGTCTTTTTTTTATAATGATGTATTAAATAATAATTGGCATATGATAGTTTTTTATTTGTTGAATCATCAATTAAATTGTTAGTTGATTTTTTATCAAGTAAAAAAATATCTATACTAATAATTATTTAAATTCGTTTGTATTGTGTGTTAATTTATTTTCTTTTATTATCCGCTTTATCATTATATGCTTGTATGTTTATTACACGATTGTACACTCCACTCTCACATTAATATAAAAACAACAACGCCTCCGCTCTCTCATTTTTGGTTACCCACACCAAATTCTCTAAGGGTCTCATGGTTGGGGATGGGCATGGCCATCCTCACGAGGTTAATTAAGGCCCTCGTTGCCTTGATTAATCATAACCCGAAAAAACAATTGGTCCATATACCAATCACCATGCACCAGGGTCTCATGGTTGGGGATAGGAGTACCTATCCTCACGAGGTTAATCAAGTCCATATACTTGGTTAATCATAACCCGAAATATCATTTCTCTACGTCCAACGCCGCAATTTTCAACACACTTTCAAGTCAAAAAATAATTAATTGAACTTGCTATTTCCAAAATCAATTTTTCTACAAAAAACAAAAAAAAACATAGTGTTATGGTACTTAATTAAATTGTTAGAGGCTCGCCCAACGATTTAATTAAAATGTAAAGTATTTGGGCCATTAGAGGGTAACCCAATGACTTAAATACTTTATTCCATAATACTTAATAAAAGTGAACTTTGTTTCACCTCACTCTTTTCATAATAAAGATTTTGGATGAGAGATGATCGGTTGACCTCAATCACCAATCTCGAGTATTGAATCGTTAGAGGATAACCCAACGTTTTGGTACTTGTCATCTACAATTAAAATCAATTCAACCCATTCAAATTCCTTTTCCGCTCGCTCATACGCGGTCATCAAAAACATTTCAACTAAAATCAATACAACCAATTCAAACATTTTCAACCAGAACTACGGAGTTTTGACTTTCCCATTGCACGAGGGAATACGTAGGCACGCGGTTTCGAAATCGTGTCAAACTCAAAATAAATAATAAACAAACTCTTTTTCTTCTTTCTTATTTTTTTAACTTAGAAATTAGCGATTACACACACAAACATGCACGAACTAAATGGGTCCCATCGAGTACGATGGACGTAAGGGGTGCTAATACCTTCCCCTTGCGTAACCGACTCCCGAATCCATCTTTTTGGTCTTGTAGACCGCCTTATCCGATTTTTGTGGGTTTTATCTATATTTCCCCGTTCTTTTAGAACAAATAAAATTAGGTGGCGATTTCATTGTTTTGAAAATTCATTTAAATGATTTTTGAAAATCGAGTTGCTTCAGTTGGCGACTTCACTGGGGAGAAATTTTAAAATCTTTTCTTTGACTAAGCGAGTCAACCCTAGTTTAGTTCTTCGCATGTTTGTGTGTTTGTTTATCGCTTTCTTCTTGATGCTTATCTATTGGTTATTTGCTTATTTTCCTCTAAGCTTTATATATTATTTTGTTGATATATTATTGTGATGGGAATTCATGGGCATTGATACATAGATAAGCCCACTACCCAGGCTCCTAGGTCACCTTTTTTAGGAATAGAGGGGTTGTGTAGCCTAGGTCCACTTGACTCCATTGTCTTGTTGGCCCGAAGCGAAGACTCCGGCTTAGAGTTGGTCATTTTAAGGAGGTTGTTGGCCCGCGTTAGCGCAGGACATCAATCTTTGGACAAATGACCTATAACTCTAAGTTTGTTCATGTTGTCCAAACCAAGACTAAAACGCTCAAATGTTGGATTTCGAGCATCCCATTAAGAGCCGTTTCGTGGGGTATACTTTTACAAATACTATCGCCACGTAGGCCTCTCGCGCGATGATAGTGTTTGTAAAAGGGGATCTGAGACCCCAAGAAACATTTAGCCAAAAAAAAAAAGATTAGCCTTACCCGGGGAATTGTTGGGTAGACGTCGAAACCATGACCGGCCGATCCTATGAACCAGTTTTATTTAATTTGCAACATGCATTGCATACATTTGCATAAAACCATTTAGCATATAACTTTTATTTTCAGGGAACCTTATAGATTTTGTTGGTGTAGTAAGCAGCAAGGAAGAATGAATCCAACTGTGAAGATCGTTCCATGTCTCAAATTCAAAGAATTGAAGTTGGGGAGGCTGATAACTCAAAGTGAAAGAATTCCGCCTGTCAGTAGAGCTTATTTTGGGGAAAGGTTTGGGAACATCCTAGATCTTTTGACTACCAATGTGGACATGGAAGCTTTGATTGCTCTGGCAAAGTACTATGATCCTCCTCTTCGATGCTTTACATTCCAAGACTTTCAGCTCGTTCCTACAATTGAAGAGTTCGAGAGAATCCTTAATTGGCCTTTGAAGGACGACATTCCTTTCCTCAACATAGGGCAAGACCTGGATAAGGCTAAGGTAGCTGCTGCCTTGTTTCTTCCTGTAAGGGAGGTGGCACCTTGGATTACAGACAAAGGTATTCTTAGGCAAAACTTGGAGGATAAGTTGTTAAGTTTGAGTGTTCAAGACGATTGGCCGACTTTCAGCTCCATACTTGCTTTGCTCATCTTTGGGGTGGTTCTGTTTCCAACTAATGAAATTGGTTACTTGAGCCCGTCTGCTATTGGCATATTCATGTCAAAGAACCCTGTTCCTGCACTGTTGGCTGATGTTCTTTACCATCTCCATGAGAGAAATCTGAAGAAGCGAGGGGTGGTTCTGTGTTGTTCTCCACTGCTGTATTTATGGTTGACATCTCATATTCCTCAAAGCGGACCGTGGGAGAGGATCCTGAGAGGCGTTATGATGGTTGAGGAACTAACACAAGGTTTCTCAGACATGACAGTCACTCATATTTTGTCTTTGGTGTCTAACCACACGACTTGTTCTTTGCTGAGAATTTTTTTTGATAATTCATTTCGAGATTTTCTTTTCTTTTCCTTTTTGCCTGACTTTTGCCTAAGCGACTTATTACTAAGTTCCTACTTAGCGGGCTTTTTTGTCTTTTTCTATTCATTTTTTTTTGAACAAGTCGTGGATCTTTACACAATCATTGATTTGTTAAAGTGATGGTGACTGTCTGAGTCCTTGGGTAGATGAGGGGTAATCGTTATGGTGTCGTCATCTGTTGACCTTTCTGATGTGCTAAAGATACCCAACATGGTATCATTCTCCTTTGATGCACACTATTGATAGATGGAGGTCGACTACTGTGGTTTTGGCCTTTCTCAACCTTTTGAAGGATAGCCATTGTTGTATCCTTTGATGCTTACTCTCTTGATGAGTTTTAAACGCTCGATCAGATTAACTGAACACTACCCGCCCATAGGTTAAAAATGAAGGGTTTTTTTCCGGAAAGAAACGAAACTCCTACTTCAAGGCTCGAGGGGGTTAACGATGGTTTATCTCCCTTATAACTCCGGTGTTTGGGGATTTGAAACAAGGCCTGTACATCATAAGCAGGGTTCTACTCAAGAACATACATTCAGAGATCTAGCGTTTTTTCAATTATCGTCATTCTCCCTCCAATCTTTGCCTAGGCGAAAGGATTGGTAACGTTGGTATCAAAAATGCTCGCAAATCAATTTAAAGAGTGATAACGAATGGATTGAGTGACAACGAATGGATTACTTCAAGACAAACGTACTCATTGCATTAAGATAAAAACAAACAAGTTTCTACATGCAAACAAAGTTTAAACAATTAAACAAGATACACATGAAAATGCAGTAAAGAAATAAAAGACTGTCGTTGTTGAGGAGACTTGAGTTCCGCCTTGACTTGTTGATCTAGATGACTTTCAGTAGTCTTGGTGTTCACTTGAGTACGGGGTTGCCATTCACAAACAGAATCCCTCCTTGAAGAGTCAAGTACTTCTGGTCGATCAACTGTTGAACCTTGGCTTTGTAGGCGTTGCAGTCCTCTGTCGAGTGTCCTACTGTTCCATCATGGTATCCACATCGCGCGTCATGATCATAACCAAGCGGAAATAACTTTGGTGGCTTAATGAACTTGGGAACCACCAACGAACTTTGAACCAGATACGGCAGCAGCTGACTGTAGGTAACTGGAATTGGATCAAGAGGAGCATTCCTTCTTTCCAAATTATTCCGAGGCATAGTTCGATTTTGAGAGTTCTGACTCCGAAGTTGAGGAAGATCAGACAAAAGTTGTTGATGCAAAGACTTGAAAGATGGTAATGGAGGATAATGAGTTGGTGTTGCAACCGACTTCCCTTTGCTAGAACTTGAGATATCTTTGCTGAAGGTTACCACCTTTTCTGAAGTGAACATCTGGTCTACTTCATCACTACTCTTCAAAGTCTCAACTTCCTTTTGGCAAGCAATTGTCCCAATGAGTTTTGGAAGTTCTTCAAAATTGCTATGATCAAAACTTGCAAGCAAAATGTCTAAGCTCGATCCATTCTGTTTGAAAAACAGAATCTTATCATCAATTAGCTCTTGAACTGTGCATTTGAAGGCCGAACAATTCTCAGTTTCATGTCCTGCAGAGTTAGCATGAAAAGCACATTTAGCTCTCTCATCAAACCAAACTTTAGCAACCCCTGGTACTGGCTTCAACTCCCTTGGTATCACAACACCACTCTGAACCAAGCAAGGCAAAAGTCGAGAATATGATATCGGGATTGGCAGAATGTCCTGTTGAGCATATCGGCGATAATGCGGATTAATACGCTGATTTGAATCCTTCTTCTTCGATCGGGGAGCAAGCAGTTGCTGTTGTCGAGGAATCTTCGAAGGTGAAGGCCGAGGATGATACTCAGTAGGAGAATTTTGAACTGGAGAGTTCGCCACATGTGGATGTCCTTGACTCATGGAGACGTCAGATGATAGAGCAGCAACCAAACTTGCGGAGATTGGTGTAGTGTTGCATTCTCTTTTCAACACAACTTGCAAGAGATCCAAGACCAGACTCATCTGACTCTTCAAGTGCTTAACTTCTGCCTTCAATAGTTCCTGACCACGCTGAAGCTCGTCTATAGTCCTCTGAGACATCTTTGGAGTTCTGAACGCGCGTCGAGTAGACAGTTTGATATTTCTGGACAGAAGAAATGAAATGAGCTTTCTGATGAAGATGAAATGCATGCATTAAAGAATGTAATGTAATGTCATGGTAATGCATGTAAGAATGCAATGTAATCTAGCAGTAACGCATGTAAGAATGCGATGTAATAGTAATGCATATAAGAATGCCACATGATGATAATACATGTAAGAATGCCAAATGATGGTGATGCATGTAAGAATGCAATGATGGTGATGCATGTAAGAATGGGATGTGATGACGCATGTAAGAATGCAACGTGGTAATGCCTGTAAGAATGCAACATGGTAATGCATGTAAGAATGCAACATGGTAATGCATGTAAGAATGCAACGTGGCGGTGACGCATGTAAGAATGCGATGTGATGATAATGCATGTAAGAATGCGATGATGGTAATGCATGTAAGAATGCAATGTTGGTGATGCATGTAAGAATGCAATGATGGTGATGCATGTAAGAATGCACATGTGATGCGATACATATTGATGTTATGCGCAAAATCACATGTAAAGTTAAATAGCACAAGGGTTTAAAAGGACGGTCGGACATGGTTTCGACGTCTACCCACAATTCCCCAAACAAGGTTGGTTCTAATGTTTTCATGCTAAATGCTTCTTGGAGTCTCAGATCCCCTTTTAGAAATATTATCACCACGCGATCGGACTATGTGGGGATAATACTTCCAAAAGTATACTCCAATAAGAGGCTCTTAAAGGGATACTCAAAAATCCTTTGAGCGGTCGGTTTTAGTTTGGACATCCTAATACTTAGAGTTATAGGCCCTTTGTCCAAGAATTATCATACCGCACTATCGTACGATGCAATAACTCCCTTAAAAAGACCAACTCTAAGTTGTGGTCTTCACGTCGATCCAAGGAACACGGATGTCCAATGGACCTAAGCTACTCAACCACTCTAAACTTATGTTTCCTAGAAGCCTGGGTATTGGGCTTATCTATGAACCATAACCAACAAATGCCCCAATATCAAAATACATCAACAGGATATAAAGAGATAATAGGCAATGAATAGTAAACACATAAGCGAAGAATTAAATTAGGGTTAACTCCCTTAGTCAAAAATAATTTTAAAAATATTCCCCAGTGAAGTCGCCAACTGAAGCAACTCGATTTTCAAAAATCTTTTAATTCTCGAAAACTAGTGAAATCGCCACCTAATTTTATTCGTTCTAAAAAGAACGGGAAAATATAGATAAAACCCAAAACATGCGGATAAGGCGGTCTACGCGACCAAAAAGTGGGATCGGGAGTCGGTTATGTAAGGGGAAGGTATTAGAACCCCTTACATCCATCGTACTCGATGGGACCCATTTAATTCTACGCATTTGTGTGTGTGTTTATTGCTAAGTTATGGATGCTAAAAGAAAACAGAATTTGTTTATTATTATTTTGAGTTTGGCACGGTTTCAGAACCGTGTGCCTACATATTCCCTTGTGCAATGGGAAAGTCAAAACTCTGTAGTTCCTCTTAAAAAGGTTTTAAGTTTGTTGTACTGATTTTATAAGAAAAATCGTGCACTAGACATTTCAAATGCTTGAACTTGGACTTGTTTAGTTTGTTTGAAAAGCTTAAGTCCTCGCTCGTATTTGAAACGACTATTGCACACTCTTTGTCGGAAAAGAGTTTGATGATCGCATATGAGCGATAAAAGAATTTGAATGAGTTGAATTGTTTTTTATGTGGATGAAAAAGTACCGAACAACGAGGCTAGCGTCTCACGATTCAAATACTAGAAACCCGAGGAACGAAAGTTCGCCCAAGTCGTCTATCACCCAAAAAGTTTTCTTATGAAAAAGTGAAGTGAAACGAGTTCACGTTATTTAGGAGTCTTTAAGCCACAGGTCTAGCGTCCAACGACTTAAAGACTAAAGTTTGTTTGGGGGACAAGTTTTTAAGCAACTGGTCTAACGTCCAACGACTTAAAAACTTGTACTTTATTATGAAAAAGATTTTGAAAATGCACTCGACGTTGGATCGAGGTTTGAGAAGAAGACTCGACGTTGGATCGAGTTTTATTGAAAGTGTTTTTGCGATACGTGCTGAGATGAAATATGGAATTGGATTGATTTTAAATTTAATTGTGTGCAAAGTGTACATTGGTGAATATATACTGAATGAGTAGATAAACAGACAAAAATACTATACAATACAATCGGAAATTTAAATAATTATTAGAGATGATTTTTTCTGTTTGATGAAAAATCGGCTAATAGTTTAATCGATAAATCATCAAACACAAACTATCATATCCAATAATTATTTAGTACTTCGCAACGAAATATTATTTGCATAAAAAATAAATTAATTGAAATAGAATGAGTTCAGAAGTAGCCTGGATTGCAGTGATTCCGCGAAGAAAAGAAAACCATCTGATCTTTGACTGGTCCGAAATACCTCCACGCACTAACGAACCAAGTACAACAGCTTCCAATTCAAGACACTCCGACGGTTCCAAAAATTACAATATTACACCACATGTATATTATTTAATATTCATTTTTGTTAAAAAAGAAATTTGTTTAAGAAAAATAAGATAAAACAAACAGATTTTTTTAAAAAAAAAAAGCAAGGTGGTGACAAGTGTCACCACCAGACACCAACATTATTATAAAAACAAATAAATTAAATTAAATTATTTTTATTTTTTAATTTAAAAGAAAAAGGAAATTAGAAGAGGAAATTAGAAGAGGAAATAATCTGTTTCCTCTCTTCACACGTTCTTCCTTCTCACGCGTAACCCTCACCTTTCTCTCATCTCTCTCCCGCTCGTCCCCGTGGCTCGCGTTTCCTCACCGAAACGACTCATCGCCGCCGCGATTACTCCCTCTCGCCGTCGCCGCGATCTGTTTCCGCTCGAACCGTCGCCGCGATCTGATTGTCCCTCTCACTCTCATCTCTGTTGCATGTTATATGATTTCTGATGTTTGACTTTCGATTTTGTTTTCGGTTTGTTTGACAGATTCAGGAAAAATGAAAGGGACAAAGGAACCCTAGCCTTCTAATCGGTGACGGCAACGTGATGCAATGCACAAATGAGAGGGAAAACGTGGAGTGAAGGAAAAGGATGGTGACTCCGCTCGCAACCTCTCCGTCGAAACCCGGTATTACCTTTCTGATCCTCTTCCTCTTTCTCAAAATGCAGAAATATGATTTTCTGAAAAGATGATTTCTGAAGGCTTTAGGTGTAGGAAAATGATGAGTATTGCTTGCTATGTTATGTTCTGTTTGGTTTTCATTTTTGATTGTGTCAGCGTTTTCTGTTTGGTTGTTGTTGCTGGTTTTTCGGTTTTGAAGGAACAGACACTACACTTTTCTGGCTTATTTGCTTTTGAATGCTTGCTGATAGAACAGATTATTGCAATGGGTATCTTGGTTTTGAAAATGGTTTCAATTTTTGTTATCTTTTTTGGTCTTTGAACTGGTTTGTGGTTCTGGGTTTTTGTTTGGGATTTTTGGTTGTTTACTGCTAAGAACAGATGGTGCTTTTCTTGCTGGTATGGTTTTTTTGGTTTTTTGGTTGAGAATAGGTTCAGACTTCTGCCTTCCTGTTGGGTTTTGAACTGGTATAGATACTCTCTTGGTCTTTTTTGATTCTATCTATAAGAACAGATATTGCTTTGGTCTCTTGGGTCCTCCTCTCTTCTTACGTCTCGTGAACGCTATGTGAATGCTATGCTTTTTGCTATCCTCTCTCTCTCTCTCTGGTTTTGTGATTTTATGCTTGAAACTCCTTTACTTTCTGGGTTGGTTTACCTTATGGTTTACCCCTATATCCAATCTTCTTTCCGATCTTTGCCCCTTTAGTTGATGAAAATCTGAACAAGAACTTTTGCTTAGGATTAACCTTATATCAGTTCTGTGCAAATTAATCTGTCTCCCTTTGAAAATCTGAACTGTGCATTATATTGCTTGCAATGGAGTCTACTTTTCCTCTTTCAGCATAAGTTTCTTTACTGTGTTATATCTGTCCCTTGGCTTTCTTATGTTTCCCTGCTAGCTACTGGTAGAGTAAAATAAATCACATTGTGGGGTAAAAATGTTGTTTCTGTTTTCACTGATCTGCTCTGCTTACTGGTGGGAATAACTAGGCTGCTGGATTATAACTGTTGGAATTATTTACATTGCTGCCCTGTTGGATTAATGAATTGTTGCCTGTTGGGAATTTAGATTGTGAATTGTTATAATACTTGCTAAGATGCTGCCTGCTTTCGATCTGCGGAACTTAGAATTGTCGCTGTTGAGAATAAAATGTTGCCTTGTATGCTCGCTGCCCGGAATTTTAGACTTGTCGCTTCTTGTATGCTTGCAGCCCGTTGTGCTTGTTTGTGAACCGATTTGTTTCGCGATTTGCAAACAAGCCCGATTTCCGCCGATGATTAATCCTTTTACAAGATTCTGAGGCCTAACATAAAACCTGATTCCCGCCAACGCCTAATGATGATCTTTGAAAAATAGAAAAAACTCTTTGATAATTTCTTGCTTTTTGTAATTCAATTATGTTTTTTTTTGCAAATTCTAACCCGTGCTTGTTTCTTTGTTTCATGTGACGGTGAATGGTGGAGCGGTGACACGGAGAAAGTAAAGCAATGCAGCAACAAAGACCGGAGGCGTGAAGATTTAAACGTTTCGTAACAAACTGTAGGATCCGTAGGACTTAGAATTCTTTTGTAACAAAATTGTAATCTCCATGACATAAATGAATGAAAGCTAAAATTCTTTTGTAATGTTGAAACTTTTCCTTCTTTTCTCTTTGTGTGAAGAAGTTGTAATTTAAAATTCTTTGGATACTCTTCCGAGCGCTTTGAGGAATGCCTTAAATGTGAATCATGAGAAACTTGTAAAGTCCTATGAATCATTAGAGTTTTCTCTTAAGAAAGAAACTTGAATTATCAAGAAATCACTTCGTGCCGAATAAATTCAATAACTTCAAGACTTGAATTGAACTTATCTCATGAGCGTTTGAGCGGCTAACAAGATGTTAAAAATCCGACAATTCTATCTTGTGTTATTCCTTCTTGAGTCCACCAAACTCTACATCCCGAGCAAATTATTCGCCTCAAATCTCTTGAACCACCTTTTGCATTTGGTAAATTCAGATTAACACAAACTAAGTTCTTTCAACATCATAAAGTTTCGAATGAACTTGATTTTTCCGTCGTGCAATATTCGAATGTATTTTGAACCAAAGTTTGAGTTAATTCTGGTTGAAACAAGGAGTTAAGCATGAACATGTTCCAAGAAAAAACATGATAAGGAGGGTAAATTTTGGGGTGCGACAGTTGTATTGTATGGAGATTCAGATGAAACAATCTTGATGAGGTAACCTGAAGGGTATGCAGAAAAGGGAAACAAATATTTTATGTGCAAGCTGAATAGATCTTTATATGGACTTAAAAAAATTCCTCGACAGAGGAATAGGAAATTCGACAACTTCACGGGACACATAAGTTTCGTTAAAAGTTAGTTTTACCATTGTGGATACTTCAGATTTCGATCTCGAAATTCATAATTTAGTATGTGTAATTTAAAACCTGGCGTGACTCCGAAAAACTTTCAATTTAAGCTGAGTTAAGATTAGTGTCACATTATTGAGGTCGGAAGAGCTTATATGAATATCATCTTGTATGTTAACATAGTGGGTTCTTTGATGTATGATATAGTTTGTACTAGAACCGACATAGCATATGGAGTAAGTCTTATAAGTAAGAACATGGAGAATCCTGGAAAGGCTCAATGGTAAGTATTGAAATGGATTCTAAGGTACAAAAAAAGTCTCTGAACAAAGTTTTAATTTATGGTGGAGCCTGTGGTGAAGATAGTAAAGCAGTAATCGAAGGGTATATCAACTCTAATTATGCAGGTTGTATAGATTCCGGAAAATATATTTATGGATATCTGCTCACTATGTTTGGCAAAACAATTAGTTGGAAAATGACACTTTAGAAGGCTGTTGCCTTAGGAACCGCTGAAGCGAAATATATTTCCATCGCTGAAGTTGTGAAATAAGCATTGTGGCTTGAAAGTTTTGTTAAGGAGTTGCATTTTGTTAGTGGGGTAATTGAGCTTGGAGAAGTCCAAGTGGGGAAAGTTTCGACTGATCACAATACTGTTGATATGATCACCAAGACAATGCTTAGTTTTATATGCAGTTGATAAAGTTGCATGAAGAAAGCTAGTATCTCCCCTTGATGTTATAGAGTTTGCTCCAAGGTGGAGATTTGTGAGATATCTGGTCTAGCTCTAGTATGGTCGAAGGGTAGCTTCTTGGTTCGACAATTCAACATGATATTAGCAAGACATGGAAGTCAGTTCACATGTTGTTGTCGAAGCCCTGCAATGTTGTAGTCGAATTATTCTAGGATTGTTGCATGTCAAATTTGGGCCTTGTAAAACTCAATTGTTTGAGTTAGTTTGTTCCCAAGAAAAGTTTACTTCTTGCCCCTAAAATTAGACTTGTACCCCTATAATTTTTTTAAAATGTCAATTTTATGCTTAAAGTTTTTAACCAATTTATTCTTTCACTTTTTCTTATTCACTAAAAATTTAAAATTTTCACCCTTACACATGCATTTCGGAACACTTAAAGAAATTGTTCTGGTATGTATTGTAATAAATAGAAAATATTTTGAAAGATTTATGGGTAAAACATTCCTAAAAGGGTTTCAGCATCACTTCAAAAATGTAGCTAATACTATTTTTGAAAAAACATTATCATAGCGAAACACTTTTTTAAAAGTGTTCCGGTTTTAAAAACTTTTAAAGGAGTTTTAGCAACGGTTCAAAAGTGTAGCCAAAACTGTTTTATAGAAAAAATTACCAATCGGAACACTTTTTGAAAGTGTTCCGGTTAAGTGTATTATTAGGTAGGATACCGGAACACATTTTGAAAGTGTTCTGGTTAAGTGTATTATTAGATAGGATACCGGAACACTTTTTGAAAGTGTTCCGGTTGTGAGTATTATTAGGCAGGATATTAGAATACTTTTTAAAAGTGTTCTGTTTTAGAGAAATTATTTAAAGAGTTTTAGCAACGGTTCAAAACCGTAGCCAAAACTTATTTTTTAAAACCAAATACCATACCAGAAAATTTTTTGAAAGTGTTCCGGTTTTAAAATTATTAAAGGAGTTTTAGCAACGATTTTAAACTGTGGCTAAAAATAGCGAAACAGTTTCTTTTTAAAAAATTATCATACCAGAACACTTCCTTTAAGTGTTCCGGAAAGCATGAGTAAGGGTGCAAAACTTTTGGTTTTTTAATTACTAATAAAAAATAAAATAGTTATAATTAAAGGGTAAAATTGACATTTTTTTTAAATCGTAGGGGTACAAGTCAAATTTTAGGGGTACAAAATAAATTTTTTTGTTCCCAAAATTACTTTGTGTAATGACCATGTGTGTGAAAGTCCATTAGTTTTTTTATAAATAACATATTACTTTCTCATCATTTCTAGATGCAAATCATAATTAGAGATAATTAGGTTATTTATTATTTGTTAACACTTGTAATCATGTTTCAAAGAGAAAATAATGAAAAACAGTCTATAATCAATTTCATTGGGTTCTTCTTGCTTCCCTCTTTTCATTTCTTGTGGATTTTTGCCGATTCAAAAATTAGATTATACTTTATTATTTTGACATCGTTTTTAACATCATATCGTAATATTATATCTCTGAGTTAAGGTTGACCTGCCTTATTAATTTGTTAATCGATATTCTATCCATTCCTATTGTGTTTGAAATTTCAAAATTATTATCCAATAGTCTAGATATCCAACAAGCAGTATCTATTTAGTGCCAACATAACTTTTTAAATATCTTTACATCATTTATTAAAATTGATACTATGAAAACTTAAAATTTTTACAAAAAATATGATTATTAAAGTGGATAATATAACTCTTTTAATCGGGTCGAACGTGAGGTGTACAACAAATAAATTAGTTTTTGAAATAACATAGACAACTGCGTCTAAAATTGATTTTTTTTTCTAATAGTTTATTTATATTAATATAATAATTAAAATTATACATAAATAGTGGACAAATGAGCAACAAATTTTTTTGTCACAAAGAATATTTGATAACATAAATTTCTTTCATTTTCTACGGGTTTCGTAATAGTGTGTTCTCTGAAGCATTATTACAAGATGGTGTTGAAGTATTCTTTATTTTTTTCTCATAACTAAATAAATGAATAGTAAAAAATATATGATAATATTCAATTCCATACATAATCATCTCATAACAAAATTATAGTAATGGTGTTTGTTAATTATCCTTACCAAATATATTTCTTTTATTATATGAAATTTCAAGAAATAACTTTTCTTTACAACAATAGTGTTGGTTAATTATCCTAAACAATTATACATAATTTGTTGATACACCTATAAGAGTCAGTAAAAATTAATTTCGTTTCTGGACAATCGTCATCAATTTCACATGAAATAATTGCAGCTGTAAAAAATAAAATAAAAAATGTTAGTAAAATAAGATAAAAATTTGTGAAAGAACTACAAAATAAATAAAATTACATATTTAATGGGGGAGTAAATTTACCACCAGCCTTATTTGAAAGAAGGAATAGGGAAAGAACTAAAATCATAGCACAAACAAACATAACACTTTTAACCATATATTTTTCTATTTTTATTTTACAGAATAAAGTATGATTTGATCAATTTATAATGTGTAAATTTAATGCAATACTATAAATAATTAAATATTTGTAGTCTTAAAATACATGGTATATTTTGTTTGTCCCTTTTGAACATTTAATAAATGCCTCTTCAAACTATTTTGTAATTAGGATACCATAAAAGTATAGTAATTTGCTTCATTATTTTTTAAAGTAACTTTCTATCCTTTGGTGAAGGCCATAGATGATGAGATGATATATCTTTATAATAACCATCTTTGGGAAATGATAAGGAAACCTTATGGATCTATGCTAGTTAGTTGTAAGTGGATTTTCAAAATTAAGGAAGGAATCAAATGAGTAACATTGAAGAGATACAGTGCAATATTGGTCGCAAAGGTTTCTATCAGAAAGAAGGTGTCAACATTAATGATGTGTTCTCTACGGTTGTGAAGAACATCTCCATTTGAATGTTACTTGTCACGGTGATACAATTTGACCTAGAACTGGAACAGATGGACGGGAAGATTGTTGTCTTGTATGGAGATTCAGATGAAACAATCCTGATGAGGTAACCTGAAGGGTATGCAGAAAAGGGAAACGAATATTGTATGTGCAAGCTGTATAGATCTTTATATGGACTTAAACAAATTCCTCGACAGAGGATTAGGAAATTCGATAAGTTCACGGGACACATAAGTTTCATTGAAAGTTAGTTTTACCATTATGGCTACTTCAGATTTTGATCTCGAAATTCATAAGTTATTTTTTTGCTTTATGTGGATGATATTCTCATAGCAAGGAACAACGTCGAAGATGTAATAACGGTGAAGGTTGAACTCAATAAGGAGTACGACATAAAGGATATGGGAGCTGCATCTAGGATTCTTGGGATTGACATTAGAAGAGATAGAAAGTAGTTGAAATTATACATATCCTAAGAGACATAGTGGGTTCAAAGTAGTTGAAATTAGTATGTCGAATTCAAAGCCTTGTATGACTCTGAAAAACTCTCAATTCAAGTTGATTTAAGATTAGTGTCACAGTATTGAGGTCGAAAGAGCTTATATGAATAACATCTTATAAGTTAACATAGTGGGTTCTTTGATGTATGATATAGTTTGTACTAGAACCGACATAGTATATGGAGTAAGTCTTGTAAGTAGGCACATAGGGAATCTTGGAAAGGCTCAATGGTTATTATTGAAATGGATCCTAAGGTACATAAAAGTGTCTCTGAACAGAGTCTTAATTTATGGTGGAGCCTGTGGTGAAGATAGTAAAGAAGTAGTTAAAGGGTATGTCGACTCTGATTATGCAGGTTGTATAGATTCCAACAAATATATTTTGGATATGTGTTCACTATGTTTGGCACAACAATTATTTGGAAAACGACACTTTAGAAGGTTGTTGCCTTAGGAACCATTGAAGCTAAATATATTTCCCTCGTTTAAGTTGTTGAATAAACATTGTGGCATGAAAGTTTTGTTAAGGAGTTGTATTTTGTCAGAGGGGTAATCAAGCGTGGAGATGTCCAAGTGGTGAAAGTTTCGACTGATCACAATGTTGCTGATATGATCACCAAGAAAATGCTTAAATTCAAATTTTCCACTACATGCAGTTGATAAAGTTTCATTAAGAAAGCTAGTTTCTCCCCTTGATGCTATAGAGTTTGCTCCAAGGTCGAGATTTGTGAGATATCTGATCTAGCTCTAGTATGGGAAAAGGGTAGCTTCTTGGTTCGATAATTCAACATGTAGTAGAAAGACATGGAAGTCAGCTCACATGTTGTAGTCGAAGCCTTGCAATGGTATAGTCGAATAATTCTAGGATTGTCAGCATGTCGAATTTGGGCCTTGTAAAGCCCAATTGTTTGTGATAGCTTGTTCCCTAAATTAGTTTGTGTAATGACTATGTGTGTGAAAGTCCATTAGTTTTTTAAAAAATAACATATTTGTTTCTCATCATTTCTAAATGCCAATCATAGCTATAGATAATTAGGTTATTTATTATTTGTTAACACTTGTAATCATGTTTCAAAGAGAAAATAGAGAAAAACAGTCTATAATCAATTTTATCAGGTTCTTCTTGCTTCTCTCTTTTCAATTCTTGTGGATTTTTGCCGTTTCAAAAATTGGATTATACTTTATTATTTTGACATCGTTTTTAACAACATATCGTAATATTATATCTCTCAGTTAAGTTTGACCTACCTTAGTAATTTGTTAATCGTTATTCTATCTATTCTTATCGTGTTTGAAATTTCAAAATTATTATCCAATAGTCTACATATCCAATGAGCAATATCTATTTAGTGTGAACATAACTTTTTAAATATCTTTACATCATTTATTAAAATTGATACTATGAAAATTTAAAATTTTATAAAAAATATGATTATTAATGTGGGTAACATAGCTCTTTTAATCGGGTCGAGCGTGAGGTTTAAAACAAATAAATTTGTTTTTGAAATAACATAGGCAGGTGCGTGTAAAATTAATTTTTTTTCTAATATTTTTTTATATTAATATAATAATTAAGATTAGACATAAATTGTGGACAAACGAGCAACACATTTTTCTGTCACAAAGAACATTCGATAACTTAAATTTCTTTCCTTTTCTACGGGTTTCATAAAAGTGTGTTCTCTGAGGCATTATTATAAGATGGTGTTCAAGTTTTTTTTTTTGTTTTTTTTCTGATAACTAAATAAATGAATAATAGAAAATATATAATACTATTCAATTCCATACATAATCATCTCATAACAAAATTATGGTAATGGCGTTGGTTAATTATCCTTACCAAATATATTTCTTTTATTTTATAAAATTACAAGAAATAACTTTTCCTTACAATAACGTTCTAGGTTAATTATCCTAAACCATTATACATAATTTGTTGATACACCTATAATAGTTAGTAAAAAATAATTTCGTTTCTGGACAATCCTAATCAATTTCACAAGGAATAATTGCAGCTGAAAAAAAAATAAAAAATATTAGTAAAATAAGATAAAAATTTGTGTAAGAACTACAAATAAATAAAATTAAATATTTAAAATGGGGATGTATTTACCACCAGCCTTATTTGAAAGAAAGAATAGGGAAAGAGCTAAAATCATAGCACAAACAAACATAATATTTTTAGCCATATATTTTTCTCTTTTTATTTTACAAAATAGAGTATGATTTGATCAATTTATAATGTGTAAATTTAATGCAATTCTAAAAACAATTAAATATTTGTAGTTTTAAAATACATAGTATATTTTGTTTGTTCCTTTTTGAACATTTAATAAATGTCTCTTCAAACTATCTTGTAATTAGGATACTATAAAAACTATAACAATTTGATTTATTATCTTTTTAAAATAAGTTTCCATCCTTTGGTTATTGTAAAAATAACATGTTTATTTTTAGAAAATTCTTCAATCAAATTATCTATATAAATATTGTGGTATAATATTAATTAAGCATAACTAAGCAATATGCAATGGAATAAAATTTCTCAAATGTGTAAGAATATATCAGTATTTACAATAAACATATGACAACAAATAAAGTAAATAAAACTACAAAAGAACACCCATAATTTAATAATAAAAATCGTATATGTGTGAGAAAAAATCATTGGTCATCTTGACAAAAGAAATATTAATGTTATATCCAGATAAAGATACAAGGTAGTCTTAATGTAATACAAAAAATGGTGATAACAACAACGAAACTATAAATCAAACTAGCTTAGAAATCCATAACAAAATGCTGAAAAATGCCTAAAAATACTTTCATGTTTTTAAAATTGTCTTTAAGGAGATAGGTCTATTCAACTCCCCTTTTAGACCTCTTTATGTCCATATTATCACCCAACATCATGTGCCATACTATTAATGAAACACCCTAAAAAAGACACATTCATCACTTTTGGGAACAAGTTTTCTTATTTGTTCTATGTCGGCAAGAATATAGCAAAAAATATCAAACACGTGAAAATATTTAACATTTTTCTTTCTTCCCCTCCATAGCTCTAAATATGTGGCATTGGTACCAAAGAAATTGTTTATTGGACTGTAAAAATGACAAATTGTATTCGTTGATGTGTGATGGGATCAGAATACTCGTGAGATATTCATTCAATGGTACAGAAAGTAAAGAAGTTTGAGTTCTAAAATTCTCTTCCATGATCATTACGAATACAAACGGTCTTGCCAATCTATTCTCCCGTTATAGAATGTAAATGTTGGTACACACCTTCAAAGACAATAAAGGTATCATACTTTTCATGAATGAATTCATCATGTGTATCTTTAATAGTCATCAAGACATACAAATACATAATTATTTACTGCAAGGCTCGCAACTTGCATGACTCCATATAATGTAGCTTAAGTACGCGAGAGGTGGTAAAATGTTGTATGTTGTCAATAATTGATTTTATTTAAATTAATTGATGTGTTCTATGTGACGGATTAGTCGAGTTGAAATGGAGAATCGTAGAATTATAGTTATTTTTGATGTCGGTTAATAAATAATTATTTTATTTAGTGAAAATTGTAGAAAATAAATTGAAATAAGGTAGTTGGGTTTAATAGTAAGAATATGAAGAGTAAAGTGGGGTATAATGAGTAAGCCCATTAATTACTAGAATTAGTTTTTTATAAGGGTTTTATATATTAGAAGAAAATAGAGTTGGTAAGAGGGAAAAGAACTCAAAGTGGAGAAAAGAGTATAGTAGTAAGAAGAGAAGCCCTAAGAAGAAAATTCGAAGAGGATCAATAATAAAGGTAAGGGTGGGTTTTTATATATTAATGGGAATTGTAAGATAATGTATTAATGGGTAGAAACATGTTTAGGTTGAAATCTATAAATTTTAATGGATTGAAATCATTAAATTTTCATGATTAATTGTGTTCGGAATTGAAATATTGTAGCTTTATTTTACTATCTAGTACACTTATGAATGAAAAGGAGAATCAGAATATAAACTAATGATTTCCTCTATTTTCAATATAGTTGTTTCGATGTGGCAGGGACACTTCTACTCTTCCACTTCCACTGTAACATCACTTTCTTTTTAATGGTGTATATATATATATATATATATATATATATATATATGGAGATTCAGATGAAACAATCCTGATGTGGTAACCTGAAGGGTATGCAGAAAAGGGAAACGAATATTGTATGTGCAAGATGAATAGATCTTTATATGGACTTAAACAAATTCCTCGACAGAGAAATAGGAAATTTGACAAGTTCACATACACATAAGTTTCATTAAAAGTCAGTTTTACCATTGTGGCTACTTCAGATTTCGATCTCAAAATTCATAAGTTATTTTTTTCTTTATGTGGATGATATTCTTATAGCAAGGAACAACGTCGAAGATGTAATCAAGGTGAAGGTTAAACTCAATAAGGAGTTCGACATAAAGGATCTGGGAGCTGCATCCAGGATTCTTGGGATTGACATTCGAAGAGATAGAAAGTAGCTGAAATTATACATATCCCAAGAGACATACCTATAGAATATTCTTGACAAATTTAGTATGTCGAATTCAAAGCCTGGTGTGGCTCTGAAAAACTCTCAATTAAAGTAGAATTAAGATTAGTGTCACAATATTGAGGTCGAAAGAGCTTATATGAATAGCATCTTGTACTAGAATCGACCTAGTATATGGAGTAGGTCTTGTAAGTAGGTACATGGAGAATCCTTGAAAGGCTCAATGGTAAGTACTGAAATGGATTCTAAGGTACATAAAAGAGTCTCTGAACAGAGTCTTAATTTATGGTGGAGCTTGTGGTGAAGATATTAAAGCAGTAATTGAAGGGTATGTCGACTCTGATTATGCAGGTTGTATATATTTCAACAAATATATTTATGCATATGCGTTCACTATTTTTGGCGCAACAATAATTTGGAAAGCCACACTTTAGAAGGTTGTCTCCTTAGGAACCATTTAAGCGAAACATATTGCCCTCGTTGAAGTTGTGAAATTAGCATTGTGGCTTGAAAGTTTTGTTTAGGAGTTGTATTTTTTCAGAGGGGTACTCGAGGGTGGAGATGTCTAAGTGGTGAAAGTTTTGACTTATCACAATGTTGCTTATATGATCACCAAGAAAATGCTTAAATTCAAATTTTCCACTACATGCAGTTGATAAAGTTGCATGAAGAAAGCTAGTTTTTCCCCTTGATGCTATACAGTTTGCTCCAAGGTGGAGGGTTGTGAGATATCTGATCTAGATCTAGTATGGTCAAAGGGTAGCTTCTTGGTTCAATAATTCAACATGATATTAGCAAGACATGGAAGTCAGCTCACATGTTGTAGTAGAAGCCCTGCAATAGTATAGTCGAATTATTCTAGGATTGTTAGCATGTCGAATTTGGGCCTTGTAAAGCCCAATTGTATGAGTTAGCTTGTTCCCTAAATTAGTTTGTGTTATGACCATGTGTGTGAAAGTCCATTAGTTTTTTTAAAAAATAACATATTTATTTCTCATCATTTGTCAATGCCAATCATAATTAGAGATAATTAGGTTATTTATTATTTGTTAACACTTGTAATCATGTTTCAAAGAGAAATAGAGAAAAACAGTCTATAATCAATTTTATCGGGTTCTTCTTGCTTCCCTCTTTTCAATTCTTGTGGATCTTTGCCGATTCAAAAATTGGATTATACTTTATTATTTTGACATCGTTTTTAACAACATATCGTAATATTATATCTCTCAGTTAAGTTTGACCTACCTTAATAATTTGAAATTTCAAAACTATTATCCAATAGTCTACATTTCCAATGAGCAGTATCTATTTAGTGTGAAAATAACTTTTTAAATATCTTTACATCATTTATTAAAATTGATACAATGAAAATTTAAAATTTTATAAATAAATATGATTATTAAAGTGGGTAACATAGCTCTTTTAATCGGGTCGAGCGTGAGGTGTAAAACAAATAAATTTGTTTTCGAAATAACATAGGCAGCTGCGTGTAAAATTAATTTTTTTTTCTAATAGTTTATTTATATTTATATAATAATTAAGATTATACATAAATAGTAGACAAACGAGCAACAAATTTTTTTGTTACAAAGAACATTCGATAACTTAAATTTCTTTCCTTTTCTACGGTTTTCATAAAAGTGTGTTCTGTGAGGCATTATTACAAGATGGTGTTCAAGTGTTCTTTATTTTTTTTCTCATAACTAAATAAATGAATAATAGAAAATATATAATACTATTCAATTCCATACATAATCATCTCATAACAAAATTATAGTAATAGTGTTGGTTAATTATCCTTACCAAATATATTTCTTTTATTTTATAAAATTTCAAGAAATAACTTTTCCTTACAATAACGTTGTTGGTTGATTATCCTAAACCATTGCACATAATTTGTTCTTACATTTAAAATAGTGAGTAACAAATAATATCAATTCTGGACAATCCTCATCAGTTTCACATGGAGTAAGGGAAGCTACAAGAAAAATAAAAAATGTTAGTAAAATAAGATAAAAATTTGTGTAAGAATTACAAATAAATAAAATTAAATATTTAAAACGGGGATAAATTTACTACCAGCCTTATTTGAAAGAAGGAATAGGAAAAGAACTAAAATCATAACACAAACAAACATAACACTTTTAGCCATATGTTTTTCTCTTTTTATTTTACAAAACAGAGTATGATTTGATCAATTTATAATGTGTAAATTTAATGCAATTCTAAACACAATTAAATATTTGTAGTCTTAAAATACATAGTATATTTTGTTTGTTCCTTTTTGAACATTTAATAAATGTCTCTTCAAACTATCTTGTAATTAGGATACTATAAAAAGTATAACAATTTGATTCGTTATCTTTTTAAAATAAGTTTCCATCCTTTGGTTATTGTAAAAAAAAACATGTTTATTTTTAGAAAATTCTTCAATCAAATTATCTATATAAATATTGTGGTATAATATTAATTAAGCATAACTAAGCAATATGCAATGAAATAAAATTTCTCAAATGTGTAAAAATATATCAGTATTTACAATAAACATATGACAACAAATAAAGTAAATAAAACTACAAAAGAACACCCATAATTTAATAATAAAAATCGTATATGTGTGAGAAAAAATCATTGGTCATCTTGACTAAAGAAATATTAATGTTATATCCAGATAAAGATACAAGGGAGTCTTAATGTGATACAAAAAATGGTGATAACAACAAAGAAACTATAAATCAAACTAGCTTAGAAATCCATAACAAAATGCTGAAAAATGCCTAAAAATACTTTCATGTTTTTAAAATTGTCTTTAAGGAGATAGGTCTATTCAACTCTCCTTTTAGACCTCTTTATGTCCATATTATCACCCAACATCATGTGCCATACTATTAATGAAACACCCTAAAAAAGACACATTCATCACTTTTGGGAACAAATTTTCGTATTTGTTCTATGTCGGCAAGAATATAGCAAAAAATATCAAACACGTGAAAATATTTAACATTTTTATTTCTTCCCCTCCATAGCTCTAAATATGTGGCATTGGTACCAAAGAAATTGTTTATTGGACTGTAAAAATGACAAATTGTATTCATTGCTTCAACCTAAAAAATACTACAAAACATTTTTGGCAATAATCATAACTTTAGAGATTTCTTGCAAAGTATGGTTATTTTTAAAAAAAAATCATTTCGTTGATGTGTGATGGGATCAGAATACTCGTGAGATATTCCTTCAATGGTACAGAAAGTAAAGAAGTTTGAGTTCTAAAATTCTCTTCCATGATCATTACGAATATGAACGGTCTTGCCAATTTATTCTCCCGTTATAGAATGTAAATGTTGGTACACACCTTCAAATACAATGAAGGTATCATACTTTTCATGAATGAATTCATCACAGGTGTATCTTTAATAGTCATCAAGACATACAAATACATAATTATTTATCGCAAGGCTCAGACTTGCATGGCTCCATATAATGTAGCTTAAGCACGCGAGTGGTGGTAAAATGTTGGACCTTTTTATGTTACATATTTGTTGTAACACCCCAATTTTATTAGTTAATGGTATAGCTTATTAATTGGTAATATATATTATATTAATTAATTGTCTGATGTTGTGAATAATTGATTTTATTTAAATTAATTGATGTGTGCTATGTGACAGATTAGTCGAGTTGAAATGGAGAATCGTAGAATTATAATTATTTTTGATGTCGGTTAATAAATAATTATTTTATTTAGTGAAAATTGTAGAAAATAAATTGAAATAAGGTAGTTGGGTTTAATAGTAAGAATATGAAGAGTAAAGTGGGGTATAATGAGTAAGCCCATTAATTACTAGAATTAGTTTTTTATAAGGGTTTTATATATTAGAAGAAAATAGAGTTAGTAAGAGGGAAAAGAACTCAAAGTGGAGAAAAGAGTATAGTAGTAAGAAGAGAAGCCCTAAGAAGAAAATTCGAAGAGGATCAATAATAAAGGTAAGGGTGGGTTTTTATATATTAATGGGAATTGTAAGATAATGTATTAATGGGTAGAAACATGTTTAGGTTGAAATCTATAAATTTTAATGGATTGAAATCATTAAATTTTCATGATTAATTGTGTTCGGAATTGAAATATTGTAGCTTTATTTTACTATCTAGTACACTTATGAATGAAAAGGAGAATCAGAATATAAACTAATGATTTCCTCTATTTTCAATATATTTGTTTCGATGTGGCAGGGACACTTCTACTCTTCCACTTCCACTGTAACATCACTTTCTTTATAATGGTGTATATATATATATATATATATATATATATATATATATATATATATATATATATATATGTATATATATGGAGATTCAGATGAAACAATCCTGTCCTGATGTGGTAACCTTAAGGGTATGCAGAAAAGGGAAACGAATATTGTATGTGCAAGATGAATAGATCTTTATATGGACTTAAAGAAATTCCTCGACAGAGAAATAGGAAATTTGACAAGTTCACATACACATAAGTTTCATTAAAAGTCAGTTTTACCATTGTGGCTACTTCAGATTTCGATCTCAAAATTCATAAGTTATTTTTTTCTTTATATGGATGATATTCTTATAGCAAGGAACAACGTCGAAGATGTAATGAAGGTGAAGGTTGAACTCAATAAGGAGTTCGACATAAAGGATCTGGGAGCTGCATCCAGGATTCTTGGGATTGACATTCGAAGAGATAGAAAGTAGCTGAAATTATACATATCCCAAGAGACATACCTATAGAATATTCTTGACAAATTTAGTATGTCGAATTCAAAGCCTGGTGTGGCTCTGAAAAACTCTCAATTAAAGTAGAGTTAAGATTAATGTCACAGTATTGAGGTCGAAAGAGCTTATATGAATAGCATCTTGTATGTTAACATAGTGGGTTCTTTTATGTATGATATAGTTTGTACTAGAATAGACCTAGTATATGGAGTAATAGTGGGGTCTAATGAGTAAAGTGGGGTATAATGAGTAAACCCATTAATTACTAGAATAAGGTAAATAATTGTAGAAAATTGTAGAAAATAAAGTGAAAATTGTAGAAAATAAATTGAAATAAGGTAGTTGGGTTTAATAGTAAGAATATGAAGAGTAAAGTGGGGTATAATGAGGAAGCCCATTAAATACTAGAATTAGTTTTTTATAAGGGTTTTATATATTAGAAGAAAATAGAATTAGTAAGAGGGAAAAGAAGTCAAAGTGGAGAAAAGAGTATAGCAGAAAGAAGAGAAGCCCTAAGAAGAAAATTCGAAGAGGATCAACAATCAAGGTAAGGGTGTATTTTTATATATTTATGAAAATTGTAAGATAATGTATTAATGGGTAGAAACATGTTTAGGTTGAAATCTCTAAATTTTAATGGATTGAAATCATTAAATTTTGATGATTAATTGTGTTCGGAATTGAAATATTGTAGCTTTATTTTACTATCTAGTACACTTATGAATGAAAAGGAGAATAGGAATGTACACTAATGATTTCCTCTATTTTTAATATATTTGTTTCGATGTGGCAGCGACACTTCTACTCTTCCACTTCCACTGTAACATCACTTTCTTTTTAGTGGTATATATATATATATATATATGGAGATTCAGATGAAACAATCCTGATGAGGTAACCTTAAGGGTATGCAGAAAAGGGAAACGAATTTTGTATGTGCAAGATGAATAGATCCTTATATGGACTTAAACAAATTACTCGACAGAGAAATAGGAAATTCGACAAGTTCACATACACATAAGTTTCATTAAAAATCAGTTTTACCATTGTGGCTACTTCAGATTTCGATCTCAAAATTCATAAGTTTTTTTTTCTTTATGTGGATGATATTCTCATAGAAAGGAATAACGTCGAAGATGTAATGAAAGTGAAGGTTAAACTCAATAAAGAGTCTGACATAAAGGATCTGAGAGCTGCATCCAGGATTCTTGGGATTGACATTCGAAGAGATAGAAAGTAGTTGAAATTATACATATCCCAAGAGACATACCTATAGAATATTCTTGACAAATTTCGAATTTAAAGCCTGGTGTGGCTCTGAAAAACTCTCAATTAAAGTTGAGTTAAGATTAGTGTCACAGTATTTAGGTCGAAAGAGCTTATATGAATAGCATCTTGTATGTTAACATAGTGGGTTCTTTTATGTATGATATAGTTTGTACTAGAATCGATGTAGTATATGGAGTAAGTCTTGTAAGTAGGTACATGGAGAATCCTTGAAAGGCTCAATGGTAAGTACTGAAATGGATTCTAAGGTACATAAAAGAGTCTCTGAACAGAGTCTTAATTTATGGTGGAGCTTGTGTTGAAGATAGTAAAGCAGTAATTGAAGGGTATGTCGAATCTGATTATGCAGGTTGTATATATTTCAACAAATATATTTATGCATATGTGTTCACTATGTTTGGCGCAAAAATAATTTGGGAAGCCACACTTTAGAAGGTTGTTGCCTTAGGAACCATTGAAGCGAAACATATTGCCCTTGTTGAAGTTTTGAAATAAGCATTGTGGCTTGAATGTTTTGTTTAGGATTTGTATTTTTTCAGAGGGGTAATCGAGCGTGGAGATGTTCAAGTGGTGAAAGTTTTGGCTAATCACAATGTTGCTTATATGATCACCAAGAAAATGCTTAAATTCAAATTTTCCCTACATGTAGTTGATAAAGTTGCATGAAGAAAGCTACTTTCTCCCCTTGATGCTATAGAGTTTGCTCCAAGGTGTAGGTTTGTGAGATATCTGATCTAGCTCTAGTATGGTCAAAGGGTAGCTTCTTGGTTCGATAATTCAACATGATATTAGCAAGACATGGAAGTCAGCTCACATGTTGTAGTAGAAGCCCTGCAATAGTATAGTCGAATTATTCTAGGATTGTTAGCATGTCGAATTTGGGCCTTGTAAAGTCCAATTGTATGAGTTAGCTTGTTCCCTAAATTAGTTTGTGTTATGACCAATTGTAAATCCCAATTCTATGATTATGCAGGTTGTATAGATTCTAGGAAATATATTTATGAATATGTGTTAACTATGTTTGGCACAACAATTAGTTGGAAAGTGATACTTTAGAAGGTTGTTGCCTTAGGAACCACTGAAGCGAAACATATTTCCCTTGCTGAAGCTGTGAAATAAGCATTGTGGCTTAATGATTTTGTTAGGAGTTGCATTTGGTTAGACATGTGATCGAATGTGGAGAAGTCCAAGTGGTGAAAGTTTAGACTTATCACAATGTTGCTGATATGATCACCAAGACAATGTTTAATTTCGAATTTCCCACTTCATATAGTTGATAAAGCTGCATGAAGAAAGCTAGATTCTCCCCTTGATGTTATAGAGTTTGTTGTAAGGTGGATATTTGTGAGATATCCGATCGAACTCTAGTATGATCGAATGGTAGCTTCTTGGTTCGACAATTCAATATGATATTAGCATAACATCAAAGTTTGTTCATATGTTGTAGTCGAAGTATGCTAGGATTGTTAGCATGTCGAATTCGAACCTTGTAAAGCCCAATTGTTTGAGATAGCTTGTTCCCTAAGTTAGTTTGTGTAATGACCATGTATGTGAAAGTCCATTAGTTTAGTGTGTTAGATTTTTTAGAAATAACATATTAGTCTCTCATTATTGCTCAATAGAAATCATAATTAGAGATAAATAGGTTATTTATTATTCTTTAACACTTGTAATCGTGTTTCAAAGATAAAGTAAAGAATAACAGTTTATAACCAATTTCATTGGCTTCTTCTTGCTTCCCTCTTTTCTATTCTTGTGGATTTTTTACCAATTAAAAAATCAAATTATACTTTATTATTTTGACATCGTTTTTTATAATATATCGTAATATTATATCTCTCAATTAAGTTTGACCTATCTTAATAATATGTTAATCGTTATTCTATGTGATCTTATTGTGTTTGAAATTTAAAAACTATCTTAAAATAATTTTTTAAAGTTGATACTATGAAAATTTAAAATTTTACCAAAAATATGATTATTAATGTGGGTAACATAGCTCTTTTAGTCGGGTCGAGCTTGAGGTGTAAAACAAATAAATTTGTTTTTGAAATAACATAGACAGCTACGTCTAAAATTGATTTTTTCTATAATTTACTTATATTAAATATAATAATTAAGATTATACATAAATAGTAGACAAATAAACAACAAGCTTTTTGTCGCAAAGAATATTTGGTAATTTAAATTTCTTTTCTTTACTACAGTTTTCATAAAAGTTTATTCTCTAAGGCATTATTAGAAGATGGGGCTCAAGTGTTCTTTACTTTTTCTCTCACAACTAAATAAATGAATAATAGAAAAGATGTGACACTATTCAATTCCATACATAACCATTTCATAACAAAATTATAGTAACGGTGTTTGTTAATTATCCATAACAAATATATTTCTTTTATTTTATGAAATTTTAAGAAAAAAATTTCTTACAATAATGGTGTTGGTTAATTATCCTAAACAAGTATACATAATTTGTTGATACACCTATAAGAGTTAGTAAAAAATGTTAGTAAATAAAGATAAAAAATTGTGTAGGAACTACAAAATAAATAAAACAACATATTTAAACGGGGGAATAAATTTACCACCAGCCTTATTTGAAAGAAGGAATGGGGAAAGAACTAAAAAATCATAGCACAAACAAACATAATACTTTTAGCCATATATGTTTTTCTTTTCATTTTATCAAATAGAGTATGATTTGATCAATTTATAATGTGTAAATTTAATGCAATACTAAAAAAGATTAAATATTTGTAGTCTTAAAATACATAGTATATTTTGTTTGTCCCTTTTTGAACATTTAATAAATGTATGTTCAAACTATTTTGTAATTAGGATAATATAAAAGTATAATAATTTGATTCATTATTTTTTAAAGTAAGTTTCCATTCTTTGGTGATATAAAAATAACATGTTTATTTTTGGAAAGTACTTCAATCAAATTATTTATATGAATATTGTGGTGTAAAATTAATTAAGAATAACAAATCAATATGCTACGGAAATAAAATTTATCAAATTTGTAAGAACCTATGAGTATCTATAATAAACATATGACAACAAATAAAATAAGTAAAACCACAAAAGAACTCCGATAATTTAATATGAAAAATCCTAAATATGAGAGTAAAAAATCATTGGTCATCTTGACTAAAGAAATATTTATGCTATAATCAAATAAAGATACAAAAGAGTCTTAATGTTATACGCAAAATGGTGATAAAAACCGCCAAACTATAAATCAAACTAGCTTACAAAATCCGTAACAAAATGCTGAAAAATACCTAAAAATACTTTCATGTTTTTAAAATTGTCTTTTTGGAGATAGGTCTATTCAATTCCCCTTCTTGACCTCTTTAGGTCCATATTCTCACTCAACACAATGTTCCCTACTATTAATGGAACACTCAAAAAAGACGCCTTTATCACTTTTGGGATCAAGTTTTCGCCTTTGTTTTATAACAGCAAGAATATAGCAAATAATACCAAACACGTGAAAGTATTTAACATTTTTCTTTCTTCCCCTACATAGCTTAAAATATGTGGCATAGTACCAAAGAATTTTTTTTATTCGACTGTGAAAATGAAAAATTGTATTCATTGCTTCAGCCCCGAAAATAGTTCAAAACATTTTTGTCAAGAATCATAACTTTAGAGATTTCTTTCAAGGTATGGTTATTCCTATAAAAAAATCCATTTTTTTGATGTGTGATGGGATCAAAATGCTCATGAGCTATTGCATCAATGGTAAATAAAGTAAAGAAGTTTGAGTTCTCAAATTCTCTTCCATGATCACTACGAATATGAACGATCTTGCCAATTTATTCTCCCATTATAGAATGTAAATGTTGGTATAGACCTTGAAAGACAATATATGTATCATACTTTTCATGAATGAATTCATCCCAGGTGTATCTTGAATAGTCATCATTACATACAAATACATAATTATTTACTCCAAGGCTCATAACTTGCAAGGCTCCCATGAGATCCATATGATGTAGCTTAAGCACGCGAGTGGTAGTAAAATATTAGAGCTTATTATGTTACATCTTTATCCTCTTACATATCTAAAATTCACCACATGATTTGTCTTCTTCGCTATTGAGATGAGATAGGCCAACAATATACTTCTCAAAGGCGATATTCCTCGTACTTCTATGATTTAAGTGCCCAAGTTTTTTGTGCAATAAGTTTGTTTCATCAGTTTTGAAATCATAAAAGACTAAGGTTGATTCTTATTAGAGGATGATCACATGTAGCCGTTTTTGGTAGATCTGGATCCCTTCATTAGTTGATCCTGGTTTTTGTATGTAACTATGCATTCAACTTCTATTGACGTTAACACATAAATCTTGCTCACATATTTTACTTATACTAAGAAGAGAAATGTTACCTCAACTAGTAATACATCATTAAGGTAAGGAATACCATGATAACCTAACTTCCTTTAACCAATACTTTTCCCTTTGAGACCATCTTCAATTATGACATAGAAGTTACAATTAGATTGAAAGTTCTTTATATTTTTTTTCCAAATATGTCCCTAGAATAACCACTATCAAAGTACCAATATTCACGAGAAGAGACCTTGGAGTGATATATAAAATATGTCACAGAGTGTTAGGCATACCACACCTACATCAGGCCTAACTCTTTGAGTTGAGAAGGTATACCCACAAAGTTGATTCAGATAGTCTTCCTAGAAGCCATAACCCTACAACACGGAGCAAAGATAAATTCCTAGGTCCTTGAAATGGTTAGCAATGATATGATGTTATGATGTCATGTTTAAATAGCAAGCACAAGAAATTCACACAATAACCCTAGATTTAAGGCTTGCATGAGGTATAGGTGTTTACCCTACCGGAGTTTGAGTGGGTTCAACCTGTCCAATAATAGTAATAGGGTTCTAGGAAGCGTATACCATCGATCTTTCTTGCAGGCTTTATTTCAATACGACTACCAAATGGTTGACCGAAACATTCCGAAAGTCGAATCTCAATGAGTGTAGCATCAGCCAACCTCAGTTTGTACCAAAGCTGGCTATCTCACTACCTTCTAATGGCCAAGATGGGTCAATTAGGGTTCTAAACATTTAGTTAGTGCTTGATGACACCACGCAGACGCCAAATACTTTCTCAACTAATACATGGAGCATCACGACATCCAAAGTGTCGCACTAACCGTAGCCATCATTTTGACCGTTTCGATTTATGCCTAACAGTCGTGATGATTTATTGCTACTTAAGGAAATCTTGGATCCGGGTGTAGGATCCCCCACAAATATAATACCCAAGAAACCCTTATAAATAAAGAAGACAAAGCAAACAGAAAGCAATAAAGTGATCTAAAACCCTAAGGTAGCCTCTCTTTAGGTAGTGTCCTCGGTAGAGTCACCAGTTTTGTAACATGGTGGGAGAACTGACTTGTTTGTTTTTGCGTTTTATCACAAATGTTGCGGATAGCAAGAGTCGCCACATAATTTTCTTTTATCCAATAAAGGGAAGGTGAAAAGAACAGGAAAAGACCTTCGTTAGATTCTGAGTACGGGAGGGAATTATGAAAAGGGAATGTATTAGAATCCTTTCCATCCGTAGTTATCTACGGGCTCTTAGTTGCTTACCACACTTTTAAAAAATTACTTTTTGTATTTGTGTAGTTTGAAAAGTATTTTGAAAGACTTTCTCTTTGACTTCGTAATGATTCTCGTTGGAATGTATACGAAGTGTTCGGAAATGTTTTTTTTGGAAAATGTTTTAACTTTGTAATGATTCTCGCTGGAATCTATACAAAGTGTTTTTGAAAAGTTTTTGAAAAGTGTGAGGTGTGAAAAATACTTTGATTGGAGCAAGCAACAGAGTCTTATTACCTACTCAAATGGTCATTTCCATGTTATTTTCCTTCTCCTTTAGAATAAGGTTATCCATACCATTAGTTGGCAGATAACTTGATTTGTTTGGATGTGAAGGGACAATTGAAGGGTCATCGTATGGTCATAGAAGGCAACATGTAAGGATACCTTAGCAATTTCGTAGGGACGATCATCACTTTCGTAGGCAACAACCGAGGGACAAGATCATATATTCGTAGGCAACATCGACGGTCATCGAGGGACTATGATCTTTGTATCCAAGGGACTATGTTATTCGTAAGCGTCTTTGCTAATGGTATACCTACGTTCGAGGGAAATGACCATTGTATTCGAAATGCAACAAGAGGGGATACCCTAAGGGGGTGCAAGTGTGAAAGGTGTGTTCAATTCAGATATTTAGTCTTGGAAATTAGGGTTGTCTAAGATTGTTTTTAGTCTTGCCATACAAATCCTAGTTACTAGCAATTAGATATATATGTACAGGAAGTAAAGGTGCGGAAAATAAAGTGCGGAAAGTAAAGTCCTACGTTATTGCATGGCTTCGGGGCAAATACATAATAGGAAGTGCAGAAAGTAAATTGCAGAAAATAAAGTTCTAATTAAACTATTACATCCCATGAGCAGTTACATAATCGTAAAAAATGTGCGAGGAATTTAAACCCTAATTAGACTATTACAACTTGTGAGCAATTACAATAATCGGAAAAATATCGCGGAAATGATTAAATTGAAATAAGAGAAGATAATGTCAGTAAAAAAATAAATTTCATGTTAGAAAAATATTTTAGGGTTAGTAAATGTCGCTGAAAGAAAGAAAATATTTTTTGGAATTTTTGTTGATTGATTTTAGTGTAGAAAAATAATTAAAAGTTAATTTAATGGTTAATTAACAATTAATTAAAATAAAAGAAAAAAAGAAAATTTTTGATGATAAAAAATTAAATAAAGATTTTTCAGACCTATGTGTAAAAAGAAAATATTTTTTTGTGTTTTTTATTGTATTTAAAAAAAATATTTAAAAGAACATTACAATAGAAAAGAAATAGAAAATAGAAAATATATGAAAATATTTTTGTTTTGCAAGGTTGTAAAAATAAATGGGGTAGCCAAGGATCGAACCCCTTCCCCAAGGGTCACCAGCGCGCTTCCCTTCCAACTGAGCCAAGTGTACAAGCTGTTAGTGATATGAAACGAATATAATATATACCAAATCAGAAATTGAAAATATTTGAAATAAATCGCGCGTGCGGGGAAGGTCATTTTCTTCATTTTAAAACCCTTACTTTTGCCTATGGTTCTGATTCGTAGCTAAAGTCTATACCCACAGTTTGTCCGTCATTACATCCCTGCTACTTTTCAAAAATAAAAAATATGCACAATAAACTTGTTAGGAGACCATGGATCGATTCAGTTTGACCCTCTAAGCATGATGGTGCCATTAATTTCGTCCAATTTTACCATATTCACAAAGCCCTAATTCTGAGATCTAAACCTTAACAATGGTGGATTTATGTTCCTGCACTTAAACTCAGATTAAACCATATCGATAGCTTCGAATTATCAATATGAATAGAAATATGCAATCAAAACATGTTAAATCTGAGTGTATGCACGAAATCGATTTCAAAATTTTTGAGGCAAACCGTGAATCGTGTTCTTGAGTTTCTTGATGTATGGACGATCTGTGAGCATCTGGAACGGGTCAGTGAACACCAAGGAACGTGTTGAAACACTTTTTTTTGGCCTGGATCGATGCAAAACCTAGTTTGTAAATGACTTGTAATGCACGGTTTTTCAAGTTAGGTTAGGGTTCTTGGCTGCATGGAATCATCTCCTTATGGTCTGAATCTCTTGGAATTGCACCAAATATTGCTTTTTTTGGATTCAATCACATTCAATCTCTTGCCTAATCAAGAAATTTTGAAATTGACAATTATATTGGCTTGCTTGGACCTCAAGAATGTTGAATAACAAGCCTTGCATTAATCAAATTAGTTTTATATATTTTATGTTAATTTAAATTGGATTTAAATGAATAAAATCTAAAATAAATAATTCAAGGGCTTGTAATGGTCTTGGAGGCTACTTTCAAGATAGGAAACAAGTTTGGATCACAAAAACTTAGGCCCGTTTGGAAGAAATTTGAATTTGCAAAGTATTTCTCTTCATGCACTTCTTCAAAAATGTCAAACTTGCACAACTTGTATCTTGCTCAATTTTCAACATTTTGAAGTGTTCTTGGACTTTATAGAAAACTCAATATGTCCTATAAACACTATTTTTGGTTTTATCTTCATTGAAGTTTCCATGCTCATTTACAATTCTTTGCAAAAAAATGACTTTTTGTTGACTTTTAGAAGGGACCTATAATGTCTTGATCCATAACTCTCAAATGAAGCATTTTTTGCCAAAGCTTGTGAGACATGAATTTGTAGAGAATTGAATTCTATTAAAAATGAGCTTTGGTGGAAAAATTTCTGATAAAGTATGTGAAAATTATGCCTGGTCAAAGTTCTGTTGACTTTTTGTCCAAAAACCCTAATTTGGAAACATTGACTTTTGATCAAATCTTGAATTTTCTTGATGATTCATGATTAACCCTTGATCAAATAATGAATGTTACTTCAAAATCTTGATGTTGACCAAAAAAGATGAAGTTTGGCTGTATGTTGACCATAGTTGAAGTTTTGTCCAATACAATTGATTTTTAATCATCTGAGCAATTGATTGAGCAAACTTAAGTTGTGAGGCTTGAAACTTGACATGGTGATACCTTGAGACATATGAGGAGGTATAATGACCACCTGGGTCATTAGAACTTGATTTTGTCTTGTGAAAATCAAAAGCCTAGTTGTGAGTTGATTGCTTAGGAGAGGGTTTGTCTAGTCAACCCTTGAGGAATTCTTGAGTATGGAGGTATATCTTGACCTCAAAAGTAGGAGGGAAATTTTTGGGGTATAACACTTCCCAATGACCCTTCTACCTAAGATACCTCACTTAGATATGAGAACCTATGTTCACTCTCTATGTCACACACGGTGACACTCAACAATAATAAAACTAAAGACACTCTTCAAAGACACACAATGACGCTCGCTTCAAAGCTTATGGTGATTGACAACTTACAAGTCATCAAACTTCCTACTTAAGTATAAATACGAGAGAGGCTCACAATTAACAATGAACAACCAACTATTAAAATCTAAGTTTTTAAATCCAGAACGACCAAACTTTAACACAGGGTTTGCTGCCTTAAAATAGAGTAACAACAACTAGGGTTGCTTTACTCATAAGTCTTCATCGCTTCCTTTATTTTCTCCATGAAATCAGGATATATAATCTCCAAGTATATTGCTGAAAGCGTTCTCAAGCTTCCTTAATCGAAGCATACAAATAACAAACAAATTGACTTCCTAAAAATTCTGAACTTAAATCACTTATGTTAATTACACATGTCAAGACATCTGTTGTGACATCTGCTACTTCAGTATTTTTCATGGTATTTTTTTAGAAGAATATTTTACCAAAATTGTTGCCAATCGATAGAACTAACAAATAGAAATTTATAATAAATTTCATTGTGTTCTTATTGCTTCCATTTTTCCTACCCTTCTATGTTTCTTGCCGATCAAGAAATTAGTTATACTTTTTTATTCCAAATTCATTTTTCACAAAAACTTTGTGCAATAAGCATGGAGAAGATGGTGTCAACATAGTATGACAAATTCCTGGCTGAGTATTTGCATACGCTCGACTAGCTGATTCTTGATCTTGAAAATATCAAAGTCAAGATCGAGGATGAAGATTAAGTACTGTTATTGTTGTATGTTTTGCCCAGATGACATGCTCACTTCAAAGAAACTCTCTTTTGTTTATGCATGCTAAAGTTTAAATGATAGCCAAAGCCCCAGAATGTGTATGCACGTGCTACAAGGCTTGGTGTCATAAGAAAAACAAAGATATCAGAAAAAGGACCCAATGCATGGACGCAAGTTCCCCTCCGGTCGACACACATTTAAGGGCAACACCTTGGATGTTATGTGCCGACCCCTGAGTTGATGCATATGTAAATGAAGTTTGGCAGCTAAAATCAAAATGATTGTGTCGACGCATACCCCTGGTGCCATCGACGCATCCAACATTGAAGCTCCAACACATTGGCTCTAGAAGTTATGGGCCGACCCTCCCTCCTAGAGGATCTTTAAGGAAGAGTTAGGGTTCGATCTTGTTCGACTGATATCAACCGAGAGAAAGAAGTTCTACATCAAATAGATAGAGATTTCAAGTATCGCTAGTCGGAGGTATAGTCGAAGAGGTCAAAGCTTTGTTTGGATGGAACCAAGGATCGTGAAGAAGATAGGTTCATCATCTACAATTGATTTGTGTGAAAAGGGAACTATTTCTTCACCTTGTTACAATTTTCAAATTTTATGGAAAACATCTCAACTCTATATTCTAGAGTTAGGGGAAGACGTACACCACACGAGGATGAAAGGTGGAACTGCCTTAACAAATTCTCGTGTTCTTTTTCGCATTTTACTTTCATTATTTGATTGATCGATTTCGTAAGATTCAAACTGTCAAACAGGCATAAACTGAATTTGTGTTATGTCGAGGTTTAACAAACACTTCGTAACAATCCAATTGATTGTTACGTGATCACTTTCTAAAACACAACTTAGTTAAAGCCACACCTGTTAAATTCGCATACAAGGTGTTTGATAATTTGCCTCTTTACATATTGCTATTTGTGATTAAGTTTCTTTCTCCATTATTGCATTGGAAGTAAACATTGCTCAAAGTGAGTGATTAAGCAATTAATAAAGAGCATTTGAATTCAATTGATTAAAGGAATTTTTTCTCATTGATAATACGGTTTGCATATCTGATCTTCTCAATAGCTGATCGTTTAGACGAGTGAAAATCCAGGAGAATTTTGTGAAAATATCTTAAACGCGCAATTTTATAAAAACCCGATCTATTCAACCCCTCTTCTAGATCTAGCACATTGTCTAACAAGTGGTATCACGAGCGCCAGTTTATCTAGTCCGTCGCAATATTACTTTTTAGAAAATGGAGAATGATCCAAAATGGGCTTATACAAGAGCTCTGGTTTTCACTGGTGAAAACTATAGCTATTGGAAAGATTGTATCGTTTTCATATCAAATCTGTTGATAGAAAGATATGAAAAGTTATCGAAAATGGTCCTATGGAAATAACCATGACCAACAAAGATAACGTTACCATACCTAAACAGGAAGCACTCTGGGATGAAAATGATGAGAAAAATTATGCCTATGATTGGAAGGGTAAGAACATGCTTATAGCTACATTAGGTGTCGATGCATACTTTCGAGTATCTCATTGCACCACAGACAAAGCCATGTGGGATGCCCTAAAAATTTCCAATGAAGGCACAAATGATATGAAACTTGCTAGAATCAACACTTTGACTCAAGAGTTTGATCTCTTTCACATGAAGCATGGTGAAACCATTGTCGATATGAAAAAGATATTTTCTCACATTATTAACCGCTTACACACTCTTGGTCATGGTACTCCCAATGTAGTTGCTACGAACAAAGTCTTGAGATGTCTTAACAGGGAATGGCAACCGAAAGTCACTGCTATCAAAGAAGCAAATGACCTAGCCACTCTTGACATAATAACACTATTTGGCAAGCTCCAAGAACATGAACAAGAGCTCACAAATCTCAACAAGCACGAAAAGAAAGAAAGAAAGGAAAAGCAAAAAGATACGGAAAGGAAGTCTACCTCATTGAAGGCTTCAAACTCAAAGTCTTCCACCAGTAACTCATGTGTTAGTGAGTCTAGTGATGATGATGAGAGCTCGAGTGAAGACATGGGGCTGTTTGTGAGAAAATATCACAAATATCTTCGAAAGAACAAATTGCAACACTCAGACAAAAATCTCGTCAACTATAGGAAACAATCAAAGACATCTAAGCAAGATGATGACAAGAAATCAAAATCAGGAAGATCATGCTTCAATTGTGGGAAACCCGGACACTACAAGCCGGATTTTCCTCTTCTCAAAAGAGATAATGGAAAATACAAATTTCCAAAAATATCTAACAAAGCTAGAAAAGCTTACATTGCATGGGAAAGCGATAATGAAGAATCTAACAAGAGTGACTCTAGCAATGAAGAAGAAACGATCAACTTTTGTCTTATGGCCCATCAAGGAAAGAAGAAAAAGATAAAACATTCTAAATATGATCATAGTGAAAAATGTCTCATTAGAATTACAAAAAGAATTTGACACTCTACATCATGAGGCTATTGAGGCTTTCAAGAGACTAGCCTCAAATAAGAAAATATTTTCATACCTTAAGCATAAAGTTTCCAAATCCAAATAGGAACTTGAAGCTCTTAAGGAATCTATGATTGAGAAGGTCAAATGTGATAACAAAGATGACAGGATGTCTTGGCATGATTGGCTCGGATGTGAAATATGTCATATTTGGTAAAGAGAGGTTAAAACTCTTAAAGCCAAACTTGACAAGGCTTTACAACCCAAAATTACATATGCTATTGATAGATCGATTTTCTGAAGTTGTATGATCAATCCTTCTCAAAATACTCTTATGAAGTCAGAGATCAATCTAGCAAATGCAATTATTCCAACACATTAACTTGCCTATATTGTTGCAAAAAGAGACATACACTAAAAAATGTCTCTTTAGGATATTTCTAGTTCCTCAAGAAATTTTCCAATGGTTGCCTAAATGCAACTTATGTACAACTCACACACAAGGACCCAATAAAAATTGGGTACATACTTCCCTTGTTTAAATTCGCAGGTGGAATATCTTGAGACTACCGAGAGAAGATGGTTCCTCGATATTGGGTGCTCAAGACATATGACAGGTGACATATCTATATTCTTTAACTTTGTGGCTAAGAAGAAAGGATTTGTTACCTATGGTGACAACAACAAGGGAGAAATACTCGGTAAAGGTAGTGTAGGTAATCCCTCTTCTACTACTATCTCTGACGTCCTTTTAGTTGATGGTATTAAACACAATCTCATTAGCATTAGACAATTGTGCGACAAAGGATATAATATCTCTTTTTCTAAAGATTGTTGCACTATTGAACACAGTGTAAATAAAAAGGATGTGTTCAAAGGCTTGAGGGTTAATAATGTATACATTCTAGACTTGAATGAAGTTTCCGTAAAAGGTGTCAAATGCCTAATCTCCTTAAATGAAAATTATTGGCTTTGGTGTAGACGTCTAGCTCACTTAAACTTTGATTTGTTAAATAAAGTTGTTTCAAAAGATTTAGTAATCGGATTACCTATATCAAAATTTTCCAAAGATAGTTTATGTGATGCGTGCCAAATGGGAAAGAAAATAAGAATCTCGTTTAAATCTAAAAACATTGTGTCCACAACGAGACCTCTTGAACTTCTTCATATGGACCTCTTTGGACCTTCTAGACTTAAAAGCCTAGGCAGGAATTATTATGAATTTGTCATTGTTGACGACTATTCTAGATTTTGTTGGACACTTTTCTTAGCAAATAGGAGATACACCTTTCCGGCATTCGAAATTTTGCTAAGATCTTCCAAATCAAATTAAATGCAAACATTATTTCAATTCGTAGCGATCACGGAGGAGAATTTGAAAATGATTTGCTCAACAAGTTTTGTGCCAAGCACGGAATTGATCATAATTTTTCCGCACCACGCACTCCTCAACAAAATGGAGTTCTGGAGCGTAAAAATCGTGTTTTAGAATAACTAGGAAGAACTATGATCAATGAAAATCGTCTTCCTAAATATTTTTGGGCCGGTGCCATTAACAAGGCTTGTTATGTTTTGAGTAGGGTCCTAATACGTCCTATTCTGAACAAAACTCCCTATGAACTTTTGAAAGGAAGAAAACCAAATATTTTCCATCTTCGTGTGTTCGGATGTAAATGTTTTATAGTAAAAAATGGAAAGGAAAATCTAGGTAAATTTGACTCAAAAGCTGTTGAAGGTATCTTTCTTGGATACTCTCATTCTAGTAAAGCTTATAGAGTATACAATAAAAGGTTACATATTGTCGAAGAGTCTGTGCATGTTTCCTTTGATGAATCTTATCCGAAAGAAGTCGGAAAGGGTAGTTTGTTTGGTGGTGCATGTGTATCTTTGGAAAGCATACTAAAAGATCCCAAAAAGGACTCTGAATCGACTAATAAAAAGAAGGAGTTGGATCAAGTATCTGAGGAAAGAAGGGAGGATCATCCAAGTAATAAAGATGATCTTCCTTTGGAATGGAAAACCTCTAATGATCATCCCATCAACAACATCCTTGGAGACATATCAAAGGGAGTTACCACTGTCTCAAAGATAAGTAACTTTTGTTATCATTTTGCTTTCGTCTCACAAATTGAGCCTAAAAATTCTAAAGAGTCATTACTCGATGAATATTGGTTTTTAGCTATGCAAGAGGAACTTAATCAGTTTAAAAGAAATGAGATTTGGGACCTTGTCCCTCCTCCGCGAGATCATCGAGTCATTCCACTAAATGGGTCTTTAGGAACAAACTTGACGAAAACAGAATAATAACTCGCAACAAGGCCCGCATTGTTGCCCAAGGTTATAACCAAGAGGAAGACATCGATTATGAGGAAACTTATGCTCCAGTGGCCCGACTTGAGGCTATACGCCTTTTACTTGCATATGCATGCTCACAAAATTTTAAATTGTTCCGAATGGACGTAAAGAGTGCTTTCTTTAATGGATACATTAATGAGGAGGTCTATGTGTCTCAACCCCCCGATTTTGAGAATTTTGAGAATCCTAACTATGTTTATAAACTTAAGTGTGTGCTATACGGTCTTAAACAAGCTCCTAGAGCTTGGTACGAACGTCTTAGCAAATTCTTATTAGATCAAGGATTCTCAAGAGGTAAGGTTGACACCAACCTTTTATTAAACGTCAAGGAAAAAACTTAATTCTTGTCCAAGTCTATGTAGATGATATCATTTTTGGTTCCACTAATATATCTTTGGTCAAGGAGTTTTCTAAGCTTATGCAGGGAGAGTTTGAAATGAGCATGATGGGGGAGTTGAACTACTTCCCTGGACTTCAAATAAAGCAATTAACCGAAGGAACTTTTGTGAGCCAAACAAAATATTGAATTGTCTTTCTTAAACGCTTTGATATGGCTAACTCAAAGGCAATTGACACCCTTATGCCTATTGCGGTAAATTTAGACCGCAATGAAAATGGTATGTTCGTTGACACAAAGCAATATAGAGGTATGATCGGTTCCCTTCTTTATTTGACTACCTCTCGTCCGGATATCATGTTTAGTGTTTGCATGTGTGCCCGATATCAATCATATCTCAAGGAATCACATTTAAAAGTCGTTAAGCGAATACTTAGGTATCTTTGTGGTACACCTAAGTATGGTCTTTGGTTTTCCAAGGGTAGTGATTGTTCCTTGGTTGAATACTCCGACTCCGATTATACCGATTTCAAATCGGATAGGAAGAGCACAAGTGGTACTTGTCACTTCTTTTCTAACTCTTTGGTAAGTTGGCATAGAAAAAAGCAAGCTTTTGTTGCCTTGTCAACTTTCGAAGCGAAATATGTTGCGGCCGGTAATTGTTGTCCCCAAATTTTGTGGCTAAAGCAACAACTACTCGACTTTAATGTCCATATTGGTCGTATTCCCATTTTATGTGAAAATACTAGTGCTATCAATCTAACTACGAATCCGGTCTGACACTCTCACATAAAACATATCAAAATAAGACACCACTTCCTTAGAGATCATGTTGAAAATGGCGATGTAGTTTTTGAGCATGTTGATAGCAAAAATCAACTTGCAGATATTTTTACTAAGCCGCTTGCAACTGAGCCTTTCTTCAATATCCGAAGGGAACTCTGTGTTCTCGATATCTCAGATCGAATGCATCTCAATTGAGGTGCATGCTCTAATTATTATTAATTATTACCTTCTTTCACCATTCACTTTGTGCTAGTTTTAGTATAAGTCTCATGACAATTCCGCATGAAAGTAGTATCTCTCTAACTCTTAAATATTCTCTTGACCATATATATATATATATATATATATATATATATATATATATATATATATATATATATATATATATATATATATATATATATATATATATATATATATATATATATATATATATATATATATATATATATATTACTTGTTCTTCTACTTGACTTGCATATGATCTGTGCTTATGTGCATGCAATGCTTATGTATTGTTTATTCTTCATGACTACATGTCTTAATTTTTCATAAATTATTATTAGATGCTCCGACTCATCCATATAAGTTGCGTCGACGCACTTGCCTTTTTCAGTTCAGTAGTGATTTTTATAGCAGTTTTGTCGACGCATGGCCTCGGGGCGGTCGACGCATCTCTTAAAAATTTCGTTTTTATTTACACTTAGGATTAATTTGTTTCATAATCTTCATTTCATTCCAAAGAGATACACAAAAACCATAACCCCTCCAAGACCTCCAGACAACGTTTCCTCTATTCTTCATCAAAATCCTTCAAAGATTCATCATGGCATCTCAAAGAGTGGCTAAGAAAAGGGTTCTTCACGGTGGATCTTCTCAATCTCAGCAAGATTTACCGGTAAATTCTCTCCACTAATTTAACTAAGGTTTTTAAAAAATTCATAAATAGGAAGGTTGTTAAACAACACTATGTCACCATGAAAACCCTTGAGGTAGAATATTTGGATTTCATCAGTGACCTAATTGCCTTTCAAGGGCTTCAACCCTTCTTTGCTTGTAGTAATAAGTACAATGAAGATTGTGTTAGGTTATTTTATGCGGGAATAAAGGAAAAGTTCAAAGGTCCCGTATTTCGTTATCGTATTGACAAAAAATTCTTCATGGTATCATCTCATGTTTGGAAGGATCTTCTTAATCTTGATTCTGAAGATGCAAATGCTATTAAATTTTCTGACTCCACTGACCTTGTTGGATATGATTTTAAGACTAGTTTGAACTCTATGCTCAAGACAGCATATGTTGAACACATTGTCAATAATTCTCTCTTTTCGCCTAATGTCACCACAAGCTCTCTAGCATCATTTGACAGAATCCTATACTGGTTTGTTGGGCATATCATTCGGCCTTAAAAGGGTGGGTTGTCAAGGATCGACAAAGTTGATGTCAAAATCATGTTCTAATTGAAAAATAATATCAAGGTCAATTTACCTCATTACCTTGCCAGCAGAATGCTTGATCTTCGGGATTCTACTCGCAGAACCTCCTTATGTTATGGCTCTTTCATTCAAAGAATATTGAATCGTGAGCGAGTTAGAGTTGTTGGCATCCCTTATGTAACTTTTGACATGGATCAAGAATTCACTCACAAATCCCTTAAACTTATGGGATTCATATGGTTCCCCCAATGACGAGCTTTTCATCACATTACAAGATCTAATATTACTCAAATCGGAAATGCAAGTGATGATACCGGTGATGAGATTGAGGCAATGTTTGGTGAAGGGAATTCTGGAAACAATGCTGAAGATTTTGCAGAAAACAATGAACAAACGGAAGAAGATGTTGGGGAGGGTGCTGGTCAAAGTGACATGGCTCGGGTTCTTTCTCAGATGCAATGAATGGAGCTTCATATGCGTGAAGACCTAGCTGCTCAAAATGAAAGGTTCTCCACTTATGAAGAAACACAAACTGAGCGCTTCAACACTTTACATGGAATGATCGAATCTCAAGCTGAAAGCTTTGCGTCTTTAATCAATCAATCAATCAAAGAATCCAAATCTTGTCAAGTAATGCCTTCGAGGAAATAATATTTGACCTGAACATGCTAACCAAACTTCCATTGATAGACATCAAGAAAAATATACACATTTTAGAAACCTAAATCATAAACCAATTGATGATCTTGCTCAAGACTTTAATACAACTCAATAAGCACACGAGGATGCATCCAAGAATCACCAGGTAATTCACATCTCTGAATCTGTGCCTTTGCAAAGGAATCCAAGAAGTGATGTGGACAAGCATAGGAGGATGATGAACGCCTGAGCTTACAACCTTATCTCTCGACACGGAGAATGTCATAGTGATCAAGAATCCAAACCTTGAGTGAAATTTTAGAGCCATCAAAGCCATATAAATCCTAATTCTTGCTTGTGATGCTCTACGAGGAGAAAGTGAATTAAGAGATTATGAGGTACACAAATCGCGTCTTACGAAGTCCTCGGTTGAAGATGGTGACAAAATCAAACTCTACCTGATCAAAGATCATATTTAACAAGCTTCGTAGAAACAGACATCCTCAAGATGCTTGAACACCAAAACCCTACTTCCACACTTTAATACATGCAGTCTTCAACCTCCAGATAAACTAATGGACATATTGAGATGTCATTAAACCTTGAGAAGCCTTGATAACTTGAATGACAAAAATAGAGAGAATATGAGAAACCCTTGGACTGATTATCAATACAACCAAATTCCATATTTTGAAAAGCTTGACAACCCAAATACTTTGATTTAGTCACAATGTATGAAATGCAAATGATGAAACATGAGCCACATAAAGTTATCAAAATATCCGGAGGGTAAATTTTGGGGTGCGAAAGCTGGGTGTTAGAAGAAAAGCAAAGAAATCTGAAAAAGGACCCAATGCATCGACGCAAGTTCCTGTCCGGTCGACAAACGTTTAAGGGAAACACCCTGGATGTTACGTGCCGACCTTTGTGTCGACGCATATGTAAATGAAGTTTGGGAGCTAAAATCAAAATGACTGCGTCGACGCATCCCCCTGATGCCATCGATGCATCCAACATTGAAGCTCCAACACGTTGGCTCTGGAAGTTACGCGCCGACCCTCCCTCCTGGAGCGGTCAACACATCTGCCTTGTGCTGTAGCTTTTAATTAATTTTCCTTATTTTGCCTTATTTTTAATTAATTAATACTAACACATATAAATAGATCTTATTTGTCATTTGAGTTTTTGAAAAAGTATAGAGTGAAAGATACACAAAAAGATCACTTCATCTACAATATTCCTTCTTCAAATTCAACTTCTCCAATAATCAAAGTGGTTGATTTCAAGATCCAAGAATTGTTGATAACGTCCGAATCTAAGACTTACTTCAGATTTGGGTTGTGTTTTGTAGGCTCTATCTTAAATAAAACCGTTAGGGTTTTTTCCTCTTATATCCATATCGGTGCAGGGGTCTTTGGTACTAATCTTCGCTTTGCAAGATTCAGTTGAGTGAAGAAATCAAGGAGTTGTGGGTTCGCTTGATTTTATCACGGTAATTGGAGGATCTTGAAGGAAGAGTTAGGGTTCAATCTTGTTCGATTGATATCATTCTAGAGAAAGAAGTTCTACAACAAATTGGTAGAGATTTCAAGTATCGCTAGTCGGAGGTATAGTCGAAGACGTCGAAGCTTGGTTTGGCTCGAACCATGGATCGTGATGAAGATAGCTTCATCATCTATAATTGATTTGTGTAAAAAGGGAACTATTTATTCACCTTGTTACAATTTTCAAATTTTATAAAAAAACATCTCAACTCTATATTCTAGAGTTGGGGGGAGACGTACACCATGCGAGGACGAAAGGTGGAACTTCCTTGACAAATTCTCGTGTTCTTTTTCGCATTTTACTTTCATTATTTGATTGATCGATTTCGTAAGATTCAAACTATCAAACGGGCATAAACTAAATTTGTGTTGTTTCGAGGTTTAACAAACACTTCGTAATAATCTGATTGATTGTTACGTGATCACTTTCGATAACACAACTTAGTGAAAGCCACACCTGTTAAATTCGCATACAAGGTGTTTGATAATTTGCTTATCTACATATTTCTATTTGTGATTAAGTTTCTTTCTCCATTATTGCATGGGAAGTAAACATTGCTCAAAGTGAGTGATTAAGCAATTAATAAAGAGCATTTCAATTATTGATTAAAGAAATTTTTTCTCATTGATAATATGGTTTGTATATCCGATCTTCTCAATAGAGGATCGTTTAGACGATTGTAAATCCAGGAGACTTTTGTGAAAATATCTTAAACGCACAATTTTTTAAAAACCTGATCTATTCAACCCCCCTTCTAGATCGAGCATATTATCTAACATATTGTATGTAAGAGAGTCTCTGGCCTTTGAAGAAGTTCAATCAGCCTTAGATTCTAAGTATTTGAGCTAACGAAATGAGCATAAGCCATCTTCGATTGGTGAAGGTTTTTTCGTTAAGATAAAATTCATGAAAAAAGCATGGCATGTTTGACAAGCAGAAGGGTAAAAGTCAGCTGAAGTCTTGCAGTGGTGATGCATATGATATTTCATGTTGTCATTGTAAGAAGGAGGGTCATACAAGAAAAGTGTGCCCTGGACCCCTAAATTATCATGGAGGTAAGGATGGCGACACAACAAATGTTCAAGATGATTTCGAATCATTGGATGCTCTTGTGGTTTCAAGTAGCGACTTAAGTAAAAAATGGATTACAGATTCATGTTGCACTTGGCACATGACTCCCCAAACAAATACTTGTTCGAGGAACTTTATGATCCGGATGGTCGATCTGTACTGCTGGGAAACAACAATGCTTGCATGATTGCAGGTGTAGGATCTGTTAGATTCAAGCTCCATAATGGGTCAAAAAGGTTGTTGATTCATGTCATGTATGTACCTGATTTTAAGAAAAATATAATTTCTCTAGGTGAATTTAACATGATAATATATGTTTTTCAAGGAGAGAAAAGTATCCTAAGATTCTTGAAGTGAAAGGGGTATGGTCGTGATGGGGAAACAAAATCTTCTTGGTAAAGACAAAGTTAAAAATATGAAGTATTGTGAACCCTATGTACTTGGAAAATCTTGAAGAGTGAAGTTAAATAAAGGAAAACAAAGATCATTTGGATCTCTTGATTACATCCATGTTGATCTGTAGGACCTACATGGATGGAAGACTCAGGTCAAACATCAGACTAGCAGAAAGGTCAAGAGGTTAAGAACTGATAATGGCCTTGAATGTTGCAATGAGTCGTTTGAAATTTTTGTGTGCGTGCTCTCAATATGCAAGGAATAGAACTACTTCAGGTACTCCCGAACAAAATGGTTTGGCTAAAAGGTTAAATCGAATAATTTTGGAAAAAGTTAGATGCATGTGAGGCTAATGTTGGGTTAAAGAAGGTGTTTTGGAGAGAGGTTGCTTCAACAGTAACGTATTTGATAAACAAATATCCTTTCAATGTGTTAGATATGAAGACATGTGAATAATTTTGGGCTAGACATCCACTAGATCTCGATAAACTTAGATTATTTGGCCGCATAGTCTATGCTCACATTAGGCAAGACAAGGTCAAACCTAGAGCTTTAAGATGCATGTTCATGGGATACTCTAAAGAAGTCAAAACTTAGAGGCTATGGTTCCTAGAGCCAGGTCACCTAAGGTGTATGACTAGTCAAGATGTAGTTTTCAATTAAGCTGGGATATCTTTCAAAAAAACTGATGACGTTGGTCTAAGTGCAGATATATTTGAAGAAGATCTTGAACATGAAGAGATTCATGTTGAAGTGGGCCATATCGATGTTGAATTATGTATCCCATATCAAGTCTAAGATGAAGAACAAGATGCTAAAGACACTAAGAAAGTTAAGGAAATTTTCTATGAGTACCTGTTAGCTACAAATAGACTGAGAAGAGTCATCAAACCACCTCAAAGACTTGAGTGTGCAGATTTTATAGCTTATGCCTTAATCTTTGCAAGTGAGGTTCTAGATGAAGAACCTAGAGATTATAAGTAATGTACATGGAGTAAAAAAAGACTAAATGGTTGAAGGCCATAGATGATGAGATGAAATATCTTCATAATAACTAACTTTGAGAACTGATAAGGAATTCTTTTGGATCTATGCTAGATAGTTGAAAGTGGATTTTCAAAATTAAGGAATGAATCAAATGAGTGACACTGAAGAGATACAATGCAATGTTGGTCGCAAAGGTTTCTATCAGAAAGAAGGTGTCCACTTTAATGATGTGTTCTCTACGGTTGTGAAGAACATGTCCATTTGAATGTTACTTGTCACAGTGACACAATTTGACCTAGAACTGGAACAGATGGATGTGAAGATTGTTGTATTGTATGGATATTCAGATGAAACAATCTTGATGAGGTAACCCGAAGGGTATGCAGAAAAGAGAAACAAATATTTTATGTGCAAACTGAATAGATCTTTATATGGACTTAAACAAATTCCTCGACAGAGGAATAGGAAATTCGACAACTTCTTGGGACACATAAGTTTCGTTAAAATTTAGTTTTACCATTGTGGCTACTTCAGATTTCGATCTCGAAATTCATAATTGAGTATGTCGAATTTAAAACCTGGCGTGACTCCGAAAAGCTCTCAATTTAGGCTGAGTTAAGATTAGTGTCACAATATTGAGGTCGAAAGAGCTTATATAAATATCATCTTGTATGTTAACATAGTGGGTTCTTTGATGTATGCTATAGTTTGTACTAGAACCGACATAGCATATGGAGTAAGTCTTATAAGTAAGAACATGGAGAATCCTGGAAAGGCTCAATGGTAAGTATTGAAATGGATTCTAAGGTACAAAAAAAGTCTCTGAACAAAGTTTTAATTTATGGTGGAGCCTGTGGTGAAGATAGTAAAGCAGTAATTGAAGGGTATGTCAACTCTGATTATGCAGGTTGTATAGATTCCGGAAAATATATTTATGGATATCTGCTCACTATGTTTGGCAAAAAAATTAGTTGGAAAATGACACTTTAGAAGGTTGTTTCCTTAGGAACCGCTGAAGCGAAATATATTTCCATCGCTAAAGTTGTGAAATAAGCATTGTGGCTTGAAAGTTTTGTTAAGGAGTTGCATTTTGTTAGTGGGGTAATCGAGCTTGGAGAAGTCCAAGTGGGGGAAGTTTCGATTGATCACAATGCTGTTGATATGATCACCAAGACAATGCTTAGTTTTACAGGCAGTTGATAAAGTTGCATGAAGAAAGCTAGTATCTCCCCTTGATGTTATAGAGTTTGCTCCAAGGTGGAGATTTGTGAGATATCTGGTCTAGCTCTAGTATGGTCGAAGGGTAGCTTCTTGGTTCGACAATTCAACATGATATTAGCAAGACATGGAAGTCAGTTCACATGTTGTAGTATAGCCCTGCAATGTTGTAGTCGAATTATTCTAGGATTGTTGCATGTCGAATTTGGGCCTTGTAAAACTCAATTGTTTGAGTTAGTTTGTTCCCAAGAAAAGTTTACTTCTTGCCCCTACAATTAGACTTGTACCCCTATAATTTTTTTGAAATGTCAATTTTATGCTTAAACTTTTTAACCAATTTATTCTTTCACTTTTTCTTATTCACTAAAAATTTAAAATTTTCACCCTTACACATGCATTTCGGAACACTTAAAGAAATTGTTCTGGTATGTATTGTAATAAATCGAAAATGTTTTGAAAGATTTATGGGTAAAATATTCCTAAAAGGGTTTTAGCATCACTTCAAAACCGTAGCTAATACTGTTTTTGAAAAAACATTATCATACAGAAACACTTTTTTAAAAGTGTTCCGGTTTTAAAAATTTTTAAAGGAGTTTTAGCAACGGTTCAAAAGCGTAGCCAAAACTGTTTTATAGAAAAAATTACCAATCGGAACACTTTTTGAAAGTGTTCCGATTAAGTGTATTATTAGGTAGGATACCGGAACACTTTTTGAAAGTGTTCCGGTTAAGTGTATTATTAGATAGGATACGGAACACTTTTTGAAAGTGTTCCGGTTGAGTGTATTATTAGACAGGATACTAGAATACTTTTTAAAAGTGTTCTTGTTTAAAAAATTATTTAAAGAGTTTTAGCAACGGTTCAAAACCGTAGCCAAAACTTATTTTTTAAAACCAAATACCATACCAGAATAGTTTTTGAAAGTGTTCCGGTTTTAAAAGTGTTAAAGGAGTTTTAGCAACGATTTTAAACTGTGGCTAAAAATAGCGAAATATTTTCTTTTTAAAAAATTATCATACCGGAACACTTCCTTTAAGTGTTCCGGAAAGCATGAGTAAGGGTGTAAAACTTTTAATTTTTTAATTACTAATAAAAATAAAATAGTTATAATTAAAGGGTAAAATTGACATTTTTTAAAAATCGTAGGGGTACAAAATAATTTTTTCTGTTCCCAAATTTACTTTGTGTAATGACCATGTGTGTGAAAGTCCATTAGTTTTTTTATAAATAACATATTACTTTCTCATCATTTCTAGATGCAAATCATAATTAGAGATAATTAGGTTACTCATTATTTGTTAACACTTGTAATCATGTTTCAAAGAGAAAATAATGAAAAACAGTCTATAATCAATTTCATTGGGTTCTTCTTGCTTCCCTCTTTTCAATTCTTGTGAATTTTTGCCGATTCAAAAATTGGATTATACTTTATTATTTTGACATTGTTTTTAACAACATATCATAATATTATATCTCTCAGTTAAGTTTGAACTACCTTATTAATTTGTTAATCGTTATTCTATTCGTTCTTATTGTGTTTGAAATTTCAAAATTATTATCCAATAGGCTAGATATCCAACAAGCGGTATCTATTTAGTGCCAACATAACTTTTTAAATATCTTTACATCATTTATTAAAATTGATACTATGAAATCTTAAAATTTTATAAAAAATATGATTATTAAAGTGGGTAATATAACTCTTTTAATCGGGTCGAGCGTGAGGTGTACAACAAATAAATTAGTTTTTGAAATAACATAGACAACTGCGTCTAAAATTGATTTTTTTCTAATAGTTTATTTATATTAATATAATAATTAAAATTATACATAAATAGTGTTCTTTTTTTTTTCTCATAACTAAATAAATGAATAGTATCAAATTCAATCCCATACATAATCATCTCATAACAAAATTATAGTAATGGTGTTGGTTAATTATCCTTACCAAATATATTTCTTTTATTATATGAAATTTCAAGAAATAACTTTTCTTTACAACAATAGTGTTGGTTAATTATCCTAAACAATTATACATAATTTGTTGATACACCTATAAGAGTTAGTAAAAATTAATTTCGTTTCTGGACAATCCTCATCAATTTCACATGAAATAATTGCAGTTGTAAAATTTAAAATAAAAAATGTTAGTAAATGTCTCTTCAAACTATTTTGTAATTAGGATACCATAAGAGTATAGTAATTTGATTCATTATTTTTTAAATTAGTTTCTATCCTTTGGTGAAGGCCATAGATGATGAGATGATATATCTTCATAATAACCATCTTTGGGAAATGATAAGGAAACCTTCTAGATCTATGCTAGTTAGTTGTAAGTGGATTTTCAAAATTAAGGAAGGAATCAAATGAGTCACATTGAAGAGATACAGTGCAATATTGGTCGCAAAGGTTTCTATCAGAAAGAAGGTGTCAACATTAATGATGTGTTCTCTACGGTTGTTAAGAATATGTCCATTTGAATGTTACTTGTCACGGTGATATAATTTGACCTAGAACTAGAACAGATGGATGTGAAGATTGTTGTCTTGTATGGAGATTCGGATGGAACAATCCTGATGAGGTAACCTGAAGGGTATGCAGAAAAGAGAAACGAATATTGTATGTGCAAGCTGAATAGATCTTTATATGGACTTAAACAAATTCCTCGACAGAGGATTAGGAAATTCGACAAGTTCACGGGACACATAAGTTTCATTAAAAGTCAATTTTACCATTGTGACTACTTCAGATTTCGATCTCGAAATTCATAAGTTATTTTTTTGCTTTATGTGGATGATATTCTCATAGCAAAGAACAACGTCGAAGATGTAATGAAGGTGAAGGTTGACCTCAATAAGGAGTACGACATAAAGGATATGGGAGCTGCATCCAGGATTCTTGGGATTGACATTTGAAGAGATAGAAAGTAGTTGAAATTATACATATCCCAAGAGACATATTGGGTTCAAAGTAGTTGAAATTAGTATGTCGAATTCAAAGTCTGGTGTGACTCTGAGAAACTCTCAATTCAAGTTGATTTAAGATTAGTGTCACAGTATTGAGGTCGAAAAAGCTTATATGAATTACATCTTATATGTTAACATAGTGGGTTCTTTGATATATGATATAGTTTGTACTAGAACCGATGTAGTATATGGAGTAAGTCTTGTAAGTAGGCACATAGGGAATCGTGGAAAGGCTCAATGGCAAGTATTGAAATGGATTCTAAGGTACATAAAAGAGTCTCTGAACAGAGTCTTAATTTATAGTGGAGCCTGTGGTGAAGATAGTAAAGAAGTAGTTAAAGGGTATGTCGACTCTGATTATGCAGATTGTATAGATTCCAACAAATATATTTATGGATATGTGTTCACTATGTTTGGCACAACAATTATTTGGAAAACGACACTTTAGAAGGTTGTTGCCTTAGGAGCCATTGAAGGGAAATATATTTCCCTCGTTGAAGTTGTTGAATAAACATTGTGGCTTGAAATTTATGTTAAGGAGTTGTAATTTGTTAGAGGGGTAATCGAGCATGGAGATCTCCAAGTGGTGAAAGTTTCGACTGATCATAATGTTGTTGATATGATCACCAAGAAAATGCTTAAATTCAAATTTTCCACTACATGCAGTTGAAAAAGTTGCATTAAGAAGGCTAGTTTCTCCCCTTGATCCTATAGAGTTTGCTCCAAGGTGGAGATTTGTGAGATATCTGATCTAGCTCTAGTATGGGCAAAGAGTAGCTGCTTGGTTCGATAATTCAACATGTAGTAGCAAGACATGGAAGTCAGATCACATGTTGTAGTCGAAGCCTTGCAATGGTATAGTCGAATAATTCTAGGATTGTCAGCATGTCGAATTTGGCCCTTGTAAAACCCAATTGTTTGAGTTAGCTTGTTCCTTAAATTAGTTTGTGTAATGACCATGTGTGTGAAAGTCCATTAGTTTTTTTAAAAATAACATATTTGTTTCTCATCATTTCTCAATGCCAATCATAATTAGCGATAATTAGGTTATTTATTATTTGTTAACACTTGTAATCATGTTTCAAAGAGAAAATAGAGAAAAACAGTCTATAATCAATTTTATCAGGTTCTTCTTGCTTCCCTCTTTTCAATTCTTGTGGATTTTTGCCGATTCAAAACTTGGATTATACTTTATTATTTTGACATCGTTTTTAACAACATATCTTAATATTATATCTCTCAGTTAATTTTGACCTACCTTAGTAATTTGTTAATCGTTATTCTATCTATTCTTATCGTTTTTGAAATTTTAAAACTATTATCCAATAGTCTACATATCCAATGAGCAATATCTATTTAGTGTGAACATAACTTTTTAAATATCTTTACATCATTTATTAAAATTGATACTATGAAAATTTAAAATTTTATAAAAAACTTATGATTATTAAAGTGGGTAACATAGCTCTTTTAATCGGGTCGAGCGTGAGGTGTAAATCAAATAAATTTGTTTTCGAAATAACATAGGCAGCTACGTGTAAAATTAATTTTTTTTCTAATATTTTTTTTATATTAATATAATAATTAAAATTATACATAAATTGCGGACAAACGAACAACAAATTTTTCTGTCACAAAGAACATTCGATAACTTAAATTTCTTTCCTTTTCTACGGTTTTCATAAAAGTGTGTTCTCTGAGGCATTATTACAGGATGGTGTTCAAGTTTTCTTTATTTTTTTTCTCATAACTAAATAAATGAATAATAGAAAATATATAATACTATTCAACTCCATACATAATCATCTCATAACAAAATTATAGTAATGGCGTTGGTTAATTATCCTTACCAAAATATATTTCTCTTATTTTATAAAATTTCAAGAAATAACTTTTCCTTACAATAAAGTTCTAGGTTAATCAGCGAAAATCATTGTACATATTTTGTTGATACACCTATAATAGTCAAGAAAAAATAATGTCTCTTTTGGACAATCCTCATCAGTTTCACATGGAGGAGTAATGGAAGCTGTAAAAAAAATAAAAAATGTTAGTAAAATAAGTTAAAAATTTGTGTAAGAACTGCAAATAAATAAAATTAAATATTTAAAGCGGGAATGTATTTACCACCAGCCTTATTTGAAAGAAGGAATAGGGAAAGAGCTAAAATCATAACACAAACGAACATAATACTTTCAGCCATATGTTTTTCTCTTTTTAGTTTACAAAATAGAGTATGATTTGATCAATTTATAATGTGTAAATTTAATGCAATTCTAAAAACAATTAAATATTTGTAGTCTTAAAATACATAGTATATTTTGTTTGTCCCTGCTTGAACATTTAATAAATGTCTCTTCAAACTATCTTGTAATTAGGATACTATAAAAACTATAACAATTTGATTCGTTATCTTTTTAAAATAAGTTTCCATTCTTTGGTTATTGTAAAAATAACATGTTTATTTTTAGAAAATTCTTCAATCAAATTATCTATATAAATATTGTGGTATAATATTAACTAAGCACACCAAATCAATATGCAATGGAATAAAATTTCTCAAATGTGTAAGAATCTATCAGTATTTACAATAAACATATGACAACAAATAAAGTAAATAAAACTACAAAAGAACACCCATAATTTAATAATAAAAATCGTATATGTGTGAGAAAAAATCATTGGTCATCTTGACTAAAGAAATATTAATGTTATATCCAGATAAAGATACAAGGGAGTCTTAATGTGATACAAAAAATAGTGATAACAACAACGTAACTATAAATCAAACTAGCTTAGAAATCCGTAACAAAATGCTGAAAAATACCTAAAAATGCTTTCATGTTTTTAAAATTGTCTTTTTGGAGATAGGCCTATTCAACTCCCCTGTTAGACCTCTTTATGTCCATATTATAACCCAACATCATGTGCCATACTATTAATGAAACACCCTAATAAAAACACATTCATCACTTTTGGGAACAAGTTTTCGTATTTGTTCTATGTCGGCAAGAATATAGCAAAAAATATCAAACACGTGAAAATATTTGACATTTTTCTTTCTTCCCCTCCATAGCTCAAAATATGTGGCATTGGTACCAAAGAAATTGTTTATTGGACTGTAAAAATGACAAATTGTATTCATTGCTTCAGCCTACAAAATACTACAAAACATTTTTGGCAATAATCATTACTTTAGAGATTTCTTGCAAAGTATGGTTATTCCTCTAAAAAAACCATTTCGTTGATGTGTGATGGGATCCGAATTCTCGTGAGATATTCCTTCAATGGTACAGAAAGTAAAGAAGTTTGAGTTCTAAAATTCTCTTCCATGATCATTACGAATATGAACGGTCTTGCCAATTTATTCTCCCGTTATAGAATGTAAATGTTGGTACACACCTTCAAAGACAATGAAGGTATCATATTTTTCATGAATGAATTCATCGCATGTGTATCTTTAATAGTCATCAAGACATACAAATACATAATTATTTACTGCAAGGCTCGCAACTTAAAATGGGAAACGAATATTGTATGTGCAAGATGAATAGCTCTTTATATGGACTTAAACAAATTCCATAACAGAGAAATAGGAATTTCGACAAGTTCACATACACATAAGTTTCGTTAAAAGTCAGTTTTACCATTGTGGCTACTTCAGATTTCAATCTCGAAATTCATAAGTTATTTTTTTCTTTATGTGGATGATATTTGTAACGCCTTGTTTTAATTAATAATATATTATATTAATATTTTCGAATTACCGATCGATATTTATTTTGCGACGAGAATATTCATGTTAATTAATATATCTATTAATTTATCTAGCGACGTTCCGTTCGGTCTGGTAAAAAAATATTATTCGGAACCAGTATTTTAATTCCCCGGAATTATTTTAATTGATCGAATTAATTATATTAATGATATAATTGGTTAGGAGTGTGAGAATTAATTGTTAGAATTGGGTTTTACACCCTTGGTTGCTAGTAAGGAAAACAACCTATGAAACACTTTCCTTGTTTTTCTTTCCAACCTAGCACACCTTAGCCAAACAAGAGCAAGAAGGGAAGTTAGTGGAAATAACCTTATATAAGCCATTTTTCCTCATTTCTTCCCATTTAAAAAAAAAACAAAATCCAAGAATAGAAACTTGGGAGAGAAAAGAGAGGGGGTTTTGAAAAGAAGAAGAAGAGGAGGAAGTAGAAGAAGAGGAGCAAGAGAGGAGCTTGAGATTGGGCTTTGTAGCATCACCATGGATCATCCAAGCTAGAGGTAAGGGGTTTGATTTCTTCAATTCATTATAGTTAGGGTTTGATGATATATGTTAGATTTGAGAGAAAAATTGATAGTTGGTTTTAGGGTTTGGTGGGTTGAATTGTTGAAAATGTTTAAGGAAGTTGAATTCGGTGTAGAGATTTTGGATGTGTTGTTATCAATATTGTAGTACTTGAATTATAGAAGTGGAAATAGAAATGAAGTTAGGAATGAAAATGAGAATGAAGAACTAACAGTAAATTAAGAAAAACGGAAAAAAATTAAGAACTGTAAACACTCAAAACGCAGGGCAATGAAACGAAAATGGATGGAAGCATAAGGGGGGGGGGGTGAGGCGCCCGCAACCCTTGCCCTTTGATAAGTGGGACGTCCGTCCCCATGTGGTGAAGAGAAAACGGCAATGTGAAGATTGTGCATTTTACGTAAACTTGTTTTCTTTGTTTACATCAATGAAATTCCTGCATAATTTCCCTGCAATGGCTGTTGTTCTTTTTAAACATGCAAATTCCACCTAGTAATATTTGGTAACCATAAAATATAATTAGGGGATAAGATAGCCGATTAAATTTAGAACCCGATTATGTTCCGATTTTCCGATTTGTAAATTGACGACGACAAGTTGCTCAATTCAACGAAATTGACGTCTAGCTAAGTTTGACGTAGAACGTAGTGGTGAAGTTAGTTTTGGAAATTATGAGTTTTTATGAGACGACCCGAAATAGGCCAATTTACGGTAAAATTGAATCGGACGGTGTTTTATTAGATTTAAGGTACGTATGGACAATCCGATTTCGACGTCGACGATTATGATTAATACCGGTTATTAGGAATGGATTTCGCGACGATTTTAGGTGTTTGACTATTTTCCCGTTTTCAGTATTTAGTGAATTAATTGATAATGATGCGATGTGAATAAACGTAAGTTTTGCGACGGTGTATTGATTAATGAATACTTGTTGATATGCAAAGCGATGATATATGTTTTTGTACGTGATGATGTGATGATTAAATTGATGTTGTTAATAATGCTTCCGATTTGTGAATGCATGACTTTTGATGAATTTATAAGCGATGTTTGCATAATGCAATTATGATGCGATGATATATTTATCTTGTTTTGGATAAATTATGGCGATGTGGGCTTTATGCCAATTTGGATGAGCGATGATGTTGTTTTTGTGTTGTGTTGTTTTATTGTCGAGTCACATACATTTCATAAGCGAAGAGGGCTTTTATGCCAAGCGATGATGGCTTTTATGCCAAGCGATGATGACTTTTATGCCGAGCGAAGATCGGCTTTATGCCAAGTGTCCCTAATTACGGACAGAGCGATGGGTACCACATGCATCACATAGTCGTGTCTCATGGAGTCGGTTATGTTTATGTTTGAGTTGTTGGCGTTGGGTTTTTGTTGATTGATGGATGATATTGAATTGCGATGATATATGATGTGATGATGTTTGTGATGATGTTGTGATGATGGGCTTTATGCCAAAAGCGAAGATGGGCTTTAGCCAATTTGTGATGATTTGTTTATGTTGCTTATATTACTAGCATTATTTAATGTTGTTGGTTGATGTTGTTGTTTAAGACTACCGTGTTAATTAGTGATGTATTAGCTCGTGACGATTTCGTGGTGACTGAGGGTTATGTGTTGTTGCGACGTTTTATGCCGATGAGGTTATGGTGATATAGTGTAGAATATACACATTAGGATGACGAGTAAAGTAAGTGATTTTTGATTATGTGTTGGAATTACACTTATTAATCTATACCCTTTATAATTCCGAAACTATATATATATATATATATATTTTATCATGTCTTTAACTATATGTTTTGGAGTATCTCACCCTTTACTTGTTTCGCCGTTACCTATATATTGGTAACGTGCAGGTTATGAAGGCGTCTATAGCTTTAGTCGGTCGGTGTCGCTCGATCGTAGCACTCGGGGAGAAATATTTATGTCGTCTTGTTGTTGTTGTTTTATTATTATTCCTTTTGTGAATAAGAACCATAATTCATAAAAACATGATTTTGATGAGGAAGTTTAATAAAGGAGATGTTTTGATTTCTATGAATCAATTTATGTTTTCCTGTGATGCTATGTATCCGAAATTTATACTTTAAAGTAAATTGTTTTAAAGTGATTTGTTTTTGATGGTGTAACGCCTCAGTATTTAATTTATGAAATTTAAAATTACTCTGATTTTTGCATATTAACCTTTGGGTATAAAAGGTGTGTTACATTAGTGGTATCAGAGCGGGTCGGTCTGTCGACCAAGTTATTAGTGTGTTTAATCCTATTGTATGCGACATGTGTGTGAAACACTGTCGGTACTTGTTTGTTTCAAATTGTTTGTCTGCAGAGATGAGTTTGAAACAAGTGGGGGAGAAGTTTACTTCTTGGTGGCGCTTGTGGCTTAGGATGGGCCTCAAGCAGTGTTACGCTTTGATAACTTGAAGTGTAAGTTTGAAGATGTTGTTGTAGTTGGTAGAGATGGTTTATGTCACCATCACGATTGTTGACTGTCTATTGACAAATCGAGGGACTGATCATCCTTAATCTCTTGTTGATGGTAGCCGGGAATTGTGTTGGTTGGGATAGACTTGTCTTGCCAACTTAATAGTGTATGAAGTAGATGTGTTTGCACAAGGTAGTGCAAGGTTACTTGAGTTGTGAGCGAATTTGTATTTTGGGGAGAAGCAAGATTTTGGCAAGTGAGCTCCTTGTAGTGATTCTTCTAAGGTGTATTGTGAAGATGTGAGGGAATTGCCGCAGTAGTGCGAAGTGAAGTTTTGGTGGATTTAGCTTCCGGAACTAGTTGTGATTCGAAGTGTTCTTAAGGGATGCTTGCTTCTGAATTAGAGTTGAAAAGTCAACTTGAGGATTGGTTTGAGCAGAGTTGTTTATTCGAGCGGGTCACCGTGGAGTGCTACCGTTGTGTTGTTCGAGAAGAGCAAAGGTTGCCCGAGTTAGTGTGTTGTTTACAATCAAGGAGCGAAGTGGATACTGAGGGCGAGTGTCTGCTTCCGAGGATTGATATTTGGATGAATCAGTCAATTGGAGTTTTTGTGTTTAGTAAGATCGATGTGGTCCGGTCTGGGTTAGTGAGAGTCAAGATGTTTAGACAATGCTTTTCAAGATAGTGAATGGTCCTGGAGAGTGTTTGTTGATGTCATTGGTGTGACTAATGCGTCAGGTATGATTTTGGAATGTTCAGACAGTACTCTCATGAGTAGCTGTAAACGTTATTTCGTGTTTATGGATGTTATTTGGTTCACATCAAGTTAAGGAATTATGGAAAGCATCCGAGCTTTGTGTTATCAGTAGTGAAGTTAGATCAGTGCGTGGCGATTATTCTAAAGAGAGAATTTTGAACTGTTGGACGTGAGTGCTTTAAGTAAGTGACCTAGACGGTGATATTTTGGACGGTTCCACGATAATTTATTTTGTATCTGGTAGAAGACTTCAAGGAGTTATTTCAGAGCTTAGAAGTTCCTTTGTTTTGGATGGTTAACTTTGTGAGTTTGACGGGAGATCTTTTTATAAGTTGGTTTTGATCGTGAGTACTTTGACTTGAGATGGTTGAGTCGCTATTTAGACTTCGCAGTGGGAAGCGAATTTGTTTAAGCAAGTGGAAAGTTTAGCGAATGCTTTAATTTTGGTTTTGTTTTGTACTGAAGAACCTGGTGCGGCGTATTGTGATATTTCATTTTGGACTTAAGATGTATTTCGACGTAGAGTGGAGAAAGTGTATTACTACCTTGGAACGATATGAATTTCATAAGGAAAAATTGTCAGACTTGTGAGTTAGAGGTTGATGCTGTTGTGATCATTTGGAGTTTTAGAGGTGCAGATGTTAAACAACGAGGAGATTGGAATTGTTGAAGACAATTCAAGTTTGAGTGCAATCTATAAAGAGACTTCGTCTGTTGTTGAGCTTAGTATGTTGATGTCGCGGATAACCCAAGTATATCTGATTTGGGATTTTACTACTGTGAAGAATGTTGCATGTTTGTTTTGGAACAATTGTTGAGATTAAGTCCAAAAGATTATTAGAGATTTGTTCACTACTAACTTATGGATTTCATCAGATACTAATGGTCGCGGTGGATTATTAGATTACGACTAAGATAAGTCTTGACGGTAAAGAATTTTGTGACGGTTTGGTAGCCACAGGTACCTTAAGATGATTGATGTTTTATAAAGGAGAAGGTTCTATCTGTGATTGAAGTTGGTCGCGACGGTGTTCGTGCTGGATTCCAGAAATTTACGTCAGGGTTTTAAGTCCAACCTGTGTTGTAATTACAGGGGTAAGAGATGACGTTGATGAGTAGAGTTCTCGAGAGAATGTTGTGATTGAGTTACCACTTGGGACGATGGAAAGTTATGAAAGGTGTTTCGAATGAGAAGCCTGTGTATTGATTGTTGCGACGGTGCGGGAATGGCAATTACTTAATGCAATTGAATAGTTATAAGGGGAGACTTCGTTGAAGCCTAGTGTATACGTCGAAGTTTCACAAGTGGAATATTTGGACAGTATTGGAAGAGGTCAACTATGTCGTGTATTTAGAGGACTAATGGACGTTGATCAATCGAGAATCAAAGAGTGATTCTTCGAGTTGATGAAGTTGATGTTGTGAGGTGTCTTGGTGGGTGTACGCTTTGAACTTATTCATTTTGGGTGATTGTAAAGTTGAGGTTTAACCAAGTTGTTTTACAATTGGCATCTTATGCATAGAAGTGAAGCAGCATGGTTTAGATATCGAGCATTGAATTGTTAGCGAGATTGTTGGATTTGGACTAGTGAGTTATAGTCGCAAGTCGTCCGTATAAGCCCTAGAATGAGTGGTGTATCGCAGTTCTGTTACGTTTGTGTAACTTGTTATTGATCAAGGGTTGTGTGTTGGTAATCTACAAGGATGATGTGACCTTGTGATTTTCTGGAATGAAAGCGATAACTGCAAGTGTAATTCTTGAGTTCATGTTTATGCATGAGTGAAGGCATCTTTTTCATGTATGTGTAGCATGCGTGATTCTATCCTTTTCTGATTGTTTCAGTTTTGGTTTGTATAACCATTTTGTTGTTTTCGTTTTAGCGATGGTGTTGGTGTTGTGTCGTAGGACTTTATGTTCCTATCTTTGGTGACTCATTTCCGAGGTGTCGGTTCGAGTGTGTGGCTAATTCTATGGTTGAGACGTTAGGATAGTAGCGATCTTGTTTGTTTGGTTCTTGAGTGAACCGGTGTGTCTGCGATTCGTTTAGTTGTTGGGTGTTAGTTGGTTGTCGAGTGCATTGTATGGGATTTGCATCTCGGAATGGTTGTTCTTGTCTAGACGTTGTGGTCGGGGAGATGCCCTTGTGTTTTGTGTATTTAGTATGTTGTTTAATTGACGCGAGGTTTTAGCGGGCGGATGCGTAGGCATGTCCCGTATTGTTCGTTTTGATCGAAATTTCGAGGACGAAAAGTTTATAAGTGGGGGAGAGTTGTAACGCCCTGTTTTAATTAATAATATATTATATTAATATTTTCGAATTACCGATCGATATTTATTTTGCGACGAGAATATTCATGTTAATTAATATATCTATTAATTTATCTAGCGACGTTCCGTTCGGTCCGGTAAAAAAATATTATTCGGATCCGGTATTTTAATTCCCCAGAATTATTTTAATTGATCGAATTAATTATATTATTGATATAATTGGTTAGGAGTGTGAGGATTAATTGTTAGAATTGGGTTTTACACCCTTGGTTGCTAGTAAGGAAAACAACCTATGAAACACTTTCCTTGTTTTTCTTTCCAACCTAGCACACCTTAGCCAAACAAGAGCAAGAAGGGAAGTTAGTGGAAATAACCTTATATAAGCCATTTTTCCTCATTTCTTCCCATTTAAAAAAAAAAACAAAAGCCAAGAATAGAAACTTGGGAGATAAAAGAGAGGGTTTTGGAAAGAAGAAGAAGAGGAGGAAGTAGAAGAAGAGGAGCAAGAGAGGAGCTTGAGATTGGGCTTTGTAGAATCACCATGGATCATCCAAGCTAGAGGTAAGGGGTTTGATTTCTTCCATTCATTATAGTTAGGGTTTGATGATATATGTTAGATTTGAGAGAAAAATTGATAGTTGGTTTTAGGGTTTGGTGGGTTGGATTGTTGAAAATGTTTAAGGAAGTTGAATTAGGTGTAGAGATTTTGGATGTGTTGTTATCAATATTGTAGTACTTGAATTATAGAAGTGGAAATAGAAATGAAGTTAGGAATGAAAATGGGAATGAAGAACTAACAGTAAATTAAGAAAAACAGAAAAAAATTAAGAACTGTAAACACTCAAAACGCAGGGCAATGAAACGAAAATGGATGGAAGCATAATGGGGGGTGAGGCGCCCCCCTCCAATGTGGGACGACCACCCCCAAGGTTGAGGCAGCCGCCTCCCTTGCCCTTTGATAAGTGGGACGTCCGTCCCCATGTGGTGAAGAGAAAACGACAATGTGAAGATTGTCTGTTTTTCTGTAAACTTGTTTTTGCTGTTTTCTGTCAATGAAATTCCTGCATAATTTCCCTGCAATGGCTTCTGTTCTTTTTAAACATGCAAATTCCACCGATTAATATTTGGTAACCATATAATTAGGGGTTAAGATATCCGATTAAATTTAGAACCCGATTATGTTCCGATTTTCCGATTTCGGTAAATTCGACGACGGAGCAAGTTGCTCCGAATTCAACGAAAATTGACGTGCTAGCTATGTTTGACGTGTAGAACGTAGTGGTGAAGTTAGTTTTTGGAAATTATGAGTTTTTACGAGACGACCCGAAATAGGCCAATTACGGTAAAATTGAATCGGACGGTGTTTTATTAGATTTAAGGTACGTATGGACAATCCGATTTCGACGTCGACGATTATGATTAATACCGGTTATTAGGAATGAAGGTGAAGGTTGACCTCAATAAGGAGTACGACATAAAGGATATGGGAGCTGCATCCAGGATTCTTGGGATTGACATTTGAAGAGATAGAAAGTAGTTGAAATTATACATATCCCAAGAGACATATTGGGTTCAAAGTAGTTGAAATTAGTATGTCGAATTCAAAGTCTGGTGTGACTCTGAGAAACTCTCAATTCAAGTTGATTTAAGATTAGTGTCACAGTATTGAGGTCGAAAGAGCTTATATGAATAACATCTTATATTTTAACATAGTGGGTTCTTTGATATATGATATAGTTTGTACTAGAACCGATGTAGTATATGGAGTAAGTCTTGTAAGTAGGCACATAGGGAATCGTGGAAAGGCTCAATGGCAAGTATTGAAATGGATTCATAGGTACATAAAAGAGTCTCTGAACAGAGTCTTAATTTATAGTGGAGCCTGTGGTGAAGATAGTAAAGAAGTAGTTAAAGGGTATGTCGACTCTGATTATGCAGATTGTATAGATTCCAACAAATATATTTATGGATATGTGTTCACTATGTTTGGCACAACAATTATTTGGAAAACGACACTTTAGAAGGTTGTTGCCTTAGGAGCCATTGAAGCGAAATATATTTTCCTCGTTGAAGTTGTTGAATAAACATTGTGGCTTGAAAGTTTTGTTAAGGAGTTGTAATTTGTCAGAGGGGTAATCGAGCGTGGAGATGTCCAAGTGGTGAAAGTTTCGACTGATCATAATGTTGTTGATATGATCACCAAGAAAATGCTTAAATTCAAATTTTCCACTACATGCAGTTGATAAAGTTGCATTAAGAAAACTAGTTTCTCCCCTTGATCCTATAGAGTTTGCTCCAAGGTGGAGATTTGTGAGATATCTGATCTAGCTCTAGTATGGGCAAAGGGTAGCTTCTTGGTTCGATAATTCAACATGTAGTAGCAAGACATGGAAGTCAGCTCACATGTTGTAGTTGAAGCCTTGCAATGGTATATTCGAATAATTCTAGGATTGTCAGCATGTCGAATTTGGCCCTTGTAAAACCCAATTGTTTGAGTTAGCTTATTCCTTAAATTAGTTTGTGTAATGACCATGTGTGTGAAAGTCCATTAGTTTTTTAAAAAATAACATATTTGTTTCTCATTATTTCTCAATGCCAACATAATTAGAGATAATTAGGTTATTTATTATTTGTTAACACTTGTAATCATGTTTCAAAGAGAAAATAGAGAAAAACAGTCTATAATCAATTTTATTAGGTTCTTCTTGCTTCCCTCTTTTCAATTCTTGTGGATTTTTGCCGATTCAAAACTTGGATTATACTTTATTATTTTGACATCGTTTTTAACAACATATCTTAATATTATATCTCTCAGTTAAGTTTGACCTACCTTAGTAATTTGTTAATCGTTATTCTATCTATTCTTATCGTATTTGAAATTTCAAAACTATTATCCAATAGTCTACATATCCAATGAGCAATATCTATTTATTGTGAACATAACTTTTTAAATATCTTTACATCATTTATTAAAATTGATACTATGAAAATCTAAAATTTTATAAAAAAATATGATTATTAAAGTGGGTAACATAGCTCTTTTAATCGGGTCGAGCGTGAGGTGTAAATCAAATAAATTTGTTTTTGAAATAACATAGGCAGCTACGTGTAAAATTAATTTTTTTTTCTAATATTTTTTTACATTAATATAATAATTAAAATTATACATAAATTGCGGACAAACGAGCAACAAATTTTTCTGTCACAAAGAACTTTCGATAACTTAAATTTCTTTCCTTTTCTACGGTTTTCATAAAAGTGTGTTCTCTGAGGCATTATTACAGGATGGTGTTCAAGTTTTCTTTATTTTTTTTCTCATAACTAAATAAATGAATAATAGAAAATATATAATACTATTCAATTCCATACATAATCATCTCATAACAAAATTATAGTAATGGCGTTGGTTAATTATCCTTACCAAAATATATTTCTCTTATTTTATATAATTTCAAGAAATAACTTTTCCTTACAATAAAGTTCTAGGTTAATCAGCGAAAATCATTGTACATATTTTTTTGATACACCTATAATAGTCAAGAAAAAATAATGTCTCTTTTGGACAATCCTCATCAGTTTCACATGGAGGAGTAATGGAAGCTGTAAAAAAAATAAAAAATGTTAGTAAGATAAGTTAAAAATTTGTGTAAGAACTACAAATAAATAAAATTAAATATTTAAAGCGGGAATGTATTTACCACCAGCCTTATTTGAAAGAAGGAATAGGGAAAGAACTAAAATCATAACACAAACAAACATAATACTTTCAGCCATATGTTTTTCTCTTTTTAGTTTACAAAATAGAGTATGATTTGATCAATTTATAATGAGTAAATTTAATGCAATTCTAAAAACAATTAAATATTTGTAGTCTTAAAATACATAGTATATTTTGTTTGTCCCTGCTTGAACATTTAATAAATGTCTCTTCAAACTATCTTGTAATTAGGATACTATAAAAACTATAACAATTTGATTCGTTATCTTTTTAAAATAAGTTTCCATTCTTTGGTTATTGTAAAAATAACATGTTTATTTTTAGAAAATTCTTCAATCAAATTATCTATATAAATATTGTGGTATAATATTAACTAAGCACACCAAATCAATATGCAATGGAATAAAATTTCTCAAATGTGTAAGAATCTATCAGTATTTACAATAAACATATGACAACAAATAAAGTAAATAAAACTACAAAAGAACACCCATAATTTAATAATAAAAATCGTATATGTGTGAGAAAAAATCATTGGTCATCTTGACTAAAGAAATATTAATGTTATATCCAGATAAAGATACAAGGGAGTCTTAATGTGATACAAAAAATAGTGATAACAACAACGTAACTATAAATCAAACTAGCTTAGAAATCCGTAACAAAATGCTGAAAAATACCTAAAAATGCTTTCATGTTTTTAAAATTGTCTTTTTGGAGATAGGCCTATTCAACTCCCCTGTTAGACCTCTTTATGTCCATATTATAACCCAACATCATGTGCCATACTATTAATGAAACACCCTAATAAAAACACATTCATCACTTTTGGGAACAAGTTTTCGTATTTGTTCTATGTCGGCAAGAATATAGCAAAAAATATCAAACACGTGAAAATATTTGACATTTTTCTTTCTTCCCCTCCATAGCTCAAAATATGTGGCATTGGTACCAAAGAAATTGTTTATTGGACTGTAAAAATGACAAATTGTATTCATTGCTTCAGCCTACAAAATACTACAAAACATTTTTGGCAATAATCATTACTTTAGAGATTTCTTGCAAAGTATGGTTATTCTTCTAAAAAAACCATTTCGTTGATGTGTGATGGGATCCGAATACTCGTGAGATATTCCTTCAATGGTACAGAAAGTAAAGAAGTTTGAGTTCTAAAATTCTCTTCCATGATCATTACGAATATGAACGGTCTTGCCAATTTATTCTCCCGTTATAGAATGTAAATGTTGGTACACACCTTCAAAGACAATGAAGGTATCATATTTTTCATGAATGAATTCATCGCATGTGTATCTTTAATAGTCATCAAGACATACAAATACATAATTATTTACTGCAAGGCTCGCAACTTGCATGGCTCCATTTAATGTAGCTTAAGCACGCGAGTGGTGGTAAAATGTTGGACCTTTTTATGTTACATATTTGTTGTAACACCCTAATTTTATTAGTTAACGGTATAGTTTATTAATTGGTAATATATATTATATTAATTAATTAATTGTCTGGTGTTGTGAATAATTGATTTTATTTAAATTAATTGATGTGTGCTATGTGACGGATTAGTCGAGTTGAAATGGAGAATCGTAGAATTATAGTTATTATTGATGTCGGTTAATAAATAATTATTTTATTTAGTGAAAATTGTAGAAAATAAATTGAAATAAGGTAGTTGGGTTTAATAGTAAGAATATGAAGCGTAAAGTGGGGTATAATGAGTAAGCCCATTAATTACTAGAATTAGTTTTTTATAAGGGTTTTATATATTAGAAGAAAATAGAGTTAGTAAGAGGGAAAAGAAGTCAAAGTGGAGAAAAGAGTATAGCAGTAAGAAGAGAAGCCCTAAGAAGAAAATTCGAAGAGGATCAACAATCAAGGTAAGGGTGGGTTTTTATATATTTATGGGAATTGTAAGATAATGTATTAATCGGTAGAAACATGTTTAGGTTGAAATTTCTAAATTTTAATGGATTAAAATCATTAAATTTTGATGATTAATTGTGTTCGGAATTGAAATATTGTAGCTTTATTTTACTATCTAGTACACTTATGAATGAAAAGGAGAATCAGAATATACACTAATGATTTCCTCTATTTTCAATATATTTGTTTCGATGTGGCAGCAACACTTCTACTCTTCCACTTCCGCTGTAACATCACTTTCTTTTTAATGTGATATATATATATATATATATATATATATATATATATATATATATATATATATGGAGATTCAGATGAAACAATCCTGATGAGCTAACCTTAAGGGTATGCAGAAAAGGGAAACAAATTTTTTATGTGCAAGATGAATAGATCCTTATATGGACTTAAACAAATTACTCGACAGAGAAATAGGAAATTCGACAAGTTCACATACACATAAGTTTCATTAAAAGTCAGTTTTACCATTGTGGCTACTTCAGATTTCGATCTCGAAATTCATAAGTTATTTTTTTCTTTATCTAGATGATATTCTCATAGCAAGGAACAACGTCGAAGATGTAATGAAGGTGAAGGTTGAACTCAATAAGGAGTTTGACATAAAGGATCTGGGAGTTGCATCCAGGATTCTTGGGATTGACATTCGAAGAGATAGAAAGTAGTTGAAATTCTGCATATCCCAAAAGACATACCTATAGAATATTCTTGACAAATTTAGTATGTCGAATTCAAAGCCTGGTGTGGCTCTGTGAAATTCTCAATTAAAGTTGAGTTAAGATTAGTATCACAGTATTGAGGTCGAAAGAGCTTATATGAATAGCATCTTGTATGTTAACATAGTAGGTTCTTTGATGTATGATATAGTTTGAACTAGAATCGACGTAGTATATGGAGTAAGTCTTGTAAGTAGGTACATGGAGAATCCTTGAAAGGCTCAATGGTAAGTACTGAAATGGATTCTAAGGTACATAAAAGAGTCTCTGAACAAAGTCTTAATTTATGGTGGAGCCTGTGGTAAAGATAGTAAAGCAGTAATTGAAGGATATGTTGACTCTGATTATGCAGGTTGTATATATTTCAACAAATATATTTATGCATATGTGTTCACTATGTTTGGCGCAACAATAATTTGAGAAGCCACACTTTAGAAGGTTGTTGCCTTAGGAACCAGTGAAGCAAAACATATTGCCCTCGTTGAAGTTGTGAAATAAGCATTGTGGCTTGAAAGTTTTGTTTAGGAGTTGTATTTTGTCAGAGGGGTAATCGAGCGTGGAAATGTCCAAGTGGTGAAAGTTTCGACTAATCACAATGTTGCTTATATGATCACCAAAAAAATGCTTGAATTCAAATTTTCCACTACATGCAGTTGATAAAGTTGCATGAAGAAAGCTAGTTTCTCCCATTGATGCTATAGAGTTTGCTCCAAGGTGGAGGTTTGTGAGATATCTGGTCTAGCTCTAGTATGGTCAAAGGGTAGCTTCTTGGTTCAACAATTCAACATGATATTAGCAAGACATGGAAGTCAGCAAACATGTTGTAGTCGAAGCCCTGCAATAGTATAGTCGAATTATTCTAGGATTGTTAGCATGTCGAATTTGGGCCTTGTAAAGCCCAATTGTATGAGTAAGCTTGTTCCCTAAATTAGTTTGGGTTATGACCAATTGTAAAGCCCAATTCTATGATTATGCAGGTTGTATAGATTCTAGAAAATATTTATGAATTGGTTAACTATTTTGTTCTTTGAAATGTGAAGTAAGCATTGTGGCTTAAAGGTTTTGTTAGGAGTTGCATTTGGTTAGACATGTGATCGAACGTGGAGAAGTCCAGGTGGTGAAAGTTTAGACTGATCACAATGTTGCTGATATGATCACCAAGACAATGTTTAGTTTCGAATTTTCCACTTCATATAGTTGATAAAGCTGCATGAAGAAAGCTAGATTCTCCCCTTGATGTTATAGAGTTTGTTGTAAGGTGGATATTTGTGAACTTTAGTATGATTGAATGGTAGCTTCTTGGTTTGACAATTCAATATGATATTAGCATAACATCAAAGTCTGTTCATATGTTGTAGTCGAAGTATGCTAGGATTGTTATCATGTCGAATTCGAACCTTGTAAAGCCCAATTGTTTGAGATAGCTTGTTCCCTAAGTTAGTTTGTGTAATGACCATGTATGTGAAAGTCCATTAGTTTAGTGTGTTAGATTTTTTTGAAATAACATATTAGTCTCTCATTATTGCTCAATGGAAATCATAATTAGAGATAAATAGGTTATTTATTATTCTTTAACACTTGTAATCATGTTTCAAAGATAAAGTAAAGAATTGCAGTTTATAACCAATTTCATTGGCTTTTTCTTGCTTCCCTCTTTTCTATTATTGTGGATTTTTTACCAATTAAAAAATCAAATTATACTTTATTATTTTGACACCGTTTTTCACAATATATCGTAATATTATATCTCTCAATTAAATTTGACCTATCTTAATAATAAGTAATCGTTATTCTATGTGATCTTATTGTGTTTGAAATTTCAAAACTATCTTAAAATAATTTTTTAAAATTGATACTATGAAAATTTAAAATTTTACCAAAAATATGATTATTAATGTGGGGCTCAAGTGTTCTTTATTTTTTCTCTCATAACTAAATAAATGAATAATAGAAAAGATGTGACACTATTCAATTCCATTCATAACCATTTCATAACAAAATTATAGTAAAGGTGTTTGTTAATTATCCATAACAAATATATTTCTTTTATTTTATGAAATTTCAAGAAAAAAATTTCTTACAATAATGTTGTTAGTTAATTATCCTAAACAAGTATACATAATTTATTGATACACCTATAAGAGTTAGTAAAAAATGTTAGTAAATCAAGATACAAAATTGTGTAGGAACTACAAAATAAATAAAACAACATATTTAAACAGGGGAATAAATTTACCACCAGCCTTATTTGAAAGAAGGAATGGGGAAAGAACTAAAAAATCATAGCACAAACAAACATAATACTTTTAGCCATATATGTTTTTCTTTTCATTTTATAAAATAGAGTATGATTTGATCAATTTATAATGTGTAAATTTAATGCAATACTAAAAAAATTAAATATTTGTAGTCTTAAAATACATAGTATATTTTGTTTGTCCCTTTTTGAACATTTTAATAAATGTATGTCCAACTATTTTGTAATTAGGATAATATAAAAGTATAATAATTTGATTCATATCTTTTTAAAGTAAGTTTCCATTCTTTGGTGATATAAAAATAACATGTTTATTTTTGGAAAGTACTTCAATCAAATTATCTATATGAATATTGTGGTGTAAAATTAATTAAGAATAACAAATCAATATGCAATGGAAATAAAATTTATCAAATTTGTAAGAACCTATGTGTATCTACAATAAGCATATGACAACAAATAAAATAAGTAAAACCACAAAAGAACTCCGATAATTTAATATGAAAAATCCTAAATATGAGAGTAAAAAATTATTGGTCATCTTGACTAAAGAAATATTTATGCTATAGTCAAATAAAGATACAAAAGAGTCTTAATGTTATACACAAAATGGTGATAAAAACCGCCAAACTATAAATCAAACTAGCTTACAAAATCCGTAACAAAATGCTGAAAAATACCTAAAAATACTTTCATGTTTTTAAAATTGTCTTTTTGGCGATAGGTCTATTCAATTCCCCTTCTTGACCTCTTTATGTCCATATTCTCACTCAACATAATGTTCCCTACTATTAATGGAACACTAAAAAAGGACGCATTTATCACTTTTGGGATCAAGTTTTCGCCTTTGTTTTATATCGACAAGAATATAGCAAATAATACCAAACACGTGAAAGTATTTAACATTTTTCTTTCTTCCCCTACATAGCTTAAAATATGTGGAATAGTACCAAAGAATTTTTTTATTCGACTGTGAAAATGACAAATTGTATTCATTGCTTCAGCCCCAAAAATAGTTCAAAACATTTTTGTCAACAATCATAAGTTTAGAGATTTCTTTCAAGGTATGGTTATTCCTATAAAAAAATCCATTTGTTTGATGTGTGATGGAATCATAATGCTCATGAGCTATTCCATCAATGGTACATAAAGTAAAGAAGTTTGAGTTCTCAAATTCTCTTCCATGATCACTACGAATATGAACGATCTTGCCAATTTATTCTCCCATTATAGAATGTAAATGTTGGTATAGACCTTGAAAGACAATAAATGTATCATACTTTTCATGAATGAATTCATCCCAGGTGTATCTTGAATAGTCATCATTACATACAAATACATAATTATTTACTCCAAGGCTCGCAACTTGCATGGCTCCCATGAGATCCATATAATGTAGCTTAAGCACGCGAGTGGTGGTAAAATATTAGAGTTTTTTATGTTACATCTTTATCCTTTTACATATCTAAAATTCACCACATGATTTGTCTTTTTCGCTATTGAGATGAGATAGGCCAACAATATACTTCTCAAAGGCGATATTCCTCATACTTCTATGATTTAAGTGCCCAAGTTTTTTGTGCAATAACTTCGTTTCATCATTTTTGAAATCATAAAAGACTAAGGTTGATTCTTATTAGAGGATGATCACATGTAGCCGTTTTTGGTAGATCCGGATCCCTTCATTAGTTGATCCTGGTTTTTGTATGTAACTATGCATTCAACTTCTATTGACGTTAACACATAAATCTTGCTCACATATTTTACTTATACTAATAAGAAGAGAAATGTTACCTCAACTAGTAATACATCATTAAGGTAAGGAATACCATGATAACCTATCTTCCCTTAACCAATACTTTTCCCTTTGAGACCATCTTCAATTATGACATAGATGTTACAATTAGATTGAAAGTTCTTTATATTTTTTTTTCAAATATGTCCCTAGAATAACCACTATCAAAGTACCAATATTCACGAAAGGAGACCTTGGAGTGATATATAACATATGTCACAGAGTGTTAGGCATACCACACCTACATTGTAGAAGAGACACATCGGGCTTAATCATCCACTAAATATGTGACTGATTGTTGTATGATGTTCTTCCATATGGATTATGAAGTAAGGTCATATGCGTCCAAACGACTACATTAGTAAAATACCCAAGAGAATTTCGTATAAAAGTTAGAGCGATGGTCAAGATGTTTAGAATACTTTTCAACTTATAACTAGATATTATGAATTATGCTTTATGAACTGGTGCAATAAACATATCCTTCAAATTTGATTATCTCTATTATATCTAATTACCTTAATTTCTTTTGATGAATTGTCTACACCTAGAATTTCCTTAAGAATCTATGTTCTAGAGTTTAACTTATGAATAGATTTGATCATAGCGCCTAGTTTAAAATTGAGACGACCAACTTATTTCTTCAACTCTGAAATAGTTAGCATGTGACGAGTTTTTTTTTTAAGAATGGCTTCAATTATCTCCTTATTTTATTGAATAACTTAAGCTTCTTCATTCAATTTGAGATATAGTGTATTGTAATATTTAGTGAGCGCATCATCAGATAAGTCGTCAACATTAGTATCACCATTATCATTAGATACTTCTGAATTTGATCTAATGCGAGGAGTGAATGTTACCACACTATTTTCTTGATCATAACCACATTCTTCCATCTGACTTATCACTAGAGAAAGTGGCATTGTATAAATTTTTATGTTTAATAAGAAAATTTTGGACATAGTGAATATGTCAGAAACCTTCACATTCACAACATTAAAATCCCTTTCCCTTATTCATCTTTTCTCCATCTTTTACTTTATTGTAAAAGTTGAAACCATTTGAATTATGATGTTTATTATCTTTAACATTAGTAGAGATATATATTATTATTAAACCTTAAATCAAGTCTTCTCATGACCATGCTAAAGCACTTAAAAAGAATAACAATATTCTCGGAAAACAATTAGAGTTCTTAAATGCATGTGAAGCAATTGGGAAAATCATCGGAAAACAATGAACTCGCCATCGAACATTTTAAAGCCCACATAAAGGGAAAGGAAAATATCGAGTAAACTTGAGAGAGGAAATCATCGAGGTCTCACGACCAAAAGAAAGGGTACGGGAGTTTATTACGCAAGGAGAAGGTATTAGCACCCCTCGCATCCGTGTTACTCCATGGGATCTACTATTTTTGTCTAATCAAAGGGTGTGTTATATCTAAAGCTTACAAGCTAAGAAAATGCATGAATGCAAAGTATATACAAATAAAAAGGTTTTCTTAGTTGTGCCCACCACGGTTGCAAACCTTTTGTACCTACGTACCCCCTTCAAGAAATAGAGGATCGGGGCACTCGTAGTTCTTCTAAAAAATGTTGGCTTGTTTGTGCTTTTTAGGAAGATAGTTTTACATTCTCACTTTGGTAGATGACATATTGTAGCCCGACCTTTGGGTACTTTTGCGTTGTTTTGCGTGGAGTGGAAATAACACATCCTTTTATGAAAATGTTTTCAAAGAAAAGCCCGAAGGCAAAAGAGCTTGAATTGGTTTAAATTTTTTATCTTGAAAAAGGGTTTGGTTATTTGAAAACATTAAAGACTATGACATGAAAGACTTTGGATGGTCGAGTCAGACGCCTTGTACCCAAAGTGCTCTACACATGCTTAAGACTTATGACACATATGGTTCGCCTCTTTATTATTAAAATGTTTTTGAGTTTTTTATTAAGAAAAAGAAGTTTTAGTTTTAATAAATGCATAAGGAGAATGAAAAAGTATAAGGGATACTAGAACCTAATGTTGTCATACAATGATGGTCCTAAAGTTAGGATAAAAGGCAAAACATTTACCTAAGTTAGCATTCATGGTTTACAAACCTAATGTCTATCTCAATTCGAATCTTAACTAAGATTGAATCGAGAAATCGTATGGGAATATGGCATAAAGTACAAGGAAGTGTCTAAAGGAGATCAATCATGAATTAGATCAACAAATAAACAATCCCCAACCACTTGTATCATCACAATTATAGCACAAGTGCACACACAAAAAATCATTGCCTACTTCAAAGTAGGACATTAAATCATACAAAAATTTCCTACTTCAAGGTAGGTCTTTAAATAAAACAGAAATCACATACTTCAAGGTAGGTCTTTAAAAAACTACGCTATGCAACAAACATGTTTTTGCAATTCCTACAGGGGTAGGTCTTCAGTCATGCATCTCTATCCTACTTCTTATGGAAAAATTAATGGAAAAATATGTGAGAATAAGATAGTAAAGATACCCTAAGGGATACCAAACAAAGATGGTCTGTCGTCTGTTCAACGCGAACTAAACACAAGAATCCTTACGAAAGCTTCACCAATAAGCAATTAAATAAGTAACCAACTGCACAAAGATTGCATCAACGATCAACATCGAGTAAGAATAAATTGCAAGTAGAAAGTGTGTTAGTTAAATCCAAGGTATCAAATAAGAATTCCAATTCTTGCGTTAGATGAGAAATATCGCAACGAGAAAAAACCAACAACACGGAGAAAGAACCCAATGTCTTAGATAGGTTTTAGGAGTAAGCTACAGAACCAAAATAAAGTGAATCGAAAGTTACTAAATATTGCAATTTATTAAGTCATTTTAGAATAGATTCATGTAGGAATCAACTCTAAGAGGTTAAACAAAATATTTGTGTTCAAACATGTTCAAAAATTAAATTGAATTCAAAGTTTGAAATCACCATACAATAAAAAAAAATATCAATAAGAATTGAATTTATTTTCAAGTGAATAGAATAAAATGTAAAACTAAGAGTTCTATACATCAAATTGTATTTTTACATTATTCAACATTAAATAAAAAATGAGAAAATAATACAGTAAAAAATGTAAAATGATAAAGCATGGAGGTGCTAAGAGGAAATGAATGCTTGAGCCATCTTAGAAAACCTTTACAATAACAAACTCGTTACTAGCTTAAGAAAGATTGAAATGAACCAAATGAAATTGCAACAATTAAACATGCGTTGGTAACCTAATTTCACAACTAAAATTACCACACATACATAACCAATCAAAAACATGAATCGAATTACATTTTCATAGTTCAGAGTTATACACATGCGCACACAACTGAATAATGTAGCCACAAAATCATAATTCATAGGAAAGAAACAATCCAAAAGCACATATGAGAATTGAAAGAATAGGGCAAAATTTTGATCATATTTTTGTCAAAATTGAAATGACATGTTAAAAACAATCCTTTTTCTCTCAATATACACATAAAAAAAACCTGAGAAGGTTGGCCCAGCGGAACAGAGGTCGAGTCCTAACGGTATGCTCCCCTTAGGTCACGAGTTAGAATATGGGTTATCACAAAAAAACAAACTTCAAGGACTACGCGGGGTGAAAGCTATAACACCCTGATTCTACCCCATGTATTTATTTATTTCAATATCAGAGTTTCCAAAAATTATTAATTAATAATACAAACAATCAGAATATCCCAATTCAACGTAAAAAATCATAAACATCTCATCATCTCTTCAACATATACATAGCATTACTCAACATATCTCAACTTAACTATTCATTAACCAAGAAGCAGAATTCAAATAATCTTACAACGCAAAACATAACATCTCATGATTATTCAACAACATCAATTTTAACATAAAAATAACAGAATAGAAACAACGTGCGTTTCTCCCGAGTGCTACGTATCAGTGCAAATGACACTAAACCGGAACCAAACCGGTAACGACTACTCCTCCTGATCACCTGCACGTTACCAATATAAAGGCAACGGCGTAAACAAGTAAAGGGTGAGATATCGAACCATATAGTTAGATTATGATAAACAATATATAGTCTGAAATCATATAATATCACCATTTTGTAATCACACGACTAATCAACAATAACACGCAACTATTCCTTAACAGCATGCAACGATTCCACAACAACACACAATCATTCACAACAAAGTAATCCAATCATCAACAACATCATTATTAAGTATTATGACATGCGACTTAACTAATGCACATGCATGTGGTACCAATAGAGTAAAACTCCCAACGTAATCCATTGCCAGTAATTTCGAGGCATCAAGGCGTAAGCCTTCAACATTAACAACATTTCCCCCAAAGGCTCAACATACTTTGCCAACATAGGCCAACATAATATGAAATGTATGTATGCGATAAAATTAAATAGCATACAACAACAACAAATACAACGTAACCGTCAATGTTAGCCATCAAGCCTCAACAACAACGTACAACAACAACAGACTCACATACATAAACTACATCAAGTTATACAAAAATTCACCTACTGTATTTAAGAACATTATTATAGGCTAAATCATGATTCCAGCGTTCTAACGGTCCAAATGGCATCAAAATCGGAGTTACGTTAGCGAAGATACGACCAAAACAATTTTTCAGAATTACTTTTCTGTTTCTGTTCAGTATGGATCAATACAAAACTCCATCCATCGATACATAGACAACTTGTATCGATACAAGCTGCGTATGAGTCGGCTCATGCGTAATGCAATTTTCTATTTTTCTGGTTTAATACAATATGAGTCAATACATACTCCCTTTGTATCGATACAAAACTGACTTGTATCGAGGCATAACACGTATGAGTCAATACAAGCCGTCAGAATTGGCCTCATGAGTCGACACAAAGCCTTTTTGTATCGATGCAAGATGTATTCAAGTCTCTGGTTTTTAAAATCATAGCAGCTTGTATCGATACATACTCCTATGTGTCGACTCATGCTGCGCAAATACACCCAAAACCAGCTTTCCCCAAAGTTTTACAATTCAATTGAAATTCTTTATGATCAACAACAAGAGCATGATACAATCTAGAAAAATTATACATCCTTAACTACCTATTTCCCATCATATCCACAATTCTAGAGAAATAACCCCACCCTTACCTATGATTAAAGGTTGCTCTACGAATTCTTCGATCGATTCACTTTTCTCTGTCAAAATCCTTGTTCCTCTTTGGTCTGCAGTTTCGTTTCACGATCTATTCTCCCAAAATCCAAAACCCTATTCTCTACTACAACCTAATTTCCTTCTATTTATTTTTAATCCAATAATAATAATAATAATAATATTCCTTAATGGGCCTATTTCTTACACCTCCCAAGTGCCTCATACAACCACATAACAAGCCAACCCAATACAATAAAATAAAATAATTCATTAATAATATTATTCTTAATATTATTCCTCCGATTAAACCGACTATTACTCGACTATCAACTCAACCTCTCAACCAACATATTAATCCAATAATACCTTTTATAATAATACCGACAAATCCAAAAACTCCGAATAATTCTCAAACTTCATCTAAATACAACAATAAAATACTTCAATGATTTAATTAACTAATTAATTAAATTTGGGGTGTTACTACTCTCCACCACTTAGGATATTTTCGTCCTCGAAAATTTATCTGATACTATCATCCTTAACATCACTTCCTAATTTAGCTTAAGTTACATTTTGGTTCCTACTTAGGTCGCTACATCCCTTGTCATAACCAGCCCAACAATATTAGAATCCAACGCACGCATACTAATTATTCAATACAATCAACAACAACAACAGTATTAGTGAAAACACTATCAAGGAAAAACATTTACCTCCAGCCAACGCAAACACCTTCCCACCAGTTTGTTCCTTCTTTGGTTTCTGACACTGATTACTCAGGTGTCCCTCCTCACCACAGTTGAAACAGATCATATCCTTATGTTTGCATTCATAAATTTCATGTCCAAATTACCACAACGGAAACACTATTTTACATCAACATTACAAAAATAACTCTTATGACCGGCTTGTCCACATTTGAAACATACAACTTTAGCAGGAGCATCTCCCCCACTAGTTCTTTGACTGTCATCCTTTTCCGATTTACTCTTACCTGCTGGAGCATCATAAGGCTTACCACGGTTCTGTTGGTTCTTGCCTCTCTTATCAATAAGAATTTTGTGATGAGCATTACTATCCTCCTCAAAGATTCTGCAACTATCAACCAAATCAGAAAAGACACGAATCTTCTGATAGCCAACATCTTTCTTGATTTATGAGCGCAACCCGTTATCAAAGTTGATGCACTTATAAAAATAAACACCTTCTCCATTAAATTGTGGATAGAACTTAGCTAGCTCCACGAACGTTGCAGCATACTCAGTCACAGACTTGTTTCCCTGCTTCAACTCAAGGAACTTGGTTTCTTTCTTATTCCGAACATCTTCAGGATAATACTTCCTCATAAATTCTCTACGGAATACAGCCCAAGTGATTTCCTCACCTGCAGCCTCCAATCTCTGATGCGTTTCTAGCCACCAATTGTCATCCTCACTTGCTAACATATGCTTCCAATAACAAGCCTTTTGCGCTCGGGTGCAATCCATCACGCGAAAGATCCTCTCTACCTCCTTCATCCAATCAAGTACTCCATCAGGGTCATGCTTACCCTTGAACACTAGCGGATTCTCCCCTTGAAAATTCTCCAAACTTCGGGATCCAGCATCCCCGCCAACATTCGGCTGATTCTCTCTCGCATTAGCCATTGCTTCCAAAGCAGCAACAGTCGCAACATCGTTCCTTCCAGCCATCTCAACTCAACACTTAAACACAACCAACAGTCAGAAATAATTAACAATACTCGATTGTTAAAGACTCAACAACTTGGCCGACGGACCGACCTGCTTTGATACCACTATTATAACACCCCGATTCTACCCCACGTATTTATTTATTTCAATATCAGAGTTTCCAAAAATTATTAATTAATAATACAAACAATCGGAATGTCACAATTCAACATTAACAATTCATAAACATCTCATCATCTCTTCAACAAATACATAACATTACTCAAAATATATCAACGTAACTATTCATTAACCAAGCAGCGGAATTCAAATAATCTTACAACGCAAAACATAACATCTCATGATTATTCAACAACATCAGTTTTAACATAAAAATAACATAATAGAAACAACGCGCATTTCCCCCGAGTGCAACGTATCAGAGCAAATGACACTAAACCAGAACCAAACCGGTAACGACTACTCCTCCTGATCACCTGCACGTTGCCAATATAAAGGAAACGGTGAAAACAAGTAAAGGGTGAGATATCAAACCATATAATTGAGATTATGATAAACAATATATAGTCTGAAATCATATAATATCACCATTTTTTAATCACACGACTAATCAACAATAACACGCAACTATTCCTTAACAGCATGCAACGATTCCACAACAACACACAATCATTCACAACAAAGTAATCCAATCATCAACAACATCATAATTAGGTTTTATGACATGCGACTTAACTAATGCACATGCATGTGGTACCAATAGAGTAAAACTCCCAACGTAATCCATTGCCAGTAATTTCGAGGCATCAAGGCGTAAGCCTTCAACATAAACAACATTGCCCCTAACGGCTCAACGTCTTTTGCCAACATAGACCAACATAATATGAAATGTATGTATGCGATGAAATTAAATAGAATATGAAAACACCAGCGGAACCTCCGACATTATAACTAGTATCAAATAGAGTCGCCATCGAACGTCTTTTATCTCACGATGGAGAAAGGGAAACATCGAGTAAACCTGCGGGAGAAATCGCGGTCCTATAACCGTGAAATCGAGAAAATCTAGGTAAGGGAGTTAGTTACGCGAGGGGAAGGGATTAGCACCCCACACGCCCGTAGTACTCTACGGTATCCACTTTCTAATTCTAGCTAAAGGGTGTGTTATATATATGCTTAATCACTAATCATGCATGCAAAAGAAAAGAGAAAATAAGAAACCACGGGGAAAAGAAGGAAGTATTTACAAAGTGTGCTCGATCAAGCCCCGTGACAAGATGCCTACGTATTCCCGCGTGCAATGGGAAAGTCAGAGCGCCGTAGTTCGGCTCACTTGTTTTGGTGTGTTATGTGTTTTTACTTGTGAAAAAGGTTTTAAACACAAAAGAAATAAAATGCGCAAAGGCGAAAAGAGTTGGTGTTGGTTGGTTGTTTTTACCTTGAGAAAGGAATTTAAACCATTATTAAGTGTTTTGAGTTTGGAAGGAAAAGCAAGTTTTAGTTTTAATCACATGCAACATGCAAAAAGAAACTAGCAAAGCAAAGGGTTAGACCTATGGTTTAGGATGTAAGGGAATCTCTACCTATGTTGACATGCAAAAGATGGGGATCCTAATGTCTAGGCTAAAGAACCAAACCTAACCAAGGGAACCTGCAAGAAACAAACAAGCAAATATGCACAGACCACAAGTAGAATTGCCCTAAACGGGTCTTTAAATAAACCAGAGGGGTTCCTGAACATGCTCCAGCTACGGAAGCCCCTTCATGCATCTCTATTCCTACTTCTCATGGCAAAAGAAAGCTGTAAAGCCCTACTTCTCATGATATCTAGGAAAGCTGTAAGAGAATGCAATAAACAGTATAGCAAGTACCGAACGGATATAGAATCCGAAGAGCACGCAAGCTAATGAAATGCTCCGGAAAACTTCAAGTACTGCAGCCATGCAATAAAAGTAAACCGGTGAGAATCGCTCAAAACATCAAAACAAGCGGAATACGTGTCGATACGCATCCGAAGCGACAATGCCTGCAAGAACGGGGTAAGGCAAACAAAACGAACTAGAAATGATGTACACGTGGGTGTACAAACTCAACCAAAACCCGCAAGAAGGGAGTTAGACCCAAAAAGCAAATAATGGAAAAGTGTGCGAATATAGAAGAAACAAGCCGCATATGTATGCGTCGTGTGTCCCTGCGAGAAACGGAGTGCAAACAGTAGCCAAGCATGGCTAAGGTGACTATTGTTCATCATTAGAATCGAAAAAATCAGAAAAAATAAACCAGAAGACCGCGCTTAGCGCGGTATACCGCGCTAAGCGCGTCAGGCAACCCAAAATTCCAGAACATTTGGCGCTTAGCGCGCTCTGGACCGCGCTAAGCGCGACCTGCAACCTGCAACCTGCAGAAAAATCAGATTTTGCACCAGACCACCTGTTTATAATGTTTTCATGCTACAGTTCGACCCACGATGTTAGGCCATGATCCGGTAATGAATGGGGGCTAAATGAACGTGCATGGAATGCGAATCGAGCGATAAGACCAATGTTCATAGCAAGAAATGAATGAACATGCAAGGAATGCGAATCGAACGATAAAACCATGTGTCCATATCAAAGCAATGATGCGTGAACATGCGAGGAATGTAAATCGAGATCGATAAAACCAATGTTCATATACATGTGAAAATGCATGAACATGTGAGGAATGCAAATCGAGATCGATAAAACCATTGTTCAAATACATGTGAAAATGCATGAACATGTGAGGAATGCAAATCGAAATCAATAAAACCAATGTTCAAACACATGTGAAAATGCATGAACATGCGAGGAATGCAAATCGAAATCGATAAAACCAATGTTCATAGCAAAGTGATGATTGAGTGCATGAACATGCAAGGAATGCAAATCAAAGTGATAATTCCAATGTTCATTTGTGAAATTGAGTGCATGAACATGCGAGGAATGCAAATCAAAGTGATAATTCCAATGTACATGTGTGTAATTGAGTGCATGAACATGCAAGGAATGCAAATCAAAATGATAATTCCGATATTCATGTGTGTAATAATGTGAGATAGGCTTAACATTTTGAAGTTCTCTTTCACGGAATCTAGGTCAAACATTACCACAAACACTTGGAGTGCACATGCAACAAGTTTATGTACAACGCACTAGATGTTTGGATATCTACATGTTGAATGCAAGTTATGTTTCAAATCATCATGAATCAAGCTAGATACTCACTAATGCATGAGCATGCGATGGATGATGCAAAGTGTACGAGTTCATGTCTTACATGCAAGGAGAAATCAAATGCACAAGTGTATATGCATGCTATGAACCAAAATCCAAACTCCGACACAAATAAGGCGGCAAAAGTCTATTCGAATCAATGAATTCAAGAACACAAATCCTAAAATCAGAATCTACATTGAATTTGCATGTGATTTCAGTATTCAATTTCAAGAAAAGCTGAAAATCAGAAAACAGCTTAAAATAAGTGCTTATTTGAACCTAACACTTACTTGCACTTGAAGTTTGAGTCAAATTGAAGAGGAATTCCTTGTGCTCTTCAAAGAAAATACCAAATCAATGAGGAATTGTGGATAATCTTCAGAATTAGACTTGAATCCTTGAAGAAAAGCTTGAAATTCAATGGAGAATTTGGAGAAGAATAAAAGAAATCCTCGAATCTTGAAATTGAGGAGAAAATCGAGATTAAACCATTCCTTCCATGTCAAATGTGTGTAGAAGGAGGCGAGAATGCTATGGATTGAAATAGAAGAAGCTGCGATGGAGAAAACCAAAATTCGCGCTTAGCGCTACTGAAAAAGCGGTGGTGCGGGTGGTCGGTGGCGGCCTGTGGAGGTTGCTTGGAGGGAAAGTTGAAGTTTGAACTTTCTTGAGTTTTTTGTGCTTTGGAGTTTTTGAGAGAATTGGAGTGTGTATGGTAGTGAGAAATTAAGCAAATGAGTGTGTTGTTGTGATTTGTGAAGAGGGAAATCTATTTATAGTTTTGGATCCTTAATCAACAAGCTAATCATGATTATCCGAATAATTTTCGTAATTAATCCAAAACAACCAAATTCGTGCGGAATTCGGAGTCTGAATGTAAACGAAAAGCGTCCGGAATGCAATTTTGCTTGCGTGAATCAAAATCCCGACTTGATCCGATGAATGGTCAAGGAAATAGAAATTTTTGAAGTTTCAGCATCAATTTTGGACCACTGACACGTGCAGAATTTCATTTGCGCTCTGCGGGGTAAACGCCTCCGACGAGGATCTTTTGATCGAAATTAGCACATGCGTATCTCTGGGACATTTGAAGCTAACAAGATTTGTGAACTTTTGGCACCAGTCCCGTCCCGTTTCGATGAAAATCGAGTGAGATATGATCTTTCGAACTTCGCGTATCAGATGAAAATTGCTTGGTTCAGCTCAAAAAATCAAACTCAGAGATTAAAATTCTGGTACCGATCCGTAGGGAATTAGCTCTCAAGTTTCAAATGGAAGTCGTAGAGGACCTCGATACGGAATTTTAGAAATTGGTCCCGCTCAATTCCAAGCTTCCAGCTAGAAAATAAAGCCTTTTCGGTGAGCCAAAACACACGGTTCAGCACTAAAATCAACTTGATAGGCCGGTGAAAATGACTCTTTTGAGAGCCTTCCTCACAAAATCCGTTCTCGACCTTCAAACGAAAGTTGTGGACAATAATAAAAGGAAAGTGCCGGTCGAAAATCAACAGAAAATACCCAAGAATATGAGAGATATATACAGGTGCCCAAATCTTGGAAACCGAAATCCACTTTATTGAGAAATGAACTCTTTTTGGGTGCCATTCGGAATACCCGGAATCTGACACTCCTTATGATTAATGCTATGTATAATATGACATGTATTTTTATGCAATGGAATTATAAGCCAAAAACGCGGGAAAGAAGAGGGTAAATTTTGGGGTACAACAGCTGCCCCTATTCATTCATCCTCAAGCTTGAGAGCAAGGTTGGCGCATGCCTTCCGGGCGACAAGGTATGAGGTGGTTGAATATCGAAATGGACTCGAAAATTTACGCTCTGAATTTCGATGTCTGCTGAGGAAGAGATATGTTGCGCCAGAGCTTAACTGGGTCATGTTCGCGTTAAAAGGGGACGCGCCTAAGGATGCGAACGTGAGTTCGGATCTTCTGGTACGCAACGATTTAAATCTTTTGATTTGTTTATAAAGATGCCGCGAGCATCGAGATTTATTATTTTCAACACAAGAAAGATGATTTGATGATTATGAAAAAGGGGAAAGCTGAAATACCCTCGATTGATATTGATATGCAACGACTAGCGCAAACTAGGCGCAACACATTGGGAGATTAAGTAAGGGGATTGTTATATAAAGGGAATAGATGGAGCACCCTAAATATATTTAGTTATCTACACTTTATATATGAATACGTTTGATATGTTTGTGTGTTTTAATTGCTATTTCTATGATTGGGAAAGTTTCTCCTTTGGATTTTTAGAAGCAGTTGTGTGGGATTCTAGGTTTTGTTATTATTGTGCTCAAAGATCGTGGATCTTACGCATACATATCCCTAGTGGAAATCGGGCATTTGTGCTCGGATCTACAAGGTTCTATGGTTTGTTTGGTGCAGGGAGATAGAAATTTGCTCGGCAAGGATGAGACCTTGTGCCTCGTATTCTCAAAAGGATGTTGAGAAAGTCGAAGCAATCGTAGTTCCCACTTATGCTAGTGGAAAGCAGCGGGATGTTAGTAAGATGGACAAATGTCATCTTAATGAAAAATGTATCTAATCTATTTTATCACATACATTTTGAAAAGTTTGATTGATTAAAATCTTTAAATCGTAAGTATTAGGTGTTTTGCTTGAGTGTACAAGCGTTACCACATGTTTAAGAAAGATGTTTGAAAAAGATGATGAATCTTTTAGCTGTAAGTATTGGGTGTTTTGCTTGAGTGTACAAGCGTTACCACTTACTTTTAAGAGATGTTTTGTTTGAAAAAGTTTGAAAAGTTTTGAAAAGTTTTTGTTGTATGTGATGTAATGGATGAGATACTTCTTCCATAGAGATGATAAATGTCTAAATCTCAAGGAGAAATTGATTGGATTAAAGGGATGCTTTTAAGAAGCCCGTGGGTCCTTGTATTGTTAGCCCAGGGAGGCATTAGGGGTCATCGAGGTCATCGAGGTCCTTGTATGAAGCTCGAGAGGAAGCTATAGGGTATGGCGGCTTTGGCTTGAAAGGGATTTCAGAAATCATCCTTTTGAATAAGAGCAATTTCACCGGAAATTTTACTCTGGGAATTTGAAAGTGATTTCACCGGAAACCATCCTTCGGGGTTCTATCTTAGCGGGTGATTCTTTGTATTGGAAGCCCAATAGGAGGTTAAGAGATTTCCTATCTCTTTCATTGTATGATGCCCAAGAAGGCTAAACTCAATGAGGAGTTCTTTTGAGCGAAGCCCAAGAGAGGCGACTCAGCGAGTGTTGTCTTATATGAAGCCTAAGCGGAGGCTAACTCGTGGGAGAGTTTCTTTGTACAAAGCAAGAAGGCTAAACTCATTGGAGATAAAAATATCTTGTATGAAGCCCAAGCGGAGGCTAGCCCATCTGGTGATGGATTGTCTTGTATGAAGCCCAAGCGGAGGCTAAACTCAGGGGATGAGTTATCTTGTATGAAGCCCAAGTGGAGGCTATAACTGGGAACCTATTGATTAGTCTAATTGTTATGTTATAACTAGACAGTTGTATAAGCAGTGTGTGTGTGATATGTATTCACGAGGAGTTTATGAAGGAAATATAAACAATGCATGATGTTTATTTACAGATGAAATATAAACAAGTGTCATGAAACAAGCGTTTAAAACAGCGCTTGACTTATTCACAAGTTTGTACATGTACAAGGAAATGAATATGTACACGAATGAGTTTTTATGTACAAAGAAATATGGATGTACATAGGAGGGTTTGGGACTTACAGTAAAGGCCCATTGATTTGAAAGTTTCACGAGGAATGATGCTCCTTTCAATGTCAATGGTATTCGATGTAAAATGTGATGAAGCGGAAATGATTGATTGAAGTTTTATCTGTAAAATATCTGTATTATGTACAGATAAAAGTTTGATATGTACAAGGAAAATATTGTGTATGTACATAAAGAATGTTTGGTTTGTGTATACAAGTGAAGTGAAAACAAGCGATCGAAGTTTATGCATACTTGAGTATAAAAAAGTATCTGTGTGTATGATAAAAATTTGTATGTGTTTTGAAAGTTTTTTTATATGTACAAATAAAGATTATGTACATAAAAGAATGTTATGGGACTTACACATGAGGCCCATTGGTCAAAAATTTAAATTCGGAAGAAACCTTCCTTTAGAACCAATGGATTCAGCGCATAAACAAACGAATGAAAACGAAAGAAATTTGTTTATGTTTGAATATTAACAATGATGATTTGAGTATGTACAAGTAAAAACTAAGTATGTACATAAAGGATTGGGACTTACACCATAAGGGTGGCCCATGATCGATTGAGAAATTCGAAAGAAGACGAAATCAGTTTTATCGTTTTAAATCGGATTGATCATGGTAAAAGATGCAAGTTTGATGAAATGTTTTGAAAAATGATTTGAAAATGTTTTGAAAATGTGAGGTTTATTTATGAAAAGTTTTGAAAAAAATCGGAAGTCGAAAACTTGAAAAATTCACCTTTTAAGGAGGTTTGAAAAAGTGTTCAGAACGTCGTTTTTGGCTCGATTAAAATTTAATCAGATGAAAGTTTTTTCTGAAAATTTTTGCATTATCACAAAATAGATGTATTTATTGACAAGTGTTTAAAAAATCATCTCAAAATGAGAAGTTTTGATTGGTCAAAAAAATGTTGAAAGTTTTGTAAAAAAACATGAAAAATTGGAAGTTTGTAAAAAGAATGGTCTTGGTGGGTTTGAACCCATGACCACGGTGGAGCACGTGGCAAGAAGAACTTAAAGGCAAGCATACTACCACTTTGGGCCAAGCGAGTTGTTTAGTGGACTAACACAGCGTTGAAAAGGATTGGATCATTTGAAAATTTAAATTTGAAGAACACCAAGAACACGCACTGGGTTTATAGTTTGATTTCGAAATTTTGATCAAAGCTACCATCCTCGTTTCTCAACCAAATTGAACGACGTAAACATCAAAATGACTCGATTTTGAACAAGGAATATAACGGTGTATGTTAATTGCATTTATTTTCATCTATCATGTTTGGATTTACGGAACACGAAGAACTAGAGCGAAAATCAAATTAAATTATGTGTAGTTGATGATTGTTTGATTTTATTGAGGGTTATCAATCGTTATGAGTGCGAGAAAATAATTGGCCAAGAGTTTTGTCAAAAGAATCAAGGAATCATGATAACCAAGTTCGTGTTCATACCGAAAAATGAGAATCGAATTAGGCAAACGTGTTTCATTGTTGTTTCTTGATTGTGTGAGCTCCAACGGCATGTAAGGAAGCTATGTGAGTGGTGCGCATCATGGATTCATCCGGATCATCTGCTCAAGTCGACCCAGTTCAAAAATGGCAACTGGATTTGAAGTAAATCGTGTTCTGATGATTGTTCTTGTTTTGGCTCACTCATATGATGTTCATGGAAGGTGTTAGGATGCTCACAACACGAATTAGTCCAACCAACTTGATTCGAATCCTATGGCGGTTTGCAAGTTTTGAAAATATGAAATGAAAACTGATTTTAAGCTTAGTTCAATTTGATTTTAAGCTTGTAACAAGTTTGATAGTGATTATGCAACATGTATGACACCAAATTTCATCATGGTTTTAGCTCAAATTCAAAATGCTATGTTTTCTCAATTTGCACTATATTACTTGATTTTCAAGAAAGTGAAAAGCATGAATTTGTATTGTTTTTGGTGTTGATTTAGGCTTGAAATGTGATCCTTTTATAGGCCAATTAGGACTGCAATGTTAGGCAAGAAGGACATGGCATTTGGTAATTCAAAGAAAGCTTAAGGGGCAAGAAAGTCTTTTGTAAAGCAAAAGGAAGGTTCCTTTTTTCACCATGTGTGAAATTATCCAACTTGATCCAATCTTTCAATTATCACTTCTCACTGATGTTTATCAGTTTGATGACTCAATTTGGCAAGGTGGCAAGGTTGAATTACTTCTTGGTGAAGAAAACTCAAAAAATGACCTATAATTGATGTTTTGATCTTTGAAAATCAAGTTTCATGGAGCCTTATGTTTCAATTTCAAAAGTATAGCTAGACTCCATGGATTTGAGAGTTCTAGGACATTTTGGAAAGATCTTTCCACAAGCTACAACTTTCATGTTTTGAGTTTTTTCAAATTCAAATTGGAACTTGGTGAAAAAATGGCTTGAAGTTTGGAAAAAGTAAGAAATTTCAACACTTAGAAAAATTTCTAAGTATAAAAACTTTTGACTTTTTGTTGACTTTTCAAATTCTTTGATTTTTTATGATCATGATGGATCATTTGAAGTATTTTGATGTTGGAAAAAGTTTTGTTTTGAAAAATTTGACCAAAAGTCAAAGTTTGACTTTTCTGTGCAGATGAAATTTCATCAGATGTTTACGAAGCGATGATGAATTACGAACCTCTGTGATGTTTTGAATCCAGAAATTAGGTCAAGATGTTGTATCTAAGATATAATTACCAATCTCTATCCAAAAAAGTCATTTCTTGCTCAAAAAATCAGAGAATGCCTATGCTCGACCAAAACCCTAATTGGTCGATCCTTGATTGATCAGTGAGAAAATTTGATATCTGAGGATTGAAGGTTGATGATTTGATCAAGATAGATCAAATGGAGTGAGAAAATCTCAAACCCTAATTGGTTAGCTCTTGAATCAGATGAAAATCTGATGAAACCCTAATTTTGACACATGAGCGCTACACCGATTAATCTTTATGCAGGCTGTTAGTTGTGCAATGATGCAAATGTAAGGTGGTATATTAGGTCAAAATTTGGGGTATGACAGGTCACAACAAGAAGAAGCACATAATAAACGCTGAATTCTGCGAAAAATAGGTACAGGTGTATTCCTGACCCGGAAGAAGAATTGGCCTCTACCCAATTCAATCCACAATGCCGGGGAGGCGACATGCAAGCGGAAGCAAAGACTAGATATCATGAGCGGACTAACCACATTTACGCTGATAGCTTGGGCGGATGTGTGATGCAAAGACCGGAAGACGCCGATTAGACTCTGCGGAGGACAAGAACAAGAGCATTCTTGTTCTCGAAAGACCCACAATGCCAGGGGGAGCTGACATGCAAGTGGAAATAAAGACTAGATACACCAAGTAGACTAACCACATTTACACCGACAACTTGGGCGGATGTGTGATGCAAAGACTAAAGGTGCCGATTAGGCTTTACAGACTCAGGACGTTGAACTCTGAGAGGAAAGACAAGTGTAGGGCTTGCTTTCGAAGCTGAAGATGTGTTGCACCAGAGTAAGGGCTGGCAGTTTCAACACTACTCAGAAGAATATGGACGTATTGCGCCGGAAGAGACCGGGACACAACAGATTCCAAAAGAAACATGACACCACTGGGGATGGAAATTGCATTTCTGGCTTATAATCTTATGAGATGCATGACTCGCTTAGGGAGTAATGTTAATGTGATGATGCATGATTGCAACAAATATATAAAGTGAATGAAATAGGAACTCATCCGGGGATTAGAGCATTAGAGAACGCCTGAAAATCACCCGAAGCAAACTGAAACCTGCTTGATAGGCCTGTTGAGAAGACGATACCACGGGAAGCTTGTCAGTTAGACATAGATCCGCTAGGGAATAAAGGAAGCACCTGGATAAGATCTTCCACCGTTACCCACCGCAACTCTAGCTGGGGAAACTGAGTGGCTGAGCGACAAACGTCCTTCGCACCCCGGGAGAATCAGGGGGAACATACATCGACTCTACCGGGGAGAAGTCAAGATACATTGGCTTGCATATCGGGAATATTATGAGTGGCGAACCCACTGGGGACAACCATTCCGAAATCGACGGTTCTGAAACTACCTCTACAGGGGATAAGCGGGAGTAGCACACTCGAAACTCTAGCGAACACCTGCTGAGGAATTTCCGATGGAAAGGATATGACGAACCCATGTTGAGGATAACAATCTGCTGGGAAGAGAGGGGGCTCCGATGGGGATGAAGCTTCTGGAGATCCTTTTCCAAACAAAAACGGTCCTACTGGGAGGACGCAGCTGGGAAAGTATCAAGGAGAATCCTGGTCCATCTCCACACTAGCGCAACTGGATATCCTGCAATACAACATTAGCGGGGTGACCCTGGCATGATATGACAAGTGCTTCTGCCATCCAGATCACTCAGGCCTTAAAGCAATATTCGAAAGTTTTTGATCATGGTAAAACCAACAATGCTTATATATGCAAAATTTTACCACAAAACTTTGAACGTCCTTTGCAAACAAATCAGTAAATGCAAGAAATTAATTGACAAGCAAAAACTCATTTTATTAATTGAAAGTGTGCCTGTAAATAGGCAAGTACAATAGGAAGCAACCCCTGAAATGAGGCAATCACAAAAGCAAAATAAGAGGAAAACTAAAACGCATGGCAATGCGACAATGAGTCCTCATTGGGTTTCAACCCTGCTATCAATCTTATAACTCCAACTATCTCATCACTTCGCTATTTCCAAAAAAGGTGATTGGCTTGATCACTGCCCTTCGGAGTGGCTCGAGATGCTGTCACAGAGTGCGACCACTGATCTCTTAAGCATGTCTATGCATAGTATCTCTTGACTACGTCCGCGTTCACAGGTAGTGGGAAGTCTTCTTCGTCCATTGTTGCGAGCATCATGGCACCACCCGAAAAGACTTTCTTCACAACAAACGGCCTTTCGTAATTCGGTGTCCACTTGCCCCGCGGGTCTTCTTGGGGAAGGATTATCCTCTTTAGCACCAGATCACCAAGTTGGTAATTCTGAGGTTGCACCCTCTTGTCAAACGCTCTTTTCATCCTCTGTTGGTAAATCTGTCCATGACCGACGGCTGCTAGCCGCTTCTCATCAATGAGGCACAGCTGGTCTAAGCGGTTCTGTACCCACTCTTCTTCCTCAAGCTCGGCATCTTTCATAATTCTCAATGAAGGGATCTGAACTTCGATTGGAAGCATGGCTTCCATGCCATAAACGAGAGAAAATGGAGTTGCCCCTGTTGAAGTACGAATGGTAGTCCTGTAACCATGCAAAGCGAAAGGCAAAATCTCATGCCAATCCCGATAGGTTACTACCATTTTCTGCACAATCTTCTTAATGTTCTTATTTGCCGCTTCAACCGCTCCGTTCATATTCGGGCGGTACGGGGACGAATTGAACAGCGCCGTTGAAGCTGCCAACAAGAACATCAAAAAGATCGTCCAGAAGATGGTCATCACCTACAAAGACTGGCACGAAATGCTGCCATTTACTCTACATGAGTATCGTACCTCAGTACGTACTTCAACAGGGGAAACTCCTTTTTCTCTAGTATACGACATGGAAGCAGTGCTCCCCGGTGAAGTTGAAATTCTATCTATGAGAGTTCTCATGGAAGCTAAGTTATCTAAGGCCGAATAGTGTCAAAGCAGATACGACCAGCTGAACTTAATTGAAGAAAAGCGCCTGACCGCTCTGTGTCATGGACAATTATATCAAAGAAGGATGAAGAAAGCCTTCAACAAAATGGTCTGACCTCATGAATTCCAAGAAGGCGACCTCGTGCTTAAAAAGATTCTGTCTTTTCAACCAGATTCTAGGGGAAAATGGACTCCTAATTACGAAGGCCCAAACATCGTCAAAAGAAGCTTTTCTGGAGGTGCTATGACTCTCACAACCATGGACGGTGATGAACTCCCGCATCCTGTGAATGCCGATGCAGTCAAGAAATACTTTGTCTAAAAAGACAAAAGAACAGCTCGGTAAGTCGAAAACCCAAAAAGGGCGGCTTAGGAAAAAATGAGCGTCTCGGTGGACTGAAAACCTAAAAAGGCAGTCCAGGCAAAAATTAGAGACATTAAATAGAAAATTATCCTGATAGATTGAAAACCTGAAAAGGCAATCTAGGCAAAATTAAGGATCAAAATGACAAAGTAACTGCATCAGTCCGTACTTCGTTAATCTGAAGAATCTTCCATCAACGGATCTTCAATCAAATCTTCTAAAGTAACAAGCACAGTTTGAATTCAAAGTTGTTAGGGATAATAGTGGTTATTTGCTTTCAATGTAGCCTTTTCCCAATAAATTATCATTTCCAATTCTTGTAAATAGCTCATGGAATCACGCCTTCGGCTGATTACCATTCTATCAATAAAAATTTCAGCTTTATGCCCATATGTTTGCAATTCTTACTTTATTCTGTTTTACAAAATAACGCTTTTTCTTGTGAAAATCACTTTTGAAACTAAAAAAAAGTTTTAAATGAATTTTTACTTCAAAATTTTGAAATAAAAGCGGAATTTTCCTTTGAACTATGGACACAGAAAGAACTTCCAATAATTTTCTCCATGAGTGTTTCGACCTCTGAAAGATAAAACAACTGCTAAAGAAGTCTTCTTCTCCTTTAAAGAGATCATCAAAGGACAGTATTCATATCCAAAAAGAATCCCCAACAAGGTTGCCAATGAAATACCTTTTTCCAGAAAAGTTTAAAGCATGAAACTCAGATTTATCATCAGTAACATCTACACCATTGCTGTAGATTTTGCTGAGTATTTGTTTGAACTGTGACGTAGTCCTTTTCCCAAATACCCCTTTTGTTGTCTTGTCAAGTATCGTCAGCATGCATATGACATTCATGACATTCATCATTCATACATATTAGCATCATTAATTCATTCTTGCATTTCTCAATGTTTGCTTCTATATCACTTGTTTAGGTTGCATTTATTCCCGAAAAACAAGTATGGGTGTGTCATATCTCCAATAGATTATCCCCAAGCAGAAAAATATATTTTTCTCTATCATATTCCCAAGCTGAGATCATTCCTCATCGGAAACGAAGTCTTGATTGACCATTTCTTTCCAGTTCATTCCTAGATAGAACCTCATCTCTAAATAAATTCAGGATTAGATTTCACAAAAGAATCTACCTGCAAACAATAAGCAATCGCCTCGTCATCCGAGCTGCTTATTTCCTTTTCATCTTGAAACTTGTCATAAAAAGATTGTTCTTCTTAAGCAAGTCCAATCATGAGAATTCAAGAAATCTCTGCAGTTGTCTTTCTGTCTAAAGGAAAACCTGTGTCTATTCAATCAAAATGCCCGCATCTTCTCAAGAGAGAGATCTCCGGCAAGATTGTAACTGTGAAAATAGAAACTCATTCGAGGTATGTTTCCATCATTGTCTGTCATTCACAAGGCTGAATACTTAGTAAAATTCTCAAGAATTACCTTGTTATAGTTATCACTTTGCTGATAATTGGTAATATCTTCAGAGCTCATTACCATAAACTATCACAAGGCTGATAATTGGTAATATCATTTTCAATTACCTTAAACATTGTCACAAGGTTGATAGAAGGTAATCTCCTCGTTTCCCAAAGCGAAACAAATATTCACTTGCTTGGTGAATCTATTTTCCCAGTGAAACATATTGCTTGTTTCCCAACAAACAAGATTCTCCTTTCTTAGACAGATTGAGACATCCTCACAAATCTTTCCCCAACATATCATTCTTTGATACTTCCTGGGTAAACTTTCTACAATCATTTTGCATCATTCGTATTTTTTGGTATCTTAGGTCCAAAATTTGCGTATTCTGATATTTAAGTCTCTTCACACCTATCGAGACGAAGATTTTCATCTTCAATTCTCAGGTTAAAGAAACTTAAATAGGGGCATCTGTCATACCCTAATTTTTGACCTAAGATACCACCTTACATATGCATCACTGCATCACTAACCGTTCAGAACATAATAGATCGTGCATGGCTTCTAAAAGTCAAAATCAGGGTTTCTTCAGAATTTCATCTGTTCAAGATCTAATCAATTAGGGTTTGAGTTTCCACTCACCTCAATTGATCTATCTTAATTAATCATCAACATTTGATCTTCAGATTCCCAACTTTTTCTCATGATTTACCATGAATCGACCAATTAGGGTTTTGATCGAAGATAGTGAATCATTGACTTTCTGCTCAATGGATGACCTATTTGCTTGGAGATTAATCTTAACATATTCAATGCAATATCTTGACCTAATTTCTTGATTCAAAACATTTCAAAAGTCCATGTTTCTTCATCGGACAAATTCTGAATCATCTGATGAAATTTCATCTACTCAAAAAAGTCAAAACTTTGACTTTTGGTCAACTTTTTCAAGACCAAACTTTTTCAATCATAAAAACATTTCAAATGATCCATCATGATCATAAAAAACCAAGAAATGTGAAAAAAAGTCAACAAAAAGTCAAGATTTGGAAAATTTCTAACACTTAGAAAAATTTTCAAGTGTTAAGAAACATGGTTTTTTCCTACTTTCATGGCCATTTTTCACCTAGATCCATTTGGATTCAGGAAAAAATCAAAACATGAAAGTTGTAGCCCTTATTACAAGCTTTCCAAAATGTCCAAGAACTTGCAAAAACATTTTGTCTAGCTATGCTTTTGATTTTGAAACATAGAGCTCCAAAATCATGGAATTTCAAGTACATGCTTCAAAATTATAAGTCTTTTTTCACAAATCTCCCTTCTAGAAGCCTTGTCATCAGCTAGAGGTAGATTATAACTAATAAATATCAGTTTGAATGATTGAGGAGATGATTGAATCAAAGAGAAAAACTTAACCATGGTTAGGAAAGTTACTTTTGCATTAAATGCAAAAGATTCCTTCTTACCTCTTACGCAAGTTGTAAGTTTCCCTCAATGATAGCCATGCCATATCATTCAGATTTCTTGGCCTATAAATAGAGGTCATTTCTTCAAATTCAAATCACACCAAAGCTATCATAATCAAGCTTTCTTTCTTGAATTCTTGAATTCTAAGTTTCAAAGTTCAAAGAGGGAATTTTTGTAATCTTCAAGTCTTGCAAAATCTGAGAGAATTTAGGTTTCGAACATGTTTTAAACATCAATTAGAACTTATCTAAAACTTAAAATCATCACAAGAACTTCCGAAACTCAGAATCATTGTTCAAAAACCAAAAGCTTGCAAATGATGCCTTAACATCCAAACTTCCAATTTGCTCGTGCTAACTTTGATTTAACACTTCAAACATCATCCATATACTTCATATGAATGATCCAGATCATTATCCCTGACCTGTAACATCTCCAACATCAAATTCAAAGCTCACATCAAGTAGCTGCAGTTGGACTTGGGTAGAGAATTCCAGACCATTTCAAAGCAAGCATAGCATTCAAACACCTTCCATAAGGTTCAGTGGTGTTGTAGCAATCATTAAACAACAACTGGAAACACTCTAAACAGGATTTCGATTTCAGTTCAAAGAGGTAAGTCACTCATACTTTGAACTCTATGATTCATGCATTCCAGTTCAAAAATTTCTTGGCCATCTTGTTTCAGCACTATCACTGATCATTAACCCTCAATCAATTTCATAAATCATGATCCATACACGATTTCATGTTGATTTTTAGAATTAGGGTTCATCTGGTCACGTTTAAAATTAATCATTTTAAACTGAAAATAAATGAAATTAATCATCACCATCATGTTCATGGGTTCAAAACGAGCAAGTTTGATGTTTACATCTTTCAATTTCATCAAGAAATGAAGAATCTATGAATTGATGAAGATTGAAGAAGAAGAAGAAGAAGAACATTGCGTGCATTATTTCGTTTTCCAAAAATTCAAATAATTAATTTAAAATATAATAACATGGAACGAAATAAAATAATGGATGTATAGCCACCCCAGTGATAGACAGCGCACTTTTCATGTTCCTTGCCTTGCCTATGGTCCAGGGTTCGAATCCCCCTGAGACCATTTTGTCATTTTTTTCACTTTCCTTCATTTTTAAACATTTCCAAAGACTTGTTTTTAAATATAATTAAATGGAAGCGTGTAAATAACAAGATAGGCACTTGGCTCAGTGGTAAAGCTTTTCAATTCTAAGCCAAAGGTCATGAGTTCAAACCTCCTTAGGACCAAAATCAATTATTTACCACTTGTTTTCTTCATATTTCTATCAAACTTCAACATTTTCAAAAACCAATCAAAACTTCACATTTTGAGATGATTTTTTGCACACTTGTCATTTAATATACCTATTTTATGATTATGTCAAAAATATCCAAAAATATTTTCTTTTGATTATATTTTTATTAAGTCAAAAATGAGACATTTTAAGTATTTCTTAATACTTTTCAAAGATGTTTTCTTTCAAACTAAACTCAAATCTTTTCAAAACTTCTTGTGAATATACTTCACTTTTCAAAATCATTTTCAAAACCTTATCATAACATTTCAAATAAACTTACACACCTTTTTTCCATGATCGACTCGATTTGAAGATAAAACCGAACCAATTTTTCCTCGAATTTCATAATCGATCATGGGTCTCCCTCACGGTGTAAGTCCCAATCCTTTTTATGTACATATTAAATTTCCTTGTACATATTCAATCATATTTAGAAATATCCAAGCATAAACAAAACTTCGTTCGTTTGTTTTCATTCGCTTGTTAATACACCAAATCCATTGGTATTAAGAGAAGAATTATTCCCGGTGAAACACTTCTTAAACCAATGGGCCTCCCTCACGGTGTAAGTCTCAACCCTCCTATGTACATATTCATTTCCTTGTACATAAACACCCCTTCGTGTACATATTCATTCCCTTGTACACATTCAAAACCTTGTATATATTCAAGTTACACTTGCTTAAAACGCTTGTTTATACATTTGTTTATATTTCCTTCATAAACTCCCGTGAATACACATCACACAGTTGTTTATATAACTATTCAGTTATAACATAACAATTAGCCTAACAACTAGGTTCCCCACTAGCCTCCTCTTGGGCTTTGTACAAGATAACTCATTTATTGAGTTAGCCTCCTCTTAGGCTTCAGATAAGAAAACTCACATATTGAGTTTAGCCTCCGCTTAGGCTTCATATAAGACAACACTCCCCTGCTGAGTTTAGCCTCCTCTTGGGCTTCGTTCAAAAGAACTCCTCGTTGAGTTTAGCCTTCTCTTGGGCATCAAACAAGAAAGAGACCAGGAAATCTCTTAACAGCTTCCTATTGGGCTTCCAATACAAAGAATCACCCGCGCTAGGATAGAACCCTGAGAGGATGATTTCCTAGTGAAATCACTCTTGAAATCCTAAGAGGATGGTTTCCCGGTGAAACCACTCTTAAAGCCAAAGTCAGTCATACCCTATAGCTTCGTCTTGAGCTTCATACAAGGACCCTCGATGACCCTCGGAATGCCTTCTCTTGGGCTCACAATACAAGGACCCTCGATGACCCTCAGAATGCCTCCTCTTGGGCTTACAATACAAGGACCCATGGGCTTCTTAAAAGCATCCCCCTAATCCAATCAATTTCTCCTCGAGATTTAGACATTTATCATCTCTATGGAAGAAGTATCTCATCTATCACATCACATACAATCAAAAACTTTTCAAACACTTTTCAAACAAAAACATCTCTTAATCGTAAGTGGTAACGCTTGTACACTCAAGCAAAACACCTATAACTTACAATGAAATATTTAATCAATCAAACCTTTCAAAATGTATGTGATGAAATAGATTAGATACATTTTTCATTAAGATGACATTTGTCTTTGTCTCTTAATAACTCCCGTTGCTTCCACTAGCATAAGTGGGAACTACGATTACTCTAACTTTCTCAACATCCCTTTGAGAATACGTAGGCACAAGGTCTCATCCTTGGCGAGCAAAACTTCTTTCTCCCTCAAACCAAACAAATCATAGCTCCCCTTAGATCCGAGCTACAAATGCTCTGATTCCCATTAAGGGATATGTATGCAGAAGATCCCAATGATCTTTGCGAGCACAATAATAACAAAACCTAGGATCCCACATAATCTACCTTTCTTAAAATCCAAAGGAGAAACTTTCCCAAGAATAGAAATAGCAATTAAAACACACAAACATATCAAACATATTCATATATAAAGCTATAGATAACTATATATATTTAGGGTGCCACATCTATTCCCTTTATATAACAAACCCCCTTCCCCGGAATCTCCCCAATGCGTTGCGTCTAGTTCGCGCTAGTCGTAATGCATATCATATCAATTGAGGGTATTGCAGCTTTCCCCTTTTTCATAATCATTTTTCTTGTGTTGAAAATAATAAAGCTTGATGCTCGCGGCATCTTTATAAACAAATCAAAAGAGTAAATCGTTTCGAGCCAGAGAATCTGAATTCCGATTCTGATTCACTTTTTAACGCGACGAACAGAATCCAAGTTTTTATTCAAGTAACATGAGCTGAAAAACTGCAGAGAAAGCTGTGGGAAACAGTAGAGGCCAATAACATCTAGATGCCCTTCAATGAGAACTTGTTTAGAAACCTGAGATTTGACATAGAATTTATTAGGCAGGAATTCAAAAATTACACTATTATCTTGTGTTTATTTTGATAGAGAAAGCATATTTCTTGTTATAGAAGGTACATGTAATACATTAGAGAGGATAAGCTAATGACTGGTGCATGACTTACGAAAAATTGTGTTGAACCAATAGATTTTATAGCTAAGGACTGACCATTACCAACATAAACTTTGCTCGAACCAGAATAGGATTGCTTATTAAGTAAATGCAAATCAAAGGGAGTAATATGGTGAGAAGCACCTGAGTCCACAAACCAAGCTTGGGATTCAAGTTCATTTGACATATAATACTCCTGAGTGTAAGCACCTGGTTGAGGAACACTTGCACACATAGCTACAGCAGCAGTGCCTGAAGCTGGCTCTTGAGCTTTATCTGACTTAGAAGCCTCATTGTTGGTGGATTGATCAGTAGCAGAATTTCCAGGGACAAAGGACTCATCAAAATGGTGACAGTAGTTAGGAATAGAGTGGCCATACTTGCCACACAATTGACAAGTTGGACGATTATCAGTGGTGTACCTACCTCTTCCACGACTTCTTCCACGAGTGTACCTTCCACTTCTGCCACGATTGGATGAACGTGCTCCTCTGGAGTTATTGTTCTCATACCTTTGAGTCGCGTGAGCTAGATTAACAGAGATTGTGGAAACGACAAGCTCCTGACGAAATTTGTCCAATAGCTAGGAGAGAGGTAGAGGTTCAGGGCACCCAAACATCTGCATAACAAAAGGATTATACTCCTCCGGGAGTCCATTGAGGATGGAATCCACCTGATCTTATTCAGTGGTGGAGTCACCAATAGCTAGGAGAGAGTTTACAATAGCTTTGATTCGCAGAACAAACTCAATAACAGACGGAATTTATGGATTTACAACGATCTTGTGCATCTTCTGTGTCAAGATTACTCCCTCAACTTGTTGATTCCACATGAGATAATTGTTTTCTTGAAGCTTGATTGAGAGCTTCAGACCAAAGCTATCGTGAGTGTTCTGAGACGAACACATGGCAGCAATGGAGTGTCACGGCAGTGCGTCTTTGTGGCCGGAGTTTGCAGAAGATTCCATGGTTGCTGGAGAAGAAGGTGGCGGTGTTTACAGAGCAACGAAACATATAGGATCAGAAACAAGCGAATGATACCATGTTAAAGATGAATTAGAAGATCATCTTCTGGAGATGGGTCAGAAACTCATCTTCTGGAGATGACACAGAAGTTCAACTTCTGGAGATGAACCAGAAGTGTAACTTCTGGAGATGAATAGAAAGTGAACTTCTGGAGATGAATAGAAAGTGAACTTCTGGAGCAGAAGAAGAAAATTTTAGAGTGACAACTTATTATTCCTTTCACTGAATCATTACACAGTGAGTAAGAGCTGTATCTATAACAACCAATACAGGTACACAATATACAAACTGTAACAGAAAATTACAAGTAGCAAGATATGACTTGCTGTAAAAACCTAAACAAAACCTAACACTCCTAACGATTAGTGTTATATCTTTTATATTGTAACAGCTAAGAATAAACCATTATGGAACAAAACTCTTTTTTTTTTTTTTCTGTAGTATGTCCGTGTGCGTGGAAATTGTAATTATATGTCATCCCATTAAACCACGTTTTAGGCAAAAGACTGTGTGTGGAAACACTCAAGATATTATAAAATATATAAGCATGGAGCATTGCCAACGCGGCTTAATTGTTTCTGACTTTTACTTGAAACTTCTATACTTAATTAATAATTATCAAGCACTTATGAAAACGACTTTGCATTACGTGGCCACATTTGAAGAACAAAGTCATACTTAGATAGATAGATAGGATTGAAAACTAAAAAGCTAGTTTCCAATTTAACACACTTCTTCTCCAATCAGTTTAATGGTGGCTATTGATGTCATTGTAGTGCGGACAAGCGTAAATAATTACTTAATTGATTATCGAGGGCGGCAGGGCATGTTATGAAAATAAAATGTTATATTAAATTCTTGTTTATTGTATATACACAACATTAGCCTTTTTGGGATCAAAGTGGCTGTGGTAAGTAAAAGATAAAATGATTTGTGCAAATAAATTATCTTATCTCATGCCCAATTTTTTTCGATAAGCAAAAACATGAATTGTGTACTCTACCCTTACAATTCATGAATCACTTTAGATAAGGCAAGTTAAAAGATCATTACACCAAATAAATATACAAAAGAGCAAATTAATCCTTACATAGCTTACAAACCAAGAAAAATAAATTTTATGATCCACCGTATGTAACACATTCGCGGAAATCTCTCCTAAACACTATTATTTCTTCATTGCCAAATATTTCAAGTAGTCGTCATCCAAATTAGATGCCTAAACTTACATTTGATGTTGCCTTTTGACAAAGATCTAAATGTAGTGAAATATTGTCATCACTATTCAATAGACATTCAGTCCACTTGCAACCATCTGAAAATGCTACTCCAAATTTTCTTTGTAAAATCACATGTAAAAAAAAGTTGATTGATGGCATCTTCCTCCATAAAATAAAAGGCAATAGCTAATTCATCAGGATTATCAATGCTTGACTTGTTGGCCAAAGCTCCTTTTGTAGGTAGTTTCGCTTAATAACAACGACAATTCAAAAATACTCACCTTTGAAGGTACGTCTTGTGCACAAGTGTACAACACCACCATAAATGAGTGGGAAATTTCACATTGTTTGAAAAATAGAAGGCCGATTACTTTATATGTGAGAGACTTCGTACATTTATCACTACAAGAAAAAATGTAATTTACAAGTACAAAAACCCCACACAAATGTAAAATTTGTGAGGGAACTGCTCTTCTAGAAAAATAGGGGGTCGCAAATTTTTTTGCGAGCGGCATTCCATGTCGCCTATTCTCCAGGAGCTAACCCCTCGCAAAATGCAATCACAATTTTCAAATCTGTAACATGCAGACGTAGGCGCAGACTAATAGTACAACTATCGGTTCAGTACGTCAGAAATTTTGCTTGGAAATAATCCCCCTGATAAAATGTATGCGTTTTCCATTTGCTTGGGTTAAACCGGTGATAAAATATATAGTTAATATAAAAAAATAAATATAATTAAAATATAATTAATAGAATAAATATAATTAAAATTTAAACATAATTAATAGAATAAATATAAAAATACTAAACATACTATTTTTAATTTTTTTTTTTGTAAAATCCTAAATACACTAAACATACAGTTCTAAAAAGTCCTAGTAAAAAAAAACCATCATAACTTCGTTTCTATTTCCAAACATAACATGAATAGCGTACGATAACTATTAACATCTATAAATATGAAATAGAAATAAAGAGAAAGAATAAAAAACAACCACACAAAATATTGCTAAAACATCTAACATAAGAACCACACAAAACACAACATTAACTCAACTAATGACGTCAACCCAACCCAACACAAAACACAACAATATCATAAAAAAATAGAAAAGAGTAAGAAATAAAAGAAGTTTGGAAAAAAACTAGAACAGATCCGAAACACCTTTTTGTATCGACGATTCAATTTTCGCACACCACATATAGATCTAGAACACTCTTCGTCCATTTTTCCATGTTATTCATTTATTTTTTTGTTATCATATAGTTGAGAAAGAGAAAGAGTGAGAAAGAGAAAGAGAGAGAGAGAGAGAGAGAGAGAGAGAGAGAGAGAGAGAGTTTGTGTGTGTGTGTGTGAGAGAGAGAGAGAGAGATAGAAAGTGTGAAAGAAAAGAGAAAGTGAGAGAAAGAGTGATGTATATTATATTTTTTCCATTGCGAGATGATTAACCCCTAAAAACATATTAAATTAGTGAAGGGCTTTACCCCTAGAAAACATCTCATGGCTAAACAAGGTTTTTCTTGTAGTGTATCTGCTTAAAATTTTGAGTGAATTTGTGATGTCTCTCTCACTTGAGTATTGCTCATGATCTAATATGGATGATCTTCATGATGATCCAACATTGGTATTAGAGTCGATGGTTCAATTAAGGGACCGATTTCTTGTATGAAAATTCTTCATGACAAGTTGGTGGTTAGATAGCATGTTCCGTTGTAGATCCTAAACAACGGTACAAGTAATTGTGAATGAAAGAGCTTTCGTTTGAGTGAGGAGCATAGTGGATTGAATCATATTTGAGGGGGAGATTCTTGTGAACAAGTGTGACTTGGAAATCTCACCCTTCTTGGAAAAAATTTATGTTAAACACTTATAAGTGAAAGGACCATACACATATCGTCTTAAGATTTTGGATGAATATGTAGTGAATCTCTCACTTGTGTGTTTCTCTTAACCTAATATAGATGCTCCTAATCATGATGACCCAACGGTACGTCATACTTCCATAACTTATGAATAAATTGAAATATATAGTCAGTAATAGACTTTATATTCTTCCTCTTCAAACTCTATCTGACATCTTCATGTACCAGAAGCAGCTTCACCTCTGTCGTTGCTTTTGCTATGATCAATATATATTTTTCTAGTTGCACCCTCATACCCAATTAAATTTTGATAATAGGTTTATTTGAAGAAAAATATAATGCTGGGAAAATATCATTAACATGATTTCTGTTATTTAGGTAAATTAACAAGTCATATAATTTTAATTTATTGAAAAAATCATGTATATGTCATGATTTTAAATTACGGATGCAATTGTGGAGATGGTTGTGGTGGCGTAAATAATGAATGAGAGATTTTTTAAATACTTGGTGGAAAAGTTGTTAAAGTTATAATTTGATATGACATTTAAAGAAGATTGACATTTGTTGTTCTAAAATTTTAGTTTTGGTGAGAAAAACTCAATGAACATGAATAAATCATCTAATTGATTCGTGATGTGATCACATACATGATATTAATTCACACAATAATTACGGGTCGAAACTATTGTGAAATTTACCACATCAACAATATTGTAATTGAAATTGTAGTTGCAAAATGCAATTTAAAACCATTATATACGTATTATAGGACGATAGTGTTGAGATCATGCCATGTTTTCTATGGATATAATGTTGACAAAAATGATAAAGGGTGAATAATATGAGGTGCAAGATACTGTTGTAACAATATCTGATGAATCAAGTATTTCAATTATCGTATCCACAAGGATTGATGTGATATTGTAGTCTTTCAATAGTAAAGCGTATTTTAAGATTAAGTAACACAAGGGTTTGTTTTCTACACTACAAGTATCATAAATTTTACTCAAGCAACTTTAGTTTCCTTTTTCAAAGAGAGATATGTTTGGATTCAAGAGAGTTTGGAGTTGTTTTCAAATGATAAAAGCATGTCAAGATTAGTTTCATTAACCTAACTTCATATAAATTCGATTAACCAAGTGGATGAACTAGTTTATGAATGATATAATTATGTATCCTCTCAATCTTGTTGATTTCTCACCAAGATTGTGAGTTTTATCATGTAAATCTTTGAATGATTTCTCACTACAACTATTGACATGATAATAATGAAGTTCAATACAAGTAAACACTAACTCACAAATCTATTTATAGCATTTGTTCATTAGTGGAAGAATATCCTAGGTCAACTTTGAAACATCCTTTTTCAATCATGATTCAAAGTATAAAGAGATAGTAGAACAAAGATATTCAACATATATAAATCATCAACCATGTTCATACACAAAGAGATTAAAAGAAATACATGAAAGCTAAGTCAACTACCTCTAATCTTGACACAAAAAGAGCTTAGCTACACATTTTCATGGTTGCTTTGCTTACAAGATTGTTGGAGAAGATGATGAACATGGAAGAAAATCAATAAGAACAAGATTCAAATTCCAATCCCTATGCCCTAGATTACAACAATGATGAATGATGAAGAAGAAGTGTGTTTTTCTGCCCTTTCTAGCACAGCAAAGTGGGTGGAAAATAGAGAGTAGGTGAGCCAAAAGTGAAAGCATGGGTCACTGTCCTTTTTCTGATTTTCGCAGACCGCGCTAAGGCCGCTTATCCGCGCTAAGCGCACTCATGCTGCAACCGCGCTGAGTGCGACCTGTAGCATGCTTCTTCTTCCAAAAATTTCTTCAAAGAGAAACATCCCAAGAGCTCCTCAAGTTTCCTTGAATCCAAGCTTGAGGGAATCAATACCAAAAACCTACAATTAAAATGTAAACTAAGTTAAATAATATATTATACTAAAAACTAAATAAAAACACAATTAGAACAAAATACTATGTTAAATACTAGTAATTAATCAAAAGACATTGCAAAGGACCACAAAATGATCTACAAATTATCCACATTTTGGTCCTTAACAGATACCATATCAAAGTTGCTTGTGGTTATGTGACCTATTATAGTGGGAATAAGACTTGTTATTTGTGGCATAAAGGTATACGGGAGAATGAAATAGGTCTTTACCATCTCATTCTTTCGTTCTACCATTCCATTTCAAGAAATTTCTTGTAGAACGCAACCAACAAGCCTTACAATCAGAGTTTTAAAAATCGGAGGCAATCTCCAAAACACTTTCGCGATTTCAGTCGGTATAAATGTCACAACCCTGATTGTAGTTGTCACATTGTGACTTAACAATAGTTAGTTCTTTATTATTAAAACAGTGATAACAATATAAATAACAGCCCTTGCCAAAATTGTTTTGTCGCAACCATTTTAGTGGTTGCAGACCATTTTTTTAAAACCATGCTCACAATAAGACATAGTAAGTTGTTTGAGACTGAAGTGGTCTACAACACTTAAGAGTTAAACATGCCATTTAATGGTTAATCTATAAGAGAAATGAGTGTGTCCATTGATTAAGAATTTGTCAATGGTGTTGGACGCACAATTTTTCCTTGGGATAAGGATGATGTAGTTTTTCTATCTAGGTTCTCTTGTGTGATTATTAAGATTTCACCGATTCTTCATGGTTGGGCTACAACCATTATCTTCATTCATTCAGATTTCAATTTCCTTGGATAACACAAAATGATCCTGAAAGGAGCCATTTTAGTTTATGTGAAAGGAATGGATTGGAATCTAATGATTAAACCGGACAAGGTTTCCAACTTTAGTCTAATAAGGGAAGTGTTGGGTACATGCAAACAATCTAACATTTAAGTCAGTGAAAATTGTAAATGCGAGTTAAATTTCAGGGTTAGAATAATGTGCACCTCAAACTTATATGCAATCAATCTTTTGAATTATGTTATAGGGTTTCAAAGGAAATATAAGCTCATGTTTGATATACATGTTTTGTATTATGTTTTGTGAGAGAATAGTGAAATATATTAGAATTTTCTTTTAAGAGAAATTGATGTTTATATACTGAGTGAGGGATACTTTTACTTTTATATAAATAAGTATCACTTTTTATCTCGGTTGATAAGAAGAACTATAATGAAATGATTGGAATTTACACTACGGTTGACTAAATTAAGCGTGGTGATATACAAAGATATTCTTTTTTTTTTACGACAAAATTAGAAATTGAAGGAGCTGGGATTCAAATCCGATAACTTCTAGTACATTTTATTCTAAATTTTTTAGTGATAATGAATGATCTTATTATGTTCATATATATGAAAAATCAACTCGTATAAAAATAGAAGGCAAGCAGACAAATTTTAACCTAGAATGCTGCTGGCTCCACTGCCACTAGATTTATCTATCACATCCTGGCTAGCATTATGGATAATGCTAATACACACCCCATGTAGGTGTGCATAATTAGCATCACACACCTTTGTGTATGTTTTTGAGTGGAGCCACTATTTTTTGTTTTTTTATTTTCATTTTTCCCCCCAGATTTTTATTGATTAAGGAAGGTTTAAAACCCCCCAATTTTATTATTATTACTATTATTAATTATTGTTTAACATACCTTTGTTAACATATCTTTATTAATTAATGTTAATGGTTAAGATTTAGAGTAACTCCTTTATATATATATATATATATATATTTACATATATATATATATATATATATATATATATATATATATATATTCTTGCTAAACAACTATACTTAGAATATTAAGGGATTCAGAGGTTCATGGAAGGGATGCATGGCGTCCAAGCTATGGGTCTAGCTTACCCCGCAGATGGGAGCCCTTAGATCAGAGGTTTGGAGAGAGAATGATCATGAGATAGTTAGAGAGAATGACGTCTCCAATCCCATAGACCTATGATGTATATATAGTACAACCATAATTTATGATCATAATGGTTATAACCGCTATAATTAATATGATAACGTCTGTAACGTCCTCATAAATAATGTAACGCTCGTAACCGCCACCTATTAAGTTCTGTAACTGAAGTCAACCCGACCTAACATAATTCGATAGACGCAATTCGATCTGTACAACTAGGCAGATACACCCCGACTTATACAGCTCGGCCAAGCACACCTGAGTAGTCATAGTCTGACCTAACACAGCTAGGCTTGATGATCCATGGTATATATCCTACGGGGACGCCCTTGCTTTACTGATCTGCCTACCTATATCCCTTTTATTTGTCCTAGTCCGGACGATGGATTTTATGTACGAACATATATATATATATATATATATATATATATATATATATATATATATATATATATATATATATATATATAGATCATGCTAATCAATGCCCTAAGAACATTATTTAAAGATACTAAATAAAAAATATTCTTCACAAAAATCAATTATTCTAATTTTAATGCATTAATTACACACATTTCTAAAGAATATTACTATTTTAAACATTTAAATAGTAACTCAAAGGCACTTATTAATATTTCTCTTTAAATATATGCAACATTGACTATATTGGCATCTTGAAAGGTCTCGTCATTGCATGGTGCTACTATGTCTTTGTTATCATGTTGACATGCCAAAGTCATTATGTTCTAGTGTTTAGGGTGATAAATCTAAATAAAAGAGGGCTAGGGTGATAAATCCAAATAAAAGTGTTTTTGGTCGAGATTATTGTTCAACATACCTTTGTCTTATCCTTGTAGTTTAAAACCCTTGAATATAGCTGAAATTTAAGGCATACTCCACATTCACTATTATATAACTTACGAGATGTTTGATTTAGTTTAAAGAGCAATGCTAATAAGTGCACATTAGTTAAGAATCATCAATTACATCAGAAAATAATTATTATTCTTTTCAAAAGAATATAAAATATGACTAAAGATATTTAATATTTCTTATAATTAAAAAGTTTCAATTTTTTACTTAAATAACACTTTTAGTAGTCTATGTTTTAAAAAAAAAAAAATTAATGAACTCATGAAACTATTAATTTCATATATAATTAATAATTTTTAATCCGTGTTCCGGGAATACTAATTAGCATTACTCAAAAAATATTGATGATGCATAAGATTTTTTTATACAAAATTGAGCCAAAAACTAATTACAAATCTATAAGAAATTTACACGGTAAAACAAAAAAACAAAACTTTATAAAACATATGAGACTGTAGATCTACATAAGAATTGATTTATGTATAAGATCTCTCATATATGAAATTAATTAGTATCTACATTTTTCCGCATATCAATCCGTATACTGTAATCAAAGCCATTACAAGAGAATGATCTGTACCAGCTTCTAAATCCAACGTTAAAACATCATTACTTAGAACAACCCCGGAAGAAGACTGTTTTTGCTTTGCCTCTGCTATGATTTCTCCGTTTTTGTTAATTATCCGAAAACCAAATGATTTGCCAAAACTGATTCTTTCTATGCACAAATCTTGGGATCCCACTTTAACGAGGCAAGCTATTTTTCCTGTGAAACATCTTTTAACTTGAAACCATGGTTGCTCTTCTTTGCTTCTACTATTAGAATTGCTGCTGCAATATTTGTGACCTTCCCAACATCCAAAAGCTAGCAATCTCTTTTTGATTGTGCAGACAACATTTCCTTTTAGATTCATGAGACTAACTTCTCTTCCACCCTTTCTATCATAGTTGTCAACTCTATAAACTATGTTACCATTTGAATCATAGACAGTGCAACCATTAGAGTGAAGAACAAGTGATTTCATCCATACTGTATATCTTTCTCTTTTATTGCTGAAACACTGATCATGATGAGACAGAGATGATGTTGTCGATTCTTGTTCTTGAGGATGAACTTTGGCCATTTTCTATGTTGTTTATTTTAAGATGGAGGTTATGATGAGTTGGTCGCTGTTTGAGCGGCTTACTTATATGCCTGTTCTATTAGCTGCTTCGTGGAGGCAACTATTGAAAATAATTGAGTTTAATATGTTACCACTCGTGGAAAAAGTGCTTCTAATCAGACAATTAATTAATAACAGGTTTTAAAAAAATAACGTTGTTCAAACCTATTAGTAGACTGACTATTAATAATAATATTGATAGAATAGTTTTATAATTATTTATGTAAGTATTATTAATACTTATTTATATTTATTAGTTAGAATTAGTTAATGGTAATCATCCATATCAGACTGCAATTATGTGATTACAAACCACACTAAAAATCCTGATAACACTCTAACAGCCGCATCATAACACTCCAATGGCCGTATCCCATGATTAATATATAATAGTTGATGCATTATTTGTAAAAACTATTTGATCTCCATTTCTTTCTATTTATATTATAAATTTATGGTATGTTTTAAAAATATTTGAGAAATTTAAAGTGATGGCGAATTGTTAATGAAATATATGAAAATTTAAATAGGAAATAGAAGAAAGTGTGAAACATAAAATAAATAATAAAGTATATTATTTTTTATCGATAAAAATTAAATTTACGTTGAAACAATCGCAATCCACATCGCAACAACCACGGTGACCGTAATCACATCCGCAATAGCAATTTCAAATAATGTAGGACATATCTTCTAGTAAGCCATGTTCTACTCTAGTGATACAAAGTTGAAGCTTAGCACCAAAACCAACACTTTGTAGCGGCAAAAACTGCGAGTATAAGTCATTAAATTGACTTAACTCAAAAAGTAACAATAGAGTCGCCACTGCGCTTTTATTTTATCCAAAAGAACTAGGAAAAAGAGCGAATAAAATCCTAAAAAAAAGACCAGAGATATGGGACCGGGGGTTAGTTATGCAAAGGAAAGGTGTTATGCACCCAAAGCATCTACGGTACTCCGCATGAACCTTTTTGAAAATTTGTATATGTGTGTTAAAGAGAGTATATGTACAAAATGGATGGTGGGGGGAGAAAATAAGTATTTTTTATAATTTTTGGTTTGATAGAACTTCCAATGAGTTCCAGGCCTACATACCAACAATGTGCAATATTGAAATCAAAACCAAGTAGTTCGGCTAAAAAAGACCAAATTTGTGAGTTGGTTGATTTTAAGAAAATGTTAGTTTAGAAAAGCTACAATGAGCTCAAAAAATTTGAATGAGGTTAGGTGTTTTTTAGTCTTAACAAAAAGAAGTCAAAGTATTATTAAATGAATTGAAAATTTATTAAGAAAAGAAGTTTGAAAATGCATAGACCTAAGTCCAAGTTTTTTATGAAAACGATTCGAGTTTTGAAAACAAGAATCCTTTGAAAAAGAGGGGAGATTTTGAAAATTAAAGAATGAGGAGGAGATGAAGAGGCTAACCTATGTACATAAAGTAAAAGGTAAGAGTAAAGAAAGATCTAACCGGGTGAGAAGACTAGTACTTGACATCAAAGCCAATATCATATCTCATCCTTTAAATTACCACATAAGCAACAAATAATCAGACAAAAAAAACAAAGCTTAAGATAAATCAATGTTTTTGGGTGAATTCTTGTCCTAAGAAAATGGGCAGAGTAACAGCTGTATTTGGAGGAAATCCACTCTTGAATCGAGTATAACGGAATAACCTACATACAAAGATAATGACCAGACAAGACAGAATAACACCAAGGGCACATAAATCTCCAAGTTGAGGTAGGAGTTCTAATCCTAAGTCCAAAGATCAAGCTCCAAGCATAAGGATAGTAACCAAGTCCAATTAAGAGTTTTTTATGTTTAGATTGAATTATTAAGTGCTTTGGAAAAGGAAAATAAAGTTCAAGTGAGCAAATTCAAAATAACAAGAAAGTAAAATGCACAAGTGAGCAAAGGAAAAATGACATAGAAAATAAATGCTCAACTGAGCAAAGAAAAAAAGACATAAAAATAAATGCTCAAGTGAGATAAGAAAAAATTACATGAAATGTAAACGCTAAAAATAAAGTGCATAAAAATAAAGAGCATAAAAGTAAATGCGAAAAGTAAAGAGCGGAAAATAAAAAGCAATTAATAAAAGTTAGCAAGATGACCATCTTGATACTTGTCAAGTATATCATCGAATTGTTAATTGTTAGTCGTCAGCAAGGTGACCCATCTTGAAACTTACGCATGAAGACTTGCCAGAAGCTTGAATGAATCAACGCGACCACACGACAAGTTTCAATTGTTTTTTGTTAAGTATATCATTGGTTTTGGAATTATCATATCACTTTATCAAAGATGATTTAGAATTTCAAATGGACAAGGTTAGTGGAAACTTTTCAGAAGCTTGATTAGAAATCAACGCGACCACACGACAAGCGTCACAAGTATTTAACCAAAATCAAAGCTCAAGTCATCTTTTGGGGATTTTTTGAACATTAAAGTTCATGCCACCAATTGATCATTTTCTGAGTCAGGACAAAGAAAATAAGATGAATAAAAAGAAATGTAATGCTATGTTAAGCAATTTCCAAGTGACTTATGTAGAAGTCACCCTACAATGAGGTCGGTCAATAGTGATGTATGTGTTGAAAAAGAAAACGAGAAGAATGATATATTGATCATATTCTAATGTTTGTCAACACATGTAAAAATAAATAAAAAAATAAAGGGATAAGATGAAGAGGGATGGGAAATGATAGATCAACTTGGATTATCTTCTCAAATTTCCTCCATCTTTAAGTTCAACCACTCATCTTGGTGAATTAAGGCACAAAATATATTGTTGACTCAAAGCACCAAGAATTAATTCGTATAATTAATCCTTTGGTAGATTTGAATCACCAATACATTTCTCCAACCTCATCAACACCCAAATTCCATTGAGATTAAAGAGGAATTAGGTGTTCGAGACTACAATCCAAGGCAATCATCAAAAGAATGGAGTAGAATAAGAGTAAATATAAAAAACAAGTGAAAATCACAATTATGCCTCTGTGTAATCGATTGCAGCAGGATACAAATCGATTGCACACTGTAGTTTTTTCAAAAAAAAATTAAAAAGTGGCCCATGCAATCGATTGCAGCAGGATGCAAATTGATTGCACACTGTAAAAACCAGAAAAATCACATTTCTAAAGGCCAAATTCTTGTTCAAAACTTTTCACAAATACCTTGTGTTCCTTGATTCAATTGAGCACGAAAATTCCAACTAATTTTGAGAATTTAACATCAAGAGATCACATTGTAAAAGATGAAGATCAACACTCACCACTTGTAGATCTTGAGAAAATTTTGCAAGAGTAACACTTCAAATTGCTTCACTTCAACTTCAAAAATCAAAATCACAACCCTAGATCTAAAGAATTGCAGAAGAAAAAAAAAGTGGATAGAGGTTTAGCTCAAAGAATTAGAGAATTTTAATGAAGAGTTCACTAATCTTTATGAAGAAGAAAGAGCTTTGAGTGAATTGGGAGAATTAGGAAAAATTAGAGAGTGAGGAGAAATTTTGACAAGGTGTATTTGGCTATAAAAATCTTGAAATTTGAATGAGAGGAGGTCTCTATTTATAAGGTTTTGGTTTGGGAATGAGTGGTGGTTTGGAGTTAGGTTTCGGTATGGAATTAGGCTTGGAAAATGAATTTGGAGCCAAAATTGAATCAATTAGTAATTAATTTCAAAATTAAAAGAAAATAAAAAATGAAATTGGAGCCCAAGACCACAAACTTGAAAATTGCCCAATTTTTTCAGCATTTTGCGTAGTGCAAATCGATTGCACTTTAGTGCAAACCGATTGCACTAAGTCATTTTTTGAAATTTTGCTGAAAATAGTCAGTGAACAATCGATTGCTCAAATTTGCAAATCAATTGCACCCTTTTTTTAAAAAAAATTTGGTTCTAAATCTAGTTTGGGAAAAAAACATCGGAAAAATTTACACTCGCCTGATTTTTTGGCTTGATACCTACAAAACACAAATATACAAAGACAAGAGCAAATATTTGTTGTATTTTAATAAGAGGTTAGCAGATGAAATAAATGCAGATCAATCACGCATGCAGAACAAAGTCAGGGTGCTTGGTGATTCCTTAAGAACAAACTTAGGAATAAGACAACCATTAGAGCTCAACCTTGTTTGTGATCTTAATGCATTGTGATGATGAGATGATGAAGGATCTTAGGGGGAAAAATTGGGGTATAGCAACTGCCCTTATTTAAGTGTCTTATATTCGGAGATAAGAAGGGGACCTTCACCTCGACGGGATACAAGATACTTAAATATAATATGAGCCCTATTTTTGGCCTTAAGATACCATGCAATGTTTAATGGTTATGCAATGCAATAGGATGATCTTCACAGGGGCAACAAAATGTCGCTGGGGAAGAAAAGATAATGAAGACACGCTAAGAAATACAACTCATCCAAGAAGACGAACTACTGGGGAAAGAAGCTCAATCTCATGGGAGAGAAAAATATGACTCCACTAGGGAATGGGAATAACAGAAATAATCCTTAGATAGACGGAGAACTATCTCCTCAAGGAGGAGTTAGCAAAAACAAGGGAGTGGAACCAAATTTCTAAAGATAGTAAACCATAAACCCCGAATAAGAACCAAGAATTGTTTTTGACCAAAAGGCAGTAAGGAGACAACATAAACAATAGACTAAACTCACTAAAGTGTTATGGTCCTTCACCAAAGACAGGCTAGAAGTCCTTCTTTGACCAGGTTACTTTATCTAGAAAAGGTATCAAAGCAAATTATACAACCAGTGAGCCAAGATTCCGCCTATTGGGGTAATCAAAAAATCAATAACGAACTATCTCCCATAATGGTGAGATTGCCATTCATCGAGATAATAAATCTTCGATAAACAACCTTCCATAAAGACAAGGTTGTCATTCATCGGAACAACAAATCTTCGATATCCTACCTTCTGTAAAGACAAGGTTTCCATTCATCGAAACAAATCTTCGACAAACTGCCTTCCATAAAGACAAGGTTTCCATTCTTCAGAACAACAAATATTTGATAAAATACCTTCCATAAAGACAAGGTTTCCATTCATCGGAACAAATCTTCGACAAACTACCTTCCATAAGGACAAGGTTTCCATTCATCGGAATAACAGATCTTTGATAAACTACATTCCATAAAGACAAGGTTACTATTCATCGGAATAGTCAAATATTCGATAAAATACCTTCCACAAAGACAAGGTTTCCATTCATCAGAATTACTCTTCGATAAACTACTTTCCATAAAGACAAGGTTTCCATTCATCGGAATAACTCTTCGATAAACTACCTTCCATAAAGACAAGGTTGCCATTCATCGGAATAACTCTTCGATAAACTATCTTCCATAAATAACCTCGTGTGATGCGAGGTTCTAGATCTGGCTGTTGTTGGGTCGATCGCACCTGATCATGGGTTGATGGTTGCTCGTAGTGAATGCAATCAGGATCCATGAATGCCTCAAGATCTGCATTGCTTGTTGTACCGATTTCGTATAAACGTGTTCCCATGTTCTCATAGCTTGGTCGTTGTGGTGGGGGTTAGGTTCCATTTGGGGACAATAGCAGTCGTCATCCGTATATGTGGATTGTGAATGAGTGGGGTAAAAAGGAAATTGGGTGTTTGGAGACTCGTACCCATATGAATGGTGGGGGGTTTGGTACGGTGATGGTTGGTGGTATGTTAGGTTGGTTGGGGAATATTCCTCGGGGAAGCCAGGGTCTGGGCTGAGGTGAGATGTTGATGGGCCCATATAGGGGGGTTGGACATATGCTCTTTGTTCGGTGTATTGTACTTGGGTGTGTGGCATATGTGAGTATTGGAATTGTGGGTCGGGCATTTGGTTGGGTTGGTAATCAGGTTGAGGTTGGGGTTGGGATTGGGATTGAGTGTTGGTGGTTTTGTATCATCGGGTTGGTTAGCGGGAGGTTGATGGATGTTGGGTCTGTTGTTGGTAGTATTGTTGGTGTGGTTGTTGGTACTGTTGTTGAGGTTGTTGTTGGCGGTAGTGTTGTCGCGGTTGTTGTTGTGGCTCTGAAGGTTGCCCCCATTTGGTGCGAGGGTCGACCAAATAGCGGGGGTGAGAAACATGCATTTCTGGATTTGTCACTGACTGGTACCAAGAAATGTATTAACAAGATTGTTGCATAATGTCATCATCTTCGTAAACGGGAAATTGTAAGATATGGTATGCTCGGTTTTTCCACATCCTACAATACTCCCTAGCAAAATTTCTCCAATTATCATATCCCCATTGGGCATCGACCCTTCTAAGATGCCAAGGATCCAGACATATCAGATCGCGTGGTATGTCTTAGAACATACCGAACTGCATTTTCACACGGTCGTTGTGGTTCATTTCCACAATATTAAACCGTATGATTGTAGTCTTCGCAGTCCAAACCTCTACATCATCATCATTGGGTACATGGTCCAAACCCAAGTACGGTCTCCATGTAAACTGTTGATAAAAAATGCAGATTAATGATAAATTTTAAAATAATATACGTTAAAGTTAAAATTAGTTGGAGTTAATCGAAATTACGTACATCAGTTGCGCCAAGGTGGTCTATTAGATTACGATATAGGACAACATTGTGTCTCAGATTTTTTCTGTAATCCATGCCCGTTACGCTAAACCTATATGAATTAACATTTAATATATTAGGATTTTATATATATGAAAGATATAAATATTTTAATAATTAAGCAATGTACTTACTTTGTTGCGTATGGAAAACTGAACGGTAGGTCGTTGACGGGATTAAGTGATTGCATTCTCCATCAACCCCATGTTTGAAGTAAGAAAGCACATCCATTAAAAGTTGATGTGTCTTTCTTACAGTTCTTACACAAGGAACTGTATAGCTGGGCTAGAACAGCGGAACCCCAACTATATTTTCCTATCTTATCCACGTTCCCAAGTAAACTCAAGTACATAAAATTTACACTATTTCCTGTACTCTCGAGGAATAATAAACTCCCAAACATTAACATAATATAGTTTCTTGTTTTTATTATTTTTTCTTCCTCGGTGGAATTTTCGTCCAAACCAAGGGAATAATAATGCTCTCTAAGTATGGATAAAAATATACCTTGGCATCTTGCACTAGGACCTTCCACCATATCTCTACCCAACATCTCATCGCATAGAGTGTTTGCTTGTTGGACCGGACCATTAACTGTCTTACCATTGATCGGAAGACCCATCAACATGTAAACATCCTCTAGTGTGATGGTACATTCACCTACAGGCAGATGAAAGATATGTGTCTCGGGTCTCCACCTTTCGCACAATGCAAGAATAAACTTTGAATCGATTGTGTAGTTGGAGATTTTAATAACATCTCCAAAACCGGCACGTACAAGGTATTTAACGATTAATGGATCGGGAACAACATAATGATGTGAGTGGCATCTAAACTTTTTCGTGTCCTAAATATAATGTGAAAATAAATTGTGTAAGAAAGTGTAAACAATATTAAAAACATAATAAAAAAAGAATGTACGAAAAAATAAGAATATAACGAACAAAACTTACATAGGTTGCAATGTTTGTCCTTGTTCCTCGGTAAGATTCTCCTAACGTCAAAAGACTCATGATTGAAATTTCTACTGATGATATGAGAATGAGAGAATTGTATTAGAGGTAGAGGTAGAGTGAAGAGTGGTGATGGAAAAAACACAAATGAGGAGCCATATTTATAGGTGATTCAGGGAACAGAGGAATAAATGAGGTGGTTGGGGCCTTGCATGCATGCAGCCCACTTGTCATGGAGGAGCCAAGTGGGATGGCGCCTCCTCCCTATATATATACACTAAGGCACCATTCAAGATGGCTTGTGACAGGCTAGGTGGCAGCTAGGGTCACCTAGGTGGCAGGTTGCATGCATGTAGACTATGGTGGCAGCTAGGTGGCAGGCCTAATTATAACTAGACCTGTAAAAAGCCAAATGAGATGGAGCCCCCTTTAAATATACACCTAGGCGCCATTCAATTTGGCTTCTACATGTCATTTCGAAATTTGAATTTTGTCCTATATATTCTCATATTATCATCTGCACCATCTATAAATATCCCACACAATCAAACATTTTCAGACACACAAACATCTCAAACATTCAAATTTCAAACACCCAAATTTCAAACACTCAAACCCAGAAAAAATGTCATTTGTACCACAATATATTATCATTGTACATTTCAATGGTGAGATGTACAACAGTGAGGTAGCCGGTTTTTTATTCAAAAATACTGAAAATATCCAATTTTGTCTAAATAACAATGCGAATTTTTCGTATTTCAAAAAAAGGCTCGAGACCAAACTTCGGCGAGGTCCGACGTCACACATTTTCTACCAACATCCTGTTTTTACTGGTGAGAACCAAGTAACATTTTACCAGGTAGCTGTTGAAGACGACAAAGATCTGCAAAACATGTTTTGTAATCATGAATATTCTGGGTTGTACATTGTGTTCCAGGACACAGATAGGGTTGATCTTACGGAGGAGGAACAAGCTGAGGTGGATGTTGCTGACGAAGAAGAGGAAGCTGACGAGATGCAGTTCAACATCATGGTAAACGAAGAATCAGAGGCCGATGAAGAACGCCAACTGCCTCTACATGAGATCTACACACCACCTCCGTACATGACCACCCTCAACATGTGCGCAGATGACCCTTCATCTGATATATTCTACGACCCTGACGTGCAGTCAGATGCAAATTTAAAAGTCAAAGACAAATTTCATTCAAAAGAAGATTGCGTGCGAGCAATAAAAAAGTTCCACATGATAAACAACTATGACTTTCATGTGGATCGAACAAATGCAGAGAGATACATAATCATCTGTACCCACCCTGAGTGTAACTTCCATCTAACTGCATCGTATAGATTGTGGAGTGACTCCTGGGTGATAGGTTCTATGACGGAACACACTTGTGTTAATTCAACACAATCACAAGATCACCGCAAATTGAGTTATAATCTCATTTGTCAAGAAATCTTACCTCTTGTTAGCTGCGATCCTTCATTGAAGGTGAAAACAATAATATCCCACATCACTATAACATACAACTATACCCCCTCGTATAGAAAGGCCTGGTTAGCAAAAAACAAGGCTATTGAGCAAATCTATGGAAATTGGGAGGGTTCGTACAAAGAGTTACCTCGCTACATGAATGCACTGCGAACGTATGCTCCTGGAACAGTTTATGTTCTGGAGACGACGTCAGTGTATGCCCAAGACGGTACCTGTGTCAGAGGACATGGTATATTCAGTAGACTTTTCTGGGCTTTTCGACCTTGCATCACTGGGTTTGCACACTGCAAACCTATCATACAGATAGACGTAACATGGTTGTACGGGAAATACAAGGGCACCCTACTGATGGCCGTCGCACAGGATGGAAACAATAATGTGTTCCTAATCGCCTATGCTCTTGTCGAGGTAGAGACTGGAGCAGCTTGGAGTTTCTTCCTAAAGAATCTTCGAACACACGTAGCACCACAATGTGATCTTTGTCTAATTTCTGACAGACATGCCTCAATTGATAGTGCGTATAATAATCTCGCCAACGGTTGGCACGACCCACCGTCTACACATGTTTATTGCGCAAGACATATCGTACAAAATTTCATGCGCGAGATCAAAGATAAGCATCTTTGGAAAACAATTATGAATGCAGCGTACGCACTAACTCAACCAAGTCTTACATATTATCGCAGCCAGATCAGAATGGAAAACCCAGATGCAGGTGCGTGGGTTGATAATCTACAAGTGGAAAAGTGGACACGGTCATAGAGTGCGTTGGGGCCACATGACAACAATTCTAGTCGAATCAATGAACGGCGTATTCAAAGGCATAAGAGCACTCCCAATAACTATTTTGGTGAGTACAACATGTTTTAGAATGGCCTCCTTGTTTGCAGAGATAGATGAAAAGTGGAACGTGGTGGTACAATCCGGACAAGTGTGGAGTGAAAGCTGCCTGAAATTTATTAAGGCCGAAAGTGTCAAAGCTAGCACTTATCTTGTTACAAGATTCGACCGACATAACCATAACTTCATTGTCAAAGAGACAATCGACCACAATGAGGGTTTGCCTATACAAGAGTACAGGGTTAAACTACCATCTCGTTGGTGCGAATGTGAAAAGTTTTAGGCCTATCGAATGCCCTGCTCTCATGTCATTGTGGCGTGTGCACATGTTCATCAAGATGCACTAGTACTTCTTTCTCCAATTTACAAGTCTGAGACCTTGCTCAACGTATACAACAATGCCTTTAAACTAGTAGAAAAACTAGATTATTGGCCTGCGTACGAAGGGGAAGTAGTTTAGCATAACAGTCAAATGCGAAGAAATAAAAAGGGTCGTCCCAAGACCAAACGTATAACAACTGAAATGGACGACGTTGATAAACTAGAAAGAAAGTGCGGTCTATGTCGTCAACCCGGACACAATCGAAAAAATTGTCCCCAACGTGCTAAAAGCTCAACATCCTGAAATTTGTATTTAATTTATCTACACTTTTTAATATTGTAACAAATCTTCTTCTTTCCATTAATAGCATTTCTTACAAACACCAATACGCAGACAATAAAATAAAAAATTACACGATTAAAACAACAACATGAAAATGACGCATCAACAACACAAAAAATTATTTAAGACACTACAACCGTCAAAACAATTTCATCGGAACCATACATCATCGCAATAACGTCGACGTCTGTTTTGACTTCCTCCAACCAAATTCGAGTTTGACCAGTTGTGAAGTTCATGGTTGTTCTCTTCCTCTGGATCCTTCTAATTTCTTCACCAACTTCTATTTCTCCCTCTAACCAACGCATCAACTCTTTTTTCAGTTTGGCCATGGTAAATATGTGCCAAAATTTCATTTTTATTGGAGGTTTTGAGACCAAGAAAACACGTATCTATCTCTGGTATGGATGTATGGAGATGTCATGATAGAAAAATAAGAGAGAGTAATAGAGAATAAGAGAGAATATGAGATGAGAAGATGAAAAAATGTGAAAAATGAGGAGACATGGGTGTTTATTTATAAAAAAAACACAAATACACGTATGAGTCATCTGAAATGGCTCCTACATGTAAACAACAACAAGGAGGCGCCATCCCAGATGGCTTTTTCATGAGGAGGAGCCACATGGGGTGGCGCCTATGTGTATTCTTTTAATGCAGGAGTCATCTCAGATAGCTTCTATGTGTTATTTAGTCATGAAAGTTGGTTATTTGCTTTTTTTTTTAATAATTGATTATTCCAAAAAAAAATTTCCAAAAGTATTCTCTTGTTGCTCTTCTAGGATTTCAAACAAAGTTTCAACTTAAGACATCCTCCCGCTAAGATTGTGGATGTGTTTTATAATACTCCCTTCGTTTCACAATGACTGGCCTATTTGAAATAAAATACTGTCCTAAAATAAATGATTCATTTCAATTTTCAATACAATTATTTTAACTCTACCCTCTAATTAATTAAACTTTCATTATTTCTAATACATTATTATAGGTACTATAGTAAAAACCATATATTCTCTCTTATTTTTTTATATTTTTCTTTAATACGTGTGAAATGATACGTTGAATCACTCATCGTGGGAGAAAGAGAATCTTACTATTATTAATGTATTGTTTTAATGTAAATTTATTAGAATAGAATCAACCATAATCAATATATAACATTAAAACTTTTCATGAGTCATCATTAGTATCATCTTTAACTTAGGAATTAATTCATGTACGTAAGATACTTGAGTCCATGTAATGAGTTTCTTATATTATTTTAGTGGCATGATAAATCCATTTGTGTTTTTCAATGAAAGCAGCCTCCTGTTCTTAAAAAACAAAATTTAAAATAAGTAGAGTTGTTCGTAATTAAATGTTTCCTTTTACTTATGTGAGTCAAATACTCAAAAATAAGTACCAAATTCGGTGAATTGGAGTTAGCTCAAGAACAAACTATTATGGAACAAAAATAGAATTTCTTTTGTTTGTGTCCGTGTGTGAAAGACAGATACTAGACAATGGAAGAGGTATAAGTGGAAAGTGAAATTATATGTCATCCCATTAAAACACGTTTTAGGCAACAGATTGTGTGTGGGAACACTCAAGATATTATAAAATATATAAGCATGGAGCATTGCCAACGCGGCTTAATGATTTGGATTAGTTGGTTTAAGTGTTTCTGACTTTTACTTGAATTTTTTATACTTAATAACTAACAAGCACTTATGAAAACGACATTGCATTACAGGGCCGCATTTGAAGAACAAAGTCATACTTGGATTGATAGGTGGAGGGGGGTAAAATAGATGGATGAGATGAATATTGATTGAATTGGATTGTTAATAGATGAATAATAATCTATTAATTCATTATAATCTATTAAAATTTTTTTAAATATATTCAATCAAATTTATTCATTTAAAAATAAAATGCATCTAATAAATCTATTAACAACATTTTAATAAATAGATATTCATCTATAAAAAAAAATATAATTTTTTAATTATTTTTGATTTTTTATAAAAATAAATTTTAGTTTTTTTCGAAAAAAACATTTTCAGTATTTCTCAATCTTTTGAAAAAAAATAAATTTATCAGTTTTTTTAAAAAAAAAAGAATTTCACTTGTTTTTTTTGGATAATAAAATAATTTTTTTTGAAAAACAATTAATTTTCAGTTTTTTTTTCAGAAAAAAAGATGTACAGTTTTTGAATTCGGAAATTTTTTTTCCAGTTTTTTTTTTTAAATTAAATAAAAAATGTTTCAGTTTTTGAAATAAAAAATCAGTTTTTTTATTTAATTTTTTTTCAGTTTTAAATTTTTTTTTTTTAAAGTTAAAAAAGAAATTCTGTTTTTTTTGCAATTTTTTTTTAATTTTTCAATTTTTAGAAAAAAGTTCAGTTTTTAAAAAGTTAAATTTAAAAAAAATTAGAAAAACAAAAATTCAGTTTTTCTTTTTTAAATTTTTTTTCCAGTTTTAAAAAATAAATAAATAAATAAAAGTTTCAGTTTTAAAAAAAAATCAGTTTTTTTATCAAAAAAAATTTCATTTTTACGGAATAAAAAGTTTCAGTTTTTTTAAAAAAAAAGTTCAGTTTTTTTTATAAAAAAGATTTTTTTTTTAAATTTCAGTTTTATAAAAGAAAATACAAAAATTAAAACTTTTTTTCATAAAATTTTTCAGTTTTAAAATAAAAAAAGTTTCGGTTTTCAAAAAAACAAAATTAATTCCGATTTCTTTTTTTGGAAAATTTTTTTTTCAGTTTTTTTTCAAGGAAAATAAAAAAAAAATGTTTCTTTTAAAAAAAAAAGTTTTAGTTTGTTTTTACAAAATAAAATCAGTTTTTTTTTTCAAAACTTTTTTCGGTTTTTTTAAGAAAAAAAATTAAATTTTGCAGTTTTTTGAAAACATTATTTTAAAATTTAAAAAAAAATAGATTTATTTGATTAAAAAATAATTTATTAGATCATTAAAATATGTTGTTGGATGAATGAGATCAATCTATATATATAAATAAATAGAGTGATCAATTTATATATATAAATAGATGAATTAGATCAATCTATTAATTTATTTTTCATTTAATGAATGAATAAGATGAATAAGATGAATTTTTTATTAGATATATTTTATTTTAATGAATTCAATTGTCAAGGAAAACTAAAAAAAACTAGTTTCCAATTTAACATACTTCATCTCCAATCACTTTAATGGTGGCTGTTGATGTCATTATATTGCAGAATGTGATCTCCTTTGTAGTCTAAATAATTACTTAATTAATCATCGAGGGCGGCAGAGCATGACATGAACATAAAATGATATAGTAAATTCCTGTTTATTGTGTATACACATCATTAGCCTTTTTGGGATCAAAGTGGGTGTTAGGTAAAGATAAAATGCTTTATGCAAATAAACTATCATGCTGAATTTATTCCTATAATAAATTTACCTGGAAAAAAATCAAATATTTTGCAGTACAACAAAAATGATTTTTGACAAAAACGCAAAATCGACAGCCTAAAGTGAAATAACCTTATTATAAAAAATGATTTTAGGGTTCGGTTTATTAGTGGAATAATAAATAATAAAACTAATTTTATAAAACATAAAAATTTTACTATAAAAAAATAATAAAAATAATGTTTACAAAAATTAAATAAATGATAATTAATAAAAATGCCACTTGAATTTAAAAAATAATTCAAAAATAAAAAGAAAAGTCATGTGGATTGCCACATAGGCAAAATAATAGAATCTTTTTTAAAAAAATGCATCAGGGTCGTTGGAGCTGGAATCTTTATTTGTTAAGGTCTGTCTACTAAGTTTTTTTTTAAGGGGCAAAATCAAAACACGCTCATATAACAGGGGTAGAAGGCTATTAACCCTTTTTTGTTTTATTTTTATCCACAGATTCAAAACACCTTCGTAAAAAATATGAAACATCCACGATTTTAGTTATAGTTTTAAGTCGTAGTTTTCAAGTAACAACACAAAATAACCATCCCCAAAACATGAATATGTAACGGTTATTAAAAAGCAACAAATAAAAACCGTAGATAATAGACATTTAACCGCACATATAACTTATATAAAGTCCACGGTTTTTAATATGCAACATATAAAAAAAACGTTGCCTTGAATTGAAAAAAATAAGCTACATTTGTAATTTCTATGTTGAAATTTAAATTTAAAGATATACATTAGTAAGGAATTTCCTATTCATTTATATGATGATATATTTCAACCATACATTTTCATTTCCTTCTTATAGATTATAAGTCAATGTTATTAATTAAATGAGAAGAAATACATATATAAATTGATCAAACATATGAATATGAAACATTAATAAAATTAAGTGTAAACTCAAACTCTTTGAAATGTAAGAACAAATATTTTCAAAATAAATTCAAACTCTTTAAAATGTATTAAACTAATTAGTTGGTTTATGTAATTCCATAAAACAAAACATAGTTGTCTATATTTGCATCAATGACGGTCTTCATCACACATTCATTGTATTGAGAATCATGAGAATCACCATCTTGAGAACCGTCAACTTGATGATATTGAAGATCGTCATCTTGATCACAATTGAATATCATTGTCATCTTGGAGATCGTCGTCATCTTGAAGATCATCATCTTGTTCATCTTGAGAATTATCTTCACTTCTAACCTGTAAATTAAATATAAGAAAACAATTTATATATTGATATAAACACTACAAAAATCACTTTTTTTAAAACCAAAGACACCAAAGAAGCAAATTTATTTCTATTTAAAGTACAATAATTTACTAAGCATGCATTGAACATAATTAATCACACGTTTAAGCATCAATAACACACATTATTTCAATGTAAGTCAGTGTAATAAACCATCGCCTATATTGAATAGGCCACAATTAGGTTTTGTCCACACTTTAAAAACCGTAGAATAAACCAAATAAGCGACGATTTTCTAAAAATTTAGAAATGCGTCAATGCTTAAAAAACTGTACTATAACACCACTTAGGGACGGTTATGAAGTCGTTGCCTATTCTTCTGTTGCCTAAAGTCATTTTTACCTATAAAATCAAATGAGTTTTATTCTTTCATATTAACTATTGGTGAAATATTCGAGATACTTAATATAATATTATATATATAATCTAAATTGTATAATCCAAGTTTAAGTTCAAATAAGGTTTGTTACCAATACTTAGTGTCAAAGCTAGTTATATATATATAGATTAATTTGTAAATCAGTTTTTAACAATTCAATTTAAAAATAGAATCTTTATTTCTTTATTCTCTCTTTTTTCCCTCTATAAAAGTGCCTCACACACACTAACAAATTGGTATCTAGAGCTCCGGTTAGTTTCTTAATCGTGTTTTCAAGAATCACACGTTAGAGATCGTGTTTCAGGGATCATAAGTTGTTTATAATCAATTACTGTAAAGATGAATGGTACTAACAACATTCCGAGATCTCTTCAAAATCTTAACGACAAGAATTGGATTTGCACTACAAGAAAAATTAAAATTTGTCAGGGGATAAACCCCTCACAAATGTCAACCCCCCCCCCTCATAAATATACAAATTGCGAAGGGACTGGTCCCCTAGCAAAATAGGGGGTCACAATTTTATTTGCGAGGGGCTTTACACGTCGGCATTTTGCACTACGCCAGACAAGCACACAGACAACGCTTTTTTTGGCCTTAGGCAGCGCTGTAAAGTGCTGCATAATCCTGCGCTGCTATAGGTTTAGGCAACACTTTTTTTCACTATAAAAGTGCTGTCTAAGGTGGCCTTTAGACAATGCTTTTTTTCCAAAAGCGCTGCCTAGGTGGCCCTTAGGCAACGATTTTTTAAGTTAAAAGTGCTGCCTAAGGTGGCCCTTAGGCAGCGGGTTTTTAGGCAAAAAAGTTTACTTTAGGCAGTGCTTTTGAAAAAAAGCCCTACCTAAAGGCCACCTTAGGCAGCGCTTTCTTAGTCAAAAGTGTTGTCTAAGGTGGCCCTTAGGCAGCGCTTTCTTAGTCAAAAGCGCTGCCTAAGGTGACTCTTAGGCAATGCTTTTTTAGGCAACAAAGTTTACTTTAGGCAACGCTTTTTTTCAAAAGTGCTGTCTAAGGGCCCCTTAGGCTGCGCTTTTGACTAAGAAAGCGCTGCCTAAGGTGGCCCTCAGGTAGCGCTTTTTTAGGCAACAAAGTTTACTTTAGGTAGCGCTTTCTTAGTCAAAAGCGCTGCCTAAGTTGACCCTTAGGCAGCGCTTTTTTTAGTCAAAAAATTGTATATTGTTTACGTTAGGCAGCGCTTTTTTCAAAAGCACTACCTAAAGTAAACGAAACTTTTTATATATTTGCTATATTTTCCTATAATTTTAAAAACCTGTAATTCCATTACAAATATTATATTTCAACAAACAACTTTTATAAACATAACCATTATAATAAAAAATATGTACATCATTATAAACAAACAATCCAAATTATATACACCATTAATCAAAAATATATACACATCATTATATTATAGTTCAATATACACAAACGATTTGTTACAACATAACCAAAATCAACTCTAACATATAACCTAATTTTTCTTAACACTTTTCAACTACGAATACCTTATATGATTATTTGCTCAATAAAATATTCACACAATTCCTCCTTGATTTCTTCCATCTTATTTTTCTTGTAATGAGCACACTTGTATTCATCAAAGTACTACATAAAAAAAAATATGCACGATTTAATTAAAAGTAATAAATTATAAGAAAAATCCGATAAATAATAAAATAAATCTTAAATTATAAATCTATACCGTGATTGGAATCTCTATTCGATTCAACTGAATGATTTCTCTCATAAACCTCAAAACGAAGTATCCACAATCTATAATATTTTGTTGTTGAGGACACTACATAGAAAAACAAATAAGAATATATAGTTGTCTTGTTTTATCAAGTAGCATAACTATTATAAGCAAAATTGTGAAAATTAATATACGTGCACTTTGATCCAAGTAATGTTGCTTGATTTAGACCGTGGTACTCGAGCTTCTCTTTGACACCAGAATACTTGTATTGCTCTAATAAAATAAAAACATATATTTAGAACAATGTCACCGAAATAATTAAATATATAAATACACATGAATATTTAGAATAATCCCACTTACGTATCAATCATTAACTTTATTTCCGGATAATTTGTCCAATCACCGTAAACCGAATTCAAATAATAAACCACTTCTTTTATAGGATCCACAGCAACCAACAACCAGTGACGTCTATAAATTAAAATAAAAGTTTAGATAAAAATTTTCTCTATAAATTAAAACAAAAGTTTAGAATAAAGATCTAACCCTGTAGGAATAGTATTATATGCCCAAAGATACAAGCTTTCTGTATTGTTGGCCATGAATCTCTCGACCAAGTGCTCTCTTACTGAATCTAGATCGTCAACAATAGACTGTTGGTTGACACGGGAGGAAGACACAAAATGGAATTTGTTTGACAATTGATTTCCGCGCATCAATTTGTCATACAAGAACCTTAAATAAAAACATATTAAACATTAGACTATTTTCATTAAAATGTGTAAATAAATTGTGCAGGTAATTAAATAATAGATTGATCGCATTACCGGATGTATAAGTGTACAATACCGACGTCTAATTCTTGATGCAAGAAAATTTGATCCATGTCCTCTTTTGCAATTGTTTCGGTGCTAGAAAAACCAAAGATACCTTCCTCCATATCTAATTGACGAATAGCATCATTCATCAAATCTTATGTTCCCACTAGTGTTTCAAGACACATTCGGAATCGAGGTACTATTTTTCTTGGCACGATTCTTGGAAGACCTCTTTTCTTGCTGGGTAATTTTTTGGCTCACTTGTTGTGACTCTTGAGCAGGTACCTAAAAATCATATAACTTAGGTAAATTCTAAAATCATGTATTTTTTTAATTCAGATCATAGAATTATCTTAACACTTTCAATTTACCTCTTTTTGCGATGCAACAGACTCGTGCCGTAAAATCCCTTTATCCTTAGGTGCGGGTTTTGTAGGAGTCTAAAATTACCATGTAAAAAAAAAAGTAACGTAACGGTTCAGAATTGACATTTGAATACTTGAAGATTCATAACGGTTTTCAACATACCTGGTCATCTATGATAGTGAGGTATGAGGGTCATCCAACAAATGATCCTATTGCATCTTGCAACAAGGTTGTCTCTAAAACAATGTCAGGTATCAGTAGCAAGGCATCTAGATCTAATGCAATATCAACCGATACTTTCAGATGTCCATCAGGGAGCGGCCTATGGTGAAGTAAATCTCCTATAGTATTATGCACTTTTCCCTTGCTGACCATGCGATATGTCGGTAACGATAAATATAGCTGACAAGATGAAATGCCCTAAACCAATAATAAATATGACATTGTTAATGTGTATATATATATGTGTGTGTGTGTGTGTCTATATATATATATATATATATATATATATATATATAAATTTATATTAAATAAATTACACAAATTTAATTTCATAATTATATATATTACCTCAGGAAATTTCATTTGAAAATCACAATTGATACTATTTTTCTCACTAGTATCCTTGATCCTTGAACCTTGCCCTTCTACCTGGCGTCTTTCGTTATCCTTTTCCAGCTCATAAATTTTAGCCTTTAACTTTTCTAGCTCCTCCATTATTTCTTTGTTGCTATGAACTTTCCCCTTATTCTTGATAATCAAAGATGTTGGAGTCACCCCAAATCTCTTACCCCTCACACGACCGGAGTACTCAGGAACATTTAACACTCGACTAAGTAAGCTCCTGAAATCATGGTCTTCGCCTAGAGTTAAAGATTGAGATAGACTCTCCTGAAATTCACATGCATATCGAAGTTAGTGGTGATTAATAAGCATGAATTATTTGTATTAAAATCAAGGAATAACAATATACTTACACATTTCTGATAAACTTCTTGCACATCTTCCTTAACAACTCCATCCTTGCTAACACGGGCAGCCCGCCACAAAACATGCTCCGGAAGTGATGTTTCTTGACTTTTTCCTCATCCAACTACACATCAAGAGAAATAAAGTAGTATTAAGATCAAGAATATAACACATGAGAAATAATAACATCAATTATATCATAGAATTTAACAAGTACTTACTATTCTTTGTTGTAAGCGTGCATATCTCGTACGCCTTTTTTGTATGGATACGACGGACTTGATGCTCTTTCGGTATTTACCGTACTCACAGTCTGAAATTTTTTGTCTCTTCTTTTGGATTTAAAACTATTCCATTCTTCAGGTGAGACAAATTCAGCATACGTTTTTGGATATTCTCCATCAACATAATTTCCATCGGCATCCTTAAGGTACTTCTTTGTTAAAAAAGTTCGAAATCCCCTATGTCTTTTTCTGACCAGTTGTAGATAATAGGTCTCTCGCTTATCCTCAATGTAAAAATACCGCTACAAAAAAACATACATTGAGTGCGTTACTAATTTAAAGACATATTCGTCAACAAAAACAAAAAACATCACTTATGGTACCTTTATCTCACTCCAAATTTTTTCCTTAGCGGGTTTCACCGCTTTATCACTCCATCGGTCAAGAGTGATTAAAACCTCTCTCTGTACAAGGGGACCAATATAACTTATCAACTTTGAATCGTTGGGCTCAATTAATTGGTTATCTTGATTCCAATGTACGTCATACATGACTCCTCTATCTCTGTCACAAATGATTGACTTCATGATGGTTATTCCTCGTCTAATATCCTTCTCCACATCTTTAATTGTTCCATTTCCATCATTACGTTGAACTGTGGCATATATAAAACACAATGTAAAAACATAAACATATTTAGAAAATTCAAATAGTATTGAATGAATAAACACAATATAATAACATAAACACAAGTACCATCAACATTTTTAGAAGCTTCATGTGGTGGGTTGTCCTCGTTACTAGCCATGTGACCTGTAATAAAGTGACCGTTAGAAAATTAATGTATAAAAACAATTTAAAAACACAAACACAATATAAGTACATAAACACAATATAAAAACATACACACAATTACCTTTTCACTAACGTCCCTTTCTTTTCTTGGTTTGAGTATGAATTACTTGCCTCTTAACAACGCGGAATGATGGGTTGATCCAAATTCCCTTATTATGATCCTTCCTAACATATGATTCATCCACTATAATATTCTAATCTTGATCATTTCGTCTATATGAATCATTATCAACATCAATATCACTTTGATCTACACTTTTATTGTCAATCACTTTGTTAGATAAAAGCACTATAGACCATTTCGTACTTTTTGGATCAGTGACATAGAAAACTTGTTTAGCTTGAGAGGCTAGAATAAAGGGCTCATGTTTGTACCCCACCCTATTAAGATCCACTTGTAAAAATCCTGATTTATCCATTCGTATGGCACCATTATGTACCCAATTGCAACCAAAGATAGGAATCTGAAACTTCTCATAATCAAACATCCAAATGTGCCGGATAACCCCAAAATATGAAAAATTTGCATATTCGGGGTTTAATTCTTTCATACTGGAAATGTGCATTACTTCAGCTACCAGGGTGACACCACTATTTTGCATAGAACTTTTATCATCCTGTTCTTTGGTATAAAATGTGTATCCGTTAATTGCATATGCACTATAAGAAAACACAAGCGAACTCGTACCATATGCTAAACATCTCAACCTTTTTGTCACAGAAGCAGGATCTGAATCAATACTTGAATAAATATGATCCTTGAACCATTGTATAAAACTATGATTGTGCTCTATTACTATCCAACTTTCATTTCTATTCAGATTTAAACCCCAGAGTTCATGCTTGTGCATTTCAACATACGGCTAAACCTGATTGTCATTGTGTAGAAGATACAAATGTACTTGATCCCGTTCAGCCCTTGACACTGTGACAATTTTATTTCCAATTAACTTTTTCCTTCCTTTCTTTCAAAAATATGAGATTTGGGTAGTGTCATACCCCAAAATTTGCCCTCCATCTTCTCAAAAGATTTCATACATCTATGCTCAAGGATTCCTCAAGAGTTGATCAGACAAACTCTCTCCTAGACAATCAACCCAAACTAGGGTTTGGTATCTCTCAAGTCAAGATGGATTTCCAACATCTCCAATGGTCTTCATGCTTCCTCATATGTTTCAAAGATTCTCCATGTCAAGTTTCAAGCTTCACAAGTCAAGTTTCCTCAGACAATTGCTCAGATGGTTGAAAATCAGTTGTATTGGACAAAAAGTCAACTGTGGTCAACATACAGTCAAAACTTCTGATTTTTGGTCAACATCCTCATTTTGAAGTTACATTCATCATTTGATCAAGGGTTGATCATGATTCATCAAGAAAACTCAAGATTTGCTCAAAAGTCAAACTTTCTAAATTAGGGTTTCTAGGTGAAAAGTCAACTGAACTTTGACTGATCATAACTTTCTCATACTTTCTCAGAAATTTTCCCACCAAATCTCATTTTGAAGGGAATTCAATTCTCTACAACTTCATGTCTCACAAGAATGTCCAAAAAATGCTTCATTTGAGAGGTATAGCTCAAAACATTACAGGTCATTTTCAAAGTCAACAAAAAGTCAACTTTTTGATTTGAAGATATATTGAGCATGGTGACTCCAATTGAGATGAAACCAAAGACATTGTTTAGAGGACTCTTAGAGATTTCCAAAAAGTCCAAGAACACTCAAAAATGTGGAAAATTGAGCAAGTTACACCATCCACAAGTTGGGCAATTTTGAAAGAATGCACAAAGAGAGATGCTTCAAAAAATCAAATCTTTTGCAAATGGGCCTACCTTTTCTTCATCCAAACTTATTCCTCATGCAAGTAGGAATGTCCAAGCCCAATGCCACGATTTTCTATTTTATTTTTTATTTAATTTGGAATTTATTCATTTAAATACAAATTAATTTGAAAAATAAAGTATAAAATCAAAATTAATTGAAAGGTTGATTTTTATTGCTTGCTTGTGATCCAATTAACCCATAAATGCCAGCAATTTCGAAATTGAATCAAATATGGGAAGATTTGATTGGAATTGAACAAGTTTTGAAAATTTGATTTTCATGGAAATATCAAAATTGATTTTCATTGATCATTGATCAAATCTTTCCAAAAACAATGCCAAATCCATCCAGCATATATACTTGATGCATATCAATCACAAAGGGACGAAAAAATTGCTCAGAAACCCTAATCTCAAACTCAAAAAACCGTGCCTCTCAAGCAAGTAGGAATCCTACTTCCAGCCATTCTCAATCGTTTTTAAGGTGTCCAACAGGTTCCTTGACATCTCCAGAAGCGAATCAGACCTTTACATTGCACAAAACCATTCAGAATCGTGTAAATCGAATCCGGTTTGTTCTTGAATTTTCAAATTTCGATTTCTCACTTTCATGCATTATTAACATGATTTGTTGTTGTATTTGTGTTTAGTGAGTTGTTTGCAAGCTTTTTGGGCAAGCCAATTGGATTTCCATGACCTGAATCGTGTTATGCCATGATTAGGGTTTCTGGTATCGATTTAGGGTTTCTCTATACAGGAAAAATTGGGCCTCAAGACCTATACCATTGAACTCGGAACAATGTCCTGAATCGAACCATGGTCTTAAATGTCATTTATATTATGTTTGCTTGATTTTTTGAATTTGCCAGGGACCTTAGTGACGGACAATGGCCGACGCTAGCTTCAAATATTTGAATCGGGGACGATGAAGCTGTGGGAGGGAGCCGGGGACGACACTTGTCTTTGTTTCACTCGATCCGGATTTCAAACACGATGCACACATGGCGAGCGGTCGCTGGTTTTCAAGGTTTGAAGCCAGGGTCACGAGTTCGAATCCGTCCAGGGCCAGTTTTCACTTCTTTTCACAAACTTGCATTATTTTTCATGTTTTCATATTTTTAATATTTTTGCATTATTATTAATTCTTTTCACAATTTTATTTCTGCATTAAAAATTCATCAAAAATAAATTTTCTTTTTGCATTATTGTCATAAATTTTTTATTTAATTTAATCAATTTAAAAATATAATTTTTGCATGCATATTTATTTTATTTTTAATTTTGCATTTAATTCACTTTTAATTGCATTTTAATTATTAAATCTTTTCCAAAAAATCCCAAAAAAATTATTTTAATTTATTTATCTTATTTCCAGCCTATATTAATTTTCTCATATTAAAAATTGCATTTTTTCTAACATTTTATCTTATTTCGATTTCATCATATTTTCCGATCTCTTATTCTTTCACAGGTTGCTCCGATCCGGACGTTTTCTTTTTATCATTCTATTTTTTTCCAATAATGTAATTGCATATGGGTTGTAATAGTTTTAATTAGGATTTTATTTTCCGCATTTCAAATTATGTATCTGCCCCAAAGCCATGTAATAGCGTAGGTTTATCTTTCCGCACTTTTACATTTCCGCTTTTACATTCCGCATTTTACTTTCCGCACCCCTATAAATTGCTAGTAATTAGGCGTGTATGACAAGATAATAATTGGACATAGCCCACTAATCTTCAAAATAATATATTCTGAATTCAACACACTTCTATCACACATGCACCCCTTAGGGTAATTCTCTCTCGTTGCCTTTACGAATTCAAATGGTCATGTCCCTCAAACGTAGAGGTATTCTAGCACCGTTGCCTTCCAAACAAATCATCATAGTCCCTTCGATACAAAGATCATAAGACCCACGATGTCTCTTCCGAATACATGATCTTGACCCTCGATTGTCGCCTACGAAAAATGATGATAGTCCCTTCGAATGTGCTAGGATACTTCCTACAAGTTGCTTTCTATGACCATCCGATGTCCCTTCGAATGTCCCGCTTACATCCAACGAATGAAGCTACCTACTAACTAATGGTATGGCTAGCGCTATTCTAAAGGAACGTAGAAGTACAAAATGACCAATTCTGAGTGGGTAAATAAGTCTTTTAGTTGCTTGCTCTATCAAATGCTTTTCACACCTCACACACTTTTTTCAAAGTTCAAACTTTCTTTTCAAAAAACGAAACATTTCCGAACACTTTGTATACATTCCTACATGAATCATTACAAAGTCAAAGTGAAATGCTTTTTTTCAAAACATTCTTTGTCAAACACACAGAAAGCAATTTTTAAAAAGTTATCTAAGAGCAACTAAGAGCCCGTAGATAACTACGGATGGAAAGGGGTGCTAATACCTTCCCTTTCATAACCATTCTCCCGAACTCAGAATCTAACGAAGGTCTTTTTCTGTTACTTTTACCTTCCCTTAATTGGATAAAAATAAAAGTCGGTGGCGACTCTTGCTATCCGCACATTTGGATACAAAAATCCTACAAAGTCAGTTCACCGTATTACAGGTAGTCCAACGGATTGAACATTGGACAAATATTCAGTACATAACTCAACTGCTTCTTCAACAATGTATCGTTCAACAATACAACCCTCTGGCCTACTTTGATTTTTCACGTACCCTTTTAATATTTTCAAATAACGCTCAACAGGATACATTCATCTCATATAAGTTGGTCCACACAGTTGTGTCTCTTTTACAAGATGTACCATTATATCAAAAAATGAGGGAGGGAAATACATTTCAAGCTCACACAAAGTAATAACTATTTCTTTTTGCAATACTGGTAAGATCTCAGGATCGATCACCTTACTACAAACTGACTTGAATAAAAAGCACAATTTAGTTATAACGCTTCTTACTTTATGTGGAAAAATAGAACTTATACCTATTGGTAGAAAATGCTCCATTATGACATGGAAATCATGTGTCTTTAAACTCTTTAAGTTCAGGTCTTTCATAGACACAAGTCTTCTAATGTTTGAGGAGTAACCTTCTGGAACTTTAACTTCACTCAGAAACTTACACAATATTTTTTCCTCCTTTCTAGATAAAGTATAAGCAGCAAGTGGTAAATATGTCCGTCTTCCTTTCTTCACAGGTCCTAATTTAGTTCTTATTCCCATCTCTACCATGTCCTCCCTTGATTTAAGGTCGTCCTTAGACTTTTCTTTTATATTGAGCAACGTACCAACAACACTTTCAAATACATTTTTTCAATATGCATAACATCAAGAAAATGTCTTACGTACAAAGATTTCTAATATGGCAATTCAAAAAAAAATTGACCTCTTCTTCCACCCACCTGTGACAACTTTATGTGCAAAAGGTTTGCCAAATTGAATACTCACATCTTTCACCTTTTCAAAAATTTGATCACCTGTCAATCCAGGTGGAGCTCTACGTTGTTCGATATCTCTGTTGAACGCTTTTCTCCATCCACGATATTGATGTTTAAAATTTAAGAATCTACGATGACCGAGAAAGACATTCTTCTGACAAAGTTTCAATTGTGTCGTATCGGTTCCATCTTCACAGAAAGGACACGCTTTTCACCTTTAATGCTATACCCGAATAGATTTCCGTATGCTGGAAAATCGTTAATTGTGCCAAACAACATCGCCCTCAAATTGAAACTTTCTTTCCTATATCCATCATAAACCTCCACACCGTTCTCCCACAAAATCTTCGATTAAAGGTTTCAAGTATACGTCTATGTCATTCCCTGGTTGTTTAGGCCCATAAATTAACATAGATAACATCATGTATTTACGCTTCATACATAGCCATGGAGGTAGGTTATAAATCATAAGAATCACAGGCCATGTGGAATGTGAGATACTTTGAACACCATGCAGGTTCATTCCATCAGTAGATAACGCCAAGAGAAGGTTTCTTGTTTCTCCTCCAAAATCAGGGTAATCATTATCAATTTTATTCCACAGTGGTGCATCTTCCAGATGTCTAAACTTTCGATCGATAATTATTTCATCTGCATGCCAAGTCAAGTTTCTTGTATCGGTTTCACTACGAAACATGCGTCTAAATCTCGGAATAATAGGAAAATACCATAAGACTTTTGCTGGAGATAATTTTTTCTTATATCGAGATAAACCGCACTTAGGATTATGGTGAAACCCTAACTGATAAGATAATAGTTGCAGGCTATATGTTGAAGTTGCAGAAACTCGTCCATCTGTTGAAGGATTATGGTGAAACCCTAACTGATAAGATAATAATTGAGAAGGTAATTCATACACCGATCTCTCACTTTGATCACGGTATTGTATCTATTCAAGAATTCAATCAACTTGAAACCCTAAAACTGGAAGGTTTGGTTGGTTAGTTGGAAGCGCATAAGATTAGGATTTTTGAAAGAAAAGGAGTTCATATTCGATATAAAAATTGGTGGCTCAGTCATGGAAAAAGAAAGATGGTTCCTATAAATTCAAAGGAAAATTCGACAAGACTCAGGGGAATAAGTCATGGTCGAATTCCCACAAGAATAAGGTCGATGACAAGGCTTATAAATCCTCAAAAAGAGGTGAAATAAATTCATGCCAAAAAGACAAAGAAGAGAAAAAAGTGTGCAATGTTATAACTGTGAAAAGTAGGTCGCTTGGCCAATCATTGTATGTACAAGAAAGGTAGGGGATCGACAAAAGGAAAGGACGAAGGAGAGAACCTTGCACGCGAAGATTCAGCTGGTTATGAAGGTATGGTGGTTATGGCTGCAGTTATAGATAACCATGTCAAATCTAATATCTAGTTCCTCGACTCTGGCTGTTCGAACCTTGCACTTGAATCCATAAAAGAGTGGTTAGAAGATTTCGACGACTCGAAGAAGAGCAAGCTCAAACTTACTGATAATAGCTCATTGCAAGAAAAAGGTACATGCAAAATTTTTATTCAATTGAGCAATGGAGCTAAAGCCTTGATCAAAGTAAAACTTTATATACCTAGCACGAAGTGAAATCTACAAAGTGTTGGACAACTGTTCGAAAAAATGTTTCTCAGTCGTCATGAAAGGTGGAACTTTTGAATTGTTAGACACCTAGAGCAATTTGGTCTTAAAATCTCTGTTGTCAAAGAATCATAAGTCTAAGAATATGAGCATTTTGATAGAGGTACAATGCTTGAAAACAGTTGTTGACAACAAGGATAGTTGGCTATGGCATTTGAGGTTTGGTCACTTGAACTTTCGATCACTCAATCAAAGGTACATGGTATACCAAGTCGTATGATGCCCGATAAACTTTGTGAAGGTTGTTTAGTCGGAAAGCAATCAGGAAATTCATTTTATTCAACCATGCCAATGAGTTCCTCCTGCATACTCGAATTTGTATATTTAGATGTATGTGGCACGTTTAAAGAGTAAACCATATGTGGAAACAAGTATTTTGTTTCGTTTACGTATGAGTATAGTTGAAAGCTCTGGATCTATGTGATCAAGCAAAAGGAAGAAGTGTTTGAAATCTTTAAGAGATTAAAAAAGCTTGTTGAAAACCAGAGTGAGAAAAATATCAAAGTTGTATGAACAAATGGAGGTGAGAAATACATATCCAAGATATTTGAACATTTCTGTGCAGAACACGTTGTTGATCATGAGGAAACTGCTTCTTAAACCCCTCAACATAATGGAATTGCAAAAAGAATAAACAGAAACATATTGGATATGGTAGGATGCATGTTGAAGCAATTTTTTTCTTCCAAAATCCTTAAGGGGGTGAAGTTTTTTCAGTTGAAGTTTATATTCTGAACAGGTGCCTTGCCAAGAAATTAAAGAACAGGGTTCCTAAAGAAGTGTGGAGAGGAAAACGACCATTAGTGAGTCATCTAAAGATGTTTCGATATATGTGTTATAAGCATATTCCTGATGCGATAAGAGTGAAGCTTGATGACAAGAGTGAACCTATGATTCTTGAAAGATATCATAAAACTTGTGCATATAGGCTATTCAATGTAATCAATGAGAAAATTGTGATAAGTCGGTACATTGTGATTGATGAAGATTCTTCCTGGGATTGGAATTCTAATGATTCAATAAACAAACCATTGATGATTTATGGTTTTGAAGAATAAATTGTTGATATTCTAGTCGAAGTCGAAGCAATTTCTAACTTTCCTAACACAGTCGAAGTCGGAGAGGAAGTGACAAGCACAAGCCAAAGTCCTCAAAGAATTAGAGTTCATCCAATATGACTTGAAGACTATGAAGTGACTAGTGATGATGAAGTAACACCAGATGGTGAATTAGTTTATTTAGCATTACTTGTAGGTGTTGAACTACTAAACTATAATGAGGATTTAAATAATAAATAATGGAAGTCAACTATGGTGGAAGAGTTCTAGGCAATCGAAATAAACAACACACAGCAATTAATCGAATTATCAGCACACACAAAAGCTATCAAAGTGACGTTGGTGTTCAAGTTGAAACACAATGCTAATGGATCTATAGCAAGACATTAGGTGAGATTCATAACTCGTGGATTTTTTCATAGAGCAGGACTCGACTACTTTGAAGTATTTGATCCAGTAGCAATATTGGAAATTGTTCGACTAGTGGTAGTCTTGTGATGCAAGAAAGGTTGGTTGACATTTCATTTAGATGTGAAATCAACATTTCTAAATGGTCCTTTAGACGAAGAGGTCTATGTCACACAGCCTACTGGGTTTTTGATTCAAAATGAAGTAAGTAAGGTGAATAAGTTGCACAAAGTGCTCTTTGGCCTCAAGCAGGAACCTAGGGCATAGAATAAGAAGATAGACTCATACTTAGTCGAATTGGGCTACGCCAAATGAAAATATGAGTATGGTGTCTATGTTCAGGTTGACATAAAATATAACGATCATCTTCTTATATGTTGATGACTTTTTGTTAACTGGAAATAGCTTAGAGAACTTGTAGAAGTTCAAAGAGTTAATGATTAGGGGATTTAAAATTTCGGATCTGGAAAAATTGTCTTATGTTCTAGGCATGGAATTTCAAATGTAAAAGCAAGCTATGGTGTTGTATCAAAGGAAGTATGTCAAAGAAATACTCAAGAGATTCAGGATGGATGATTCGACTCCAACATCTTCTCTTGTCGAACCAAAATTGAAGTTGGAGAAGCATGGAGATGAAGACAAAGTTGATGTAACTTTGTTTAAGCAAATAGTTGGATCTATGAGGTATGCCGATATTCTATGTCTATTTCAAGTAATTATCATAGAAAAGCATTTATGCGAGGAATCGAGAAAAAGTGCGAAAAATAGAGAAAATGTGAAGAAAATGAAAAAATCCACCTTTCTGGTGCATAGCGGACGCCATGGACCTCAGAGCCATGTCCCCTAATTTTAAGGGGATGGTTGTCGCCATGGGCTCGTGGGACAGAAAAATGAGGAAACTACTTGCTAGTCTTCCCCCACTCTTCCTATTTTTCCTCAATTGTTTCTATACGTTTGGAACCACTCTTCAGAGGCAGTAACACTATAAATATGATCTTAGAAGTTAGTTTCCAGGGTCCGAGTTTTTAGTATGAAATAGGTTGTAAATTCACCATGTAAAAATGGTAATTTGGTCACACCGGACAATTGACACACCATTGATTTGCTCACCAGCTTGTACTTGGATCAATGGTTATTTAATCTTGCCGTCATTTGAATTTTTCAATTTTGTCTTATTTTCCAACTTTATTTTCAAGTTCATTTGCTATTATTGCAAATAACTTTTCTTATTTTAGTTTACGTCATTTACAATTTTGCATTATAATTTTGCATTATAATTTTGCATTATTGTAATATACGGCAAATTCACTATGTAAAAGTGTCAATTTTGTTCACACTAGGCAATTTTGCATTATTTAAGCTTGGCGTCATTTGATGTTTATAATTCAGGCTTATTTTCCAACTTTATTTTTAGGTTGATTTTCTATTATCGCAATTTACTTTTCTACTTTTAATTTACATCATTTATGATTTTGCATTATTGTTATTTTTCTACTATTATTGTTATCGTTCAGAGTTTTTATTGTTTCTCTTTAATTCATCTGCAACCACCACTATAAATTATCTTAAATCATTTATTATGTCTCTGTTTAAATGGAACATTAATATTTGCATGTTTATTTCTCAACCATATTCAGATAAATTGTTGAGTCTGGTATATGAGGGTCATCGTTCCGACGAGACTCGGGATTGATTTGCGTAATCTCTTATTATAAAAATTATTTTTCCGGTTCGATTTTTAGTTTAATGTATAAAAGGTTTTGCGCAAGAGCAAAAACACTAAGGTTTCGAACCAATAACATGAGAGTGTGAGGTTCATACAGGAATACTTTTTTCCTTGCTTGACAAGTCAAACGAAGTAATAGATCATAAAAAAAAAATTTAAAAGTATAAGTTTTTAAAATACGGTTTTTAGGATTCGATGACATGTCCCTTGAATACTTTTCTCATCAATTGTCCGTTCAACTGAAATAATAAATAATATGTTTTGTTAAAAAAATGGTGCGTCCTCGTTGTTGAAACTAAAAGATTTATCATAAAATATATTATTTATAGAGGTGAAACCATAACATATGGTCTAAAAAGATCTTGATGATGCTCATGATCTTTTCATGCAAAATTGAGCATAATGCTAATTATAATTATAAAACAATTTTTTTTTACACTATGTAGAAAAACTATCAAAAAACAATACATTAGTAAATTTAAGAGAAAGTCTAGAAGGGAAAAAGTTTGCTGAATATGAATTGATTTGTGTATAAGAACTCTCATATACGAAATTAATATCTACATTTTTCCACATATCAATCCGTAGACAGTAACCAAAGCCAGCACAAGAGAGTGATCCGTTCCTGCTGCCAAATCCAATGATAGAACATCATTACTCAGAACAACTCCTGAGGAAGATTGTTTTTGCTTTGCCTCTGCTATAATTTGTCCGTCTTTGTTTACTATCCGAAAACTAAATGATTTTCCAATACTCGTTCTTTCTATGCACAAATTTTGGGACCCTACCTTGATGTGGCAACCTATTTTTCCTGTAAGACCTCTTTTAACTTGAAACCATGGTTGCTCTTCCTGACTTCTAAAACCAGAATTGCTGTCGTAGTATTTATGTCCTTCCCAACATCCAAAAGCTAGTAATCTCTTTTTGATGGTGCAGACAATATTTCCTTTTAGATTCATGAGATGAACTTCACTTCCACCTTTTCTATCATAGTTATCAACTCTATAAACTATGTTACCATTTGAGTCATAGACAGTACAACCATTAGAGTGTAAAACAAGTGATTTCATCCATACTGTACATCTTTCTCTTTTATTAAGATAATGATCATGAGACACAGAGGCTGTGGTAGATCCTTGTTCTTGAGGATGAACTTTAGCCATTTTTTGTTGTTTAATTGTAATATTCAAGATGGAGGTTATAATGAGTTGGTGTATGAGTGAGCAACTTATTTATATGCCTATTCTATTATAGGCCCTACTAACTTGGCTGTTTCTTGGAGGCAACTTTTGGAAATAATTGAGTTTAATATTATAGCACTCGTGGAAAAGGTGCTTCTGATTATTAATCTTCATTTATATTTTTAAGTAGAATTAGTAAATGATTAAGGGTATATTACAAGCTTTCGTGATCTATGATTGATACGAATTACATTCATTTCTTAGTTTACGAATTCATCTACACAAGTCACTTGATTTATTCAATAATGATCATCAAAATATTTATTTTATACGATATTAGAGAGTTTACTTCTCTTAGCTGTTGCACGTCTCCCTCTATCACCGATGACACTTCATGACCACCATAAAACCTCCAATGGAGGTACCTTTCAAATTTTATTACTTTCGCCATCAACAATACTAATAAATTGACCATACGAATTATGTTAAACAAGAATTACAATACATATATCTCATGGGTAACCCTCTTCAAGATTCAAGCATGGTCGATCACTTAATTTTGCCTAATGATGAGCACGTTCGTCCAAAGGTGACCACTATCAAGTTCAACGACACATAACTATAATTTCGTCTCAATGCTGTCATGTTTCACAATACTAAAAAAACATATTAAATCTGGAACTCGAAATGCATTTAATTTTAACTACTGAATCAAGGTGACAAAAACATCATGAAAAACAATCACTTTATTTTTTGGTGTTTTAAAAATTGAAGGATAAAATTATCAACGCATAAGTTCGAACTCCAATTTCTACTCTTTTATTATTTTCAAAACTAGCATATATCATATTTGTCGGTTTATCAATAAAATCGAGGAGAAAGATAAATTATTTTTTAACAAAAAAATTCATTACATTATTTACACAAAACATTAGTAAATCAATTTATTTACAAATTGCATTGTTTACCCAAAATATTAATATTAAAATAAAAGTTAATTTACTAAGATCTAATTTTAGATATTCGAATTATTGAATTTTGGGTAGATCAAATGTTCGGTGCATGTATATTCTCAATGGTTTTTGTTTGCATTAGTTTCTGATATATAAAAAATTACATAATTAAATGATTTTCTGCTTAAATAAATATTTAAGAACACAAACCTTAAACCCAAATAATTTTCTGCTCTTGCAATCTATCATAGAGATATTTTTAGAAAATGCTCTTGAAACTCTTAAGTGTTGGATGTAGATAGTTTGAAGCGCTCCATGATGTTTCATTATTTTTTTTATAATCATAATGCTTTTATAATAAAAGTTTTTATGTTTCACGTAGATCACTAATGGTAGTGTCTTGAGCGTTGATACTCATGAAATGGATGTCAAAGATTTGTTTAAGGACGATGATAAATATTCTCAATAATCACGCCAAAATTATATCTTCAATTTAAAAAAAAATTGCCCTCTTTTTCAATAGAAAACCAAGGTGAATAAGTTTTTTTAACATTACATTGTTTACATAGTATATTAAAATACATTATTACAACAATTGTAGTTACATCATAGTCGTTGTTATACCAACTTCTAAGGATTGAATTCATTCAACACTACTACGAAAAATATCTTTCGTCAAACAATATTACAACAGTCTTTCGTTAACCATGAGGGAATCACGTTTTGGGGCATTTTTTTGGTATTTACTAAAGATATTTCACTATAGTCATTGTTAAACTCTATAGTGAAATGTACCAGGAGTTACAAGGTTTAAATCTCATATCCTTTCATTTCCAATTTTATCGTCACAAAAAGGCAATGTTCTTGTATATGACCACAATTATTTTATTTAACTGTGGTGTAAAGTCCATTCATTGCACCAGAGTTTTTCTAGTCAACCCTAATGAAAAGTGATACTTTTTAATATATAAGCAATATTATTTGTCGATTAGTACATAACATTTGTTTCTCTCAAAACATATTTCACTATTATCTCTCTAAACATAACCCTAACATCCATGACATTTTTACCTTCAATTTCTATAAAAAAAACAACAAAGGTCTTATTTCGGATATGAACTTCCGAATTCACCTTCTATTTTTATAAAAAAAATATGGTGTATGCGGATTTTCAAATGCGAAAACCCCTTATTTTGGAAAAAATAAGATTAATTTGGTTGTGCACTTCGAAAATATGTAATGATAAGACTTCTTTGATCTATATTGCTCTAAAATGACTATATATTGAGTCTCCAATTAATTCTCTATCATAAACCACAACCATAAATGACACAAACATATCCACATCTTGTTTTTGTCTACTTCAGTGGTGCACAGTCGCCACTTCAATTCAGGTTTTTGCAAGACATGCCGTTCACCGAACTCGTTACCATATTGCGTTCTCTCTTACAATATCAAGATAATCGAAAGGTGGTCAAGCTTGAGAATCGTTCACCTTTACTTGACACTAAAGGAAACATAAACTTCACCATGTTTGAGCTTAAGAACGACGACAATTTAGAGATTATGTGGGGTACCTTTCAATGATACTCTTCTAAGTGTCTGATTGAGATGAATGTGAAGCTTTGAAGATTGGCATAAGATGTTATCAAGATGTTGCAACGTCCTTAACTGCTCGTTTATAATAATATGTAACTTTAATTTTCTGTAAACTACTTATGTAATTTCTTTGAATTATGTTGAATGAATGTTATGAATTATGTTGAATAATGTTGATTGTTCTTCCCAGAGATAAATTCGCATATGCACGTCTGAAATAAGCTAATAGGTGAATTCAGATAATCATATACGAAGTAAATTTAATAAATCACGTTGGTGGTTGTTCATATATGCACTTTCAAATTCTAGGGATACTTTGGGATTTTTCGCCAGAGGTCTAGAAGAAGTGTACATGGTGTGGAAAAAAATTCCCTTTTTCTGCAGCCTTAAACAAATATTTTTCGTCCATTTAATAATTACCAACGCACAAGACTCCGTTATTAGTGATCCGTGTGAAACTTAAGAGACATCCATTATAAAAGTATGGTGAATATTAACATTTCTAACCTAAATAAAACATGAAACGCTTGAAATCTAAAGACGCTTGGAAAAGTTCTCTATGATAGATTGCAAGAGCAAAAAATTATATGGGATTAAGTTTTGTTCTCTTATTTGAATCGAAAATCATATATTTAAATATTAATTTTAATTATATTACCCCTTTTTTCATCAGAAACAAGTTCATGTAAGATTCATTGAGAATATCTTGCACCCAATATTTGATCTTCCCCAAGATTCAATCATTCGAAGATCTAAAATCTTAATCTTCAGGGAATTTGATTTTTATCTTGATCTATAGAGAATATGATTTTTTTTAAAATATTTTATGTGAACAATGTAATATTCTGGGTAAACGATGTAACAATTATTAATAAAAAACAATCTTACCTCTGGATTTTCTAGATAAACCAAGAGATAAGATACACTAGTTTTGAAAATAATAAAAGCTTGTTGATGTGGTTCGAACCCACTGGCATTTAACTTTACCCCTCGTTTTTTAGATCACTGGGGTATTAAGTGGCAATTTTTCATGACAACTTTCGTTACCTCACTTCTTTAAATGAATTTAGCATCTGAGGTAAAATGTGTTTTTGTAGTAGTAATTATGAGAATGAAGGAGCTTCAATGATACACGATTTGAAGGTAAATGAAATTGGTGAAGGCTTGAATATATCAAAATGAGGGAATGGAAATAAAGGAAATTCCAACTATAAAGGTTTTTGTATGTCAAGGTTTAAATTATTTATTTATCATGTAATTGATCAATTCAAGAAGTTCTGCCTCGAAAGGGATTAAGTATGGTTTTGTTCAAATTACAGTTGTCTCATTGGAGGGTGGTTTCAAGATTATTTGGGCATTAGTGGTGTTGAATTTTGAGAATAAAAATTAGTTGGTTTCATGGAATTGGGACGCACTCATCGTATTGGCCCAATGAAAGAATACTTTTAGACTTTGGAGCTAGAAAAAGGTGGTGCGTTTTGACTTGGTAACAATAAAGCTTACAAGGTTCATTTTATTGGGGTATTTTTATTTATTTATTTCTATTATATGTGAAATATGTTTCCAATATCAAAATTTGTTGTCCATAAATATGTTTGATTTTCTAGGATTTTACACTAGAGTTTAACATGGAGTGTTGAAACTTTTTTATGGTAGATTAATCATGGTTAAAGAATCTAAAATATGTGAATTATATATTTTAGATGGTTTTAATGTTATAAGTCATTCATCATTTACTAGTAAAGACTTTCATGATAGTAAAAAGTTATGGCATTTGAGATCAACGAATTTTTATGAAAGAAGAATTAAAAAATGCTTGAAGGTTGTTTTACAATACTTTAATGAGTTTTTCATGAAACAAAGGATAAAGATGCATTCGACCGACTTTGTAAAATTGATAGAAGATTGGTTTCTAAAGAGTTTTTGGAGTAAGTATTAAACAAGTGACGCCAAACATAAGTGAGGAAGGAGTAAATTGTGATATTTGAAGTTTAAAATCATTTTTTATAAAATGAATGATTTAAAATGATTTATATTAGATATAGAGGTAAATAGATAATAAGTATCAAAAAAGATAAATAATAAGAAAAAATATAAAAGAATGGAATATAAGGAGATAAGATAAGAAATATCACATCAAAAATTATCTTGGTTCCACCTTAAACCACACGGTTTACTCTAGTCTCCAAGATTTTCTTCTTGATATTTCCTTAAAACCAACTTAAACCTTTAGAAAGGATCGACCTAACAAATTTAAACTACTTGAGTTTTTGCACAAGATAAGCCCAACTTTTTTTAAAAAATAATTTGAGATTTTATGAGAGTTTTTCCTAATAACCTCAAATCAATACAACAATCCATGGGCCGTAGGAGCTTCCTAACCTATTAGAATACCTTCATAATAGACTAGGTTAAGCCGAAAAAGAAAATTCTAATTTCTTGTCTCATTTAATTGATAAATAAGTCTACTTAATTGATTAGAATCCTAGCGTTATTCTTTTTCTAGTCAATTAGATAAAGGTCCTAATCGATTCGACAATTAAGTTTTTCCGTAGTTGTTTAGAAGGATTTTTAATGGATTAAGTGTATGCCCTTCATTTCCTTAGTAGTGAACGATTTACTGTTGTTTTAATTATATTTAACGGATCAAACTATAAGATAAAAAATTAACTGCATGATCATGGGAGCTTTCACAATATTTCAATTTCTTCTTAATTTAACTTGATTACCTTTTTTCTTGGGCCAACGTATCCACTACACATGGTGTCTATACATCTATTCTCGAACGTCCAGTGCAATTCTAAGTAAAAATGGCATTGACACATTCTATATTCCACACTTATACAAGTCTAATACGGGGCTCTTCAGTATGTCACATTAATAAGATTATATCTGATTTTTTCGCCAATAAAACATGTCAATTTATGGCCACTCTACTTGAGCGCTTGTATTTAGTTGTCCAATCCATTTTAAGGTATTTAAGGGGCGTCACTTCACATGTACAACTTCTTCTTACGCCAGATTTTATTGCTCAAAGTTTCCCTTTTGCGCTAGAAAGTGACTCGGATTGGGTGATGAACCTGAATGATAAATGTTATACCTCAGACTCATTTAATTATTATGTACCAAACTTGGTTGCATAAAGCTCTCATAAACTATATCTAATAACACGATCATGGTGGCCTTTCTCATAGTACATATGAACTAATAAAATTCACATTTCTTTTCTTTCTCCCACCGTCCTTTGTGACAAATTGAATGTTGTCTTAGTTTCACATAATTGAGTTCTTCGTGCAAGAACAAAACACGTAGAATTGAAAATTGAATATTTATTTCTTTAAAGAATTAGATGTTTCAAATAAAATTCTAGTCAAAGATATTCTTGTATGGTTTAGAGAGAGATAGAAGGAAATGTACCAAATTACCAAAATCCAAAGTCAGCCAATCGTTTCACATTCTTACATCTACAAAAATTAGAAACATACTCATGGGCACAACAATTTTTCAAGCTTTGCATTTTAAAGTGATTTATTTAAATCCACCTTAAATTTATGGGAGAGTAAAAGAAATATAAAATGACAAACAATTAATTAATGTTTGTGCTAAAGTATGAAAAATCTTTGTATTTACATTAATATGTGAAAAGTAAAGCAAGTGTTGTTAGTTACAATTCAGTTGCAAAACCTAACTAATACAACTAACCATAGACATTTATATATTATCTCTACTAACCCTCACACACACTATTACAACAAGGCTTTGTAATGAGATAAGGCCCAATAGCAATGCAGACCCAATGCCAAGGTATACTCTAACACTCCCCCTCAAGCTGAAGGAGGTGACACGACTTTGAGCTTGCTATGAAGAACTTGGAATGCACTGCTTGGCAAGGGCTTGGTCATGATATCAACAATTTGGGCTAATGTTAGAACATGCTGGATATTGAGCTTGTGCGCAGCAACTCTTTCCCTCACAAAATGTATATCAAGTTCGATATGCTTGGTTCGGGCATGAAGAACAGGATTATGGCTTAACGTTACTACACTCAGGTTGTCACACAAGAGAGTGGGATAAAAACACTTTACCTTCAACTCTGAAAGTAAGGACTGAAGCCAGAGTAACTCAGTGGTAGTGTGGTCAAGTGCATGATACTATGCCTTTGCACTGGACCTGGCCACAAGTGTCTGTTTCTTGGAGCTCCAGGAGATTAAATTTGGGCCAACAAAGATGCAAGTACCTGACGTGGACCGTCTATCATCAGGATCATTGGCCCATTCAGAATCATTGTAGGCTTGAATAGAGATTTCTTGACTTGAGTTAGAACGATAAAGTAATAGACCTAACATGGTAATGCCACTATGATACCGAAGAATATGTTTCACCATGCTCCAGTGGCTATCCAATGGATTAGCCATAAATTGACAAGCCATATTCACACAATAAGCAATGTCATATCTTGTTAATGTAATGTATTTTAGTGCTCCAACTATTGACCTGTACAACGGAGGATCTTTCATCGTGTCAGAGCCAAACTTGCTAAGTTTGCAATGACTGAACATTGGGGCAGACACACCATTGGCTTCTTCCATGTTAACTCTGCCTAGAAAATCCTTGATGTATTTAGTTTGATTCAATATGAGAGAGCCATTTGTCTGGTACTTGACTTCTATGCCCAAGAAGTACTCTGGTTTGCCAAGTCTTTTTAGTGCAAATTCATAGTGAAATTTGGAAATAAGGTTGTGAATGAGAGAAGAGGAAGATCCTATAGTAAAAATATCATCAACATAGAATAGAACATACAAAGTTATGCCTTGATGAGTGTAAGTGAAGAGAGAGTGATCACACTTGCTAGCCACAAAACCAAACTGAAAATGTATCTTGTGAAGCTTTTCATACCAGGATCATGGGGCCTTCTTGAGCCCATACAAATTTCTATTGAGTTTTCACACCAAACTTTTGTTAGCATTCTCAAATCCTGGTGGTTATACCATGTATGCCTCCTCTTCAAGTTAATCATTGAGAAAAGCATTGTTAATGTCAATTTGTTGTATGTCCCACTTGTATGTTAGGGATAATGTGAGAAAGACTTTTCTGGTAGCAGGTTTGATGATGGGAGATAAAGTATCATCATAATAAAACCCAAACTGTTGATAAATCCCTTAGCCACTAATCTAGCTTTGTATTTATTGAGAGTGCCATCAGAATTTTCCTTGACTCTGAATACCCATTTACAACCAATGGCTTTTTTGTGGGGAGGAAGAGGAGTTAAAGTCCAAGTTTGTTTTGAGAAAAGAGAATTATACTCTTGTTGCATAGCTTCAAGCCAATGAGGTTGGGTTAGGTCTTGTTTAATAGAGGTGGGTTAAGTGTGAGCTAAGAAGACTTTAGGTTTTAACTTTCCAGTTTTACCTCTAGTGACCATAGGGTGGTTGTTTATGACTGTGGTGGTTTTGGACACAGTGTCATAAATAGAGGGAGATAGAGACACATCCGAGGATGTAGAAATGACAAGATGACATTGAGATGTGTCATCAGGTATAAGAACGGGTTCACTTTGTGGTGGCGTGTGTGCAGACTCATTGTGTAAAGAAATATAGCTTGGACTATTGGAAGTATTCAATTATTTATCAGAAGAACTAACATACACAGACAGTTGAACATTACTAGGAATATCATATGTGAAAAAATTTAACTTACCTAAGTCTGTGCCAGCTTGATGACAAGATGTTGCAGAATTCGTAGGGATAGACCGAGCCGAATGTGTACTTCTTCCCTCACTTTATGAACTACTTTTGTGCAGAAGTATCCTGGGTGTATGTGGAGACTTGTTAGAGCAAGTATTATCCAAGTTAGACTGTGACCCTTCTAGAGAACTATATAGAAACTTAGTTTCATCAAAAGCAACATCTTTGGAGATATAAATCTTGTCTTCCTTACTTAGACATTTGTGGCCTTCGTGATGTGGTGATATTCCTAGATAAACAGACTCAGCACTTATAAGTTGGAGTTTGTGCTTGTTAAAGGGCCTGAGATGTGGAAAACACATGCAGCTAAAGGTCCTGAGAGATTTGTAATCAGGTATACATTTGAAAAGAGCATGAAAAGGAGAGGAAAATTCTGGAAAAGTTGATGTTGGCAGCCTATTCATAAGATATAATGCATGAGTGAAGCTGTGATCCCAAAATTCCATAATGATATGAGCATGGGCCAATAGTGTCAATCCCGTCTCAATTACGCTTCTATGTTTCCTCTCCACATTTCCATTTTGATGGGATGTGCGGGGCATGTCAGCCTATGAATGATACCTAAGTCATTCAGGTATTTCGTAAGGGGTCTAAACTCACCTCCAAAATCAGATCGAACAACCTTAATACTAGATTTGAATTGATTTTGAATATAGGCTAGAAATTGTTTGAATATGCCTAAGGCTTCAGATTTTTGTTTTAAGAAATACAGCCAAGTGTACTTTGTATAAGTGTCTACAATAGCCATGTAGTAAAAATATCCCTGACTAGAATCATTGGGTGAAGGCCCCCAAAGAACAAAATGAACAAGTTCAAAAGCAGCAGTATATTTGGTTTTAGATAAAGGTGCATGTAATATGTGTGATTTTCCAATATTGCAAGAACTACAATATTCAAAAGTATCTTTATTTGATATAGAGATATTACAAAGTTTCAAAATGGACTTGAGATCTACAGAATTTGTGCGGCCTAGCCTATTGTGTGAAACAGAAATTTTATTTGAACATATATTTGAAACATCTATGAATTGATCTTTAGAAGACACACTGATATTGTTGGCGGGAGATTCCACTTGTTGAGTAGAGAAACAATAGAGGCCACTAGTATCCAGGAATCTTTCTAAAAGAACCTCCTTAGATACTTGAGATTTTACAAAGCAAGTATCAGCATGAAATTCAAAAAAATATATTATTATCTTTGGAAACTTTTTACACAAACTTAAGATTTCTAGTTATGCAGGGTATATGAAGCAAGTTCTTTAGGTATAAGGTTTTGTGAGGTTTCACATAGGATTGCAACTCAACTAGACCTACAGATTTAATGTTAAGACCCTGACCATTACCAACAAGCACCTGATTTGAACCTTGATACTGATGTGCATCAGGCTTGAGATTCCAAGTTAGATGGAATCTGAAGATCCTCTTGATGAGCTAGAAATGATGAGGCTTGAATGGAATTGGACTCCTTATCCTTTTTCTCACCTTTTTCTTGGTCACTTGTTGATGTAGACAGTTGATTCTTGGAGGTGGAGTGGCTCGAAATTTTTATCATACCTATGCCAACAATCCATAGCATCATAGCCATACTTTCCATATAGCTGGCATGTTGGTCTATTTCCTGAGGTGTAGGTGGATCTGGCTCTGCGACGCCCTCTGCCTCTGAAGTTTCTTCTTCCTCTATGATGCTGAGCTCCACCTCTAGCAATTTTGTGATTGAAATTTTATTTTGTGTGAGCTATATTTGTTGACGCATTGACCACTGAAAGTTCTTGACGATATTTGTCAAGTTGCGCTTCTTGAACGTAAAGCAGGGCTTCAATTTCATAGAGAGTTGGTGGATCAATTTTCCCATACACCATCATAATTAACGGGTTGCACTCTTCAGGTAATTCTTGTAAGATAGAATCTATTTGATCACGTTTAGAGATAGGTTCACCTACAACTAGCAAAGCATCGGCAATGGCGCGAATGCGAAGTACCAACTCAGAAATTGAACAATTTAACTTTTTCGTAACCTTCAATTCAGCACGAAGTTGATGAACCCTGGCTTTCATAACAGCGGTGAAGTATTTGTGTATTTGATCCCAAATCTAATAGGAATGCTTGCACGAGAGAACACGCGGAAGAATTGATTCCGAGATTGTTGAAAGAAGCCACATGAATAGTGCTTGATCTTAGACAATCCAAGATTCATACTCTTTAGAGTGGATACGATCTTCGTCGTTCTTGAACATCACTAGAATCTGTAGATTCACCACAAATCGATGCAACTTGTGTGCTAGGATGATACCTTCTACTTGCTGACTCCAAAGGAGAAAATTCTTTTCTTGAAGCTTGATGGAAAGCTTAGGTCCAAACACTATGTGATTGGACGAATTAGCAAACGGAGATAATTGTGTTACCGTATGTTGTAGCGGCGACTCGGAATTTTCCAGTGAGGAAGCCATGGATGCAGCTTCTTTGAAGCTTTGGCGAAGAGAAAATGCAGCTGAAGACGGTGTAACAACACGAGGGTGGCTTCACTTATGAAGCTCAAAAAAGATAAAGGAGTGTGCGTAGCAGAATACTCGAGGAACGTCAGCGATTGATACCATGCTAAAGTATGAAAAAGCTTTGCAGTTTCATTACTATGTGAAAAGTAAAGCAAGTGATGTTAGTTACAATTCAGTTGCAAAACTTAACTAACACAACTAACCATAGCCATTTATATCTTATCTCTACTAACCCTTACACACACTATTACAACAAGGCTTTGTAATGAGATAAGGCTCAATAACAATGTAGGCCCAATGCCAAAGTATACTCTACCAGTTTGTTATAAGTGTCTAGGAGTGGGATAATATAACAAACTCTAGTAGATATATAAGTAATTTGTTGAAGTGAAAAATGAAATCACTTGCACTCAATTTCATTACTTAGTAATGTAACGTTAGTTTGTTGAGGCGAGTCAAGAGACAAAAAGTAAGATGCCAAATTTAGGGATGTGGAATTAGGTCAAAGACAAACTATTAAGGAAAAAAATTGTATGACATAATCGTGTTTAGACTTGCGGAAAATGGATTCATCATATATTTCACTAAGGACAAAATTTAGCTATAATTCTTTAGGTGTGGTTCTTATTTGTTTCAATAAAAATATGATAAATATATTTAAACATCATTTAAGTAATGAAAATAAGAATAATTTACATGAAAATAGAAGCAATTTACATATGTGTAATAGAAAATTATACATTTATCGTATTTGTATTGGAACAAAATAAGAACCACATCTAAAAAATTATACTTAAGTTTTGTCCTTATAGTAATGCATGTTTTAGGCAACTGATTGGGTGTGAAAACATCCAATAAATTGTAAAATATATTATGCATGGATCAGTGCCAACGAGGCTTAATTGTTTGGATTAGATATTTTAGAAGTTTATGTCTATTCCTTGTATTAATTAAACTTAACATGCACTTACGAAAACGACATTATATTTCTTAGTAGCATTTGAAGAACAAAGTCGAACATAGATAGGATAGAGAGGATTGAAAATTTAAAAAACTACTTTCCATTTTAACGTACATCTTTACCTATCACTTTAATGGTGGTTGTTAGTTGATGACATAAGTAGTGAAAAGTGCTTGCCTTTTCTTCTTTTTTTTATAGCGAAAAGTACCAAAACTGCTTGCCTTTTGGTAGTGTAAATAATGACAATTAATCATTATTCATTGGGGCGGCCGTGCATGTATTGGACATATTACATTGATGTTTAATTATTAATCCCTCCCTTTAAAAATGAAAATGATAGTGGTTTTAATAAATAGATTTTATCTTAAAATATACTCACTTTTATTTTTAAACGTAGTAATGATTACTATTTATTTAATTGTGTTCTTTATTGTTTATTTTCTACATTATTTTTAATAAATTAATATGATTAATTTTATAAAAGTGTAATATTCTATTACAATATTATTATATTCCGTCAATAATTTTAAAATAGAAGTATCTATTTGAGAAAAAGTAAATTTTAATAAAAGATAAAGTATATTTTTTATCAATAATTAGTTTCGGTGATAATTAGCGTTGAATTTAGTAGAACTATGGTTCGAGATTATCGAACCGAATTATACTAGTAATAATAAATCAAAAATATATATTACTATAAAAAAATATTTAATATTATATTATTAAGTTATTAAATAAGAAAAGATGTAAAATGAAGATTATAAATAATTGGATTAAAAAGTATTATATAAATAAAATACATCATGATTAATTTTAATCCGATATTAAGATAGTATGGTTATCTTAAATAATTTATTATATCAAATTAAATTATTATTATTAACAGATCATTAATAGGAACTCATATATTTTTATAATTAAGGTTTTATATTATTTTTTTATATTGTTGTAAGAAAATCTCAGCTACAACAGAAACCACATCTAATCTCTAACTAATCTCTATCAAATAAAATTAGTTAAAGATTAATAGTGGTTTAGCCACTATATATGCAGTAACATGGATTGAATAAAATTTTCAAGCTAAATTTCAACTTAATATTTAGAATATTTTAAGGATACTATAATAATTTACATATTTAACATTCTTTCTTTTTTAAACAAAGTCCTAGTCAAAAATATTCTTGCCTCTACAAAATCACATACAAACTCATTGGGCACGACAATTTTTTAAACATTGCATTTTAAAGTGATTTATTTAATTTCATCTTAAATTTAGAGAATTTCTTAATTCACTCGTAGTGGTGAAATTAAATCTTATACATTTTTTAAAATATTTCTCTAAAATCGAAAGTATCTTTTTAGTGCGTATCATTTTTTAAAATATTTATAATAAAATCGAATATATATTTTTCATTTTCATATCAGATGTGTACTTTTGGTTCTGGAATTGAACAAAAATAATAATTGGAAAAATTATACAAATTATACAAAATATAAATTGAACAAAAGACCAAAATTTTATCCAAAATGCATTTCAATATAATGTCATCCAAAATACAAATTCGATACAATACAAAATCAAAAAACAAAAATCAAAATACAAGTGGATGATCAACCTAAACTACTGGGTATGGAGGATGATGAGTCGGCCTGTCATCCTCGAGGCGTCTCTCCGCTGCCTCATGTATGACAGGGCACCCTGAACCTCCGCCGTCATGACCTCTAAAACTCCTCTAACGTCGGATCCATCAGGAAACAGCTCTCTGTCAATGTCATCCCTCGCAAGCTCCATGATACGACGACACTTAGCACGTCATGAGCATGATCCTCCTTTAGGATCTCCTGATGAACTGGCATGTGGGTTCCCTAGAGCATCCCCTACCATGAATGGACGTGACACCCTGAAGAACCATATCATGTAATAGTACTCGTAACTCCATTCGTCTGGAGCCACAGTACTCCTGGCCTCATCAGGTACAAAATGATTCTCAAAATTATCAAACAACTCATCCATGTCCCTCCTCTTCACTATCGGAGAAGCACATACAATAAGATGCCGAGGAATGGTCTAAGTGAACCCAAACTGACGCATCACCCGCTCAGACATATAAGGAGCAGTCTTTCGATCGAGTCCCACAGGCCAACCAACCTGTAAATAGCGAAACCTCATCAAACAGTATCCTCTCATGGTGGTCGGTGTAGGCACTGAAGTGAATATCCTCATGCACTATCCAGTCCAGGTAAACCCGAAACAAAAATATCGCATGTATAACCCTCAGCAGGTGACCATCCAAAAATGTGGGCGAAGTGTTGTAGGATCCATCTCTGAAATAACAAAATTAAATATGTTAGTTTCAGAATCAGAATAATTTAAAAAGGCCGCTAGAGAAATAATTTATACCATCGTGAGTGACATGCTGCTGGTGATTTACCTCGTATTCCACTTAATCCCCTCATCTAACTTGGTATACAAGTAAACTAAGCGGGCAGCCCCCATGTTCTACCCACTAATCGCCTCAAAATCACCAAAGTACCTAAGGTACATGATGTCAGTGTAGGTGGCCATGGTGTCCAAATATCTGTGTGCCAACACAAGATGCAAGATGTATGCTCTCATGGCATATCCCCTGTGAAGGTTAACCTGCTCGGGATCACCATCAGCAGTTGTAGCATGTGCAAGCTCATCCCTAAAAACCTCCTTTAACCAGCTATATCTCACGTGGAAACCACGTGTCTTATCAACATCCTTCAGGGTGCTATCTAGGGTAACTCCCAGCCTCTCAACCAACAGATCAATGACGTCATCTTTCTGGTGATTCAAAAAAGCCCATATGATCTACAGGGGAAGCAGACGCGCGACACCATCAAGTGTGACCTTCATCTCGCCATGTGGTAGATGAAATAAATATGTCTCATGGTGTCACCTCTCTACAAAAGCGTTGATCATCCACTAGTTGGTCATGCTATAACCACAGAGGGTCAACTATCTAAACCCTGTCAGGCATAAAATATCATCAAACCATGGCTCGGGAGGGGTAATAAGCCTGTTGATCTTCCTCCCATGGTTTATGACCTTCAGTGTATCGCGATCCTGCAAGGAAAAATTCATTATTAGAATTCATAATAATATTCATAAGAAAATTCATAACTATAATATAAATGTAAATTTCATACCTCTTCATCTAATATATGTCTAGCCACATGGGTGGAGTAAAGAGCGAGCAGAGATAAGTCAGAAAGTCCCTCTCCAAAGACCCGAGGGAACTGGGGTACCGCCTCTGCCTCAGGTATCTCTGGTGCCTCTAATGGCACCGGTGCCTCAGGTGCCACCGGTATCTCGGGTGCCACCAGTGTAGCAACATGTCTTATCTCAGATGGCCCCGCCTGTGAAGCAAATGAGGATCTCATCTCAAAAATCTGTTGTGGTAAAGATGTGCATCTGCGGTAGGACGGAGGCAACGGAAGATGGATTATAGAATCCCGTTTGTTACAGGAGGAAGATGTGGAAGGGGTAGAATCAGAACCAGAAGAATGTGCAACATGCATAGCCTGTCCAGATGTCGAAGGAACTTGTGTTGCCTGAATCCTGTCTCCACACAGAAGCATGTTGTGCAACTCGACCATGCCTCAAACGTGACGGTCTCTCAGTCATATCTCCTATAAAAGTAAGAACGAAAGGTTAGCATATGACTTACAGTGGAAAAAGGCAACAAAAAAAATCAGGTCAGAAACCAGAAATAAATTTCCAGTTTTATTCTTCCCCAAAACCTGAAATAAACCTCCAGTTTCTTCTGCGAAAACAGAGCTGCGTACCAGCCCCCCCTCCCCCCAAAAAAAAAAACCCAAATGTGTTAAAAAAATATGCATTGCTCGTCAAATAAAGTTTACACATAGTGTTCTAGTGACTCCTAATGATATAAACTGCATAAAACAACACATTTAAAATCATATTTCACTAATTTCAATAGAAATTACATAAACACTAAAAATATCTTAAATCACTTACTTGATTGATTGAAGATGGTTGTTGCTTGCTTGATTCCTTTAGTTGTTATATTTATCCAATGCTTGATGGTATGTGTTGATTGTTTGAGAAAAAAAAATTATTTTGAGAGAAAGGATTGAAAGGAGTGTTTGAGAGAGTTTATGTTTGTTTTTGAAAATGTTTGCAGTTATGGGGAGGGAAAGAGTTTCTGGCGCCCTTAAGTTTGTCCAGGAACCAGAAATATACTTACGGTTTAGAACCGTACTTATACTTTCGATTTACACCCAATCCTTTTCAATATGATTTGCATAATATAGGATACGAACCAAAAATATACTTCTGATTTTTAAGAATATTTTAGAAATTTCACGTAGTGCGCAAGAAAGATATAGAATGAAATAAGAAATTACCAAAGAAAACAAATATAATAAATACTATATGTCCATCATCTCAACATTTGATAATTTTTTAATATAGGACCATTCTTACAATATCACCATAAATATTATAAATAATCTTCAATAAAAATTATTGTACTGATTATCATGTTCTAAATGTATAAGAAATTATTTCTTGTACTTGATGTTTTGGGATTTTCGAATGAAAGTCTTTTAAACCTAATATCAACATCATTAAGTAAGTTATAATATAGTTTATTATCTAATAAATTTGTACATAATTGATAAATTCACTAGGTAAACACAACCAAATGTGGATCTCTTTATATGTCTTATTTCCTATTTCTATCGTTACAACATAATATCACAACTCAAAATCTAGCATAAAAGATATCGGTTACTATTTAAATGAATAGAAGTTAAGTGAATAATAATTCAGGGTGAAGTCCAATTGATTCAAATCTTTTGGATCATAGTTGTCTTAAGCATAGACTAGTAAAGTCAAGTCTGAACTTAATTTATTTTACGTGAGTCTGAAGTCAAATGTGTTTCTTTTAGTTGTGATTGTAAGAATCAAGGAGCTTCAATGAAACACGATTTGAAGCTAAATAAAATTGGTGAAGGATTGAATGTCTCAAAAGGAGGGAATAGAAATAGAAAATATTGCAACTACAAGTGTTTTTATACGTCAATGTTAAAATAATTTATTTATCATGAAATCGATCAAATCAAGAAGTTTTGCCTCGAAAGGGGGTAACGATGGTTTTGTTCAGATTGAAGTTATCTCATATTAGGATGGTTTCAAGAGTATTGGTGCATTAGTGGTGTTGACTTTTTAGAATAAAAATGAATTGGTCTCATGGAATTAGGATGCTTTTACAATATTAACCCAATGAAAGAATACTTTTAGACTTTGGAGCTAGAAAAAGATGGAATTTTATGACTTGGTAACAATAAAGCTTACAAGGTTTATTATATTGGTATAGTTAGACTTAAAATATTCAATGGTATTTATTTATTTTTATTCTATGAGAGATATATTTCCGATATCAAAATTTGTTGTCTATAAACATATTTGATGTTCTAGGCTTTTCCACTAGAGTTTAACAGGAAGTGTTGAAACTTTTTCAAGGTGGATTAATCATGGTTAAAAAATCTAAAATATATGAATTAAATATTTTAGAGGATTCTAGTGTTATAAGTCATTCATCATTTACTAGTAAAGACTTTCATGATAGTAAAAATCTATGGGATTTGAGATCAAATGATTTTTATGAAAGAAGAACTGAAAAATGCTTGAAGGTCATTTTAAAACACTTTAATGAGTTTTTTTTAGGAAACAAGGGATAAAGACGCATTGGACCGTTTTTGAAAAGTTTCTAGCAGATTGGTTTCCAAATAGTTGTTGGAGGTAAGTATTGAACAGGTGACTCAAAATACAAAAGATGAGAGAGTAAATTGTGATATTTTAATTTTAAAATCATTTTCTCAAAAACGATTTATATTAGACATGGAGGTTAATAGATAATAAGTTGCAAAAAAAATATAGAACAACAGAAAATTTAAAAGAAAGGAATATAAAAGAGATATGGTAAGAAATACAACATCAAAGATTTTCTTGGTTCCAGCATAAATCACACGGCCTACTCCAGTCTCTAAGATTTTCTTCTTGATATTTTTATAAAACCAACTTAAGACTTTAGAAAGGATCGACCTAACAACTTTAAACAACTTGAGTTTTTTCACAAGATAAGCCCAACAACCTTAAAAAAAATAACTTGAGAATTTGTGAAAGTTTATCCCAATAACCTTAAGCCAAGATTTTTAAAGGCTTAACTTGCAACCTTCAAATCTAATAGATATCACAAGAGAACTATTCTCTTGAATAAGTAATTTCAGCATAACAGGAAGACATCAAAACTCCCAGATGAAGCTTTTCACTCTCACTACACTAAGACAATGACTAGTGAATAAAATTTATAAAATAAGGAGAATGTGTGAGATAGAAGTGATAATTATTTTGAAAATTGGTGAGTTGAGAATTGATTAAAGTATTCTTTTATATTAGAAAAATGCGTCATAAAAGGAAACAATCCATGGGGCTTAGGAGTTTCCTAACCTATTAGAATACATTCATAATGGATTAGGTTAACCCGAAAAAGGAAACCCTAATTTTGTGGGTCACTTAATTGATTAACAAGTCTACCTAATCGATAAGACTGCTAACATTATTCTTATTTAAATCAATTAGATGAAGGTCCTAATCGATTAGACTATTAAGTTTTTCCTTTCTAACTGATTAGAAGGATTAAGTGTTTTCTCTTCATTTCCTTAGTAGTGCATTATTTACTATCGCTTTATTTATATTTAACTGATCAAACTATAGGATAAAACACTAAGCGCACGATCATGGGAGCTTTCACAATATCACAACTTCAGTTTCTTCTTGATTTAACTTTATACCTTTTTTTGAAGGGCTAGCATGTCGAATACCAATGGTGTCTTTACATCTATTATCGACCATTGCAAGTTGAGTAAAAATAGCATTGACACATTCCATATTCCACACTGGGGTCCTTCAATATGTCAATTTATGGTCAATCTACTTTAAAACCTGTAGTTAGTTGTCCAATGCATTTTAAGGTATTTAAGGGGCACCATTTTACACGATCTTCTTCTTCCTATATCAGCTCTTATTGATCATCCTTCTTTGCGCTAAAAGTGACTCAGATTGGGCCATGGACCTGAATGTTAAACGTTCTATCTCAGACTAATTTAATTACTTTATACCAAACTTGATTACTTAGAGCGCTCTAAGAAACTATATCTTGTAGCACGACCACGACGACCTTGCTCGTATTACATTGAACCATTCAGGTCGGAGTTTCACCTTACTAAAATTCACATTTTTTTCTTTCTCCATTTATATGTGACAAATTGAACGTTGTCTTAGTTTAACATATATGAGTACCGCTTGCACGAACAAAACACATAAAGTTGCACATTGGACATTTATTTCGTTAAAGAACTGGATGTTTCAAATAAAATCCTAGTAAAAAATATTTTTACTTCTACAAAAATCACATAAGTACTCATGGGCACGACAATTTTTTAAAATTTGTATTTTAAAGTGATTTATTCAATTCCACCTTAAATTTATAGGAGAGTAAGAGAGATATAAAACTCCAAACAAATAATTAATGTTGTTATAAATTGCTACGAGTGAAATAACTCATACTCCTTCTATTTTTTACTATAAGAAAAAATTATTTTTTAAATAAATTAAATAATCAATATGTTTGATTCATATATACTCAATGCATCTAAAAAAATAGATTTTTTTTCTTATAATAAAAACCAGAACAACAAACTCTACAATATATATAAGTAATTTGTTGAAGTGAAAAATGAAATCACTTGCATTCAATTTCATTACTTAGTAATCTAATGTTATTTTGTGCAGGCGAGTCAAAGAGACAAAAAGTAAGATGCCAAATTTAGGGAAGCGGAATTAGGTCAAAGACAAACTATTAACAAAAAAATAACTATGACATCATCTTGTTTGTGCGAGAGATAAAATAGACTTGTGGAAGGCATAGGTGGAAAATGGATTCATATATTCCACTAAAGCACGTTTTAGGCAACTGATTGGGTGTGAAAGCAAGCACCCAATAAATTGTAAAATATATTATGCATGGGTCAGTGCCAACGAGGCTTAATTGTTTGGATTAGATAGTTTATAAATTTATGTCTATTCCTTGTAATAGTTAAACTTAACATGCACTTAAGAAAACGACATTATATTTCTTGGCAGCACTTGAAGAACAAAGTTGAACATGGATAGGATAGAGAGGATTGAGAACTAAAAAAACTACTTTCCATTTTAACGTACTTCTTTTTCCCATCACTTTAATGGTGGCTGTTAGTTGATGACATAAGTAGTGAAAAGTGCTTGCCTTCTAGACATAATAAATAAATTCAACACGTCCTAGTTATTATCTTTTTGGGAAAAAGGGAATGTTAGGTAAAAATAAAATATGTTATTAATATTTTATTATTAAGTTATTAGATAAAAAATTACGTAAAATGAAGATTATAAATTATTAGATTAAAAAGCATTATATAAATAAAATACCTCATGATAAAATTTATTCCGGTATTAAGATAATATGGTTATCTCAAAAAATTTATTATATCAATTATTATTATTAAGAGATCATTAGTAGGAACTCATATACTTTATAATTAAGGTTTGATATTTTTTGATATTGTTGTAAGAAAATCTCATATTAGCTACAACAGAAACCACATCTAATTTTTAGCTAATCTCTACCAAAGAAAATCAATTATATATTAATTGCGGTTTAACCATTATGTATGTTGTAGTATGGATTGAGTGGCTAATTATATATAGGACAAAATTTTAATATTTAGAATTTCCTAACTAAATCGTAGCAAAATATAGGTTTTAATTTGTTTCTCTAACTAAACTGCGGCTATATTGCCACAATAATAGAGTTTTTTTTTTTTTTAACCTAGTATTTTTTTTATATATGTTGTAAAAAATCAAAAATATTTTTAAATTTACAAGGGTATTTACAAACGCACACCAACGCGAATTATTTAATTTATTTCGCAAATAAATTTGTGAATTCATTTGTTGAATTTTGAATTCGCAGATGCATATGCAAATTAAGCTTTATGTTGTATTTTTTTAACATTTAAGTTTAATTCGTATGTGCACTTGTGAATTAACTTGTTGAGACTATGAACTCGCATATGCATATGTGAATTAAACCTTGTACTATTAATTATTTTTTTAATATTTAAAATAAATATGTATGTGCACTTGCGAATTCACATGTTGAGACTATAAATTCACTTGTATTATTTTTTTTAAATATTTAAGGTTGATTCGCAGGTGCACTTACGAATTGTGCAGAAATAAAAACAGATCTATTCTTTGCACCAAAGAGACATGGAAAAAACAAATAATTATAATATTTATGATGCAAATCTTATTTCTATTTGATAATTATTGCTAATTACTATTTTCATTTATTTTATTTTATAATAAATACCTAATTATTAAGTATATGGCCCTATTTTATTAAGTAAATATGTAATTATTAAGTAAATTTTATTCAATACATAATGTTATAGATGTAATATTTTTTTTTAGAAAGATGAATAAATTTATCAACTCACTTTAAAAGTGTTTTAATTATAACAGTAAAACCATTTAATATATAAATTAAATTTTTTTTTAATATATTTTAATTAAAATTTACGGTTTATATTTTAAAAGTGTCTAATACAGATTATATTTTAATTAAAATTTCTAAGAAAGTGACTATGATAATGATACAAAAATGTAATAATATATTAATAAATTATAATTATCTAGAATATCACTTTTTATTTACTACTAAAATAAATTACTATCAAATTTACTTGATTATTATTTAACAAGTATTTTACAGACTCCTAAATATTTCTAATTATTATTTACTATAATTAAATATTATAATTAATTTTTACATTTTTAAAAACAATTAAATATGGTGAATTCGTAAGTGCACTTACGAAACATGTTAGAAGGTGAATTTGCAAATGCACTTGCGAAAAGTATTTTTAAGTTTTCGATAGTAAAATCCACCTCCATTAAAAGAAATTCTCCAACAATATCATAGTAACTCTCAGTTAAAACTTTTTATATAATTATTTTTAATTAAATCAAATTAGACTAGATTGTGGAAATGTTATTCTTGAGAAAAAAAAATTTTAGTCTCAAACTAATCAAGCAGAGCAAGTTAATAGACATATACACATGGATAAGAAGTAAGAAATGAAAATCCACCGAGGTAAGAATACATTTATTTCTTTTGTATTGAAAATATAAAATTGAACAGTGGTAATCTATATACTCCCTCTGTAATGATTTATAAATAAAATTATTATTTTTGATATATTTGACAATGTTATATAATTTTACAATTTAGATTGCCAAGCCACAACTCTCTCTACAAATTTAATTATGTAGTCTGAAGTAGACTTTCTAGAATCAATATCTCCAACCATATCAAAGTTAGAGTATCCCATCAGAGTAGACTTGTCTCCTTCAAAGCAAAGCCTCATATAAGTAGTAGCGCGAAGATATTTTAAAGTCCACTTTACAGCATTCAAATGCTCTCTACATGGATTTGACAAAAATCTACTGACTGTACCAACAACATGTGCTATATCTGGTCTTGTATATATCATTGCATACATCAAACTATCCACAACAGACGCATAAGAAACACGTTTCATATAAAATGCTTCATCTTCACTTGAAGGATTTTGATTAGAATTCAATTTGAAATGGGTAGCAAGATGAGTGCTTACCGCCTTAGAACTTTCCATTTGGAATCTTCGCAACACTCTTTCGATATAATATTCTTGTAACATCCAAAGTTTTTTTCTCTTTTCCATCGCACATGATTCTAATGCCAAGAATATATTTAGCTGCCCTCATGTCTTTCATAGAAAATGACTCTCCCAACCGCTTATTTAACCTATTAATGTTAGAAATAATTTTCCCTATAATAAGCATATCATCAATATATAACAACAGAATAATGAAGTCATCATTAGAAAATTTTCTAACAAAGACGCAATGATCTGAAGTAGTCTTTTGGTATTCTTGATCACTCATAATATACTCAAACTTTTTGTATTGATGCCTTGTAGCTTGGTTCAACCCATATAGACTCTTTCTCAATCTACACACACACGATCTTTTTTGCCTTTAACTTGAAAAACATTGAGTTGTTTCATGTAGATCTCTTCTTCTAAATCATCATGAAGGAAAGTTGTTTTCATATCCATTTGCTCAATATCTAAATCAAGTGTAACAACTAAACTCAACATGACTCTGATTGATGACATCTTTACAACATATGAGAAAATATTATTAAAATAAACACCCTTTATTTGACGGAAAACTTTCACCACTAATCTGACTTTATATTTTGGAGACTTAGAGTTACTCTCCTGTTAAACTGTATAAATGCACCTGTTTTCCAAAGCTATTTTGCCTTTAGGAAACTTAACTAAATTATAAGTATAATTATCATGAAATGATTTCATCTCGTCATGCATTGCATCCAACCACTTTTGATTTTCATCACTTTCCATGACCTCTTGAAAACACTTTGGTTGATCCTCATCAGTCAGGGTCACGTAATCACCATAATTTTACCTTAACGATGGTTGTCTCTGCCTGATAGACCTCCTAAGTTGAACTTGAGATGATTTTGGAGCTTCACCAAGATTCTCATCCTGTGTCATATCATTTTCCCCTTCATCATAAACATTAGTTGGAATATTCACCTCATCTCCAAGTTCTTGATCATTAACATAATCATATGGATCACCGTTATAATCATCACCAACAATGACAACTAGATTGTGATTAAGTAACCGAATTGGATCAATATTAGACAAACTGGTATCTTTCTTGGGTGTAGTCTTCTCTATCTTATCAATGTCTTAAATATTTCGTTCTTCCATGAATAATACATCGTGACTTTGGATAAGCTTTTTCCTACAAGATCATACAACATGTAACCAAACTCATCTTGCCCATAGCCGATAAATAAACATTGTTTCGAATTTGCATCCAACTTAAATCTTTCATCATTTGGTATATGCGCAAAATCCTTACAACCAAAGACTACCAAATGATTATACTTGACATTCTTCCAAACCAAATCTTGTATAAAATTTAACTATTCAAAGCAACAATAGGAGTGAGATGAAGAACATGCATTGCTGTGTAAAGTGCCTCACCCTAATAATTAATTGGCAACTTAGCTTCAGAGAGCATACACCTTACTCTCTCAATTATTATTTTATTCATCCTCTCTACAAAACCATTCAATTGAAGATTTTTAGGAGGAGTTTTTCATGTTCTATACCATGATGCTTGCAATATGCATCAAATGGTTCATATCTCAGCTTCTCGCTTATTAGCCTTTCTATCAAAGTATGGGATTCTTTGAACTTTTCCAACACTTGGTATTTTTTCTTCAAGGAATAAACCCATAGTTTCCTGGAACAATCATCAATAAAGGTAACAAAATTAAGTACACCACTAAAACATTTTACCTTTAATGGACCACAAGCATCATAATATACTAATTGAAGCAATTTTGACTTCCATGTGGGAGGTTGTCTCTTGAAAGATACTCTAGTTTGTTTACCAGCCATGCAATGAGAACACTTCTGCAAATGCATTCTTTAACCCATGAAGAATATCCATTTAGGACAAAATATTCAACCCTTTTTCACAAATATGACTAAGTCTTCGGTGCCACAAAGATAATTCCATGTCGACAATATTCACACTGTCCCTAGCAACCAAAGATTTTGTCCAATAAAATTTAGAAAACGTATTCCCTATAGCCACAATCAAGTTATCTTTGCCGAGTTTCCACTTTTTATAATCAAAGTGATTGTCATAACCATAATCATCAAGAATATGCACAGAGATCAAATTAAATCGAACATCTGGAGCATGTCTGACACCTCTAAGAAATAATTTCATTACCATATTGATTTGCAAGCAAACATCACTAACACTAATTACCTTAGATACACTATTATTACCCATCTTTAACACTCCAAAGTCACCAGAAGTATAAGATGTGAATAAATCTTTCCTATGTGTAATATAAAATGTAGCATCACTGTCAACTATCCACATGTTCTCATCTGATACGAGATTAACAAAATCATGATCACGTAGAATAATAAGGTTATTACAAGTAGCAGTAGTAACACGATCATCATTATGATCATCATGATCTCCTTGTTTAGACTTACCTTTTTTTCCTTTGTTATCCATTTCCATTGTTAATAATACTTCTGTATTTGTCCTGTTTTGTGACAATAATGGCACTCCAAATTATTGTATCATGGTTTCGACTTGCTGTTGTTATTCTCTCTACCATTCTTCGATTATTTTTCTATATTCTCCCCCTATTTTCAGTGACAAGTACCTCGGATTAAGATGAAGAAACTTGTGCCTTACTTTTCATCTCCTCATTAAGAATACCATACTTAGCCGTTTCCCAAATAAACAACACCTATAGGAGCAAAACTTGTGATAGAAACCTGAAATGTCTCCCAAGACTCGGGTAAGATAATAATAGAATTAGTCCCAAAAGTTCATCATCAAATTTAATTCCCATTCCTGACATCTGATCAAGGAACCCTAGAAATTCACTCAAGTAATATGAAATAGAAGTCCCTTTCTTATACTTTAAACTTATCAAGCTATTCAACAAGAACAATTTATTATTCCCTGATTTAGAGGCATACCAGGATTCCATCTTCTCCCACAATTTTTTTACCTGCTCTCATTAGAAATATGATTATAAATATTATCTTCTACATATTATCGAATAAAACCACATACTTGTTGATGTTCAAACTCCCATTCTTCATCAGACACAAAATCCAGTTTTATGGAACTAAAATTTGGAAATGCAATTTCTTTTCCAATAGTAAGTCTTTCATCTTGCATTTCCATAAATAATAATTTGAACCATTCACCAATACCATCTTCATCTTTTGTATTTGACTCCATCATTCAAACAAGTAAAATAGCCCTTAACCAAGAGCTTTGATGCCATTCTAATGGGAAATTAAGACAAAATAAAAAGAACAATGCGCAACAGATATAGAATTTCACTCACTTGTAAGAACCTTGAGGATGAACCAAAATTATAAGATGGAAAACTTAACAAATAAAAACACAAAAGAACACCTATAATTTTAACGTGGAAAAACCCTCAATATGAGAGTAAAAACTACGAGTTGTCCAAATCAAATAAATAGTTCCCCAATAATCATTTGAATTTACAAGATATTCTTAAACTGATTCACAAAATAGTGATGACAACCGCAAATTACAAACCAAACTAGCTTACAAATAATAATCCAAAAAGATGGAAAATTATCCAAATCTACAGCTTCAATGCGAAGCAATTATATCTCAGGTCAAATTTTTTTGAAGATCCCAACAGTGAAAGGTTAGATATAGATGTTGTTAGTTCAGTAGATTGGCAGCAATTTTGGTAAAACATTTTGCTCAAAAAATGCCATGAACCAGTTTTTCAGTTTAGAAACATTAGGAGTCAGTTTGTTTTAAATTATATGCTCGAAGTAAGCAAGATTTGTAACATTCTTATGCAACATTATTGGAGAGCTTTTATCCTATTTTCATGGAGAAAGTATAAGACACTGTGAAGACTTAATGTGAAGCGCTTATGGGCCAACCCTAGCTGTTTTGATCATATAAAAAGGCATGATAACCCTGTTTGTAGATTCCGCCACACCAAAGAATATTGGACGTATTGTGTTTGAGTTTTAGGTTTTAAGTCTTTGTTAATTGTTTCTTGTGATCTACTCTAGTATTGTTTAATACTTAAGGTGGACGTTAGTTGAGTTGTAACTTTTTAATCATCTATAAATTTTGAAGCAATGATGATTATGTGTCTTTGAAGTGTGTCTTCAAGTATTTGTTCTTGTTAGTATCATTGTGTGTGATTGAGGGGGAGTGAGAGGGATTTCTCATATCTAATAGGTTCTTAGGTAGAAGTGTCATTGGGTAGTGATTAAGTGAGGGGTGTAAACGGGGAAGTTTAACTCTAAATTACTGCTAATACTGGACTTCATCATTGGCTTTGTAGCCTACAGACATAGGTGTGTAGCACCGAACTGGGTAAAAATTTCACTTCTGTTATTTGAGTTTTTTGCATTTAAGTTTTCTGTTGTTACTTGTTCATCAAACAGATATTAGTGTCGTGACATCACCTTCGACATCTCATATCTGATACCAGAATTTCAATTGGTATTAGATCAGGCATCCTGCTCTGTCTCTGGGTGAGATATAGGAAGATAATTTCTGGTACTATGGACAAGGGGGAGGATTTATGAACTGACCACCCATTCTGGATGGTACTAACTATGATCTCTGGAAGCCTCGTATGGTGGCGTTTTTGAATTCCTTGGACATCAGGGCTTGGAGAGCTGTTTTGAAAGGATGTCATACCCTGTTATTATTGGGGAAGACAATTAATCTACTGGTGTGTTGAAACCTGAGGAGAACTGGTCTAAGTATGAAGATGAATTAGCTCTTGGAAACTCTAAAGCCTTGAATGCTATTTTCAATGGAATTGATAGGAATATCTTCAGGTTGGTGAACAATTGTGAAGTTTCTAAGGACACTTGGGAAATTCTTAAGACTACTCATGAAGGTACTTCCAAGGTAAAGATGTCGAGACTGCGGCTGTTAACCACCAAGTTTGAGAACTTAAAGATGAAGGAAGAAGAAAGAATTCAAGAATTTCACATGAACATCCTTGAGATAGCCAACGTGTGATGTGCCTTAGGAGAAAAGTTACTATAGGAGAAGCTGGTAAGGAAGATTCTCAGATCTCTCCCCAGGAGATTTGACATGAAAGTGACTGCTATAGAGGAAGCTCAATAAATCAACAACATAAGAGTTGATGATCTTATTGGATCGCTCCAAACGTTTGAGCTGAATATCAATGACAGGGTTGAGAAAAAGAACAAAAGCATAACCCTTGTGTCTAACACTGGAGCAGAGAAGAAGAATGTGATCTAGACACTGGAGAAGGATTGTCCAATGCAATATTATTCCTTGGAAGAAAGTTCAATCAAGTGCTGAAGAAGATTCAAGACCTAATGTCAGGAACATTTCATACGACATCAGCAAATTATGAGACTTTGGTAGGAAAGTTAGACCAGAGGATAAATTCATTCAAGATAAAGGAATAAAATATCATGGATGTAAAGGCTTTGGTCATGTTAAAACTGAATGTCCCACATATCACAAAAGATGAATAAAGGGTTTAACAGTGGCTTAGTCATATGAAGACTCTGAATGTGAATTTGAAGAGGAGACATCTAAGCAGGTGACAACCTTAACTGGGATATACAGGACTGATTAAGATATAAGTAAAGGAGAAGTAGCTTATGATGAGCTAACTGCTTCCTATAAAAAGCTATGCATTATAAATGATGAAATATGTCAAGAAGTGGAGAAGCAGAAGAAAATTACAACTCACTTGAAAGCAGAAAAAGAAGGAACACTTGAGAACTATATCCAAGTTGGAACATGAAGTAATTCTGCTCAAGTCTGAACTTACCAACATGTCCAACTCTGTCAAAATGCTAAATAGCGGATCGGAAACATTAGATAAAATTCTCCATGAAGGAAGAGTGACTAGAGACATGAGTGGTCTAGGATTTAATGAAATGACCAAAAATGAACCTCCCTAAAACCTAGCTCATATCCAGACTAAACCAATAATGTTGAACCACATGTCTTAACATCATGGGAGAAGGAATCTAAGATACTCTAAAAGAAAATACCAACACTGGAGATGTCACTATTGTGGACGGTTTGGTCATATAAAGTCCTTATGTTATAAGTTGCATGGATATCCAAAGCCTATACCTCAACCCAAGATCAATCAGACTATGCCCATTATAAATAAGAAGAAATAGTGGGTCCCCAAAGCGGTTGCCAATAGTCTCATAGCACACACTTCTCTTAGAGCTTCAGCTAAAGAGGACTAGTAATTTTACAATGGATGCTCGAGACAAATGATTGGAGTCAAAAACTAACTGGAGGATATCAAATCTTACTCTACCAGTTTTGTGACTTTTTGAGATGGAGCCATAGGAGAAATCAAAGGAGTTGGAAAGTTGGATTACCCAGAATTACCAAATATTGAAAATGTGTTGCTTGTTAAAGGGTTAATAGCAAATTTAATAATAATCAGTCAACTCTGTGAACAAGGCTTCAAAGTGAATTTCACAAAATTTGAATGTGTGGTTAATAATGAGAAGGGTGAAGCTCTATTGAAAGGGGCCAGATCAAAAGATATCGGTTACTTATGGATACCTGAAGACTTAAGCATATCTTCAACATGATCTCTATCCAAGGAATACGAAGTTAAACTATGGCATCAAAATTTGGGACACTTGCATCTGAAGGGAATGAAAAAAATCATCTCTATGGAAGGAGTGCGAGGAATTTCAAAGCTTAAGATTGAAGAAGAAAGAGTATGCGGAGAATGCCAATTTGGAAAGAAAACTAAGATGTCACATCAGAAGGTCCAACATCTCACTACGTCAAAAGTCCTAGAACTTATTCACATGGACTTAATGGGACCAATGCAGAAGAAAGTCTTGGTCGAAAGAAATATGCTTATGTGGTTGTGGATGACTATTCTAAATATACTTGGGTAAGCTTTATAAGGGATAAAACTGAAGTCTTTGATGTATTCAAAGAACTTTTCACAAGGCTCTAAAAATAAAAAGATAGCTATGTAATCAGAATCAGAAGTGATCATGGAAAGGAGTTTGAAAACATCAGTCATGAATGGATCAGTCATGAATGCTCCTCTGAAGGGATCAGTCATGAATGCTCCTCTCTCATTACTACTCAACAAAATAGGATTGTGGAACGAAAGAGTAGAACCCTCCAAGAATATGCTAGAGAAATGATTCATGCTAAGAAGTTACCCTACCACTTTTGGGCTGAAGCCATGAATATTGCATGCTATATTCACAATAGAGTAACTCTGAGAAAAGGTACCTCAATCACTATATATGAAATATGTAAGGGAAGAAACCTACTGTCAAATAATTTCATATTTTTGGAAGTAAATGTTATATCTTAGCTGATCATGAACAAAGAAGAGCCTTTAAAGTCTTCAACTCCAGAACTAAAGTAATGATGGAGTCCATAAATGTCGTTGTTGATGATAGAGGATGGAATAAGGAAGCTGGTGTCTTAGGAAATGTTGAAACATCCCTAGAAGACACTCTAGCAGATACCACAAATGAACACGGGGGATCTACTCCAAATGTCGAAGAACCTGTAGATGGTCAAGTCAACAAATGATCCTCTATTAGAATTCAGAAAGGTCATCCTAAGGAGCTGATCATAGGAGATCCAAACAAAAGAGTCACCACCAGATCAAGAGAAGTCATTACAAACTCCTGTTTTGTCTCAAAAATTGAGCTTAAGAATGTCAGTGAAGCATTAAAAGATGAATTTTGGATTAATGTTATGCAAGAAGAACTAAGAGAAATTAATTTTGGGATATAGTTCCAAGACCAGAAGGAATCAATGTAATTGGTACAAAATGGGTATACAAGAACAAGTTTGATGAAGAAGGTGTGATCACCAGAAATAAAGCAAGACTAGTTGCTCAAGGATACACTCAAATCGAAGAATATGATTTTGATGAAACCTTTGCTCCTGTAGCTCGACTTGAATCAATAAGACTACTGTTGGGAGTTGTCTGTGTTCTAAAGTTTAAACTAATTCAAATGGATGTGAAAGAGCCTTTCTAAATGGCTACTTAAATAAGGATGTAAATGTGGAATAACCAAAAGGGTTTGTTGATCAAACAATGCCTAACCATATGTACAAGTTGAGGAAAACTCTATATGGATTGAAACAAGCTCCAAGAGCTTGGTATAAAAGACTGACGGAATTTCTTGTTGAAAATGGATATAGGAAAGGTGGCATAAATAAAACACTACTCGTCAAAGACGAAGAGGAAGTCTCATGATTTCTCAAATATATGTTGATGATATAGTTTTTGGTGGAATGTCTGATGAAATGGTCCAACATTTTGTCAAAAAAATGCAGTTAGAATTTCAAATGAGTCTTGTTGGGGAATTAACCTACTTTCTTGGCCTTCAAGTAAAGCAAATGGAAGACTCCATATTCTTATCTCAGAGTAAATGTGCTAGGAATATTGTCAATAAATTCGGGATAAAGAATTCAAGTCACAAAAGAACACCTGCTCCTACACATCTGAAGTTATCTAAAGATGAAAAAGTTGTAAGTGTAGATCAGAGTCTCTACCAGAGTATGATAGGTAGTCTACTTTATCTCACAGCTAGTAGGCTGGACATTGCCTTCGTTGTTGGATTTTGTGCTAGATATCAAGCTGAACCCAAAGTGAGCCATATCAATCAAGTAAAGAGAATACTGAAATATATGAATGGAACATCTGATTATGGCATGTTATAATCTCATGGATCCAGCTATGCTCTAAGTGGATATTGTGACGTTGACTGGGCAGGAAGTGCTGATGATAGAAAAAGCACATCATGAGGATGTTTTTTTGGGAAATAATCTCATTTCATGGTTTAGAAAGAAACAAAACTGTGTCTCTCTATCTACTTCTGAAGCTGGATACATAGATGCAGGAAGCAGTTGCTCTCATCTTGTTTGGATGAAACAAATGCTGACAGAATACAATGTCAAACAAGATGTCATGACATTATATTATGACAATCAAAGTGCTATAAATATATCCAAAAATCCTATCCAACACAGTAGAACCAAGCACATCGATATCTGTCACCACTTTATAAGAGAACTTGTTGAGGACAAGACAGTTACATTAGAACATGTAAGTACTGAATGACAGCTGGAAGACATTTTCACCAATGCCCTAGATTCAAATCAAATTGAAACTCTAAGAGTAAAACTCGACATCTGCGTCCATGAAGAATTATATCAATTAATGGCCGCAATTCCTGTGGTGATGGAGAAAACTGTGCAACCAATAGCTGCAGAAATTACGCTAAACATTGAAAACTATGGAGACACTTCTCATTCTCTACTGTTCCCCATTATGAAATTATTTGACTTGTTTACTCTCATATTTTATAACTTTGGCATATTGTGGCTAAAAAGGGGGAGTAAAAGCCCTGATGTACCCGATGATTGGGGTGGACCATTACTGCTGGACTAGTGATGTTGAGGGGGAGCAGCTAACTATGTGTTAATTGTGTGTATAATCTGGATGTGTGACTGTGATGCTCTAACAAATGTTTAGACATTTGATTTTTCCGTTGTATCTCTGATGAACTGTGATTATGTTGCTGCTCTGATTTTCTGCTCTATACTCTGATATGTCTATGTGTGAAGCTAACATCTATGCTTTTGATGTATTTTAATTAGCTGTTAATTGTGATAGTGATGTTAATTGTATGGCTTATATCTCAAATAATGTTTTAGCCAAAATTTACCAAAGGGGGGTTTGTTAGTTCTGTAGATTGACAGCAATTTTGGTAAAACATTCTGCTCAGAAAATGCCATGAAGAATAACTTAAATTTTGAAGCAAAATGTATCAGCATGTTTTATGAAGATGTCAAAATACATGTTCTGACATATGTTACAAACCTGAACCAATTTTTTAGTTCAGAAACATTAGTAGTCAATTTGTTTTAAATTATATACTCGAAGTAAGCAAAGTTTATAACGTTCTTCTACAACAATATTGGAGAACTTTTATCCTACTTTTATGGAGAAAGTATAGGACACTGTGAAGACTTAATGGGAAGCTCTTATGGGTAAACCCTAGATGTTGTGATCATATAAAAAGGCATGCTAACCCTGTTTGCAGAGTCAGCCATACTAGAGAATATTGGACGTATTATGTTTGAGTTTTAGGTTTTAAGTCTTTGTTAATTGTTTCTTTTGAGCCACTCTAGTATTGTTCAATACTTGAGGTGGAGGTTAGTTGAGTTATAAGTTTTTAATCATATATAAGCTTTGAAGCAATGATGATCACGTGTCTTTGAAGTGAGTCTCAAGTTTTTGTTCTTGTTATTATCACCGTGTGTGATTGAGGGCCCTTAGGTCGAAGTGTCATTAGGTAGTGATTAAGTGAGGGGTGTAAACGGGGAAGTTTAACTCTAATTAATATTGTTAATAGTGGACTTCATCCCTTCCTTGGTAGCCTCCAGACGTAAGTGTGTAGCTCCGAACTGGGTAAACAATTCACTTGTGTTATTTCAGTTTTCTGCATTTAAATTTTCTGTTTTTACTTGATAATCAAGCAAATATTAGTGTCGTGACATCACCTTCGACATATTTCAGATGTTGCAAACCTACCCTCCAAATTTGAACTCGATCTGATTACTAACGAATCGGGAATCGTCGAACGAAAAAATGAGTTTCTCTCTTCTTTTCTCTCTTTTGAATTCTTATTTTGTCACTATTTCTCGCACCCCTAAACTGACATTCTCCACTTATATAAGTGAAATAAATAAGTTATTTATATTTGAGTCTTTCTTCACGTGGAAATAGAGTCCAAGTCATATATATATATATATATATATATATATATATATATATATATATATATATATATATATATATATATATATATATATATATATATATATATATATATATATATATATATATATATATATATATATATATATCTTTGTAATGAATTCCATATATATTAACAAGATTTTATTTTTCTCTCACATCAATAATCAATGTCACCTATATTTATTATTAGGTACAAAAGATTTTCAACAAAAATATACACACAGTTAGTTTATTTTTTAGAAGATGTATTACATTTTATTTTTAGTTTGTTTAGTTAAAACTTATATAATTTTACTACAAAATTGATGTTATATGGAACTGAAAGTTTCTTTTAGTTTATATACATATTTTTTTAAAACATTTATTTTGATTAATTATATTTTATTAATTTAAATTAAAGGATAAAATGTACATAAAAATTTAAAAGTTATATATAAATTATAGATATAAAATATTTTAACTTAAAATAAGAATATATATAAGAAATCGTTCTAAAATTTAACAACCACAAAGATGATTTTTTTACATTTTTCTCATTGCTATGAAATCCCTCATCATCATATATATAAAAAAAGTGTCTTTTAATTTTTAAACAAATTTCTCATTGTTTTATTTTCCAATTAAATTAGATTCTACTTATTTAATTTAAAGGATAAAATTAATATATTTTTAAATAAAGTATGAAATAATATTCAAATTCATATATATATATATATATATATATATATATATATATATATATATATATATATATATATATATATATTAACAAAATACTATTTCTTATATATAGTATGAAATATTGTATCTAAAATATTCTCTATATATTAATAAAATATTTTTTTCTCACACGACTAATCAATTTCATATATATTTATATACATACATGTAACCCTAATCAAAATTTTCAATACTTGATTGTAATAAAAAAAATAAGAAATCATTCTAAAACAAATAAGATGTCATAGTAGTGTACTAAGAAGTCATTTAAAAATACCTTGAAATAAGAAAATAAATAAATATATGTCTATAATAATAACTATAAATATGTTCTATCTCCATATGCTAGCCTCCTTTTCTCCATCTTTCTTTATAAGTATCCACAAGTTATTTAATTTAGTTCTTGCATGAAGACCTGTAAAATAGTATGAAGCATTATAATTATAATATCATGTTTGTACTATTATAATTCTATAATATTTATTTAAACAAAAAATATATATAAATACTTACAAAATGAACATGTTAAGTTGTTTTATTTTTGCAAGTTGATTGATAGTGACCATATTCTCCACAATATTTACATACCACAATCTCAGAATCTTTTCTCTTTCTACCTTTTGTTTGTGATATATAAGGGTCTTGAATATTAAAAACATTACCAGGCGTGCCATTTGTATCTTGTTGATGCAAATCTTTAGGAGCTTCTTTCATATTGGACAACTGCAATCCCATTGTTTCTAAAGAATTACAAATGCGATCAAACTCTACCATAATAAACTCATACGCTTGTTTTGATTGTTCAGCAAAATTTGAAAATTTGCTAAAATGTTGATGCACGCGTAGGCTTCTCAAAGTATCCACCTCATCATTATGAGATTCCATATTCGTAACCTCCATGTATATATTAGCTTCTTTTGTCCAGCGATGCAATATATATTGATTAGGAATTTGAAGTATATTTTTTAGCTTGAAATATTGTCAAAATATGTCTGCATAATATTCCCCATAAATTCAAAAAGTTTGCATCCACAAGTAGCATCCTTTGAGTCCAAATTTATATCAACGATGAATTTATCACAATCTTTAAAAGAATTAGATAGTTGATACCTATATTGTGAGCCATTTTTTTCAATCTTATGCTTTGTAAAGAGGCTAACAAGTGCAAACTCATCTTGAAATTTTCCAAACGTATTTCGAGTATAAATCGATGCTGAATGCTCCAATATTTTTGATTTGATACTCATAATGCGTGATTTATGTTTAGACTCAAAGTCCTCTCTCTTTTCAACTTCATAACGATTATTAATTGCCTTCTCATATTTTACCACAAATTATTGTAGTGTCGTG